>JAZKJV010006982.1:0-600000 GCA_037367405.1 Ottelia alismoides | reverse complement strand
TGCATACGAGCTCCGATTTTAATGAAATTGGTCTTGTTTCGAAGGTCTTTGAATGTATATTATTTTAAAAAGTGAGTACACCTAATTCGGAGGTTGTATGAGGAGAGATATATGCATTCTAAGGTCTAAGGTCTCCAACTTGGTTTGGGGTTTTATTGGGTAATTTTACAAGTTAGTATTTTTTTAATATTTTTCTTTTATTAGTGTTAGTCATATATACACAATAAAGTTAGTTTTATTGAATTCGGAGTTAGTATAAAATATATACAAATAGGTGAAATATGGAGAATATACAGGTGATTTGTACAAGTGAAATTTGGCTTCCTTATTTAATGCAAATATGAATGCTAAAATGCAGATATTATGCTTGCATGCATGAATGCTAATTATGCAATATAAGTAGAAATATGCATCTAATTACTCGGGAACAAAGCTCTATTTTCAACTTTTAGAGTCATGAATCACATATTCATCACCCCTCTATACTTAAACCTTGCATGTCCTTGCTCATCCCGTAATTATACTTAAACCCCCTATACTTTTAGAGTCATGAATTTTTATAAAAGGTTTACAAGTATTATACAAGTATAAAAAATTCAATTTTTACCCACCCGTAATTATTGCAAAATATATACAAAATTACGCGAAAATACGCAAAAATACGAGCTATGGGTAAAGTATATATGTAATATATACACGCCCCCCTATACTTAGCGTGTGCTATGTCCCCAGAGCATGAAAAGTAAGGAAAAAGACATAGCTCATGCTAAGCGTAGGAGAGCTAAAGAGAATGGAAAATGTATAGAAGTTGCTCCGCCCCCCTATACTTAGGCTCTGGCAGCCTAAGTGTAGAATAAGATCAAATGGGGCAGACGAGGGCAAGAGGGGGAATGGGTAGGTATATACATGGCGGTCACCGGTCCCCCCTATACTTAGGTTCTGGTCAGCCTAAGTATAAGACAGGAGTGAGTATGAGGACCGATGTGATCGGGAGGATGTATGTACAAGAGAGATTGAGAATATACAAGGATCAAGAAGGTTGTGATGAACCTTCTTGCGGGCGCGAGGAGGTGGGTAATATACAAGTGTGTCGCTGTCGGAATCGTCCTCAGATGAATAGTAGCTAGGTGAAGGGATCGTCCAACGAGGGTCAACACACGGTTGCTTGCTTAGATAAGGCTTGAGAGTAGCCGAACTGAGCTCACTCATATAAATAACCTTATCCGGACCCGATGAGGATTCCTCTGATAATTCCTTCTCCGGAATGTTGAAGGAAATTTTCTTGGTCGGTTTTCTAGAACCTGAATCATGGAGAGGGAGATGAGAGCGACGCTCCTTGAGAGGTTCGGGAGAACACCTCGAGGAGTCAATTCTCGACTTCCTCTCACTAGATAGACGACTAGAAGAGGGAGCAACCGTTGTCTTTATGAGGAGTCAATTTGTCTGGTTTGTTTCCTTAGAAGGTCCGGGTCGTGGTGTGGTGCTGACTATGGGTTCCTCATCAGACGAGTCATCATATAGATTGTAATATTCCTGAAGGGTCAGCACATGTCTCGGGAAGGTTCTAGTGGTCTCAGTTGGCTTGGCATTATTAAGCTCTTGTGTCGGATCACCGAAATGGTCAAGACAATCAACAAAGGTCGTGTCCGACTCAATGATAGCTTCTGATCATGAGTCCTCCTTAGAAGATGTCATGGTGATGGTGCAAGCAGTTTGAGGAGGTGTGGGGAGTCTCTGAACCAACGGTTGTCCGAACAATCGGTCTCTCAGGTGTAGTAAAGAGGTGAGACTCATCTTCCTCTCGATGGTCACGACTGTCAGTGGATGTGCGGGTCACCTTAGAGTAAAGTGTATCAAAGATTTGGTGAGGTCGAAGCGCTCCCAATGCTGAAAAATCGATCTCCCGAGTCTCGCAATCTATAGTCGCCTTAGCCAAGGGCTAAGAACGGCTTCCCGAGAATAATCGGAGACTGGGTAAACTCTCCTCGGTGCTCGATGTCAATGATCGTGAAGTCCACCTGTGAGTAGAGCACCTTGGAAAGTAATGATGACTGAAATGTTTCCTCTCAACCGTTTAATAGATCGATCAGCCAGCTGAACGATCTCTCTTGACTTTTTGATTGGCCTGAGTTTGAGTTTGTCAAACACATAGATCGAGAGGATATTTATTGGTGAGTCATCATCAATCTCGCATGGGTAAAGATGGTGTCTTTGATTTCACACTCAACTCGGGGCAACCGCTTCACTCTGCGGCTCTTGGTCTTTCTCCCCATCACCAAGGAGGTGTCCATAGACACTATGTGTCTTTCAGTCCTTGTCCTCTTATTGCCCGACCTCTTGGGCATCAATTTACTTCTCACAAATCGTTTGAGGTCGGGAAAGTGATCTATGGCCTTTATTAAGGGAAGATTAAAAATCATTTCTTCATCGAGTGCTTCCCTTAGGGCAGGTTCCATTTTGTTTAGGTCTTTTTCATTTTCAAATTTTTTGTGATTTTTTGATTTTTCAATTTTTTTGGTTTTTTGGATAGATGAATGATCAGACTCAAGATTGGAAGGCAAGGGATTAGTAGAAGAGGGAGATAGAATGGACTCCACCTGTACAAATGGTGTGGGTTCCCTAATGCTTGCTTGATTTTAAACATCAGATCAACTTACTTCCTTCTCCACTTTCATACCCAGGCTGGCAGAAATTGAGTGCAACATTTCCATGACATCTTTCAACTCGTTACCAAATGATTCATTTTTCTTAATAAGTCTAGAGATGTCATCCTCCAAAATGTTCTCATGACAAATCATGAGAGAGTTCTGCTCAATTGGAGGAGACTGCTGAAATGTTGGGGTCTCATACTCAACATACCTAGACTCTGGCATGTAATACTGGGTCGAGTATGGACCATCTAGATGGCAAATATTGGTCGGAGCCTCATATGATGAAACGGGGACTGATAAGTCTAGCTCAATGAGTCCAATCTTGTGAATGTGTGGGCTCTCCGAATGAAGGCTGGTTAATGAAGGCTTGATCACTAAAGTCGATCAAGTCTGGGAAATCATGATGTGCGGTCCTCTCCATTCAGATTGTTCGATCAACCATGTTATGCCCTAAGGCCAAGTCGGGATGCATATATGTAAATTGTTGTATGGTCCCTACTTGAGGTGAGAATGAAGTATGTGGGGCATATAATTTTGCCAATCATCGGTCTCAGCAGTGGTTTGCTCTTCATTCGATTCTTTGATTCCAGCAAGCTCTCGAGAGTAAGGACAGTCAGCCCAAGAAGGAAGTGGATCCGGAGTGTCAAAATATGGAGTAGGTGAGAAATGCGAAGAAGTGGAGAAGTCATTCGAAGTTCTGACTTCGTAATCGGGTCGAGGTGGAACCGATCACGGGTAAGGGTCTCCCGTGGATGGCGGAGGATACATGGAAGAAGAAGAAGGTGAAGATGAACGGTATATGGTCGATGTGGAAAGACCAGAGGTCTTAGGGTATGGAGACCAATATCCTGACATCTTGAAAAGTAAGCAGGTTTGAAGTAGAAAATGTGCAATACACAGGATAACATACACAAACATACACAAAAACAAACGCAAGAGCAAACCTCGAGTTCACACTCAACACGGTGAAGGACCCGAAACCGAGTCCCGATTAGTCCTTGTAAATTTTAAGTGTGATTTTTCAAGCAAGATAGCAAGGATTACGTGGCCTAAAGGGAAGTCGGCTCATAGCCGGATGCGTCTTCCCCTGTTTAACCTGTCGCCTAAGATACCGCCGGGTCCTTCCTTTCTTCGCTCCTATCCCAAGTTGATGGATTCAAAGACCATACCCCTATCTACCTGCAAGCAGGCGGAGGCTGACAAGGCTGGAACGTCACCCCGGGGGGTTACTGGCAACTTGTCGCGAAGTACCGTAATTTTGCCCCTATCTACCTGAGACAAGCGGAGGCTACTTGGTACTAGTCAGTGAACCAGAATAATTCAACTTGTGATATTTGCTAGGATTAGTCAGAACATGATATGGAAGGCGGGGATTTGGGCTCTGCCTTAAGGTGTTCACACACACTCAAGTACGCTCACTCAGCCTGAAAACAAGGTCGAGGTTACTCTCCCGCAAACAAGGGTTAATTTTAGTTAATTTTTTTGGTCCAATTCAATTAGCAGTCCTGATTTTAGAGATTAGTTATCACTAATATTAATCCATACAAGCAATCACGTCTACCGTCCAGTTCCCAATTCATTTATCCTAAGTTTAGAAAACCAAGAGAGAGAGAATTGGAAAAAGCCGGTGCAATCGAGAAAATGATGATGAATGCTTGAGTAAGAAGACTTACAGTGCCTCCAGCTCTCTACAATGCAGGATGCAGTACTGAATTGAAATTTTACACTAAATGAATGCAATCAATGAAAAGTCGCTCCTTGACAAGCAGTTCTATTAGCGAGTGAAGCACATGTTCAATTTGACTAGATCTGCGGTCTAAGTGCATCTTTTAAGTGGTTGTGTGGTCCTATAATATTACGAGCACAAGAAAATCCTAGAGTGGCTCGAGGAGCCGCTAGTGCAAGCCTATTCTAAAAATTCAAACCACACAGCAGACGGGGACACGGTTCCACTATATTTACACGTGCGAGAACCCCAAACGGGAAACCGCTGGAAATGCAGACACTTTTTACAAGTTAAAAAAAAATGAAAAATCCTTCTGGCGTCTCAACAGCCGACTTGATCCATGAATAGTCAGTCTCCGATGCACTTCGAGATGCGTCGACTTCAAGAAAGTCGCTCCAAGTCCACCGGGCCCATCGCACAAAAAGATATAAAAATGTCATAAAGAGAGAAAAAAATAAAAAATAAATAAATAAATAATTGAGAAAAATGGAATAATTAAAAGGTGACTCGGGGATCAGGACTACCCGAGTGAGTGGAAAACCTAAATCTAATTTTCTAAACTGATCCTAAGCCGGCGCCATTTGGTGAAGCGAAAATCTACCCTTGTTGTGTTGTCTAGTAGACTAGTGCGTTGCAGTCGGATAGATTCGCGTCGATCAAAAATAACCGCACAACTCGATTAAATCGTCGAATGATGTAACGTGTGGTTTGATGTTTATTTAGCCTGGGCAAGCCCCAGGGTCGACTCAAGGAAGCAAAGGAACAACTCGGGATCAAGTTAGATGTATTAGATTACTGTTTTTCCAAGCGGGAATTTTTTTGGTAATTTTTTTATGCGATAAAAATTGCCAATGCACAAATGCGGTTGAACTAGGTTATTAAGAAAATCAATAACTTAGCCAAAATTAATTTTAATATGAAATTAATTCAAAATGACCAAATTGTATTTTTCCTATAAACTTAATCCAATAGTGAATGCAAATGTATTTTTTTGGAATTTTTTGGTTAAAAATGCACAAATAAAAAATACAAACTTTTTTGGGGGGTTTTTTATGCAATTTTTCGTGCAAATGATATGCAAAAATTATAGAAAATTTACTGAAAGATAAAACTGATGAAATGAATCTATATTAATATTTTTAGAATTTTCTGATACTTTATGATTTTTTATGAATTCTTTACTGAAAACTGAGTGACTATGGGTATTTAATTCCTGATTAATCCACGAAATTAAATTATCCAAAGACCTATTTATCTCAAATAGATATTTTTATAAGGAATCCAGGAGCTTGAAATTTCTCAAAATATTATTTGTGGAATTAATTAAAAATCAAAAACAGAATTCACTCTACAAATTATTTTATGCACAAGAAAACTCTGAATTGGACGAAACTTGGATAGTAATTAAAGCACACAAAAAGACATCATTCATAATTTTTCACAAATTTTGGAGCAATAAATGACTATGTGTGAATTTCAGAGCAAAAATGGGAAAAAATATCTTTTGATTTTCAATCTTTGATTTATAATAAAACATCTAAGGCTCACAAAAATACAAATAAATAGCTGAAAGATAAAGAATTATTTGTGCTACAACATGCTATTTTTTTTATTAAAAATGATGCAAGAAAAGTTTCCAAATCAATACCACGGATCTGATACTGCAGCAACATCAAAGGTGAACGAACTCCGATCATCCTTTGACTTCCTTGAATGAGCTAACTCCGAGAATACAATATCAACGTGCAAACTTTTGGATCTAACACTAAATGTTCTTGTAGAGAGTGTAATAAAAATAATATAGAAAGAAAATCTCCATAGTGTATATTTTTTCATCAGAGATATCAACATAAAACCATCATAATCTTTACACAAGCAATAATATCTCTATAAGTAGCACATATGAACGAGATAATATATATCAAAAATAATAATATCAAAATAAATTATTTCTTATCAAACTATTTATGAATTCTATCAAAATATCTTTGTGTCTAGAAAGCGATCAAATACTGCTCTCAATAGCTTTTTCTGACAAAGATAATCTATTAACCTTTTCTCTTAAAAAGATTGTAGAACTTTAAGAACTAAAGAGAGAGAATGAGGAAGAGATCTTAGAATATTTACTCTTTAGAGAGAAGAGGAGAGCCGATGTGTCTTCCACTATTGGGTATGTGATGAAGCGAAAATCTACCCTTGTTATGTTGTCTAGTAGACTAGTGCGTTGCAGTCGGATAGATTCGCGTCGATCAATGATATAACACGCGGTTTGATGTTTATTTAGCTTGGGCAAGCTCCAGGGTCGACTCAAGGAGGCAAAGGAACAGCTTGGGATCAGGTTAGATGTATTAGATTACGGTTTTCCAAGCAGAATTTTTTTGTTATTTTTTTTATGCGATAAAAATGCCAATGCACAAATGTGGTTGAACTAGGTTATTAAGAAAATCAACAACTTAGCCAAAATTAATTTTAATATGAAATTAATCCAAAATGACCAAATTGTATTTTTCCTATAAACTTAATCCAATAGTGAATGCAAATGTATTTTTTTGGATATTTTTGGTTAAAAATGCACAAATGAAAAATGCAAACTTTTTGGGGGTTTTATGTAATTTTTTGTGCAAATGATATGCAAAAATTATAAAAAAATTATGAAAGATAAAACTGATGAAATGAAGCGACACTAATATTTTTGGATTTTTCTGACACTTTATGATTTTTTTATGAATTTTTTGTTGAAAACTGAGTGACTTTGGGTATTTAATTCCTGATTAATCCATGAAATTAAATTATCCAAAGACCTATTTATCTCAAATAGATATTTTTATAAGGAATCCAGGAGCTTTGAAATTTCTCAAAAATATTATTCGTGGAATTAATTAAAAATCAATAACAGAATTTACTCTACAAATTATTTTATGTACAAGAAAACTCTGAATTGGACGAAACTTAGATAGTAATTAAAGCACACAAAAAGACATCATTCATATTTTTTTTCACAAATTTTGGAGCAATAAATGACTATGTACAAATTTCAGAGCAAAAATGGGTAAAATATCTATGATTTTCAGTCTCTGATTTATAATAAAACATCTAAGGCTCACAAAAATACAAATAAATAGCTGAAAGATAAAGAATTAGTTGTGCTACAACATGCTATTTTTTTGATTAAAAATGATGCAAGAATAGTGTCCAAATTAATGTCGAAGACATGGTTATCTTTGCAATTACAGAATCGAAATGAAATGAACTGAAATATGCTTAGGATGATTTTGCAAATATATAAACATGCATAAATGAAAGTGAAATTTTCACAGAAGAAATAAAATAATAAAATAGCAATGGACCTTCTTGAACGCATGCTAGGGCACAATGGAGGACTTCAAGGGGGCGGCGGCTACACGCACGTCGTGCGGGGCGGCGCGAGCAGCGGCCTTGGAGGCGGAGGCTGCCGCACGAGGGGTGCTGGATCGAGGACGGCGGGCGGCGTGGGCGACGCGTTGGAGGAGTGCGTGACAGGGTGGCGTGCGGCGGCAGGCTGCGCGCGGGTTGGAGGCGGTGCACGGTCGGGGGAACGGCGTTAGGGCGGAGGAGTGAGCGGCCGGAAGGGGGCCACGCGGCACACGACGCTCGCTGTAGGCTGGAGCGGGCGCGTGCTGCGGAGGAGCCGGCTACGCGCAGCCAAGCGCCGCGGCTGAGGAGCGTGTGGTGCACAGTTGGCGGCAGCGAGGGCTGCGCTGAACGCGGCCGGCGAGGTGCGGGTGGCACCGCGCGAAGGTGCCTGCAGCTGGAGCGTGGGAGGACGGATGCACAGAGCACCGCGGGCGGTGCGCACGCGAGGGCGTTGGGCGGTGAAGGACGGCGCGGCCTGGGGGCTGTGGCACACAGCGGGAGGAGGACGCTGGAGGTGCTGCGGAGGTCGGCCACCGACGGTGGCGGCGTGGAGGCAAGGGGTGGTTGTGGCAGCTGCTTCCTCCATGTTCTCCCCTTTTTTATTTTGTTTTTGTAATTTTTTTGTTTGTTTTTGTAATCAGGAAATAGAATGCAATGAATAAAAGATGTGTGTGTGATGATTGTGACTTGTATACTAATGAGAGTGGTGGTGATAGTGATAATGATGTAAAAAGATGTGATTATGAGGTGGTAGACAACAAGGAAAATTTGTTAGATAAAAAAATTGACAAGGAAAAGTTGAGAGATACTTACCTGTGATTCGCCGAAAGTGGAGCCGCAGTGTGCGGCTTCCGTCGTCGCCTCGAGGAGATGGCGTTGCTCCGAAGCTTGAGCGAGTCCGATTGGAATCTCGCGACGCGGCAATGGTGAAGCCGCGAATCTCGCCTGAAAGGTTGTCGTCGCTCAACTTGTCTTCTTCAGCTATCACCTGTAGGTTGAAGGGGCTCGACCTCTCTTCTCTGGAATCGGCGGATGGGTGTGAATGGAGGAGTGGAGGGGATTATAAAGAGGATGGATGGAGTTAGAGAAGAGATGGAGAGAGTGGAGAAAATGGTGGAGGAAGTGGAGAAGATGTGGCTTGGAGTGGGGGAAAAGAAAGGAGAAGAGGTAAAAGGGGATTAAAAGAAATAAATTAATAAAATAACATAGTAGGCTATTAAAAATAATTACAATAATAGTAATAAAATAATAATAATAATAAATCCGAAAATAATAAAATAAATCCTAAAATAAATAAAAAAAGGGGTGACATGTGGCGGCTCCAGGAGCGGCCACATGTTGCTTCTAGAAAATTCCAAAAATTAAATGTAAAGAAAATAAAAAAGAAATAACAAAAGGATTAAATCAAAAAGTGGTCAACAAGAAAGTTGCTCGTCTCTACGAGATCTATAACTTTTATGAAGGGTCGAAAATCAAATGAAATCATATGTACAAAATATATTTTTGGGTGGTACCTTATATATATAAAATACCGCATTTTATCTTTTGTAATTTTTTTTCATTTTTAAAAGAGAGAACAATCAAAATAAAAATAGAGAAAATATGAGAAGAATATTTACAACTTAATCTAATTTTTTCGGATTTTTAATAATTAAGAAAATAAAAGAATAAAATGGAGGGGTATTTCGGTCAATATGTACAATATACAAAAGGGGCCCAAAACCCAAATTTTGCATACGAGCTCCGATTTTAATGAAATTGGTCTTGTTTCGAAGGTCTTTAAATGTATATTATTTTAAAAGTGAGTACACCTAATTCGGAGGTTGTATGAGAGAGATATATGCATTCTAAGGTCTAAGGTCTCCAACTTGGTTTGGGGTTTTATTGGGTAATTTTACAAGTTAGTATTTTTTTTAATATTTTTCTTTTATTAGTGTTAGTCATATATACACAATAAAGTTAGTTTTATTGGATTCGGAGTTAGTATAAAATATATACAAATAGGTGAAATATGGAGAATATACAGGT
The DNA here is from genome assembly GCA_037367405.1 of Ottelia alismoides. Lineage (NCBI taxonomy): Eukaryota > Viridiplantae > Streptophyta > Magnoliopsida > Alismatales > Hydrocharitaceae > Ottelia > Ottelia alismoides. Next base: position 590,202 of record JAZKJV010006982.1, on the reverse strand, counting down.
GATTTGTACAAGTGAAATTGGCTTCTTATTTAATGCAAATATGAATGCTAAAATGCAGATATTATGCTTGCATGCATGAATGCTAATTATGCAATATAAGTAGAAATATGCATCTAATTACTCGGGAACAAAGCTCTATTTTCAACTTTTAGAGTCATGAATCACATATTCATCACCCCTCTATACTTAAACCTTGCATGTCCTTGCTCATCCCGTAATTATACTTAAACCCCCTATACTTTTAGAGTCATGAATTTTTATAAAAGGTTTACAAGTATTATACAAGTATAAAAAAATTCAATTTTTACCCACCCGTAATTATTGCAAAATATATACAAAATTACGCGAAAATATGCGAAAATAAGAGCTATGGGTAAAGTATATATGTAATATATACACGCCCCCCTATACTTAGCGTGTGCTATGTCCCCAGAGCATGAAAAGCAAGGAAAAAGACATAGCTCATGCTAAGCGTAGGAGAGCTAAAGAGAATGGAAAATGTATAGAAGTTGCTCCGCCCCCCTATACTTAGGCTCTGGCAGCCTAAGTGTAGAATAAGATCAAATGGGGCAGATGAGGGCAAGAGGGGGAATGGGTAGGTATATACATGGCGGTCACCGGTCCCCCCTATACTTAGGTTCTGGTCAGCCTAAGTATAAGACAGGAGTGAGTATGAGGACCGATGTGATCGGGAGGATGTATGTACAAGAGAGATTGAGAATATACAAGGATCAAGAAGGTTTGTGACGAACCTTCTTGCGGGCGCGAGGAGGTGGGTAATATACAAGTGTGTCGCTGTCGGAATCGTCCTCAGATGAATAGTAGCTAGGTGAAGGGATCGTCCAACGAGGGTCAACACACGGTTGCTTGCTTAGATAAGGCTTGAGAGTAGCCGAACTGAGCTCACTCATATAAATAACCTTATCCGGACCCGATGAGGATTCCTCTGATAATTCCTTCTCCGAAATGTTGAAGGAAATTTTCTTGGTCGGTTTTCTAGAACCTGAATCATGGAGAGGGAGATGAGAGCGACGCTCCTTGAGAGGTTCGGGAGAACACCTCGAGGAGTCAATTCTCGACTTCCTCTCACTAGATAGCCGACTAGAAGAGGGAGCAACCGTGTCTTTATGAGGAGTCAATTTTGTCTGGTTTGTTTCCTTAGAAGATCCGGGTCGTGGTGTGGTGCTGACTATGGGTTCCTCATCAGACGAGTCACCATATAGATTGTAATATTCCTGAAGGGTCAGCACATGTCTCGGGAAGGTTCTAGTGGTCTCAGTTGGCTTGGCATTATTAAGCTCTTGTGTCGGATCACCGAAATGGTCAAGACAATCAACAAAGGTCGTGTCCGACTCAATGATAGCTTCTGATCATGAGTCCTCCTTAGAAGATGTCATGGTGATGGTGCAAGCAGTTGAGGAGGTGTGGGGAGTCTCTGAACCAACGGTTGTCCGAACAATCGGTCTCTCAGGTGTATTAAAGAGGTGAGACTCATCTTCCTCTCGATGGTCACGACTGTCAGTGGATGTGCGGGTCACCTTAGAGTAAAGTGTATCAAAGATTTGGTGAGGTCGAAGCGCTCCCAATGCTGAAAAATCGATCTCCCGAGTCTCGCAATCTATAGTCGCCTTAGCCAAGGCTAAGAACGGCTTCCCGAGAATAATCGGAGACTGGGTAAACTCTCCTCGGTGCTCGATGTCAATGATCGTGAAGTCCACCTGTGAGTAGAGCACCTTGGAAAGTAATGATGACTGAAATGTTTCCTCTCAACCGTTTAATAGATCGATCAGCCAGCTGAACGATCTCTCTTGACTTTTTGATTGGCCTGAGTTTGAGTTTGTCAAACACATAGATCGAGAAGATATTTATTGGTGAGTCATCATCAATTCTCGCATGGGTAAAGATGGTGTCTTTGATTTCACACTCAACTCGGGGCAACCGCTTCACTCTACGGCTCTTGTTCTTTCTCCCCATCACCAAGGAGGTGTCCATAGACACTATGTGTCTTTCAGTCCTTGTCCTCTTATTGCCCGACCTCTTGGGCATCAATTTACTTCTCACAAATCGTTTGAGGTCGGGAAAGTGATCTATGGCCTTTATTAAGGGAAGATTAAAAATCATTTCTTCATCGAGTGCTTCCCTTAGGGCAGGTTCCATTTTGTTTAGGTCTTTTTCATTTTCAAATTTTTTGTGATTTTTTGGTTTTTCAATTTTTTTGGTTTTTTGGATAGATGAATGATCAGACTCAAGATTGGAAGGCAAGGGATTAGTAGAAGAGGGAGATAGAATGGACTCCACCTGTACAAATGGTGTGGGTTCCCTAATGCTTGCTTGATTTTAAACATCAGATATACTTACTTCCTTCTCCACTTTCATACCCAGGCTGGCAGAAATTGAGTGCAACATTTCCATGACATCTTTCAACTCGTTACCAAATGATTCATTTTTCTTAATAAGTCTAGAGATGTCATCCTCCAAAATGTTCTCATGACAAATCATGAGAGAGTTCTGCTCAATTGGAGGAGACTGCTGAAATGTTGGGGTCTCATACTCAACATACCTAGACTCTGGCATGTAATACTGGGTCGAGTATGGACCATCTAGATGGCAAATATTGGTCGGAGCCTCATATGATGAAACGGGGACTGATAAGTCTAGCTCATGAGTCCAATCTTGTGAATATGTGGGCTCTCCGAATGAAGGCTGGTTAATGAAGGCTTGATCACTAAAGTCGATCAAGTCTGGGAAATCATGATGTGCGGTCCTCTCCATTCAGATTGTTCGATCAACCATGTTATGCCCTAAGGCCAAGTCGGGATGCATATATGTAAATTGTTGTATGGTCCCTACTTGAGGTGAGAATGAAGTATGTGGGGGCATATAATTTTGCCAATCATCGGTCTCAACAGTGGTTTGCTCTTTATTCGACTCTTTGATTCCAGCAAGCTCTCGAGAGTAAGGACAGTCAGCCCAAGAAGGAAGTGGATCCGGAGTGTCAAAATATGGAGTAGGTGAGAAATGCGAAGAAGTGGAGAAGTCAGTCGAAGTTCTGACTTCGTAATCGGGTCGAGGTGGAACCGATCACGGGTAAGGGTCTCCCGTGGATGGCGGAGGATACATGGAAGAAGAAGAAGGTGAAGATGAACGGTATATGGTCGATGTGGAATGACCAGAGGTCTTAGGGTATGGAGACCAATATCCTGACATCTTGAAAAGTAAGCAGGTTTGAAGTAGAAAATGTGCAATTACACAGGATAACATACACAAACATACACAAAAACAAACGCAAGAGCAAACCTCGAGTTCACACTCAACACGGTGAAGGACCCGAAACCGAGTCCGATTAGTCTTGTAAATTTTAAGTGTGATTTTTCAAGCAAGATAGCAAGGATTACGTGGCCTAAAGGGAAGTCGGCTCATAGCCGGATGCGTCTTCCCTGTTTAACCTGTCGCCTAAGATACCGCCGGTCCTTCCTTTCTTCGCTCCTATCCCAAGTTGATGGATTCAAAGACCATACCCCTATCTACCTGCAAGCAGGCGGAGGCTGACAAGGCTGGAACGTCACCCCGGGGGGTTACTGGCAACTTGTCGTGAAGTACCGTAATTTTGCCCCTATCTACCTGAGACAAGCGGAGGCTACTTGGTACTAGTCAGTGAACCAGAATAATTCAACTTGTGATATTTGCTAGGATTAGTCAGAACATGATATGGAAGGCGGGGATTTGGGCTCTGCCTTAAGGTGTTCACACACACTCAAGTACGCTCACTCATCCTGAAAACAAGGTCGAGGTTACTCTCCCGCAAACAAGGGTTAATTTTAGTTAATTTTTTTGGTCCAATTCAATTAGCAGTCCTGATTTTAGAGATTAGTTATCACTAATATTAATCCATACAAGCAATCACGTCTACCGTCCAGTCCCAATTCATTTATCCTAAGTTTAGAAAACCAAGAGAGAGAGAATTGGAAAAAGCCGGTGCAATCGAGAAAATGATGATGAATGCTTGAGTAAGAAGACTTACAGTGCCTCCAGCTCTCTACAATGCAGGATGCAGTACTGAATTGAAATTTTACACTAAATGAATGCAATCAATGAAAAGTCGCTCCTTGACAAGCAGTTCTATTAGCGAGTGAAGCACATGTTCAATTTGACTAGATCTGCGGTCTAAGTGCATCTTTTAAGTGGTTGTGTGGTCCTATAATATTTACGAGCACAAGCAAATCCTAGAGTGGCTCGAGGAGCCGCTAGTGCAAGCCTATTCTAAAAATTCAAACCACACAGCAGACGGGGACACGGTTCCACTATATTTACACGTGCGAGAACCCAAACGGGAACCGCTGGAAATGCAGACACTTTTTACAAGTTAAAAAAAATGAAAAATCCTTCTGGCATCTCAACAGCCGACTTGATCCATGAATAGTCAGTCTCCGATGCACTTCGAGATGCGTCGACTTCAAGAAAGTCGCTCCAAGTCCACCGGGCCCTCGCACAAAAAGATATAAAAATGTCAGAAAGAGAGAAAAAAATAAAAAATAAATAAATAAATAATTGAGAAAAATGGAATAATTAAAAGGTGACTCGGCGATCAGACTACCCGAGTGAGTGGAAAACCTAAATCTAATTTTCTAAACTGATCCTAAGCCGGCGCCATTTGGTGAAGCGAAAATCTACCCTTGTTGTGTTGTCTAGTAGACTAGTGCGTTGCAGTCGGATAGATTCGCGTCGATCAAAAATAACCGCACAACTCGATTAAATCGTCGAATGATGTAACGTGTGGTTTGATGTTTATTTAGCCTGGGCAAGCCCCAGGGTCGACTCAAGGAGGCAAAGGAACAACTCGGGATCAAGTTAGATGTATTAGATTACTGTTTTCCAAGCGGAATTTTTTTGGTAATTTTTTTATGCGATAAAAATGCCAATGCACAAATGCGGTTGAACTAGGTTATTAAGAAAATCAACAACTTAGCCAAAATTAATTTTAATATGAAATTAATTCAAAATGACCAAATTGTATTTTTCCTATAAACTTAATCCAATAGTGAATGCAAATGTATTTTTTTGGAATTTTTTGGTTAAAAATGCACAAATAAAAAATACAAACTTTTTTGGGGGTTTTTATGCAATTTTTCGTGCAAATGATATGCAAAAATTATAGAAAATTTACTGAAAGATAAAACTGATGAAATGAATCTATATTAATATTTTTAGAATTTTCTGATACTTTATGATTTTTTATGAATTCTTTACTGAAAACTGAGTGACTATGGGTATTTAATTCCTGATTAATCCACGAAATTAAATTATCCAAAGACCTATTTATCTCAAATAGATATTTTTATAAGGAATCCAGGAGCTTGAAATTTCTCAAAAATATTATTTGTGGAATTAATTAAAAATCAAAAACAGAATTCACTCTATAAATTATTTTATGCACAAGAAAACTCTGAATTGGACGAAACTTGGATAGTAATTAAAGCACACAAAAAGACATCATTCATAATTTTTCACAAATTTTGGAGCAATAAATGATTATGTGTGAATTTCAGAGCAAAAATGGGAAAAATATCTTTGATTTTCAATCTTTGATTTATAATAAAACATCTAAGGCTCACAAAAATACAAATAAATAGCTGAAAGATAAAGAATTATTTGTGCTACAACATGCTATTTTTTTTATTAAAAATGATGCAAGAATAGTTCCAAATTAATGTCGAAGACATGGTTGTCTTTGCAATTACAGAATCGAAATGAAATGAACTAAAATATGCTTAGGATGATTTTGCAAATATATAAACATGCATAAATGAAAGTGCAATTTTCACAGAAGAAATAAAATAAAAAAATAGCAATAGACCTTCTTGAACGCACACTAGGGCACAATGGAGGACTTCAAGGGGCGGCGGCTACACGCACGCCGCGCGGGGCGGCGCGAGTAGCGGCCTTGGAGGCGGAGGCCGCCGTGCGAGGGGCGCTGGATCAAGGACGGCGGGCGGCGCGGGCGGCACGTTGGAGGAGTGCGCGGCAGGGTGGCGTGCGGCGGCAGGCCGCACGCGGGTTGGAGGCGGTGCATGGTCGGGGGAACGGCGTGAGGGCGGAGGAGTGAGCGGCCGAAAGGGGGCCACGCGGCGCACGACGTGTGATGTAGGCTAGAGCGGGCGCACGCTGCGGAGGAGCCGGCTGCGCGCGGCCAAGCGCCGCGGCTGAGGAGCGCGTGGCACGCAGTTGGCGGCAGCGAGGGCTGCGCTGAATGCAGCCGGCGAGGTGCGGGTGGCACCGCGCGAAGGTGCCTGCAGCTGGAGCGCGGGAGGACGGATGCACAGAGCACCGCGGGCGGTGCGCACACGAGGGCGTTGGGCGATGAAGGACGGCGCGGCCTGGGGGCTGTGGCGTACAGCGGGAGGAGGACGCTGGAGGTGCTGCGGAGGTCGGCCACCGACGGTGGCGACGTGGAGGCAGGGGGTGGCTGCGGCAACTGCTTCCTCCCTGTTCTCCCCTTTTTTTATTTTGTTTATGTAATTTTTTTGTTTGTTTTTGTAATCAGGAAATAGAATGCAATGAATAAAAGATGTATGTGTGTGATGATTGTGACTTGTATACTAATGAGAGTGGTGGTGACAGTGATAATGATGTAAAAAGATGTGATTATGAGGTGGTAGACAACAAGGAAAATTTATTAGATAAAAAATTGACAAGGAAAAGTTGAGAGATACTTACCTGTGATTCGTCGAAAGTGGAGCCGCAGTGTGCGGCTTCTGTCGTCGCCTCGAGGAGATGGCGGTTGCTCCAAAGCTTGAGCGAGTCCGATTGGAATCTCGCGACGCGGCAATGGTGAAGCTGCGGATCTCGCCTGAAAGGTTGTCGTCGCTTAACTTGTCTCCTTCAGCTGTCACCTGTAGGTTGAAGGGGCTCGACCTCTCTTCTCTGGAATCGGCAGATGGGTGTGAATGGAGGAGTGGAGGAGATTATAAAGAGGATGGATGGAGTTAGAGAAGAGATGGAGAGAGTGGAGAAAATGGTGGAGGAAGTGGAGAAGATGTGGCTTGGAGTGGGGGAAAAGAAAGGAGAAGAGGTAAAAGGGGATTAAAAGAAATAAATTAATAAAATAATATAGTAGGCTATTAAAAATAATTAAAATAATAGTAATAAAATATTAATAATAATAATAAATCCGAAAATAATAAAATAAATCCGAAATTAAATAAAAAAAGGGGTGGCATGTGGCGGCTCCAGGAGCGGCCACATGTTGCTCCTAGAAAATTCCAAAAAATAAATGTAAAGAAAATCAAAAAGAAATAACAAAAGGGATTAAATCAAAAAGTGGTCAACATGAAAGTTGCTCGTCTCTACGAGATCTACAACTTTTGTGAAGGGTCGAAAATCAAATGAAATCATATGTACAAAATATTTTTTTGGGTGGTACCTTATATATATAATACCGTATTTTATGTTTTGTAATGTTTTTCATTTTTAAAAGAGAGAAAAATCAAAATAAAAATAGAGAAAATATGAGAAGAATATTTACAACTTAATCTATTTTTTTTGGATTTTCAATAATTAAGAAAAATAAAAGGATAAAATAGAGGGGTATTTCGGTCAATATGTACAATATACAAAAGGGGTCCAAAACCCAAGTTTTGCATACGAGCTCCGATTTTAATGAAATTGGTCTTGTTTCGAAGGTCTTTGAATGTATATTATTTTAAAAGTGAGTAGACCTAATTCGGAGGTTGTATGAGAGAGATATGTGCATTCTATGGTCTAAGGTCTCTAACTTGGTTTGGGGTTTTATTGGGTAATTTTACAAGTTAGTATTTTTTTAATATTTTCTTTTATTAGTGTTAGTCATATATACACAATAAAATTGGTTTTATTGGATTCAGAGTTAGTATAAAATATATACAAATAGGTGAAATATGGAGAATATACAGGTGATTTGTACAAGTGAAATTGGCTTTTTATTTAATGCAAATATGAATGCTAAAATGTAGATATTATGCTTGCATGCATGAATGCTAATTATGCAATATAAGTAGAAATATGCATCTAATTACTCGGGAACAAAGCTCTATTTTCAACTTTTAGAGTCATGAATCACAGATTCATCAGTATGTCGTCCATTAAATAGGGGTCTAAAAGAATATGGTTGTTGGAATCAAATTTGATAAAAAAATCAACAAGATTTGATGCATATGATCGATCTTTTTAACATAAGGTGATCGATCAGCTCAAGTTTTCGATCATATTGACAAAGTTGATCAATTATAACATGTCCTTTATATTTTTGGAATACAACATGTCCTTTGTTCTTTTCAACAACCTGCATAGCATGGACATCATGATCTACAACAACAATAACTCAATTGTTGGTCAATACAGAGGCTTGTGTACAATAGTAGAATTCAAAAAAACCTCCATGCAAAGGTCTTGTTCCATCTAGGGGGCATGCGTCTCAAGATGGAACATTGGAAGCTTTCTGCAGGATCTTCGATGACCCATGTGAAACACCAAAATCCCCAATAGTATCACCAGATGAACCTGGAAGAGCCCCACCCTGCATCGGGCAAATTCAAAAAGCCCTACGAAGAACCCTACTCACTTCAAGGGCTCCCATCTGTGAAGAGGTTCTCCACTTGTTAGCATGCCTCTGGGTGGGAACCCAAGAGCTCGAATCATATCCCTAAAAACACCGAGTGGATCCCCATACTAAACAATGGAAGATAAGTATCGTGGAGTTATTCCTCACCCATGTCCTCGAGTAGCATGCCTCACCATCTCCTACTCCCTCACCTATCTCTCTCACCTCCAGTGGTGTTTTATTTTAACCCTAGCACATTGTAGGTGAATCGAATGGATTGGTCTCCCGTCTAACAAGCTAGACAAGGAGTTGTTGTGCGACCAACTTCAATTCAACCAATAATTAACCCGCAATAATTAGATCAACCAATGAAGAAAATTGTGAGTCAAAATTTATTATAACTCTACAAATGTGTGTATAGCTGTAAGTTCTTTAGAGTGTTGAACACATGGAAGAAAATGATAGGGTAGGTTAATTATTAATAATTACTTATAATTACTAATAATTTTTATTATTTTTTTGGATCTTCTTATTTTTATGTGGGTCTATATTACATTTAGTTTTTATGGATCTTTACTAATTTTATATTTGGTTTTTTAATTGTTATTTTTTATTTTTAATTTGTAAAATTTAAGTTTCTTTTTAGTTTTAAAATAAAATATATAATGATATATATTATAATGTACATATAAGTAAGATGTATATAAAATATTATATAACTATATATTTTTATTTAAATCGAAATATGTCCAAAATATAGAAAATAAAATGTTTCTGTGATTTTTATATTTTTCTCTTTTTTTGATAATTTTTATAGAATTTTTTATATTTTATACATTTTAAAGTCGTAAATATAGCAAAATAATAAAGATTTTAAACATCCAAGACTGTTATATGTCTGATAAATATTAATTAGTCCAAAGTTTCACTCGATACTTTTTCTAATATATTATATATAATAAATAAAATTCACAAATAGAGATACGTATTTCTGGATGTTTATATTTTTTTTTTGCTAATTTTTATAGGGATTTAAGTTTTGTGATTTTTAAATTTTATATTTTGTATTTTTTGAAATTTTTAGATATGTGGTAGATATTGCTATAATATCGATAATATATTTCTTGTGGAATTTTTGTAAAAGATTTTATATTTTTATGGGTTCTTATATTTAGAAAGGAAGAAAATGTGTGTTTTTATATTTTTAATCAACAACAACAATAATACCTTTTCCCACAATTAAGTAGGATCGGCTACATGGATTCTTTGCCTCCATTCATATCTATCATGGGTCAATCTCGGGCTTATACCCAAAAAACTAAGATCCCTTAGAATAGTCTCTTTCCAACACTTCTTGGGTCATCATCGCCCTCTCTTAGCCGGCTCAACATCCCAACACTCGCATCTACTAATCGATGCATCCGCTGATCTTCTTTGCAAATGGTCAAACCATCCTAAGCGGTTTTCTCGCATCTTATCCTCGATCGGAGCTACACCAACTTTCTTTCTGATTGCATCATTTTGAATCCGATCTTTGTGTGTGTGTGTGTGTGTGTCCATACATCCACCTTAGCATTTTCATTTCTATTACAACCATTCTCCGCACATGTCTATGGTTCACAGGCCAACATTCAGATCCATAGAGCATAGCAGGTCTCACGGCTGCTTTTGTAAAACTTCCCTTTAATTTTTTAAGAAATCTTCTTATCACAGAGAACATCATAGGCTCCTCTCCACTTTAGCTAGCTTGCATTTATTCTATTAGTAACATGTCCATCAATTTCCCCATCCTGTTACAAAATAGATCTCAGATATCTAAAAGAATCTCTCTTCTGAATGTTATTGTCACCAATCTTCACCTCAATTACTTCACCATTGCTTCCATCAAAGGTGCACTTCATATATTATGTCTTAGCCCTACTTATACGAAATCCTTTAGTCTCCAATGCATGTCTCCAGACCTCAAGCTTCTCATTTACTCCATCTCTAGTCTCGTCAATCAACACAACTCCTATATAAACTCAGCCATGGCCGGTCCCAAGCCTGGGTAAATGAGGAGGGTTGCCTTAGGTAGCCGACAGCCAGCATAAAATAGTCGGAGACAACTTCCTAAATATTATTTTTAAAAAATACTATTTAGGAAGTTGTCTCGTGACAGTCGGATCTTTTCAACATTGTTTTTATATTTTAAATAAATAGTAAAATTAATTAAAATGCCAAATAAAATTCAAGCATGAACAAGCATGATATCAAGTTCTTAACATAATTTTCATACAATTTTTAATATAATAAAGATATTTATAAAAACAATATACAAAAAATGCCACAATTATAGGGACCAATTTGCAATTTTAGGAAGCATAAAATCCATTTAATAATCAATCCAAGAACTTGAAGGGTGTGCTTTTAATTTTACAACGCCTCTCATCGTGAGGCGGAAGGACCTAAATGCAAATTTTATAAAGATTTTACACTACATTTAATATTTTCAGGACTAATATGAAATATAAAAAGGTTGTGGGCTAAAGTGTAATATACCCTGGGAGGACCACATGCCTGACACATGTTGTGCTGGTGAAGGTCTCTAGATGTGCCGCATTGTATGCCACTTATGATCCATGATTAGTGAAGCGCTCTACTTTGCCTTTTAAATGGAGGGACCAGATTAAATCTGGGCCTCCCTCTTGATTTGATGACCCTGGAGCACGGAGGAAGAACAGGAAAGAACACCTTCCATGTCTTCCTTCGTTCCTTGATCCCTCGCAGTTCCGGTCTTCTCCTTCACTTGTATTAGCCCAAGAGGTTCTTGAGAGCATTTTGCCCATGCAGGTGGGCAAAACGGAATCCAGGCCTTGTCATAGGAGGCTTGGAGGAGGCTTCTTGTTCAGGAGACATGGGAGCTTATTCCTCATTTGATTCAGCCTCCAGATGAGTTATCAAGAGATCTAAAATGCACAAAAGGATTGGGGGCACAAGGGCGAAGGTTCTAGTCTAAAACGTGAAGTTGCTACAACTAGAGGAATGGAGGTGTGGATGGCCTCCAATGAACAATGGAGTTGAGATCGAATTCACTAATCGGTGTGCGATCAGGTCGGATGGAGAGCTCCAACAGATGGAGAATGCGGTGGGGAGTGAGATGAAGGTGAATTATGGGTCGCAAACAGTCGGATTCAGTATGTAAGAGACGGTCGGAGCCTAGTGCTCCAACGAACTATGAATCCTTAAATCTAAGCTAAACTAAGCTAAATCAAGCTAAACAAAAGATGTGGCTACACTATTGAACATAAAATGAAACTAAAAAGAGAAGAAAAGCATCTCAAACATGGCCGATTGACCTGGGAGCAGACGACCATCGGAGCAAGCTTCAACAATGCTTGGATTAATCTCAGAGGCCTTGTCATCAACCTGAATCCAATGGGAACCTTCCTATCACAAGGTCTGCAACTTGATGGTGGATTTAAGGGTTACATCACTCGAAGAGGGATCAAAAAAGGTGAAGAAGTTGGGAGGCGGTCATTTATAAACAAGGTGACCAGCCATCTCGTGATGGAGATGGCATGAAGAAGAAGGTGGGTTGGTGGGGTCTAGAGAGTGGCCATGGAAGAGGGATGTGGTGTGATCAGAAGGTAAGGTGCTTGAGAGAGATGGAGTTGAGGGAGATGTGTGAAAAATGGATAAGAATGGGGGTTGGTGTGTTATGGCATGGTCAGGCCTAGCGCAGGGTACAGTTGACCCGAGGTCAACAAACCCTAGCTCCCGATTGGTCCACGCGGACCAAGTCAAGACAAATGAAAATAGAAAATATGTATAACATCGATGAAATTAATAAATTACTTTATTAAATAAATCTAAAAACATGGAAATTGTTTATAATTTAATAAACTATTTTTTGTGATTTTTATTTATTTTTACAACCTTATTTATTACAAGTTAATTTGTACATGTACTTTTGTAGGTATATTTACCTATATTTGATGTATTTGATTTTTATTTTGTATTTTTAATACTTATGTCATAATTACACATTATATATTTATTATATTATTAAATACATATTTACATGTTTTTTGTTGTATTTTTATGGTTTTATTTACATACATAAATAAATATATGTATATACACTATTGGTATAGCACACCTATATAATTTATTATTTATGTTAATAAATTTTTACATGTTTTACTTATGTTTATATTTTAAATTTATTTCATATAATATATAAAATTATTTATAAACATAAGGAGAGTAAAATACAAAGAACAAAATATATGAATATTATATACAGATACATTGTACAATAATATCCCAGAAAGCTTACTTTTGTATCTTAACTCTATTTTAAATGAAATCACCTTCATTAGATAGATAATTTATTTTGAAATACAATGAAGGTGCGTTTGGTGAATTTTGAGTTTATATGGAGGAGATATTGATCTGTGAAGTCAGGTTTAAGGCTTTTTCATCTGTGTGTACAAGTTACTAACCAGGCATTGGCCCATGTCGCCTTCCAAGATATGCTCAACGATCTGAGGAGAAGGAGAGACAACCTAGGAGGATGAGGAGGATTTGAGGAAGAGAGAGAAGATGGAGCCAGTGGAGGTCCGACAGATGAGCCAAGAGGAGAGCGATCCAAGCTGACTCTCAAAGAGAGGTACAACCCTGGCGCAAGCCAGATGACCGAGTGGATTCAGATTCCACAGGTTCATGCACACTTCGAGCTGAATCCTCGGCTCTTGGCGCTTCTTCCCACTTTCCACAGGAATGTGAATGAGGAACCTTATATCCATATGCAATAATTTGCTCACATCTGCGGTACAACACACTACCCTAACATACTATTCAGCCTTCAGGACAGGGTGCTTCATTGGATCAACCATCTGGGGAAAGTCATCATGACTTGGGAGGAGCTCAAGTCAGCTTCTTTCATAAATTCTACCCTCTCGGTCGGCTCAATCAGATGTGAAATAGGATTGTCGACTTCTCCCAAGCCACCCATGAGTCCATTCATGAGGCTTGGTAGAGGTTTACCGATTTATAGGAGAAATGTCCCCATCACGATATTTCTCGGACTATCTTGGTCCAACACTTCTTTGGTGACTGACTATTGAGAGCTAGAAGCTCTTCGATGCCGCATGTGATGGTTTGCATTCCAACAAGGATGACGACGTCATCTGGCAGATCTTCTAGGAGATGGCCGAAGGAGAGGCTGCCATGTCATCATCCCGTGCAAATTAACACTAGCCACACAATCTTCAGAAGCAAGTTCATATGGTGGCATCCCATGAACCGGACATGGACGAGAGCTCCAATATGAGCATTATAGGGAGCCACCTATCCAAAGTGGACATCATCAAGAAACGATCACAAGACCTTGAGAAACTATTGTGATCGTACAGAGGACGTAATGCTTGGACAAATTGGATTAGATCTCCAAGTAGCTAGAGCTTCTGGTGAGTATAATCAGTTCCTACCAGTCGGTTTCTGCATCGGCTTCGACTACTACTGAGACGAAGGAATCATCATCGCCTCACCCTCCTCAACAAAGTCCAGCAACGCCAGCGGTCTAACATGTGTACTACGTGCAAGCCACTGAGCCAACATCGCCTCTACAGCCACAATAGCAGTTGTTACAAGCCTGAGCTCCAGATCCTTCCGGATCCATGTTCTCCACCTCGACCTCTCATCTAGGAGGTGAATGGCGTATGGAGCAACGACGCACAATTGGCCCGTTGATGAATCTGTGTTTCATCGTCTTTATTCATTTATTTTAGCTTAAAATCCCTTATAAAACACATGTAAATAATAAATCTGTTCTTTTACTAACCCTAATTCTTGTGTAAATATTGTATATTTATCACTATTCTAACCAAAAATTAATAAAGAAAGAAACAAAGGAAAAATAAAGAAAATAAAAGACTGTATATACGTAATAGATATAGGATGACTCATACTCCGAGAGTAGGTCAAGACTTGACCTAATCGGCGGAAATAAAGTAGGGGGAATAAGGCCTCAATACCAAAAAAATCAGAAATCAACCTTCATTTGTATATATTCATCATATGTACACTATTGTACATAATACACTTTCTTTACACTAATTTATGTATACTATAAATAACCTCAAATAAAATTGTTTCCTTCTTGAAATGTGTACATAAAATTATGTTGTAAATAATAAAAATAATTGCTAGGATAATCACTGTACATTATGCAAATTACAACACTCTAAAAAAGCTATAAAGCTCAACTTTTGAGATCAATATCTTCACCATCAAAACCCAAAATTAAATAAACTCACTTTCATTGTACTCCAAATTAAATAATCTTTAAAATGGAGGTAGTTACATAAAAATCAGAGTTAATGTGTGAAATGTGGCTTTTTGGGGTGCTATTGTATATTATACCTATGTATGTTATATATTATTTATTCATTTCTTGTATATATTTGTACATGTTGTATTTTTACTTATTTGTATATATTGTACTTGACTTATATAAAATAAAAATAAAAATTACAAAATAAAATATCAGTAAAAATGAAATCATGTATGTATTATAAATACCTCTATTTATTTAACCTAATAAATCACATCTTAAAAACAAAATAAAAATATCACTAAAATCTTTGTAAAATATTGTAAATAAATAAATAAATTATTAATTTATATGTATATTTGTAAAAATAAGTAATTAAAAATCATAGTATTGTATATATAGGTATACATACCTATAAATTATGCATTGTATTTATTTTCACCCGTGTATATACCTTATTTAATTAATTAAAAATCACATAAATTAAATATATTTAATCCTTAACATTTTTTTACATTATTTAATTATTTAAAATCATTTTCGATTTTTATCTAATTTATTTAACTTTAACATTGATTTTTGTCGTGTAGCCTATTTTGTCTCATCCCAGATGGAACTAGATTGGCTAGACTCGGGTCTGTTGACCCGGGGTCAACTTTCCATTCCACGACCTCCGCTACAATTTTCATGTCCAGGCCATCCTTCTCCCAATTTTCCCACGTGTGTTGATTATTAACTCCATCCGCCTTCTTCTCGTAATTTTCAGCCCACTCAACTAACTCTCTCACCAGTACATTAAATCCATCGATTTCGCCTTGTTCCCCTTGCGATTCAAATTCAAACATCTTTAGACTTCACTTATATATATCCTTCTTTCACCACCCTTCGCCGTTTTGATCCATTTTGAAGAGGATTTTTCGCCCAAGACTGAGCTTGGAAGATTGAGTGGTGATAGAGTTTTTGATCTCCACAGTCGGGAGTGTGAGGAACCTTTGAAGAGATGAGATCCAGCCACTCGCTAGTCCTTCGTCGGTATGGTTTTGCCTCTTTGTTTTTCGCTACAAATCGAGGTTGATTCCCTTCTGTTCATCCACCGTAGGTAGTTATGGTTTTAACTCCTTTGATTTCATTTTTTGCATTTTGATTCATTATTTAGTCAGATCAGGTCCTTCGTATTCTTCCTCTGATCTGCAAGATCGGAGATGTTCTGATCACTTACACGTACACTCGACCCTACCATCACATTTGCATGATCCTTCTCCACCTCCTTCCACAACCTGAACCCCCAGGTCTTCATAGATCTGGAGATCCGACTCCACTCTGACCACCTACACCAAAGTCGACATCCCCTTTACCATTTTCCTTTTTTGCACCAATAACATCGTTGGAGATTTCTCCTCCGAGCGTGGAGTTCATTGCAGGTCTTAGGAGCGCACCTGGGAGAAAGAGAGCAAAGTTGGAGGTTCGTCTGCAGCTGAACACCTCTAGACCTCCACATCTCATTCGAACCTTCGTCGTGCATCTTGGAGCTCATGTTCCGTTAGAGGGGCACCGCAGGAAGCCATAGCATCCATCTGAAGTTGAACCATGTGGAGATTGAGCGAGCCTTGCTCGTTTGAACTTTGTTGGAGCTCTCCTTCAAACCAGTTCTTCCAGAGGCCTCCTCGACCGCACGATCAAGAATAAAAGCTCCAGATTAGATCACAATCGTCCAGTTACGGCCAAAGTCGCACCATTTGATCGCATATCTAGATTCAATCCAGACCAATCGACGGTGCTCCTATATCTGTCGTTCGATAGCATCCAGATGAAGATCAGCCCTTCAAGCTTCCATGTGTAATAAGGGTAATTTTGTGCTCCAGCCCTTGACATGTTTTATTTCGCAAATAAGTCCCTCAAGGGACACGTGTCAAACTGCGCATTTTTTTAACATTTGCATTTTGTTCCACACCATTTAATTTATTTTCATTATAGTCATGCTTGAACTATGCATGTGCCTTGCACGTGATATTTTATGAAATTTGTAATAAAAATGTGTGTTTATTGGTTATTATTTGGACCCTAAAACTAAATTGTTTACAAATAGGTCTAGATCCAGTGTGACTCACGTGCGTATGCATGCATATTCTGGACATTTTGCATGTTTAACCCTACAATTTCTTTTTATGTTATCATTCAGTTCATAAATAATTATTCTTTACATCTATACCCCTGTGCATCTGCATATTATTTTGCATGTTAAAATCAAATAAAAAATAGCAAAACCTCTTTCAAAAATCCAAAAAAAATAAGTTAGCTCTTTGTTAAGTAGTTCTCGACTTATTAATATTTATTTTACATTTTCATAATTTTTCTTAGTTTTAAAAATTCAAAAACAACAAAAAAAGTCCATGTCTGCATTTAAAAATCAATAAAAAATATATAATCTTTTCCAAAATTATAAAAAAATCATGTCTCTTTATTTTTATTTGTTTAATTCCAATACTATTTTTGCATTAATATTCTTCATAAAACCAAAAAATAAGAAAACATTCAAAAGCATATAAACTTAATTTTAAATCAAATAAAAATCTAAAAAACATAAAATATCTTTTTGGAAAAATAGAAAAATTTACCTTTCTGTTCTGCATATTTAATTAATTTTTATTTCCATTTTCTATTTAAAAAATTCAAAAACAATCATATTGTTTTCTGTTTGCATTATTTTATATTTTTCATTTATTTGGAAGCTTTTAAAATAAAAAAATTCTAGAAAAAATATAAAAATATTAGAAAAATGTTAGCAACCCAAAAATAATATTATTTGAATTTTCTGTTTATTTTTGCTATATTTTAGATATCCAAAAATGTTTCTTTCTTCCTTTTGTATATATTTCTTTTATTAATTTTTATTTTCTTCTATTTTAAAAATTAAAAATATTTAAAAATTTAAAAATCACAAAAAATATAAAATCAAACAATCAAATAAAAATATAAAATTAAAAAATTCATTAAAAAAATAAAAGATGAAAATGCCCCAAAAACCAAGAGTAGTGTGCATGAAATTCTTCTTTCTTTTCTTTGATTTTTCATTGATTTGAATAACCCTCGGGATTTTTGTAGGCTCCCTGAGTTCGAACCCGTATGCTATATAGGTAAATTAAATAGCAAATTTCTCTTGCTACATTTTCTTCATTTTATTTTGGCTTGAGAAATAAATAAATTTTTGTTGAGGGATTTTTAAGGTTGCAACGATGTTGCACATTAATTCATTATTTTAAAACCCAAATTTCCCTATTCAACAAAATGGTGTCGTTGTCATAGAGGCATGGCAAGGGTAGCTAGATTTTCCTTCTTGTAGCCTGCTATTCTTAGTTGTATATACCTGCTTGTTTTCTTTTTGTCTTCTTTTTATCAAATATTATTTGTTCGTATTTTCGGTCATTTGTTCTCATTTTTGTCACGTATTCCTTGTCTATATTTGTGTTATCTTCTCATTATTTTTGTCTATATATTTATCTATATATATTGTTGTGTGGATTGCAACTTGTTGAGGAGTGAGCACTCACTTTGAATTCTGTGTGCCATGAAGAGCTTACACATCGCTTGTAGGATCCGATTTGTCGGACACTGAAAGCTCTCCACGATCGGACTTAGGAATTCATTTGAGATCCATTTCACTTGGTCTTCTCATTTAACCTCTTACCCACCCATATGTTTTCTTCTTTTGTTTGTCTATATTCTATGATGTATTTTATCACATTTTATTTGCTCATATTATCATAACTTTTTTCTTACATATTCTTGTGTTTCCTCTTTCTTGTGAGGGCCCGACGAGCAAGGGCAGCATTCCTAAGAGCGTCGGCATACCCGAGCAAAGTGGAGGCATCTCATTTCTTCACCGAGATACAAGAGAGCATAGAAGGAGAAGCAAAAGATTCAGAAGAAGCAGATTCTTGGAGCATTTGAGCACATACAAATAATTCTTGTTTTGCAGTTGCCTCTATTTCTATTTTCTAAAAGGCCATTATATACCTTGTGTGTGTAGGGTCTGTTTCACCAAGTGTCGGGCACTTGGGGGACCTCATAAAATTTGTTTTCATCGACTTTCTTTTTATTTGTTTTCTTGTGATTTTGTGTGCTTGAGCCCTTAGAAGTAGGTTTTATTATCTTGCTTGAACCAGGTAAACTATTATGTCCAAAGCCCTAAAAAGAATATATATTCATATAGACTAGATCGTAGGATTGGACTTAGTCAAATTAATTGGTTCTTATGTGCTAATAGAAGTTACTACTAGGACGTTCTCGTGCATCATTTATGTTAGTTTTATTTTTATCTTTCATTTATGTGCGGATCACCTTGCATGTAGAGTGCCACCGAAAGGTACGCATCTCTTTCTTTGTGTGCTTCATTGATTTCATCGCGCATTGGCTTTTATGATCTCCTTCCCCATTTTCACTCACATAAATTCAAAAGGAATTAGAAAACCCGTTATATCATTTTCTTGAAAAAAATCCAAAAAAGTGATAATTGTATAAAATTGGGGTTGCTTAAGAAAACTCTACCCTGAAAGAAATGTAAGGACAAAATCATTGTTTTGGGGAGAGAAAACCCCTCATTGTTTGCTTGTACTTACCTCCAGACAGAGTGGGTGAGGACGCAGTCGTAAGGATATAGCCCAAATACATGGATTGTGTCCTATGCTCATGTACATTGCTCTTTGGTGCACAGTTGAGATGCAAGAACTTGCCTCAGACCATAGAAAATCATTTTGGTGTGCTAATCTTCTTATCTCCCTTTAGGCCTGATATTGAACCCGATAGTCTGGGAAGATGGTACCATTGATTGGGGAGGTCTGAGTATGCTCGTTGGGCGATAGCGGCGACTCACTCTATGTGCTTGGTAGTAACTTCTTGTAGATTCACTAAACTTAAAATTGAAAAAGATAAAATACCGAACTCTTACGGTCTCCACTTGTGTCCAGTTGGTGAATCGGGGGTCTGTATTGTGTTTGTTTGATAGTGTAAAGATCCTTCTGTGCCCTTTTCACCTTTTCTTCTTGTGTTGACCTTTGTGTTCTTGCATCTTTTCTATTGTCATTGAAGATTTCATATTGGAGCATTTCTTGTTCAGACTTTGCGAACTTATTTCACATTCCGATTCGGTCATCTTCTATTCAGAAAGACTTACTTCCCGAGTATTCCTCTTTCTCCACTTCACCATTCACCACATCGATCAATCCATTATTCAAGATTGACTCTAATCTTGATCTATTATTTGAGACTCCACCATTTTGGAGGACTAATACAGTGCCATTTACATTTTCAAAAATCGAGACAAAGCACTTGATGCCACTGAAAGGAAAAGGTTCCATGGATGATCATAGTGAGATCAATAACACGATGTTAGCCTCCGTACATGCCATTCAAGTACAGTTGACTGAACAAGCTGATATCCAAGCCAGATGGAGAGACATGATCTTAGAGCTGAGGAATGACAGACAAGACAGGAGATAGAAAACCTAGAGGAAGTGGGAATGAGAGAGGAGAAGATCCACTTATTGAGCCAGTGTTTAAGCTTACATTGAAAAATGCCTATAATCCAGGGGCAGAACAGACGAACACGTGGATTACGATCTTTACGATCCATGGGCATTTTGAGCTTAAGCCCACAATTTTACCACTCCTCCCAATAATCCATGGACACATCACCAACAATTTGATCGCATTTGTGGCATAATACACTACCCGAATGTACCATTAGAGGTAGTGAAGATGATACATCTTTCCCGTTCAGTCTCATGGATAAATGCTTATATTGGATAAACCATTTGCGAAAGATTTTTACAACTTGAGAAGAGTTGAGGTCTGATTTCTTAAGAAAATATTATCCACTTGGACGTCTCAACCAAATGCGATCTTTGAATGTTAACTTCTCTCGAATGTCCCATGAGCCTACCCACGAGGTGTGGGAAATATTCAAGGATTTAATGGAAAAGTGACCCCATCACGATATTCCAAAGATGATCCTTGTTGAGAACTTCTTTGGGAGTTTGAGCATTGAGAACCAGAAGTTGGTAGATGCCGCTTGTGGGGGTCCCATTTCAACAAGGACGATGTTGTCCTTTATCAGATTTTTGAGGAGATGGCTGAGAGCTCTACAGCTCTTTCTTCTTCACGTGCTTTTCAGAAGCATCATGTACCTTCTCCTGCAGTACCCCACAAGGTTGTCGACATGACATCATCACATGATGTGGATAGGATGGACAGTTCAGATCTGACCATCATAGGCATCACCTATCCAAAGCGGACATAGTTGAGAAATGATCTAAAGACCTTGAGAATCTCCATGTGATCGAATAGAGGACAAAGAACCTGAACAAGATGGATGAGATTACGAAGCATTTGGAGCTTCTTGTCAGTACGAACAATGCATGTTAGAGTGAGAGTGCAGCATCGGATACCTCTACTCGTGAGTAGACTTCTTCTACTTCAGCACAGTAGAGTGCCGAAGAACCATCTATAGTTCAGCATGTTTACTACATGCAGACCCCAGACCAGGTCTAGCAGTAGCCACATTAGATTCTACTATACCAGCATTAGTTTTCATATATTCCTGAGCAGTAGTCTCCACCTCCACCTCTCATTTAGGAGGTGAACAGTGTTTGGTTTGACTGAGAATGCAACCAACCCCATCCTGTCAGGGCAAGGTCAGTTGGTTTTCCAGCAGAGTCAGAGACCCGCCCACCATTTTGACCGAGAGCACAACCAATCCTTGAGTTCGACCATGTATGCTATACATGTAAATTAAATAGCAAATTTATCTTGATACATTTTTTCATTTTATTTCGGTTTAAGAAGTAAATATTTTTTGTTGAGGGATTTTTAGGGTTGCAACGACACTGCACATTAATTTCTTATTTTAAAACCAGAATTTCCTTGTTTAACACTCGTCCTGGTGGACATCAGTAGGGCCAGTCTACAAGCAACCATCCATTCCCTCAATAACAAGGAGGGAGATTTGTCCAGAATAGCCAGTCTTAACAACACCAACAATCTCCACAGTACTTGGGCAATTAGAGATAGAATCAGTACCAACAGTTGTAGTACCGATAGTACCCACAGAATCAGCAGTACTCAATTGTTCCATATCAACATCAGCCTCCTCAACATCATCAGTAGCACCGCTTGTCTCCTTAGTATAATTCTTAGCATTCCTACCCGCAGCCTCCACAACATTCTCCCTATCAAAGTAGACAGCACGTTGAACGATCCGAGGTTGCTCCTATAAACCTTGCCATGGACTTCTTGCTCAGTTGGTGAAGAGCCTTGCAGAAATGAGCCAGAAGCTCGATGACCTTGCCATCGCTAAAACTCCAATTCCAACACAAGTGGAGGCCAACCCCAATAACTTCAGAAATAAAGAGTATGTAGTTTGTGATGTTCCAACTGGACTAACAGAGTCAGATGTGTATGAGTTGTTTTTATCTAATGTTGTCACTCTCATGAGTGGTGGGACCTGAAACAGCGGGTTTCGACACGAGGGTCTAGAAATCTCACAAGGCGAGATATCCAATCGGTGCGGTGACCGCTCACGAAACTCAGTCTAGTCCAACAATCAACCCACAATTAAATATTAGGAAACTAAGATAGTGTGGATCAAAATTTATTATAAACCCTACAATAAAATTTGTATAGCGACAAGCAGAGGAGGGTGTCGATCACAGGGAACACACAATGTGGCATTATATATTATTTATAAATAAATAATATTGGTGTATATGTACATATAACTATGCACAATGTTTATCAAATAATGTGGGTTTTTAATCAATTAATGAAACTTTTATTTTACTTTTGATTTTATACTTTTTTTCCTTTTTGTATTTTTATATATTTGTTATTTGATTTTTCTTTTAAAATATATAATATAGCTATATATAGGATATATATATAATGTAAGCTTAATATATATATAATACAAAAAAAGTAAAGATAAAAGAAATAGAGTCTTTTATGGTTTTAACTAATTTTTTTACTATTTCTGTGATTTTTTAGATAATTTTGGTCATTTTTATATATTTTTAAAGTCAAAAATACCCTAAATTAGGGTTTCATTAAATACCCAAAATTGAAATGGAAATTAAAAATATCAAATGATGTCCAAAATTTTCCAAATTAATTTTAATATAAATATAATAATATAAAGAAAATTATACAATATAAATCACTTTTTTTGGAATTTTTAAGGGTTTTACAAATTTTTATACAGGTTTGGGGGGTTTTCAATTTTTAAGTGTTTTGTTTTTCTATTTTTAGTGATTTTTGGTTTGAAGGTTAATAATACTTAAATAGGCATAATATATTTTTGGGGGATTTTTTAAAGTGTTCTTTTATATTTTTTGGCTTTTTTAAGGCAAACATGGGTTGATTGTGCACTATTCGATTTTTAGAAAATAAGAAAAGGGCATAAAATGCAAATATAAATTTATAACATGATCAAGCATGCATCCAGGTACCTACTCCGATTTTTGGTGATTTTTAGGGTACAGAAAGCACAAAAATAGTTGATCTGGTAGGGTATAATTGCAAATAAAATAAAATATGAGGTTCACAGTGCAATTTTACCTAAACTTTAACACTAGATTAATAACTTTATATACGAAAAGACAATTACAAAAACACGTGAGGACTTCAGTGCAAATTTTACAAGATAAACGTGCGCCTGCACATGACTCTGGTGGGGACTAAAAAGCAATATACGAAATGTTTAGGGAGTTACATGTAATTTGTCCAACAATTTTTAAACTATATAAAATATTTACATGCCCTTTTAATAAATACAAAAAGGCAGAGGGAGTCTTACGCCAATTACCCACTTAAGCATTGAGATCCAAGCATCCTGGACTTGCCAGGTGGCTGATCAGGTGGCTCTCGTCACATACTCCTTCGCGAATAGTCAACGATCCATATTTCATCTGGACTGTTATTCTTGATCAAACAGTGGAGAGGGGCGCTGGAAAAACGCGCAAGAGCTGCTCATCGGTGACTTTCGATTATTCGTTTCTCAGGTCTTCGGTGCTCTTCTTCTCCTCAGATAAGCCCAACAGGTATCTGGGCCTCCTCCATATGCTCCTCCGGGGTCCGGGCAGGCGAGACGTTGTAGGACGCTCCGGTGAGGTTGAACCACCTGGAGCTACTCCAGGTGGTAATCGAAGTCCCAGAGGCGTTGATTTACCTACGGGTTAGTGATGAATCCCTGATCATCACTCTTTATTCTTTTATTTTAGCTAATTATCTTGGCAAAGCATCATTTAAATAGATGTAAATACAATAAGTTAGCAATATGCATGCATGTGTTAATATCATATAATTACCATGTATTTGTGCAAAAATAAAAGAATAAAGAAAAAGAAAAAGGAAGGAGGTATTTAGAATAAATACAGAGTGACTCGATTCCCAAGAGAAGGCCAAGCATTGGCCCGATCACCAAATAAAATAAGTAGAGAGAGATAGGGCCCACGCTATACTGTACATATCATGGGTGTAAATAAATAATTATTTTTGCCAAAAATAAAAATATGTTTTTACCTCCTTGTATATAATCCTAAAAATAAAATAAAAATTAGAAAAATAAAAAAAATAAAATTCTCTCTACCTTGTACATAATACATGTATATATGATCCCTTCTCTATTTATTTTATACATGTAGATAAATAATAAAAATAAAACAAAAATTATTTTGCACTCCAAAAACTATATTGAAAATAAATAAAAATATAAAATTGGGGTATTTTTGTAAAAATAACAAATTTAAAATAATTGTACAAAATACATAGGTACATTATACATGTATAATGTACATTTTTTTCAAAAAAATAAATAAAAATCAGAGAAAAATTCCTTGAAAAATAATGAACATTTTTCATTTTATTCATTTTTAAATTTAAATTCATTTAATATTTTTTATCTATTTATCTTTAATTTTCGTTGCTATTTTATCCTGCAGCGGTTTTTGTCTTTTCCCCCGCCGCTTCTGATTGGTCCATGTCACCTTGTTGACCCGGGTCAACGCCATCTTTCAGGCTCGACCCGACCCGGTTGTCTTCGCCAGACCCATTTCTTCTAGTTCTCTCAGGCGGATCACACGTGCCCTCGCCCTGATTTCTCTCCCGTGGACCCTCCTAGGATCCAAGACCCTCGCGGATCCCTAGGGAGGTGCAGATCTCCTTCGGTTCACATGCCCTCGCCCGATTCTTCCAGCCTCCTGGGAATGCTATAAATCTTCTCATCCGCTCCCCCAGGACAACAGCTCGTGCCTCGCTCCCATTTCTAATCCTAGCCACCTCCAGCTAAGTGACAGCTGCCTGGAGCACTGCTTGGCGCTCGATTTGGCGCAGCAGAGCCGACGCTCCACCTTTGTGGCTGGACATCCGCCGCGAGAAGCATCCCCGACTTCCGCATCAAGGTCGACGCCATCACCCCGACGACAACCTTCGCATGGAGCTCAGGAGCATAACCAGACCTTTAGGTATACCTTTTATCCTTCCTAGTTTCCCATTTGATCGAATCTTTCCGTTGATCGTTGCCGCTTGTTCGTCTGCTCCGACCAGTCGGTCGGACCTCCGTCACCCACTTCCAGCCGATCTGATCAAACCGCACGCTCACTCCCCATTTCACTCCACAACTTGATCACCCTGACCCTTGTCCACCAGGTCGAGATTAGGATTTAGATCTCCCATGTCGCCTTCGCCGGAGATCGATTCTCTCCTCCATTCGCTTCTTTGACTTTGAGTTCCAATAACCCGGATCGGAGCACCGTCCTGAGTCCCAGCTACCCTTTGCAGGTGAAAGCATGCGCTGAGGATCCCCTATCGCACCCATCCGAGACTCACCGGAGTAGCTCCAGGTCCCCTTCGTCGCCATGCCCATCCGACCGGTGTCTGCTCCATCGAGTTCGTTCAGTCGATACGGAAGCCTTCCACGACCCATTCGGTGCTTCTTGATCAGCAATCGGAGCTGGGGATCACCTCCTTGACTCCGTCGAAGTTCACCCCAATATTGTTCGTTTAGGCTGCTCCGGCACCGTTGGATCAGCCCTGCTCTTCCAGATCATATACGGACCGCCGATACAACGGATTCGTCAGACTGTTGGATGTCAGATCTGACGTCCACCTGCGCCCCACGTCCCTGACCATTCTGGAGCGTAAGATCTGACACCTGCAGCGATCAGAGATGCACGTCCGCGCCCATACCAGCGGCTTCTACATGGCCCTCACGCGTGCCTCACGTGCTGCAAGGGTATATTTCTCTTTTTACCTTGCACTTTTCATGTGTTTAGTCTGTAAAAAAAAGTTGTAGTTGGATTTATTTGCACTTTGGTCCCTATAGTTTCTGTTATTAGCGTTTTAGTCCTCTATGCATGGAGACACGTGCTTGGTCACGTGAACAGTAGTGTATTTGCATTATTGGCCATGAATATTTTCTACGTTAACGTTTGAATGAATGTTTTCTGAAATTGCACTTATGCCCTTATGAACGTTGAATTACGCATGTGCTGGATTTAATTGGAAATATTACAGAAAAGACCTTGGACTTTTTGAGCTTGTTATTGTTTAATCTAGAGACTTAAACTAATTGCATTTAAGTCCCTACAGCATGTGAGTTTGGTTTTTTATTAAATAAATATCATATCTACTCCAAAAATTCTCAAAATATTACCAGTAGCTCCTGCTACTGTGTAATATTTTAGATAATTTTTGTGACGTAATTTGATTTTATTTGTTATTTTCTAAAATTCAAAAACCCTAAAAATGGAGTCTGACTGATTTAGAATAGCCATAAAAAGATACAAAAATCACCTTAAAAATTCTACAAAAATTTTTGAGTGCTTATTTTGTTTTGTTTAAATTACTGTAGCTTTTATGTTTCATTATCTTTTATAAAACACCTAAAAATTACAAAAGATTAAAAACCTTATAAAAATCATTAAAAATTCCATAAAAAAAATGTATTCCAAGTTCTGTAGTTAGATTTTGTTTTCTTTTTTAACATAAAATTGCAACCAGGAATTTAGGGGTACTTTAAATATTTTAAAGTTGCTTTTCCTCCAGGCTGCACACTATTTTCATATTTTGACTTTCTTTCATTTTTAGAAAATTATATAAAAATCAGAAAAATTTCATAAAATACCCAAAAACACTTACATATTTTAAAAATATAAAAAATATTTTTATTTTGAATTTTTGAGCATTTTTGACCTTAATAAAAATTGTTGTATTGTTATTCCTTTTATTTTCTTACTCTTTTTCTTATTAAAAATATTAAAAAATGCAAATTAAAAACCACCAAAAATATGTCTTTTTACTCCTGATTTCTCAACTACTTCGTAGGACTATCTCGTGCTCCTTGTTTTCGACCCTGGTGGCTATACCAGGTTAAATAACTAGCAAGACCGCTTGTTTTGATTTCGTGCTTGATTGCTTTCTTTGATGGTCTACATATTTCTTGTTGAGCCATGCTTCGTCGGTTGGGGTCCCAACGACCTTGATCTATATCTGATACTTAACCTCAATTGGAGGAGCGCTCATCAGAATGGCGTCGTTACTGGGGAGCACGACTTAGTAGTCAGTTTTCTTTGTTTCATTTTTTTCCTTTTCCTTTATTTACTTGCTTTTCATTTTTATTTTTCTTTCTTTATTTGTTTCTAGTTTTATTTTTCCTAACTGTGATCTAACATATCTTTGTTTCTCTCTTTCTTGCGAGGGCCCTACGAGCGAGGGCGGCATTCCTAGGAGCGTCGGTGCACCCGAGCGAAAGCAGAGGCGGCTCGTTTCTTCATCGAGCAGCAGGAGAGCGTAGGAGATGAGGAACAGAATATTTGGAAGACTCTTTGAGAACTTTTAGCATTCTATTCTATTATTGTAATAACACAGGACCATAGACACTTGGACGTTTAGCATATCGGGGTCTATTTCGCTGAGTACCGGTGTGCTCGGGGGACCTCATCGTGGTTTTCACCGATTTTGTTTTCTCGATTTTTATTTTATTTTTAATTCTTGAAGAATTTGGCCCCTAGACTTAGGATTTCCTCTCTGATTGTGATGTAATTAATTAAGGTCCTAGTCCTAATTATCTGTCTGCACCTATAGATCGCAGTTGGACTTAATTAATTAAATCACAAGAAAAAGCTAATTTGGTCACTTGAGAGGTCACGTGCCGCTAGAGGCCGCATACATCGCGTGCAGGATCTGTTGTGGCGGACACCGATCCGTATCAGAGACCGGACTCCGACCTCTCTCTTGACTTATTAGCTATTGTTCTTCACGTGTAGAAAATTTTTCAATTAAGATCGTTTTCTTCTTACATCATATAGGTAGTTTAATTTATGTCTTTTATTTATGCGCAGATCACCCTGCGTGTAGAGTGCTAGTGACAGGTACACATCTTTGACTTTGCATGCATCATTGTGTTTGACAGTGCATCAGCTTTTTAAACTTCTTCCCTGTTTTTGGACTTAAAATAATCAGGAGATCAAAAATTCATTAGGCATTTGTTTGTTATTGAAAAATACATAAAAAGTGAAAACCATAAAATTGGGACTGCTAAACACACTTGATCCTAAAAGACACTTCACCTGAAAAATCTATCTTGGGAGAGCAATCCCCTCCTTGTTTGGTTTGCATGAGCGAGAGAGTGACCCGCACACTAGGCTAGAGCCATACCTGATCTTTCATCAAACTACTGATTTTGGGGTTAGTCGTTCTCCACTGAGGATCGCTCCAATTTCCGGTAAAGCGGGCCTCGATATCCTTTACAGAGCGAGTTGATTGGGTAGCCAGTAAATGGTCCGCAACTTGTACTGGCTGGGAAAGATCTAGCTTCGGGATCGGGCCAGTCTCTTGATAGCGTCGGGTTCCTACTAGCTCGCTTAATCGCTCTGCTAGACTAACTTATCACCTAAAATAAAATCCACAAGATAAAAAACCAAACCTTTACGGTCATAAGCTCTCAGTGTTGAGTAGGTGAATTGGGGGTTTGTTTTCTGATCTTGTTTGTTTCCATATCCCATCCGCATTCCTCTCCAGATCACGATGATGGGCCAGAGGACCCTTAGGCAGCCCCTGGTTGCACCACTTTCAAGAACTCCGCCCCATTCATCTAGGTTGGTTCGTGAGAGCCCAGACCCGCTCTCCGAACCCAAGTTCGACTCCATCCTATTCCCCCTCGATCACCCTTCTTCAAGTCTTGAGGTTCCCGAGCAGAGACCAGAGCAAATATATATTCATTTGACGGCACTTGAGTTCGGGTCTTTTGCCTTTGCAGAGACCCAAGAGATGGCCAGCAGCGAGGAGCGCACAGATGGACAGGCCCAGACCACCACGTATGTTCTAGATCAGGGTGCCATCAACAGCACCCTGTTAGCTTCCTAGGAGACAAAGCAACGATAGATCTGAGACCAGGGAGCTTTCATGGCAGATATGCATAAGGAGATGGCTCAGATGCGAGCTGATAGAGGAGAGCAGAACAGAGCCGGTTGTGAAGAGATACCAGAGCTCAGAGGAGGAGATGGACCACATCCAAATGAGCAACAAGAGCCAGTCCGACCATCCCGCCCGATGAGAGAGTTGCACAACCCTGGTGCAACTCTGGCACACCGTTGGATTCAGCTACCTGCGATTCTGGGAGATTTCAAGCTCCCTCCTCAGACGATCCAGTTGTTGCCCAGATTTCACAGGCTAGCCACTGAGGAGCCGCATCTACATCTCCAGGAGTTTGAGATGATCTGCAGCACGGACCACAACAGCTTCGTGGACGAGGACACCATCAAGATGTTGGCCTTCTCGTTCTCCCTTGTCCACAGAGCAACCTGCTGGTTGGAGCATTTCCGATCTCCACAGGATAAAACCCACTCTGTGTTCGCACCATATCTACTTGGGAGAATGAAGCCAAACCCTCTCGTGAATTCCAACGTTGTTTGAATCCAAATTTATGAGAGGTAGTGAAGAAGGAAATAGAGAAATGGTGCAACGCGGGTTTCATTTATCCCATCTCTGACTCTAAATGGGTGGTCCCGATCCATGTTGTCCCGAAAAAGTGGGGAATTCAGACGACCACCAACGAGGATGGAGAGGAGATCGTGATGCGAGTGCCCACGTCGCGGCGCGTCTGTGTGGATTACAGATGCATGTATGCTGCACGAAGAAGGATCATTTCCCCCTATCGTTCATTGATCAAATCCTAGAGAGACTAGCGGGGAAAGAATTCTTCTGCTTCTTGGATGGGTTCTCGGGCTACAATCAAGTAGCCATAACTCCGGAGGACCAAGAAAAGACCACGTTCACATGCCCCTTTGGTACCTATGATTTCAGGCGCATGCCCTTTGGGTTATGCAATGATCCTGGTACTTTCCAAAGGTGCATGATTGTTGTATTCGCCGAAATGGTCGGCGAATTCCTGGAATTTTTCATGGACGACTTCTCGGTCCACTGCGATTCATTCGATTCCCGTCTTAGGAATCTGTACCGAGTCCTCAAACGTTGTTGTGAGGTAAATCTGGTGCTCTCCTGGGAGAAAAGTCACTTCATGGTAACGGAGGGCATTGTGTTGGGGCACGTCATCTCCAAGAGAGGAATGGAGGTTGACCCTGCCAAGGTGGATGTGATCAAACGACTCCAGCCACCAACCAACGTTAAACAGTTGCGGTCGTTCCTCGGGCATGTCGGATTCTATCGGAGATTCATCAAGAATTTTTCTAAGAATGCCCGACCGCTAACTGAGCTTTTAGGCAAGGACATGGAGTTTATTGTTGATCACAAGTGTCTTCAGTCCTTTAAGCTATTGCAAGGAATGATCATGGACACCCCGATCCTACAAGACCCAGATTGGTCTCTACCTTTTGAGATCATGACGGATGCATCAGATTTTGTTGTTGGGGATATGCTAGGGCAGAGGAGGGAAGGTGTCTCGTTTGCAATCCACTACATAAGCAAAATGTTTGATACCGCTCAGTGTAACTATACAGTTACGGAAAAGGAGATGCATGCGGTAGTGTTTGCCTTAGACAAGTTCAGATCTCATTTAATTGAATCCAAGGTAATTGTGTTCACCGACCACACAGCACTATGATACTTGATGGAAAAGAAGGAAGTGAAGGTGCATCTTCTTAGGTGGATTCTACTTATCCAGGAGTTTGATTTAGATATTCGTGATAAACATGGAAAGAAGAACGTAGTAGCTGACCATCTCTCTCGTCTCAAAGATCTTAATACTTCTGAGGATTCACCAATTCGAGACTCCTTCTCTGACGAGTCGATTTTTGTTGTCGACTCACTCCCACGCTATGCTAATATTGTGAACTATCTTGTCTCCAAGAAGGTTCCCGAAGGTTGGCCCAAGAGCAACATTGACCGACTAAAGTCGGATGCTAGACACTACCATTGGGAGGATCCGATCCTTTTCTTCGAAGGACCGGATTGTGTCTGGAGACGGTGTATTCCTCAGGAGGAATACCAGAGTGTCCTTTCTTTATGCCACAGCTTGGATGCAGGAGGACACCACTCCAGGAAGAGGACCGCATGGAAGTCACTTCAATGTGGCTTTTACTGGTCGACTCTGTTTTGTGATGCCATCACCTTTGCGAAGTCATGTCCAATATGCCAGAGATTGGAAGGAACCGTTGATTCCAAGGATGAGATGCCGATGCAGCCTGTCATCATTTGTGATGTCTTTAACGCATGGGCATTGATTTCATGGGCCCATTCCCTGTTAGCCACAGATTCGAGTACATCCTTCTTGCGGTAGACTACCTATCCAGGTGGGTGGAGGCTATTCTGACCCGAGCCGCAAACAGCAGGACTGTCTGTAAATTCATCAAAGAGAATATCATCTCTAGGTTCGGGATCCCCAAAATGTTGATATCAGATGGGGATAGCCACTTTGTAAACTGAGAGGTGAAGAAACTCTTGAAGGACTATGGCATCGAACACCGTGTCGCTATTCCTTACCACCCACAGACTAATGGTATGGCAGAGGTGTCAAATAGGGAGGTGAAAACTATATTGCAAAAGCTTGTCCGCCTAGACAGGAAGGACTGGTCTCAGATCCTGGATCAAGTCCTATGGGCTTATAGGACAGCTTACAAGACACCGTTAGGAACCTCCCCATTCCGAATAGTATTCGGAAAGCCGTGCCATTTGCCCGCAGAGTTAGAGAATAAATCAGAATGGGCAATCAAGAAGGCCAATTGGAACACACACCTTGGGCAGAAGCAGAGAGAAATGGATCTGAATGAGCTTGTGGAAGTCAGAAACCATGCATACGACAGCAGTTTGGTGTACAAGGACAAGGTTAAGCGTTGGCACGATAGATATATCAGACGAAAGACCTTTGTTCTTGGACAGAAGGTATGGTTGTTTAATGCAAGGCAGAAGATCTTCCAAGGCATTGAATTCCAAGTGGATGGGCCCATTTGTTGTTCGTGCGGTGCATGATAGTGGATGTGTCAAGATCTCAGATCTCGCAGACAACGCACCTACATTCCTAGTGAATGGACAACTGTTGAAGCACTTCGTCGAATCCAATGAGCAGTTAGTCCATGTTGAGGAGATTGTATTCATGTGTGAGACAGATTCAGCAGACTCACATCGAGCCGCGCATGGGACCTTGCAGCAGTGAGCTCTAGCCATCAGCAGCATCTTGAAAGATTCAGTCCACGATCCTTGTACATACCCATCATTCTTGTACATTCTCCCCCCTCCATCCCGTGACTCTAATAACTCATCCCAGCTTCATCTATCTCCATCTTAGGCTATACTTAGGACGACCAGATCCTAAGTATAGGGGGGATGAGTCACCTGAGTCTGTCCGCTGTACAGCCTCCAGATCACATCGGTCCTCATACTCACTCAAGTCCTATACTTAGGCTGACCTGATCCTAAGTATAAGGGGGACCGATGCCTGCCTTGTATAGGTTCATCCATTTCTCCTCTTAGCCTCATCCGCCCCATTTTAGACCTTCTTCTACACTTAGGCTGCCATAGCCTAAGTATAGGGGGCATGACGACTTCTATATATTTTCTCTCCCTTGGCTCTCTTACGCTTAGCACGAGCTATGTCTTTTTCCTCGCTTTCCGTGCTCTAAGGACATATCACACGCTAAGTATAGGGGGCGTGTATATATTACATATATACTTTACCCATAGCTCGTACTTTCACGTATCTTTGTATATATTACGCAATAATTTTTTTATAAAATACACTTGTATAATTTGTATAATACTCATAAAACACTTGTACCATAGGAAGTATACCAAATTTCAAAAAAAATAAAAAAAATCAAAGGCTTCTTATTTACTCTTGCACATCATCTCTGCATCTGAAAAGAAAGTAAAAAAAGAGTATTGCGTTTCATTCATAGCATGTCATCTGCACCTCTCATCTGCATATCTTGCATATGCAAAGTGAAAAGCTAGTGGGTTCTGAACCAAGTTATGAGCAGATGTTGAGGAGGGACTTGATTTGACCTTAATCCACCTAATTTCAGAGGAACCTTATAGGAACTGGAGTTAAGATTTCTCAGGTCAAGTGACTTAATTCTTTGAGTCCACATGTCTATGTTCACATGTTATCTTAATCAGTCTAAGTAGAATATCTCGTGCACATGCATTATTCTTCTAGATAATGACCTAACTTGGACAAGCACAATGCACATAGCTCTTCATTGATGAGGTGGTGAGGAGGTAGAATCCTTTAGCTTGGAGTAGCACACGAGTGGAAACATCCATCCTCCTCTAGGGAGGGTAGTGCATCTCAACCTAGTCTGGTGGTGTTGACATCTAAGGACGGGACGCAGTGGGTTGCAATAATGCTTCAAAAGATGGATATTCTACTGGCTCAAGAGGAAAAACTCCTGATGTACATGCAGCACCTTGTATATAGATAAAGAAAGAAAGAAAGAAAGAAAGAAA
Source organism: Ottelia alismoides (assembly GCA_037367405.1). Lineage (NCBI taxonomy): Eukaryota > Viridiplantae > Streptophyta > Magnoliopsida > Alismatales > Hydrocharitaceae > Ottelia > Ottelia alismoides. Next base: position 556,363 of record JAZKJV010006982.1, on the reverse strand, counting down.
AAATGCAAGAACTCCAAAAAAAGTAGACAGGTCAAAGTGAAAATAAAATACATGTCGGAGTATGTATATTAGCAAGAAGTCTGCAGCTGGATGACTTGGCTACACTGGGTAGGCATACCGGGATAGGTAGCTACACTGGCTGCCGTCCATTCTTTTCTCCACCCCCTCCTCTTGAGATGGTCGCACTTGAACTTAGAAGGGAATACCCCGCTCCTCGAGGAAAGAGTTACTAGACCGGATAACTAGAGTTACCTTGTTAGAGGAGGATGTTTCTGAGCCATTTCTGATGTGGAGAGGTATATTTCACTTACACAATACAAGTAAGAATCATAGTCGTCAGAAATTTGCGTTTGAGGATTTGTTCTGACCTGACTATTGAGGCGTCTTGAATAGAAGACTTGTGGAACTTGAAGTCTGTTAGGTCTTAAGTTCAGATCCCAATAAGGTTCCGCCACACAATTAATCCAAAGGTCGAGTCAAGCTCTATTTTCAACTCTTGTTCATGACCTTGGTATGGAACCCAATCTCATTTCACTTGTGCATTTCATTTAGTTGCTCGGGGACGAGCAAGGTTTAAGTATAGGGGGTTGATGAATCTGTGATTCAGCATTCTTAAAGTTGAAAATAGAGCCTTGTTCCCGACTATTTAGCAGCATATTTCCCTTTATCTTGCATAAATAGCATTCATGCATAAATCCACAATACATGCATTTTAGCATTCATAATTGCATTAAAATAAGAAGCCAATTCATTTGTAAAAATTACTTGTAAAATATCCTCCAATAATTCACCTAATTTTATATCCCCTCTAAAATCAAATAACACCTTCCTTATATTATGTAGATTACTAGCTAATAATATAAGGAAGAATGCCAAAATCCCTATCCTGTAAATTGCCTAATAAAGCCCCAAACTCAGTCGGAGAACCCGGTCCTTAGAATGCCAATATCCCTCTCATACAACCTCCGAATTAGGTTTACTCACCTTCATATTAATACACATCAGAAACCTTTAAAATGAGACTAATTTCATTCAATTCGGAGCTCGTATGCAAAACTTGGGTTTTTGGGCCCCTATGTATACTATTTGTATGTATATTTGTACGCTTGTATTTTTGTATCACATATGACCTCATCTCCATTTTTAGTCAACATGAAACTTGTAGATCTCGTCGAGGTCTACAACTTTCATGTTTTGAGTTTTTCCAAATTCAGTCTCCTTCTCTCTCTAATTTCATTTTCTTTCTCAGCCACTCAGAGTTGGCCACGTGGTGCTCTCTGAATGCGCCATGCAGCCCGCTCCTTTGCGCGCCACGTGCCCTTCCATTTCCACCGTCCGATCACCCTTCCTCTCTCTTGATCTGGGCCGTTCAAGCCGCAACACTTCCCAGCCATTTGATTAGGCCTTGGACTTCATCTGGACTGTTAGCCAGCACCGCGTTCTCTATGCGCCACGTGGCTGCATCCGAGCCCTCCGATCTTTGCCAAAAACACCCCATCCTGCCCAAGCATCTCGCAACGCATCACCGCCCTTCGATCAAATCCAGATCCAATCGGGATCATTCGCCAGCACCTTGACCCACGCACGACACGTGGTGCACCCTACGACCCTTGATCTCGCCCCCGCTGATCCAATCTCAGTCACATCATTCCGCCCTTCTCCTGGCCGTTGGATCACCCGATCCAATGGCCAAGGCATTGTCTTCCACCTCCCGCAAGCCATGTCACCCCACGTCGCCCACCGTGCGTGAGGGTCGCACCCTTTCTATTTTGGGAGCCATTCCGGCCAGCCTCTTCACCTCCCTTCACCACCATGACGTACGCCACTCTTCCCTCATCCTCACCAACCCCCTCGATCACCATGAACACCCTCCTCCTCGCGCCACGATGCCCACCAACCTCACCTCTTTGCCACCTACGCCGTCACCTTCAACCTTTAAATACTCCACCATCTCCAACCTTCACCCCTATCCACCATTATGAGAGGAATCCTCGAGCTCAGAGCTACCTATTGGTGACAGCAATTGAGTGCAAATCCGAGCGAAGACAGGCCTTCACCTCCGGCGAGATCCATGACGTCGCCACACCGTACTACAGCTCCTCCGACGAGCTGCTTGAGCTCGGGCCCTCTACCGTCCCTCGAGCGACGACCGGAAGCACCCCTTGAGCTTCCAAGCCCCAGGTAGATACCTCCATCTCCTTCTTGGTCTTCTTCTTCTTTTTCTTGATTCTTCTCCTATTTTATTTGCCGTCCACACACAACTTCACGCTCCGCTGGCCATCCTCCGAGCTTCGCCTCAGAGCTGGCATCTTCGCGTCGTCCTTCTTCTTCTCCGAAGACACACTTCATCTCCCCACGACGCAAGCATCGCCACCTTGGAGGAGCTCAATCATCGGACCACCTCACCGCTTCTCACACCTCTCGCCGCACACACGGTCACCCCACGAGCACATCTGCACGCCTCGGCTATCCCTCTAACCCTGTAGGTACTTCAATTTTGACTGGCTGGAACCTTATCGGAGCTCCATTCGAGCTTCTTCGACGCCGCTCTCCAGAGCATCTCAGCCTCAGCTGAGACCTCCGATGGCTCCGTTACGCCTCCACGATCCTTCCCATCCACGTGGGAGCCGCCGGCGAGCTTCACCGACCCCCGACGAAGGAGGCAGAGCTAGAGCTTCTTCACCGGAGTCCAGCCATCTCCGTCGTAGGAGGCGGTGGGTCGATTGATGACGAAGAGCAGCAGTCGTCTGATTGTCTTGATCGGACGGTCAGGAGGACGCCACGTAGCCTTCACTCCGTAGCCGTAGGGTTAGGAGGATCCTACGTACCTGATCACGTCATGTCGCCAATCGCTAGAGCATCAGAGGGCCGTTGGATTCATCCTGATCCAACGGCGCTCGATCGTCCACATGGCCATCTTCATCGAGCTTCAAGGACCATTGGATCGATCTTGATCCAATGGGTTGAGACACGCTAGCCACCAGAGACCGTTGGATCTTCACTTGATCCACGGTCCACATCGAGCCACGTCGCCTACTCCGAGCCTCTTCCCCGACCATCAGGCTCAGAGCGCCCGGAGCTAGCCGAGCCTCCATCCGAGCCTCCAGAGTCCCCCGAGCCTCAATCTGAGCCTCCGAAGTCCATCGAGCATGGGACCCCCATGTGGTTTGCACGCGCGGTCTGGGTATTTTGCAGCGAGGCCCCTGGAGGTTTTCATATTTGCATTCCAGTCCCTTCTAGGAGCCCCCACGTGAGGCGCACGTGTTCTGTGGGTATTTTTCATACATACCCCACTCATTATAGGTAATTGCACATTAGTCCCTATCAGCATGTTTAGCTTTTATCAATTTTATTTCCTGTAATTGCAGTTAGGCCATGTCTTTGCATGCATATTTAGGCATTCATTTTAAATCATTTTTCAAATTTGAAAATTGCATCGTATAGCTTAATTTTCCCTCTTTCATATGTGACACTTGGCACATTTTTTTGATAACAGTGATTTTTTATTATTAATTAATTGATGGAATTTTGTCATATTTTTCCCATTTATGCCTTTTAATTTGTAGTAATTTCTCTGTGATTCCAAAAATCACCAAAAATTAACATTAGACCTAGGATAATTAAGTTACAATGTATCCAAAAATCAACTCATTTGCACGTACCTCGAGGACTGAATAAATCATCTAGTGATTTCCTTAATTAATTTTTAATAGGTCCATTTCACATAGAAATTTAGGTTTATTAATTTTCATGGATTCCTCACACTTAGATCTATCTAGAATAATTTTTATATCTGAAAATATTGTGATTTTGTATTTATTAAAATTATTTAGTCAAAATCAACTTGCATTCATTTTTAGTTCACAGTAAATTCATTTAGTGTCAGAAAAATCCAAAAAAATTAGAGTACCTTAATTTCATTGCATTTCACCATATGGCCAAGTTTCATAATTTTTGGAATCAATTTGACCATATTTTTGAATTAACGTGTAAACTGGCCCGATTTTGCATGTGTCTTTTCCTTCTTGCATAAAATAATTTAAAAAGACCAAAAATATCCCCTGAAAATCAAACCTTGGAACTTGCTTAGAATCTACCTGAGGAGACAGCTGCCTCCCTAAGTTCGACCTTGGGCTTGCCCAAGTAAAAAAATTGCCGCTCGAAATTAATTGATCTTAAATTGAAAGTGGTTTTTGATTAGCTCTTATTATCCGACTGCAACGAACGACACAAAGATTAATTTGACCATTAATTTGATTAAAGTAATACGGGTAGTAAGACGCTCGTCAAAATGGCGTCGTTGCTCAGGGAGGCACGGCTTAAGTTAATTTGTAGTTAATTTTTGAGTGTTTGATTTTCCACCCTTGGTAGTCTGACCCCCAGTTTTCTTATGAATATTTTTTGTCCTTTAATTTTGTTTTTTTTTTGTCGTTCTCGATCTGACCTCAATTTGTTTTTGTGCGAGGAACGTGAAGAGTTGAAGACGCCTCGAGTAACCTGCATTTTAATTTGTTTGAGTGATTTGAGAGGACTTGTATTTTTCATTTCTTTATTTTTTGCATTATTTCCAGTGGTTCCCGTTTGGGTTCTCGCGTATGTAAACATAGTGGAACCTTGTCCCCGTGTGCTGTGTGGATTGAATTTTTAGACTAGGCTTGCACTAGCGGCTCCTCGAGCCCTCTAGGATTTGCTTGTGCTCGTAAATCTTTAGGACCACACAATACACTTAAAAGACGCACTTAGACCGCATATCTAGTCAAATCAACCTGTGCTTCACTCGCTAATAGAACTGCTTGTCTAGGAGCAAATTTTGTCGTCTGCATTTGCATGTAGTATAAAAAGATTTCAATTCTGTTTTGCATCATGCATAAAAGAAAAGGGATCACTGTAAGTATTCTTTACTCAGCATAAGCAACATTATTTTTCGTGCATCGGCTTTTCTCGATTTCTCTCTCTTGGTTTTCCAACTTAAGTAAACGAAAATTGGGACTAGAAGATAGGTGTGCTATGTGGATTGGACTAACAAGTGATAACTTAACTTAAAACCGGGACTGCTAACATTATTGACCAAAAAATCAATAAAAATAGGAAAATCTGCTTGCGGGAGATTAATCCCCGACCTTGTTTTCAGGCTGAGTGAGGTACTTGAGTGTGTGTGAACACCTTAAGACAGAGCCCAAATCCCCGCCTTCCATATCACGTTCCGACTAATCCTAGCAAATATCACAAGTTGAATGATTCAGGTTCACTGACTAGTACCAAGTAGCCTCCGCCTGTCTCATGTAGATAGGGGCGAAATTGCGGTACTTCACAACAAGTTGCCAGTAAGCCCCGGGGATGAAGTTCTGGCCTTGTCAGCCTCCGCCTACTTGCTGGTAGATAGGTTCGGGTCTTTGAATCCATCAACTTGGGATAGGAGCGAAGAAAGGAAGGACCGGTGGTATCTTAGGCGACAGGTTAAACAGGGAAGACGCATCAGGCTCTGAGCCGACTTCCCTATAGGCCGCGTAATTCCTTGCTATTTTGCTTGAAAAATCACACTTAAAAGCAACAAGATTAATTGGACTCGGTTTCGGGTCCTTCACTGTGTTGAGTGTGAATACAGGGTTTTGGATTGAATTGCTTGCTTCAGGTAGGAGTAAAATCCTATCTTCACTTAGAACTCCCGATTCTTCTCGCCAATCCAAGATGAGTGATTGGGGGGATATCGACTCCTTATTCGCCAATCTCTCTCTGAGCCCCCCACGAAATTCATCTTCACCGGCCTAAGCGCAACTTGGACCACCTAGAACTCATGTCCCTCTTGAGTTCTGGATCCCTCACACCAAGGGAGGTTACTCTCAAACCAACCCTTTCCTCTCCTCTAAGCTTACCGAGGAAGACCATCACCTCGGTAAGAATCCCTTCCTTGATTTGTCCTCTAACACAGATCATGTTTCATCCCCAGGACTAGAGGACAAGATGCCACCTTAGCAACCCCCGGATGAGGACCCGTTACGACAAATCTTTGCTCGTCTCGCCACAGCCGAACAACAGAATGCGGATGTTACCGCAAGAATGGGACAGATCATTGCGGCAGGAGGAATCGACCGACCACTGGTTGATGCCTATAACCCAGCAGAGAATGAGATGCACAGTTGGTTGGCACCAGCGGTTCCCCCCGAAGCATTCGATCTCAAGCCCCACTTCCTTAGCCTGCTACCGAAGTTTAATGGAAATGCAAACGAAGAACCATATGCCTTCCTCAAAGACTTCGAACTGGTTTGCAACAACCTTAGTCATCCTAGGGTTGGGCAGGATTACATTCGATTGAAGGCCACCCCATTTTCCTTAGGAGATAAGGCAGCACATTGGTTGAAAAATCTTGGGGTGATATGTACAACCTGGATGCAGTTCAAGGACCTTTTTCTGAAGAAGTTCTACCCCTTCAGTAGGACTAATCAAATGAGAACAAAGATCGCTAGTTTCTCCCAGGGACCCAGTGAACCATTCCATGAGGCCTGGGATAGGTTTAATGACCTAATTCAGAAATGCCCCTGCCATGGAATTTCAAAAGCGATCTTAGTCCAGACCTTGTTCTGTGGCATGACCCCGGAGATGCAGGGGTTAGTTAGTGCCACCTATGGAGGAAGTTATCTGAACAAGAATGAAAATGCTGTATGGAAAATCTTGGAGCAGATGGCAGAAACAGGCAGGTCGCAGGCCACCAGGGCCTATCAGTTGTCTCCCTCAATCCTATCCAATGAGACAACTAGGAGGACTGTAGTGGATCTGACAGAGGATCTCATTCCCAGCATGGGAATGATTGCTGACAAGTTAACCATGGTCGAGCAGATCCAAAAGAGGGTAACTGACCTTGAGTCTCTCTCGTGTTTGCCGAAGCAAGTGGAGGAACTTACGGAGAGGGTAGCTAAGATAAAGCTACCTGCCCCTTCTGCACCACCTGTGCCTGTACACCGAGTCCATCTTGTACAAGAACAGGCACCGGGGCCTCAGAGTGGCTGGATAGAGGAACAGACTTACACCCAGTTGGACCAGCATGCACCCCCACAAGTGGAAACGAGATACGAGGAGCCTCCACAGGTGTTCGAGATCAACGGGTTGTGGTACAGCCATGACCCCGTCGGCAGATAGTCGGGGATGGGGAACGATCAGCCTCACCGACCTTCCCCAGCTTACAGGAAACCAGCTTCATCCCCGCACCGTGCTTTGTTCAGTCCAGGCCTGAACGAGGGTACCAGCCTCAGCAGCACCAGCATCAACGCATGTTCTACTCGGGCCAGCAGGGCCCGTCACCATCCCATCAGCAGTAGCAGTATCGGCATGGCCAGCAGGGCCAGTATAGGACCTCATCTTCAGGACAACATCAACCTGCCCAGCCCACCGAATTGGAGTCCCTCACCTTGGCTATCCAGACCCTAACTGATAAGGTCCAACAGATCCAGAATGACTATCTGGATACGAGAATCGATCTAGACCACGTTTCTCGTACCCAGGACCAACAGATGGCGCCAAAGACCCCAATTCCCACCCAGGTTCAGGCCAATCCCAACAGCTTGACTCGAGGCCAGAACCGACCACGAGATCAGGTTTATTATTCAGATAAATCTTTATATGAACATGAGATCCTTTCGTATGATAATGTAAACCATATGTCCCTCAGGAGCGGAAGGACCGTGATCGTACATGATCGGGCACGGGCACAAGAGGAAGAAGCCGCCAAGTCTCTACCAGAGGAGAACTTGGAGGTAGAAGAGGAGTAGCACCACCATCACCACCATCGGCAGAAGAAGAGGACTTCTGGGTCCTCGAAGAAGTAAAGGAACCGCACCAGCAGAGAGTCCACCGAAATCGGTGAACTGCCTGCACCTCTATCTGAGGAGGACAGTCCAGCAGTCGTGGAGGATGCATCACCGGTTTCATAGCAGCATTTTCCTTTTTGTCATAGTCAGAGTCAGAGTCAGTTTCAGAGTCCGAGTCTTGTACAGAACTCAGTTCCCGCTTTGAATGAAAATATTTCAGTTTCAGAATCTGAGTTGGAGTCAATAATCTCTTTCCCCCGAGCTTCAAGGGTGGAAAGAAGAAAACTAAAAAAATCCAAAAAGATTACCCTGAGATGGTAGAGTTTTGTAACAAACATATCAAGGTCACAATTCCTTTTGACAAGTACGTGGAGATGACACTTGCGTTTCAGAAATACCTTAAGGTGAGATGCACACCTACTTGGGTTAGCAGGAAGACCAAAAGCCATGTTGAAAAACACATTTTGTCAGTAGCCACGACTTGTGCAATTAATAACTCTTTATTAAGGAAACGAAGAGACATGGGTGCACATTATGTGGTGAGTCATGTCGATGACATTGCGTTTGCATGCACTCTCCTAGACAACGGCTCCTCAATCAACTTAATGCCTACAGCCCTTTATGAGAGGCTTAATCTCGTACCTCTTAGGAAATCTAGAGCCCTCCTTCAGTTCGCTGATAAATCAACCAAGAGGTCTCAAGGAGAATTGAGGAATGTTGTCATCAAAGTCGAGGGTCAAGAATACATGGTGGACTTTACTGTCCTAGATATGGAAACCCCTCGTAATTAGAGAGATTCCCAGATCATCCTAGGTAGGCCCTTCCTAAGAACAGCGAGGGCCTTGTTTGATTACAAGATTGGGAAGATCCAGTTCCAAACTCCGGGCGGAGATGAGGAACTTGAGATGAAGCAAACCAGATGGCAGAGATCGGATTCCGAATCCAGCACCGAGTACTCTTCATCCGAAGAAGACTGTGACCATGTAGACATAGTTGGGCCATGGAGACAAAACCCAGCCATCACCGATGAGTCCCTCCCCTCCGAAGATGATCTTGTGCATGAGTCAGTTTGTGAGGTCCTCAGAAACGAGTACAACTCAGAACCTGCATCTCCCTACATCTTCGATGACTTAGAGGCCCAGCTGGGCCTGTCAGCCCTTCCCTCTTTAGGACAATCAGAAGATAAGGATGGCGAGTCATACGTGGCTTTTGCCGATTGCATGGTGACCTTTGACGATCCGACTTCAGAGCCGAATGACTTGGTGACAGTAATTTCAGAGAAAGATCCAACCACTTTCAACACTAAAACAGATTTGATTGAGCCAGATTTCCTCGATGAGCACACACTGCCTGAGCTCAAACCTTTACCCACAACACTTAAGTATGCCTTCCTTGCGGGTCAGGAGAAGAAATATCCGGTCATCATCAGTTCGCGATTGACCGAGGAGCAGGAATCTTGCTTGTGAGAGATTCTGGAGAAAAACCGCAAGGCGATAGGCTGGAGCGTTTCCGATCTCCACGGGATAAATCCCGCTCTGTGTTCGCATCATATCTACTTGGAGAATGAAGCCAAACCTTCTCGTGAATTCCAACGTCGTTTGAATCCAAATTTACGAGAGGTGGTGAAGAAGGAAATAGAGAAATGGTGCAATGCGGGTTTCATTTATCCCATCTCCGACTCTAAATGGGTGGCCTCGATCCATGTTGTCCCGAAAAAGTCGGGAATTCAGACGACCACCAACGAGGACGGAGAGGAGATCGTGACACGAGTTCCCACGTCGTGGCGCGTCTGTGTGGATTACAGACGCCCGAATGCTGCGACGAAGAAGGATCATTTCCCCCTACCGTTCATTGATCATATCCTAGAGAGACTAGCAGGAAAAGAATTCTTATGCTTCTTGGATGGGTTCTCGGGCTACAATCAAGTAGCCATAGTTCCGGAGGATCAGGAAAAGACCATGTTCACAAGCCCCTTTGGTACCTATGCTTTCAGACGCATGCCCTTTGGGTTATGCAATGCTCCTGGTACTTTCCAAAGGTGCATGATTGCTGTGTTTGCCGAAATGGTCGGCAAATTCCAGAAAGTTTTCATGGATGACTTCTCGGTCCACGGCAATTCATTCGATTCCTGTCTTAGGAATCTGGACTGAGTCCTCAAACGTTGTTGTGAGGTAAATCCGGTGCTCTCCTGGGAGAAAAGTCACTTCATGGTGACGGAGGGCATTGTGTTGGGGCACGTCATCTCCAAGAGAGGAATGGAGGTTGACCCTGTCAAGGTGGATGTGATCAGACGACTCTAGCCACCAACCAACGTTAAACAGTTGTGGTCGTTCCTCGGGCATGTCGGTTTCTATCGGAAATTCATCAAGGATTTTTCTAAGATTGCCCGACCGCTAACTGAGCTTTTAGGCAAGGACATGGAGTTTATTGTTGATCACAAGTGTCTTGAGGCCTTTAAGCTATTGCAAGGAATGATCATGGACACCCCGATCTTACAAGCCCTAGATTGGCCTCTACCTTTTGAGATCATGACGGACGCATCAGATTTTGATGTTGGGGTTGTGCTAGGGCAGAGGAGGTATGGCGTCTCATTTGCAATCCACTACGCAAGCAAAGTGCTTGATACCGCTCAGCGTAACTATACAGTTACGGAAAAGGAGATGCTTGCGGTAGTATTTGCCTTGGACAAGTTCAGATCTCATTTAATTGGATCCATGGTAATTGTGTTCATCGACCACACAGCACTATGATACTTGATGGAAAAGAAGGACGCGAAGGCGCGTCTTCTTAGGTGGATTCTACTTATCCAGGAGTTTGATTTGGATATTTGTGATAAACCTGGAAAGAAGAATGTAGTAGCTAACCATCTCTCTCGTCTCGAAGATCTTAATACTTCCGAGGATTCACCAATTCGAGACTCCTTCCCTGATAAGTCGATTTTTGTTGTCAACTCTCTCCCATGTTACGCCAATATCGTGAACTATCTTGTCTCCAAGAAGGTTCCCGAAGGTTGGCCCAAGAGCCACATTGACCGACTAAAGTCGGATGCTAGACACTACCATTGGGAGGATCCGATCCTTTTCTTCGAAGGACTAGATTATGTCTGGAGACGGTGTATTCCTCAGGAGGAATACCAGAGTGTCCTTTCTTTATGCCACAGCTTGGAGGCAGGAGGACACCACTCCAGGAAGAGGACCGCATGGAAGGTACTTCAGTATGGCTTTTACTGGACGACTCTGTTTCATGATGCCATCACCTTTGCAAAGTCGTGCCCTGTACGCTGGAGAATGGGATGAACCGTTGGTTCCAAGGATGAGATGCTGATGCAGTCTGTCATCATTTGTGATGTCTTTGACGCCTAGGGCATCGATTTCATGGGCCCATTCCCTGTTAGCCATGGATTCGAGTACATCCTTCTTGCGGTAGACTATCTATCCAAGTGGGTGGAGGCTATCCCAACCCGAGCCGCAGACAGCAGGACTGTCTGTAAATTTATCAGAGAGCATATTATCTCTAGGTTCAGGATCCCCAAAATGTTGATATCATATGGGAGTAGCCACTTTGTAAACCGAGAGGTGAAGAAACTCTTGAAGGACTACGGCATCGAACACCGTAACGCTAGTCCTTACCACCCACAGACTGATGGTATGGCTGAGGTGTCAAATAGGGAGGTGAAAACTATATTGCAAAAGCTTGTCTGCCCAGACAGGAAGGACTGGTCTCAGATCCTGGATCAAGTCCTATGTGCTTATAGGACAGCTTACAAGATACCTTTAGGAACCTCCCCATTCTGAATGGTATTCGGAAAGTTGTGACATTTGCCCGCATAGTTAGTGCAAAAATCAGAATGGGCAATCAAGAAGGTCAATTGGAACACACACCTTGGGCAGAAGCAGAGAGAAATGGATCTGAATGAGCTTGTGGAAGTCAGAAACCGTGCATACGACAACAGTTTGGTGTACAAGGACAAGGTTAAGTGTTGGCACGATAGATATATTAGGCGAAAGACCTTTGTTCCTGGACAGAAGGTATGGATGTTTAATGCAAGGCTGAAGATCTTCCAAGGCAAGTTGAAGTCCAAGTGGACGGGCCCATTTGTTGTCCTTGTAGTGCATGATAGTGGATGTGTCGAGATCTCAGATCTCGCAAACAACGCACCTACATTCCTAGTTAATGGACAACTGTTGAAGCACTTCGTCGAATCCATAGAGCAGTTAGACCATGTAGAGGAGATTGTATTCATGCGCGAGACAGATTCAGCAGACACACATCGAGCCACACATGGGACCTTGTAGCAGTGAGCTCTAGACATCAGCAGCATCTTGAAAGATTCAGTCCACGATCCTTGTACATACCCATCATTCTTGTGCATTCTGCCCCCTCCCTCCCGCGACTCTAATAACTCATCCCAGTTTCATCTATCTCCATCTTGGACTATACTTAGGATGACGAGATCCTAAGTATAGGGGGGATGAGTCACCTGAGTCTGTCCGCTGTACAACCTCCAGATCACATCGGTCCTCATACTCACTCCAGTCCTATACTTAGGCTGACCAGAGCCTAAGTATAAGGGGGACCGATGATCGCCTTGAATAGGTTCATCCATTTCTCCTCTTGGCCTCGTCCGCCCCATTTTAGACCTTCTTCTACACTTAGGCTGCCATTGCATAAGTATAGGGGGGCAAGACGACTTCTATACATTTTTGCTCCCTTGGCTCTCTTACGCTTAGCACGAGCAATGTCTTTTTCCTCGCTTTCCGTTCTCTGAGGACATAGCACAAGCTAAGTATAGGGGGCGTGCATATATTACATATATACTTTACCCATAGCTCGTACTTTCACATATCTTTGTATATATTACGCAATAATTATGAGATAGGTAAAATTTGGAGAAATATTTTATAAAATACACTTGTATAATCTGTATAATACTCAAAAAACACTTGTACCATAGGAGGTATACCAAATTTCAAAAAAAATAAAAAATAAATAAAAAATCAAAGGCTTCTTATTTACTCTTTCACATCATCTCTGCATCTGAAAAGAAAGTAAAAAAAGAATCTTGCATTTCATTCATAGCATGTCATCTGCACCTCTCATCTGCATATTTTGCATACGCAAAGTGAAAAGCTAGTGGGTTCTGAACCAAGTTATGAGCAGATGTTGAGGAGGGACTTGATTTGACCTTAATCCACCTAATTTCAGAGGAACCTTATAGGAACTGGAGTTAAGATTTCTCAAGTCAAGTGACTTAATTCTTTGAGTCCGCAAGTCTATGTTCACATGTCATCTTAATCAGTCTAAGTAGAATATCTCATGCACATGCATGATTCTTTTAGATAATGACATAACTTGGACAAGCACAATGCACGTAGCACTTCATTGATGAGGTGGTGAGGAGGTAGAATCCTTTAGCTTGGAGTAGCACAAGGGTGGAAACATCTGTCCTCCTCTAGGGAGGGTAGTGCATCTCAACCTAGTCTGGTGGTGTTGACATCTAAGGACGGGACGCTGTGGGTTGCAATAATGCTTCAAAAGAGGGATAGTCTACTGGCTCAAGAGGAAAAACTCCTGATGTGCATGATGCACCTTGTATATAGTTCAAAAAAAAGAAAAAAAGAAAGAAAGAAAAAATGCAAGAACTCCAAAAAAAGTAGACAGGTCAAAGTGAAAATAAAATACATGTCGGAGTATGTACATTAGCAAGAAGTCTGCAGCTGGATGACTTGTCTACACTGGTCAGGCATCCCGGGATAGGTAGCTACACTGGGTGCCACCCATTCTTTTCTCCACCCCCTCCTCTTGAGCAGGTCGCACTTGAACTTAGAAGGGAATACCCCGCTCCTCGAGGAAAGAGTTACTGGACCGGGTAACTAGAGTTACCTTGTTAGAGAAGGTTGTTTCTGAGCCATTTCTGATGTGGAGAGTTACATTTCACTTACACAGTGCAAGTAAGAATCATAGTCATCAGAAATTTGCATTTTAGGATTTGTTCTGACCTGACTATTGAGGCGTCTTAAATAGAAGACTTGTGGAACTTGAAGTATGTTAGGTCTTAAGTTCAGATCCCAATAAGGTTCTGCCACACAATTAATCCAAAGGTCGAGTCAAGCTCCATTTTCAACTCTCGTTCATGACCTTGGTATGGAACCCAATCTCATTTCACTTGTGCATTTCATTTAGTTGCTCGGGGACGAGCAAGGTTTAAGTATAGGGGTTGATGAATATGTGATTCATCACTCTTAAAGTTGAAAATAAAGCCTTGTTCCCGACTATTTAGCAGCATATTTTCCTTTATCTTTCATAAATAGCATTCATGCATAAATCCACAATACATGCATTTTAGCATTCATAATTGCATTAAAATAAGAAGCCAATTCATTTGTAAAAAATACTTGTAAAATATCCTCCAATAATTCACCTAATTTTATATCCCATCTAAAATCAAATAACACCTTTCTTATATTGTGTAGATTACTAGCTAATAATATAAGGAAGAAGGTCAAAATCCATATCCTGTAAATTGTCCAAAAAAGCCAAAACCCAGTCTGAGAACCTGGTCCTTAGAATGCCAATATCCCTCTCATACAACCTCCGAAGTAGTTCTACTTACTTCAGATTAATAAACATCCAGAGATCTTTAAAATGAGACTAATTTCATTCAATTCGGAGCTCGTATGCAAAACTTGGGTTTTTGGGCCCCTATGTATACTATTTGTATGTATATTTGTACGCTTGTATTTTTGTATCATGTCTGGCCTCATCTCCATTTTTTGTTAACATGAAACTTATAGACTCATCGAGATCTACAACTTTCATGTTTTGAGTTTTTCCAAATTCGTCTTCCTTCTCACTCTAATTTCATTTTCTTTCTTAGCCACTCAGAGCTGGCCACGTGGCGCTCTTTGATTGCGCCACGCGGCCCGCTCCTTTGCGCGCCACGCGCCCTTCCATTTCCACCGTCCGATCACCCTTCCTCTCTCTTGATCTGGGTCATTCAAGCTATAGCGCTTCCCAGCCATTCGATCTGGCCTTGGACTTCATCTGAACTGTTAGCCAGCGTCGCGTTCTCTATACGCCACGTGGTTGCATCTGAGCCCTCCGATCTTTGCCAGAAGCACCCCATCCTGGCCATTCATCTCGCAACGCATCACCGCCCTTCGATCAAATCCAGATCCAATCTAGATCGTTCGCTAGTGCCTTGACCCATGCACGACACGTGGTGCACCCTGCGACCTTTGATCTCACCCCCGCTGATCCAATCTTAGCGCATCATTCCGCCCTTCTCCTGGCCGTTGGATCACCTGATCCAACAGCCAAGGCATCGTCTTCCACCTCCCGCAAGCCACGTTGCCCACCGTGCATGAGGGTCGCCCATTTTTTATTTTGGGAGCCACTCCGGCCACCCTCATCGCCTCCCTTCACCACCACGAGTCCAGCCATCTCCGCCGCAGGAGGCGGCGGGTCAGTTGAAGACGAAGAGCAGCATTCGTCTGATCGTCTTGATCGGATGGTCAGGAGGACACCACGTAGCCTTCACTCCGCAGTCATAGGATCAGGAGGATCCTACGTACCTGATCACGCCACGTCGCCAATCGCTAGAGCATCAGAGGGCCATTGGATTCATCCTGATCCAGCGGCGCTCGATCGTCCACGTGGCCATCTTCATCGAGCTTCAAGGACTGTTGGATCGATCTTGATCCAACGGGTTGAGACACGCCACGCGCCAGCCACCAGCGATCGTTGGATCTTCACTTGATCCGTGGTCCACATCGAGCCACGTCGCCTACTCCGAGCCTCTTCCCCGACCATCAGGCTCGGAGCGCCCGAAGCTAGACGAGCCTCCATCCAAGCCAAGTCCGAGCCTCCAGAGTCACATGAGCCTCAATTCGAACCTCCGAAGTCCATCGAGCCTGGGACCCCCACGTAGTTTCCACGTGCGGTCTGAGTATTTTGCAGCGAGGCCCCTGGAGGTTTTCATATTTGCATTCTAGTCCCTGCCAGGAGCCCCCACGTGAGGCGTACGTGTTCTGTAGGTATTTTGCATACATACCCCCTTATTATAGGTAATTGCAAATTAATCCATGTCAGCAAGTTTAACTTTTATCAATTTTATTTCTTGTAATTGCAGTTAGGCCCCTATCTTTGCACGCATATTTAGGCATTCATTTTAAATCATTTTTCAAATTTGAAAATTGTATTGTGTAGCTTAGTTTGTCCTCTTTCATATGTAACACTTGGCACATTTTTGTGATAATAGTGATTTTTTATTATTAAATAATTGGTGTAATTTTGTCATATTTTGCCCATTTATGCCTTTTAATTTGTAGTAATTTCTCTGTGGCTCCAAAAATTACCGAAAATTCACATTAGACCTAGGATAATTACATTGTTTCCAAAAATCAACTCATTTGCACGCACCCCGAGGCCTGAATAAATCATCTAGTAATTTCCTTAATTAATTTTAATAGGTCCATTTCACATAGAAATTTAGGTTTATTAATTTTCCTGAATTCCTCACACTTAGATCTATCTAGGGTAATTTTTATATCTGACAATATTGTGATTTGGTATTTATTAAAATTAATTTAGTCAAAATTAACTTGCATTCATTTTTAATTCACAGTAAATTCATTTAGTGTCAAAAAATCCAAAAAATTAGAGTAGCTTAATTTCATTGCATTTCACCATCTGGCCAAGTTTCGTAATTTTTGGAATCAATTTGACCATTTTCTAAATTAACTTGTAAACTGGCTCGATTTTGCATGTGTCTTTTCCTTCTTGCATAAAATAATTGAAAAAGACCAAAAAAAATATCCCCTGAAAATCAAACCTTGGAACTTGCTTAGAATCTACCTGAGTAGATAGCTGCCTCCCTGAGTTCGACTTTGGGCTTGCCCAAGTAAAAAAATTACCGCTCGAAATTAATTGATCTTAAATTGAAAGTGGCTTTTGATTAGCTCTTATTATCCGACTGCAACGAATGACACAAAGATTAATTTGACCATTAATTTGATTAAATTAATAAGGGTAGTAAGATGCTCGTTACGTCCCAGAACACTCAGATGGTGGTGTACCAGCAGGTGCAACCCCTGGCAGTTCTTCCTCCACCCCCTTTCGAGCAGGAGCCATTGATGGAAGTCAAAGGGATTTGGTACAACCGACAGCAGCCCGGGATTCGTTGAGACCATCTTGGATTCCGGTGGTCGACCGGAGGTGCCTCATCCCAACAGCAGCCTCCAGTTCAGGGTGGACAGTACAACCAATCTTATCAGCAGCAACAACCCCAGTTTCCACACCAGCCACAGCAGCAACAACATTACCAGCAGGGTCCTCGTCCCTACCAACAGGGACAACCGTGGAGGCAGCACCAGCAGCAGCCTCACTAGTACTCTCAGTATCCCTATCATCCTTCCCAGAAGCAGCCTCACTTCCTGAGAGGCAACCCGTCTGGTTTTCATGGTCCAGCCTATGAGAACCCAGTACTTGACGACTTAGCCTGCCTTCTTTCCGATCAGCAGGCTACGTTTAGGCAGAAGATGGATGAGTTCCATCAGGAGATGAGGGAGATCATCAAGGGCACGGCCGCCATACCCGCTCAGATCAAACCAAACCCGAACAACATGAAGAGGAAGTCTGAGCGGGTACATTTTATAGAGTTTATCATTTCTAGTGACTCATTGGGTGATATTGCTTCATATACATTTGATGTTGACTTTGTTACACTTAGGAGCGGTAGGATGCCAGTCTACGGCACCTCGTCTGAGCGACGACACCACAAGGATGCAGGAACGCCAGACGAGGAGGATAGTGGTGCTGATGCCGCTTATGATGATGTTGATGACTGTGGTGTTGACATCACTAAGGATGTTGATCCAGTCGATGGTACTGAGGTCGTCGCGTCCCCAGTTGTAGGAGGTGGTGCTGATGCCACCAGATATTTTGATGTTGAGCAAGAGCGCGGTGTTGATGTCGTAATTCCAGATGTTGTGGGTGGTACTGAGGCCACCCCTTCTATTCCAGTTGTATTTCCTTCAGTTTCTATATCTCGGGACTTTACAGAAAACTTCAAAAAAAATAATAAAGGAAAGGGTTCTTCATCTTCGAGTCCATAGGTGATGTATGGTGATATTTGTATGGATTCTATGTCTTCTCGACAGCAAGAACCCATTCCTATCCCTCTATCTAAGGAGGGCCCACCATCCCCTTTCCCCAAGCACTCCGCTTGGCTAAGGGGAATAAAAAAGAAAATCCAAAAAAAATCCCAGCAGTTAGAGTTCAGCCTGCAGATGATCGATCGATTTCAGATTCAACTAACTCTACAGGAGGCACTTAAGCATATCCCTCTCTTCCAGAGGAACCTGAGAGAGAAGACCACCATTCGCAGGAAGAAGAGGAGCCATCATGCAGAACCATGTGCTCACTCGTACCATATGCTTCGCCATCCAGAACCACATGCCAGCCAAGAGGCCAGATGCAGGAGCTCCCTATGTCAGATGTCATATCCATGAGCAAAGATTCGATCGGACTCTATTAGACAGCAGCTCTTCCATCAACCTCCTTCTGACAGCCTTACTCGATCGATTCGAGTTTGGCCCTCTCCGACAGAGCAGGACAGACCTTCAGTTTGCTGATAGATCTATCAAGAGGCCGAAGGGGTTGTTGAAGGACATGGTCATCACAATTCAGGGCATGAAATTCCTTGTTGTGTTGGACATGGAGATCCCTGAATCTGTGACTGATACTCCCATCATCTTAGGACGTCCATTCTTGGCCACAGCCAAGGCGGTGTCCGATCATGATAGCGGGAAGGTATACTTTCGCGTCGAGGGCAAGAGTATACAAATAGAGACGATCGACGAGACCAAAGCACGAGATTCAGCCTGCTCAGAGCAGCTCAGCGATTCAGAGCGGATGACAGAGGCAGAGCGAGACGTCCACCAGGAGTGCGATTTTGTGATTACTGATGATGAAGCTGCTTGGTCTGATCATGTTTCATGAGCCATCCTCTCACATTCAGATAATGTAGATTCACAAATACTAGCAGAGGAGAGCTTGGAGAGCACACTCTTGGTAGAGGACACATTCGAGGCTGCGGACCGTGTTCAGGATAGCGAGGCAGTTTATATTTCGTGATTCAGATTCAGATCCCTCGGAGTCAGACATTGATTGGGCCGAGTTTGATGAGTTGATACTATGTCTAATTCCTACAGAGCTAGCAGCTAGAGTGGAGACTGAGTCGATGCAGATTACAGACACACCAACAGGGCAATCTACATCAGCTTTTCATAATCAGCGAGAGTTCTCCCATGCAGATTTGGTTGCCTTCACTTAGACTTTTCAGAAGCCGGATCTGCCAGCTCCCAGTTGCCCAGAACTGAAGCCTTTGCCGCAGTCGCTGAAGTATAGGTTCCTTGCGGGCGAGCATGAGATGCACCCGATCATTATCTCAACAGATTTGACCGGAGAACAAGAATCTCATTTGATGGAGGTTCTTGAAAAGAACCGCAAGGTGATAGGATGGAGCGTAGCTGATCTCTAGAGGATAAGTTTGGACCTATTCTCCCACCATATCTATCTCGAAGAGGACGCCAAGCCATCGCGTGAGTTCCAACGATGGCTAAACACGTACCTTCGAGAGGTTGTCATGAAGGAAGTCTCAAAATGGTGGAGCACCGATTTTATCTACCCCATCTCCGACTCCAAGTGGGTTAGTCCATTACATGTGGTGACAAAGAATACGAGCATCACTACAGTTGTGAGCGATTCTGGAGAGGAGATAGCTACCCAGGTACACACTTCTTGGAGGGTCTGTGTGGACTACAGATGATTGAACCAGGACACCAAGAAGGTAATTTCCCGCTGCCTTTTATTGATCAGATTATAGAGAGGCTAGCTGGGAAGAGTCATTACTACCTCCTTGACAGGTACTCTGGCTACAACCAGGTGTCCATTGCGCTCAAAGACCAGGACAAGACGACATTCATTTGTTTATTTGGGACTTATGCTTTCAGATGGATGCCCTTTGGTCTATGTAATGCTCCAGAGACATTCCAAAGGTGCATGTTGTCCATCTTCTCGTACATGGTGGGTGATTGCTTAGAGGTATTCATGGATGACTTTTCGGTCTATGGCGATGGGTTTGATGCTTGTCTTGACTGCCTAGACTGCATCCTTCAGCGATGCATCGAGGTTCATCTTATTTTATCCTGGGAGAAGAGCCACTTCATGGTGACTCAAGGGACAGTGCTTGATCATATCATCTCCAACAGGGGCATGGAGGTTGATCCGGCCAAGGCGGATATCATCAGGAAACTCAATCCACCGTCCAACATGTGACAGTTACGGTCTTTTCTAGGGCACGTTGGTTTCTATTGATGATTCATTCATGATTTCAACAGGATTGCCTGACCATTGACTGATTTGCTTACCAAAGACACCGAGTTCATTGTAGATGATAAGTGTCTTGCGTCATTTGAGACTCTCAAGAGTCTAGTTATTGAGGCTCCTGTCCTGCAGCCGCCTGATTAGTCTCTCCCATTCGAGATCATGATGGATGCCTCCGATTTTGCCGTAGGGGCCATGCTAGGACAGAGTAGGGATGGAGTGCCTTTTGCCATTCACTACGCTAGCCGTACATTGGATGCCGCATAGAGGAACTACACCGTCACTGAGAATGAGATGCTAGCCGTAGTTTTTGCCTTGGACAAGTTCAGATCGTACATCATTGGATCCAAAGTGACTATCTTCACCGATCATACCGCCATCAGGTACCTCATGGCAAAGAAGGATGTCAAAGCAAGACTGACTAGAGGATCCTTCTACTCCAGGAGTTTGATATTGAGATTAAGGATAAACATGGAGTCAAGAATGTGGTGGTGGATCATCTATCTCGATTAGAGAATCTTGAGGAATCTGAGTAGACTGATCTCATTTCTGAGACCTTCCCAGTTGAGGCGATCCTTGCTATCACCTCGCTCCCGTGGTACGCCAACATTGTGAACTATCTTATTGTCAAGAAAGTTCCACAAGGTTGGCCCAGGCAGCGACTTGAGACCTTCCTCGCGAAGGCCAAGTTCTACCACTGGGAGGATCCCATCCTTTATCATGAAGGAGGGGATAGCGTCTGGCGTCGGTGCATTCCTCAGGAGGAGCACCATAGCGTCCTCACATACTGCCACAAGCTTGAGGCAGGAGGACATCATTCTGGGAGGAGAACGACACAGAAAGTGCTCCAATCCAACCTATGGTGGCCTACCCTCTTCAAGGATTCTGATGAATTTGTGAAGAGGTGTACTGACTATTAGAGGATGGGCACTTGTGGACAGCGTGATATGACGTCGATGCAGTCCATTCATTTCTGTGAGGTTTTTGACTCATGGGGCATCGATTTCATGAGTCCATTCCCTAAGAGTCAGGGATTCGAGTACATTCTGTTGGTTGTGGATTATGTGAGTCATTGGATTGAGGCCATTCTTGCTCGAACCACATATGCTAGGATTGTTTGCAAATTTTTGAGGAAGAATATCATTTCACAGTTCGGGGTGCCTAGAGTATTGATATCTGACGGGGGTCTCATTTTGTCAATGACAAGGTAAAGGCCCTTGCTATCGAGTTCAGCATAGACCATCGAGTTGCCGCTCCATATTATCCTCAGACCAATGGTCTTGCTGAAGTATCGAATAGGGAGATCAAGACGATATTGCAGAAGGTAGTCCACCCAGACCGAAAGGATTGGTCACAGCTTTTGGACTCGGTCTTGTGGGCACATCAAACTTCCTTCAAGACTCCTTTGGGTACATCTCTCTTTCGTCTCGTTTATGGCAAGCCCTGTCATTTACCTGTTGAGATTAGGCACAAGTCACTTTGGGCTGCCACAGATATATTATTGGATCGAGTGTGTATAGGTTTTCATAGGAAGGCAGAATTGGCAACCCTGGAGGAGCTTAGAGACACAGCTTTTTCGAACAGCCTTCAGTACAAGAAGTGAGTGAAGATATGGCATTATTCTCATGTTAGCCATAAGCAGTTTGAGCCAGATCAGAGAGTATGGTTGTTTGATGCCAGGCTTAGATTATTTTCAGGGAAATTGCAGAGCAAGTGGAAGGGACCATACCTGGTCTGAAAGGTACATGACAATGGGAGTGTCGACATATCTGAGATGTCATCTGAGTCTACCTTTCGTGTTAACGGTCGGCTTCTCAAACCATATCTAGATCATGAGCCGTTGGTCGTTGACGTCACACCGATTCATTTTGCATGAGATGTGGTCTTTGACTCACATCAGTTGCATCTCATGCCTGATTATCACTGTCTTCCGCCTTGTATAGATCCAGATGTCCATATCATCTCATTCTTTAGTCCAACACCTCATCTGCATCTTGTGATTATGTTATACATAGGGTGAATTTTACCCTAAGTATGGGGGTGTAAGACTCTTGATTATTCTTTTGATTCTTTTTACCTATGTTTTGCTGCCTATACTTAGGGAGATTTCACCCTAAGTATAGGGGAGGTAGATCCTGTACATTCTACCACTCAGTTTTCCCTTTTCGTACAGTCTGCTATACTCAGGATCACTTGATCCTCAGTATAGGGGGAAACATCGAGTCCTCTTCATTCTATTCTTTGACTCGCCATTGTAGTATAGAATTCCCTTTCACTTTCCTATACTAAGCATGAGTTATGTCTTGTTCATTGCTTTTGATCCATTCTGAGGACATCGATCGAGCTAAGTATAGGGGGTGTCGTATATATTACATATATACTTCAGCCATAACTCGTACTTTATGTGAGTGTGTTAATAAACACAATGGCTAAAATCCTTTATCTAAAAAATCGTAAAAATTTTAAAACTTTTCTTGTACATAAAATTCTTTCTTGCACATGCATAACTATGTATATTTTTTTGTACAAATGTTTGTAAAAATGTTTTGTTTGTAAAAAGCTTGTAAATTTTTTGGTATCAAAACTATGTATATAGTACAAAATTTTTGTAAAATGTTTGAAAAACAAAAGTTTTGCAAAAACTCTTGTGTAAATGTTTTTAAATAGTTTGCAAAAACCCTGCATTCACGCATACATTCAAACATTTTTCAAAAATTTTGCATAAAAAGCTTTTTGTATATATTTGTATAGTTTTTCTAAATCATAGTTGACATTTAAACTAGCCTGGAATTAAATTGGAAAATAGAGCTTGGTTAAGACCTTAATCCACCTAATTATAAGAGGAACCTTATATGACTTAGGGTTAAGACTTTTCAGGTCCATTGGTGACTTAATTCTTTGAGTCCACTAGGCTATGATCAAATGACATCCTGATGAGCCTAAGTAGAACATTTAACAACGCACACATAACTCTCACAGACAATGGCTTTACTTGCACCAACACCTTACACATAGCTCTCTATGGATGAGGTGGTGAGGAGGCAGTTTCCTTTGGCTTGGGGTAGCATACAAGGGTAGTACTTCTAGGCGGAACCTCTTGTCTTCTTTTAGTAAAGGAAGTGCACCTCAACTTGGCTGGCGGTATTGAGGTCTAAAGGAAAGAGTTGTGGGTTGCAATAATGCTTCAAAAAAGGGATAGTCTACTGGCTCAAGAGGAAAAACTCCTTATGTATATATGTTGCACCATGTAGATATGTTGTACATATGCACATCAAAAAAATGTGCAAAAGAAAGAAAAACTCCAAAAAAAATGGTGGGTCTAAGAGAAAATGAAATACCCACCGGAGTGCATATAGCCAAATAAAGCAAAGCTTATGTTACCCATTCCTATTTCATGAAGCTTGCAGCAGGGAGACTTAGCTACACTGGTTGGGCTACCAAGGATACATGGCTACACTGGTCATGGTCCATTCTCTTGTTTCTCCTCTTCTTGAGCCGGTTGAACTTGAACTTAGAAGGGAATACCCCGCTCCTCGAGGAAAGAGCTACCAGACTAGGGCATTAGAGTTACCTTTTTGAGGGGGGTTGTTACTTTGCCATTTCTGAGCTGGGGAGCTACATATCACTTACACAGTACAAGAAAAGATTCATGGTCTTTAGAGTTTGTGTATGTAGACTTGTTCTGATCTAGATTATTGAGGAGTCTTGACCATAGATTGGTGGAACTTAGAGACTGTTTAGTTTTAAGCCTAGGTCTGAATAAGGTTCCGACAAATTAATAATCCAAATGTCTGACTGAGCTCCATACTCCAATTTAATGAAGACAAGTTTAAAAATCAACCTTGATTCTCCTTCTTTTTCTTTTCTTTCTCTTTTCACTTCTTTTTTCAAATAAGTGCTTGCTAAGGGACCAGCAAAGGTAAAGTATAGGGGGGTGATGAATACCTGATCATCACTCTTTATTCTTTTATTTTAGCTAATTATCTTGGCAAAGCATCATGTAAATAGATGTAAATACAATAAGTTAGCAATATGCATGCATGTGTTAATATCATATAATTAGCATGTATTTGTGCAAAAATAAAAGAATAAAGAAAAAGAAAAACGAAGGAGGTATTTAGAATAAATATAGAGTGGCCCGACCCCAAGAGAAGGACAAGTATTGGCCTGATCGCCAAATAAAATAAGTAGAGAGAGATAGGGCCCACACTATACTGTACATATCATGGGTGTAAATAAATAATTATGTTTGCCAAAAATAAAAATATATTTTTACCTCCTTTTATATAATCCTAAAAATAAAACAAAAATTAGAAAAATAAAAAGAATAAAATAAAATAAAATTCTCTCTACCTTGTACATAATACATGTATATATGATCCCTTCTCTATTTATTTTATACCTGTAGATAAATAATAAAAATAAAACAAAAATTATTTTGTACTCCAAAAATTATATTGAAAATAAATAAAATATAAAATCAGGGTATTTTGGTAAAAATAAAAAATTAAAAATAATTGTACAAAATACATAGGTACATTATACCTATATATAATACTCTATATTGTATATAGACTAATTTATTTTTCAAAAAAATAAATAAAAATCACATAAAAATTCCTTGAAAAATAATAAACATTTTTCATTTTATTCATTTTTTTAATTTAAATTAATTTATTATTTTTAATCTATTTATCTTTAATTTTCCTTGCTATTTTGCCCTATAGCGGTTTTTGTCTTTTCCCCCGCCGCTTCTGATTGGTCCATGTCACCTTGTTGACCCGGATCAACACCATCTTCCAGGCTCGACCCGACCCAATTGTCTTCGCCAGACCCATTTCTCCTATTTCTCCCTGGCGGATCACATGTGCCCTCGCCCCGATTTCTCTCCCGTGGACCCTCCTAGGATCCAAGACCCTCGCGGATCCCTAGGGAGGCGTGGATCTCCTTCAGTTCGCAAGCCCTCACCCGATTCTTCCAGCCTCCTGGGAATGCTATAAAGCTTCTTATCCGCTCCCCCAGGACGGCAGCTAGTGCCTCGCTCCCATTTCTAACCCTAGCCACCTACAACTGAGTTACAGCTGCCTGGAGCACCGCTTGGCACTCGATTTGGTGCAGCAGAGCCGACGCTCTACCTTCGTGGCCAGACCTCCGCTGTGAGCAGCCTCCCCCGACTTCTGCATCAAGGTCGAGGCCATCACCCCGACGACCACCTTCGCCTGGAGCTCAGGAGCATAACCAGACCTTCAGGTATACCTTTTATCTTTCCTAGTGTCCCATTTGATCGAATCTTTCCGTTGATTGCCGCAACTTGTTCGTCTGCTCCGACCTGCCGGTCGGAGCTCCGTCACCCACTTCCAACCACTCCGATCAAACCGTACGCTCACCCCCCATCTCGCTCTGATCACCCTGACCCTCATCCACTAGGTCTAGATTAGGATTTAGATCTCCCATGTCACCTTCGCCGAAGATCAACTCCCGCCTCCCTTCGCTTCTTTGAGTTCCAATAACCTGGACCGGAGCAGTGCCCAGAGTCCCAACTACCCTTTGCAGGTGAAAGCACACGCTGAAGATCCCTTATCGTACCCATCTGAGACTCGCCAGAGCAGCTCCAGGTCCCCTTCGTCGTCACGCCCATCTGACAGGTGTCTACTCCATCGAGTCTGCTCAGTTGACGCGGAAGCCTTCCACGACCCATTCGATGCTTCCTGATCGGCCATCGGAGCTGGGGATCACCTCCTTGGCTCCGTCGAAGTTCGCCCCAGTGATGTTCATCCAAGATGCTCCAGCATCGTTGGATCGGCCCTGCTCTTCCAATCCGGACCACCGACACAGCAGATTCGTCAGACCGTTGGATGTCAGATCTGACGTCCATCTGCGCCCACGTCCCCGACCATTCTGGAGCGTCAGATCTGACACCTACAGCGATTAGAGTCGCACATCCGTGCCCACACCAGTGGCTTCCACATGACCCTCACACGCGCCTCATGTGCTGCATTGTAATATTTCTCTTTTTACCTTGCACTTTTCATGTGTTATGTTTTAGTCTGTAAATAAAAGTTGTAGTTGGATTTATTTGCACTTTGGTCCCCATAGTTTCTATTATTTACATTTTAGTCCTTTATGCTTGGAGAGACGTGCTTGGTCACATGAACAGTGGTGTATTTGCATTATTGGCCCTAAACATTTTCTATATTAATGTTTGAATGAATGTTTTCTGAAATTGCACTTATGCCCCTGTGAACGTTGAATTACGCATGTGCTGGATTTAATTGGAAATTATACAGAAAAGATCTTGGACTTTTTGAGCATGTTTATTATTTAATCCATAGACTTAATTTAATTACATTTAAGTCCCTACATCATGTGTGTTTGGTTTCTAATTTAATAAATATCATATCTACTCCAAACATTCTCAAAAAATTACCAGTAGCTCCTGCTACTATGTAATATTTTTGGTAATTTTTGTGATGCACTTTGATTTTATTTGTTATTTTCTAAAATTCAAAAACCCTAAAAACAGAGTCTGTCTAATTTAGAAAATCCATAAAAAATACAAAAATCACTTTAAAAATTTCTGAGTGCTTGTTTTGTTTTGTTTTCGTAGCTTTTGTGTTTCATTATCTTTTATAAAACACCTAAAAATTACGAAAGACTAAAAACCTTATAAAAATCATTAAAAATTACATAAAATCAAAAAAATATGTTTTCAAGTTCTGTAGTTAGATTTTGTTTTCTGATTTGACATAAAATTGCAACCAAGAATTTAGGGGCACTTTAACTATTTTAAAATTGCTTTTTCCTCCATGTTGCACACTGTTTTTTGTATTTTGCCTTTCTTTCATTTTTAGAAAATTATATAAATATCAGAAAAATTCCATAAAATACCCAAAAACACTTGCATATTTTAAAAATATAAAAATATTTTTATTTTGAATTTCCGAGCATTTTTTACCTTAATAGAAATTGTTGTATTGTGATTTCTTTTATTTTCTTACTCTTTTTCTTATTAGAAAATATTAAAAAATGCAAATTAAAAACCACCAAAAAATGTCTTTTTACTCATGATTTCTCGACTACTTCGTAGGACTATCTCGTGCTCCTTGTGTTCGACTATGGTGGCTATACCGTGTTAAATAACTAGCAAGGCCACTTGTTTTGATTTTTGTGCTTGATTGCTTTCTTTGGTGGTCTACATTTTTCTTGTTGAGCCACGCTTCACCGGTTGGGGTCGCAACGACCTTGATCTATATCTGATACTTAACCTCGATTAGTGTAGCATTCATCAGTTAGCACCAAAAAAATCTCGGGTATGAGGGCTATCTCCTTGACTCGAGGTTTGCTCGGAAGGGCGAGGAAATTGGCGTGGAATGGGGAGCTCTGGCTATGGGAGGCGGAGGGAGATCTGATTCCCAGATCCACGATGGATCTAGGTTAGATGAAGTGGGCGATCGATGGAGAAGGTGAAGGGGAACGATATGGCGTGGCAATCGGGAGGGATTAGCGGTTGGATTACTATGAATTTGACCTGGACCTTAAGATCCAGAATTTGGGGATGTTTAACTTGAGCGTCAATCGCTCTCTAAAACTACAAATTAAAGATGCAAAATCAAAGGCGAAAGAAAGGACTACCTAGGAATGCGGGAAACGAGGGCTCAACCGGCCCGCTGGGCTAGGAGTAGAACTGGTCAGCAGTGCTCCGGCAGTGGGGTTGGATACACCTCTTCCCTTTCCCTCCTCGCAGCAAATCAAAGGCTACACCTTGCTGTCACCATGGCGAAACCTATAGGAATGATATTAGGAGCTAAAGCTCGAAGAAGAGGGATCAAAAAGCCAAAAGGGTGAAGGGTATATTTATAGGCGATTTTTGAGCGAATTTCGAGGGGAATTTGCAAGCTATCGAGCGGGGGTAGGTGGAGATTCTGGGATGGGCATGGATCTAGGACGAAGAGGGTGTACGATGGTGGTGGTATCGAGGGTAATGAGTGATGGAGGAAGCATGGAGAAATCGATGAAGAGGCAGTCCGTGTGACATCTGACAGGAGTCAGAGGGTAGGATGGACAGTTGACTGGCGATCAACAAAAAGTCGCTCCTGGTTGGTCCACGTGGACCAGCCAGGAAATTCCAAGGCAAAAATGCCTTGGAAATTGAATATTAAATAGAATTTGATTTATTGTTTTTAGGTTATAAAATAAAAAATGTTTCTAATTTTTGGTAGTATTTTATGCGCATTTTTATTTATTTTTAGAGGTGTTTATTTACAAGTTATTTTTTAGGGTACATATATAGGTATATTTACCTATGTTTTAGGTATTTTATTTTTATTTTGTATTTTTTTGATTTTATTATTTTCTTTTCTTATTCTATATATTTATAACTTATTTTTAGGGTCATAAATATATTTTTATTATATTTTTTGATATATTGTATACACTTAATTAAATAGATGTGTCAATTGTATAGGTGTAACTATAGGTAATTCATCTATATATTTTATATACACCTTTTATTTTAGTATTTTCTTTATTGTTTTATTAATGTTTTAAAATGTACATATATTATAAATAAAATTTAAAAAAATTATAAAAATACAAAATTATAAAAATAATAAAGAATAAATAAAATTATAACTTTAATCAGGTATACTATACAATAGGGGTTCAATACCTAATTTTCACACCTTAACTCTAAAAAATATGAAACCAGCTTCATTAAATAGCTCATTAAAAGTTATATATAATTAAAGGTGATTTTGATATATTTTTAGTTTTTATTTAGGAGATATGGGTCTGGGAAGTTTGGATTTTGGAATCTTATTTTAACTGTAACTTTCATTCTGTATACTATTTTTGTGTAAACTCAATTTTGTAATTTTCTATGTTTTATTATCTACAACTTTAATGTATATAGTTTTATTATTTGATGTTTAAATAATAAAGAATAAAATAATTCTCAAAAAAACACTTATTGGTCTATTTTGTAGAGTGATTTGTTCTGTATTTTCTGTACAATTAGCCGCCCTATCTCCCCCTATGTTATTCCTTATCAACTAAGTCATCATGATGTATGAGTCTCAAGGGCTAGGGTCACTTCAGTGTCCTTGACACTTTGCTCTTTTTCTTTTCTTTCCTTTATTCTTTTATGTTGGCGATAAATACAATAAATGTACATTATTTCATACAGTTTTTTGCACAATTTAATGACCGTTTATTTTGACAAATTAATGATACATACATGCATTCAGCTAGGGTTTAAAGGCCAAAATGAAAGAATAAAGGTGATGAAATGGATATTCATCAGGACCTTGCAGTTGACTGCCACAATGAAGGGGAAGAATAAAGCTTCACCTTGTGAATCATCCTCTTCTACATCAGTCGATCTAGCAACCAGGCTGAGTGAGGAAGAAAAATACGGAGGAGAAGCATCAGAAATAAAAAGGCAAAAAAATCTACAAAATAAAAAAAGCAGCAGCAGTCGAAGCAACATCACACCTTCCTTAGAGAGAACCGCACCTACAGACGATCCAATGCTAGCTGATGAAGCCCCACTTGCCACTTTGGATTCCCACCTACTATGGATGAATGCACTCCAGTTTGTCATCCATTTGTACAGCCTGATATGGGCATAGATATTGATGTAAATAAGAGCACTATTTCTAGGTTTGTTTTGTAAACATTCCATTTCCATATGTTTTGAGAAAATCCAAAAAAATAGAAATTTGAATATTGTCTCATTCGACCCTGAGGTGGTCGAAATTGTTCAGAATCTTGTTCTTGAGATGCCTCTACTTAAGGCCATCAAATACATGCCAAACATCAAGAAAGGATTAATGAAGGCATGTACTTCAAAGAGACAGATACGTCGAGTTCGTGAAAGAAATGTGAAGCATATTTTGACCGTGACTACTTTGAATGCAATAAGCAATCTCTCGAGAAAAAAGAAAGACATGGGAGTCCCCGGAGCATTCTGGAGGATGTCATTGTCACCATTAAAGGGATTGAATTCCTTGTGGACTTCATATTGTTGGACATGGACACCTACTGCATATCCCGATCATCCTCGGATGGTCGTTCCTTCGAACAATTAAAGTAGTGGTGGATTAGGGCATCGGGCAGATCACCTTTCATTCTAACAGTGATAAAGTGACAATCGAGACGATCCAAGTGCTAAAACCGCTAGAGTATGCATTAGACGAGAGAGAGCCAACAGAGTACCAAACAGAAGATTGTATTTTTCTAGCTGAAATCCACGATACAAACCTCTTCATGGATGATATCGAGACCCACGAATTCCTCTCCATAGAGGAAGGAGTGGACAACACATTCAAGTTCCCATATGTCTTTAAAGATGAGATCTTTGCTGATTTGCCTGAAGAATACATTATTGGCCACTTGTCCTTAGAAGAGCAAGAGGACATCATTGAAAACTTTTGTGAACAAGATTCAATCATTGAAGAATTTTGTGCAGCACTGAGTTCAGAGCTTGAACTGCCTATGGTGGACACATTATAGTTGAAAGATCTGACACCATTGCCCTGCATAGTTGCTTAAGTCATTGTTGAAATTCTCCAACCCCTCCTGAGCTCAAACCAATTCCAATAAATACGAAATATGCCTTCCTTGTGGGTATGCTAAACATGTTCTCGGTAATCTTCAATTCACAGCTGACCGAGGAATAAGAACCTCGTCTGCTCGAGATTCTATAAAGAAACCGCAAGGCCATAGACTAGAAATTTCATATGTCCAAGGGAGCAACTCTTCATTGTGTTCACATCACATATATCATTAAGAAGACAACAAGTTGTCCTGAGAATTTCAGCGTAGATTGAATCCAAATCTCCGGGAGGTTTTGATGAATGAAATTACCAAATGGTGGGATGAAGGCTTCATATATCCCATCTCTGACTCAAAATGGGTGAGCCCCCTGCACGTTGTGCCCAAAAAATCAGATATCACCCTCGTGAAGAACGACAAAGGAGAGGAGATCGCAACCAAAGTTCCAACCTCTTGGCATGTCTGTGTGGACTACAGACACCTGAATCTAGCTACCAAAAAGGATCATTTTCTGCTTCCCTTCATCGACCAAATAGTTGAAAGATTGGATGTAAGGAAATATTTATGTTTCTTGGATGGATACTCTTGTTATAACCAAGTTTCCATTGCTCCATTTGGGACATATGCTTTCCGTAGAACGTCGTTCGGTTTGTGCAATGCTCCACCGGCATTCCAACGGTGCATGTTGGCAGTCTTTGAAGATATGGTTGGTAGTTTCCTCTAGGTCTTTATGGATGATTTCTCGGTCTATGGCGACAGCTTTGATCAATGCTTATCCTATCTACACCGAGCCCTAAAGATGCTGTGAAGTAAACCTGGTGCTCTCATGGGAGCCATTTCATGGTGACCGATGGGATTGTGCTAAGTCATGTCATATCTAAACGTGTCATGGAGGTAGACCTTGCGAATGTGGATGTCATTTCAAAATTTGAGCCACCTACAAATTTGAAGCAAGTCTGATCATTCCTTGGGCATTGGTTTTTATAGGAGATTCATCAAAGATTTTAGTAAAATTGTCCGACTGTTGACTGAGCTTCTAGTCAAGGAGACCGATTTCATTATAGGCTCATTCAAGCCATCAGTCAGCTAAAAGAACTCATCGCCCAGGCTCTTGTCCTTCAACTGCCAGATTGGTCTCTACCATTTGAGATCATGACAGATGCCTCAAATTATGCCATTGGTGCAGTTCTGGGACAATGAAGAGACAAGCTAGCATTTGCAACTCACTATGCAAGCAAGATATTAGATGAAGCTTAGAAAAATTACACCACCACCGAAAAAGAGTTTCTAGCAGTCGTCTTCGCTCTGGATAAATTCAGATCGCATCTCCTTGGATCCAAAGTCATCGTGTACACAAACCATTCTGCCATCAAGTACCTACAAGCTAAGAAGGACGCCAAACCTAGACCCATCATATGGAACCTTCTACTTCAGGAGTTCAATCTTGAAATCTGTGATAAACTTGTAGTTAAAAATGTGGTGGCAGATCATCTTTCAAGACTACCAGAGCCAGACACTCCTGAGCAGAGCTTCATTCCTATTACAGAGACTTTTCCATATGAAACAATTTTGTCAGTCACCTCGCTCCCCTGGTTCACCGATATTTTGAACTATCTTATATCTAAGAGAACTTCACAAGATTGGCCTAAGTTGAAAAGTTTTTGTTAGATATTCATTTCTACTATTGGGAGGATCCATATCTCTTTCGTGAAGGGGTAGACTGCATC
Source organism: Ottelia alismoides (assembly GCA_037367405.1). NCBI lineage: Eukaryota > Viridiplantae > Streptophyta > Magnoliopsida > Alismatales > Hydrocharitaceae > Ottelia > Ottelia alismoides. The sequence continues at coordinate 523,893 of JAZKJV010006982.1, read as the reverse complement.
TGGAGAAGGTGCATTCCTTAGGAGGAATTCCACAATATCGTGGACTATTACCATAACCGTGAATCAGGAGGACACCACTCTAGAAAATGAATGACAACGAAGATGCTTCAATGTTACCTCTGGTGGTCGACTCTATTCAAAGACATAGATGATTTTGTGAAACGATGCATTGATTGTAAAAAATGGGCAAACCTATCGGAATGAGAGACACAATGCCCCTTAAGTACATTCATATTTCAGACGTAATTGATGCATAGGGCATTGAATTCATTGGACCATTTCTTAACAGCCAAGGATTTGAATATATTCTGCTCGCTGTCGATTATGTAAGTCGTTGGGTGGAGACTATCCCACCGAGATGTCGACAGCTGCACCGTATGTCATTTTCTGAAGGAACACATCATTGTAAGGTTCATTATCCCCAAAATTCTGATATCCAATGGGGAAACCATTTCATAAAGAGAGAAGTGAATAAATTTACCCAAGGCTATTGCATTGAACATTGTGTCGCTTCTCCATACCACCCACGGTCCAATGGCCTGGAAGAATGTTCAATTAGGTAGATTAAGACAATTCTGCAAAAGCTAGTGTGTCTCGACGGGAAGAACTTGTCTCAAATGCTCGACTAGGTTCTTTGGGCCTATCAGACCACATACAAGTCACCTTTGGGAATGTCTCCCCACCGCCTAGTTTACAGCAAGCCATGTCATTTGCTCGTGGAACTAATTCATAAATCTTTGTGGGAAATTAATGTCTATAAATTGGATTCCAAGAAGACAGGAAAGAATAGAAAGATCGATCTGAATAGACTGCTCGAATTCTACGACTATGCATATGACAATAGCCTAATACAAGCACATCATCTGAAAGACTTTTGAGCTGGGTCGGAAGGTTTAGTTGTTTGATGCAAAGTTGAAATTATTCCCAGGTATTTTGAAGAGTAAATGGACTGGGCCTTTTATAGTGAAGCATGTATGTGGCAATGGAAGTATCGTCATATCCGATTTGTCAACTAATGCACAACCATTTGTGATCAATGGGTAGCTACTAAAGCCATATTTTGAACATGATAAATTCATGTCTGTAGTTGATTCAATACATGAGGTCTACCATGAAGAGCTTCAAGTGGCAGCATCAGCTACATCAGACAAGGTATCCAAAAACATTTTTGATTGATTAATCACTTTTTTTCTTCCTTTCTTTTCTTCTTTTCTTCTTTTCATTTTCTATTCTTTCATTCTACTGAAAAGTGACACGCATCCCATTCATCATTGCTATACTTAGGATATATTTAGTCCTAAGTATAGGGGGGATGAGCGTATTTGGGTGTTCATTCTTTGATCCCTCGCATGTCTCCTCAACTCTTGATATTCTGTCTATACTTAGGGATATTTTACCCTAAGTATAGGGGGAGACAGGCCATGCTGATGATTTATTCGTTCCCACCTTCGATCCTACCTGCATGTTGAATATAATATGATATACTCAGGATTAATTGAACATAAGTATGGGGGGATGTTCGACTTCTTATTCTTTATTCAGTCATTGTGTTATATGCTTTCCTATACTTTACGAGTTATGTCTTCCTTTTCTCTTCAATCATGATGATGTATCTCAAGCTAAGTATAGGGGGTCGTATATACATTTTATATACATAAGCCATAACTCGTACTCGAGTATTTTCAAAAATATGGCTAATTATCAAAAAAAATAAAACACACACCAAAATTCGTTGCAATTAAGGTTAATAAACCGATTAAAAATATTTTACAAAATGTTTGAAAATTGGTTGGAAAATTACTTTGAAAAATATTTTGTAAAATTATTTGAAAATAGTTTGTAAAATTTTCAAACTGTTGTAAAAATGTTTCGTTTGTATAAATTTCTTTTATTTTTTGAATAAAAATATTTTGCAAACTAATTTGAAAATGATTTTGAAAATGGTTGCAAAGATACTTTGAAAAATGTATTCATATTGTCTAAAAAATCTTTGCAAAATGATTTTCAAATTTTGTAAATATTTGTAAAAATTATTTGTCAAAATTATTTTCAAAATAAAGTTTTCAAAATGTTTGTCAAAATATTTTCAAATTATTTTGAGAACGTTATAAATCATTTAAGCAAATAAGAATTCTTTGCAAACTCTATATAAAAATCTGTAAATAACTAACCTAATCCCTATAAATACATGGTGTATATTCTCTAACTCTAATTCTTGTAAATAACAAGACACACTCCTGTGTAAATATATGCACATAGATATTTCACTAACTCTTTTGTTTTTCCAAAATCACTAAAAATTTGCAAAATCAAAAATCTAAAAAATCTAAAAAAAATGTTTTCAAAAACTTGCATAAAAAATTGCAAAATATTTTTAAAATTGCATAAAAATTTGCAAAACCTTTCAAAATCCCATAAAAAAATCAAAATTAGAAAAATTGCTTCACAAAAGTATTTTCATGCATTATACTGCTTTTTTTTGGAATAATCAAGTAAATTGAACAAGTCAAAATATAGTCTAAAGATTGGAGCGTGGAATAGACCTTAAAACATTTAATTTCAGAGGAACCCGTTGAGGATTGGAATTAGAGATACTTCAAGTCACCTTGACTTAATTCTTTAGGTTCCATGAGACTATGTTCATGAGTCGATCCAATGTGTCTAAATAGAACCCTTTATATCATCCGCAAGACTCTTGAGACAGTGGCTTGATCAGAAACCTCACACATAATACTTAGCTCAACCCAGATGTATTGTTGAAAAATATTGGAATCTAAGTACGGACGATGTTAGGCTGCCTCATCAAGGGTGGCTCAGGAACCATTCTTGAGGATTGCCAAAACCAGTACTCTAACCCACTTCTTTTGGTAACATTGATATCTAAAGAATGGAGATGGATTAAGAGAGTGCTTTGGATGAGGAATGGTCTGCTAGCGCAACTTTTTCCAAGACCCCAAAAATTGGTCTGACTAAAAATATGCCATATCCATTGGGGCCCAAACAAGAATGCAAAAGTTGTACAAAGTCAAAGAAAATACCCAAAGAATCCTACACCAAACATTCTACCAAAAATTTGAGCTTCAGAAAAAGCTTGCTTCTTGGTTAAGATTCGGTTACATTGACCGAACTTCACAAGGGAATGAAGACTGCATTGGTCCATTCCCACTTCTTTTCCCCTTCTTCTAGCTTCTCACCCTATTCAGTTGTAAAGACCGATGCCACCTGACCTTAGAAGGAAATATCTATCTCCACGATGATGAGTTACAAGAAGTGCAGACTCCTTTTTGACTCAATGGTTTGTCTGGGAAGAGCTGAACAATTCACACACATGGTTCTATTACTTCAAGGTAGCAAGAGTATGCGACTGAGAGAATGGTTCTGATCAGACTGTGAATTGGACTGGATAATAAAATTATGGAATCTAAGGGCTGTTGTGTCACAATCCATGACCTAAATGCAGTTCCAAACAAACAAATAATCCAAAGGCCTTCTCTGAGATCCAAACTTTGGCTTTATAATGACATGTTTAAAAGTCAAAAATTATTCCAAGTTTTTTCTCTTCTTTTATGTGCTTATTAGGTACAAGTGTTTGCTAGGGATTAGCAAAGGCAAGTATAGGGGGTGATGAATCTCCATTTCATCACCTTTATTCTTTCATTGTGGCCTTAAATCCCTAGCTAAGTGCATGCCTATATCATTAATTTGTCGAAACAAACACTCTGTATATTGTACAAAATATTATATAAAATAGTGTACAATTATTTTATTTAATTTCAAAATAAAAGAATAAAGGAAAGAAAAGAAAAGAATGAAATGTCAAAGACACTGAGTGACCCTAAACCCCGAGACTCAGTCATCATGATGACTTGGTCGATAAGGAATAAAGTAAGGGGATATAGGGTAGAGAAAGTACACAGAAAACTACACAGAACCCTAATTTAAATTGCCCAATAATTGCTTTTTAGGACCTACTTTATTTAATTATTTTTACACCTCAAATAACAAAACCCTCAACATGAATATTGTAGATAAAAATAAAAGAAAAATAAAAAATTTATTTCATTAAAAAATAATGCACGGTATACCGGGTCACACCGAATAAAAAGCCGCAAAGAAAACTTTACATACGTGTATCTTCTCTATGATGTATCAAAATTGACCAAAATCACCTTTAATTTATATAACTTTTAATAAACTATTTAATGAAATTGGTTTCATCCAAATTGGAGTTAAGATCCAAAAGTTAGTTTTTAGGGCCCCATTGTGCAATATATTATATAATTAAAAAGAAAAGGATATTAAAAATCAAAAAAATATAAAAAGAAAATAAAATTTATAAAATTAAATACATAAATATGTATAATAATAATAAATCAATCAATTAAAAACCCACAAAAACATTAAGTAACTAAGTGAGTAAATATTATACATTTATACATTATTATTTATTTATTGATAATATTCCATGCTACACCGACTTGTTCCCCGAGTTCGACACCCTACCATACTTATCTACTATACACATTATATAGTAGGGTTTTATAATAAAGTTTGATCCACATACACCTTGCTTTTATTGATTGATCATTACATTGTGGGTTGATTGTTGTTTGATTCGACGACTATCGTGAGAGACCATCACAGCGACTGCAGTCCCGTCTTGTGTGGACCATATGATCGCCTCCTCGATAGTTGACGATTCAACACCAAACTACCACGACATATGGTGGAATTAGCTGAGAATGTGTCTAATATCAAGATACATCCCCCACATGCACCCCTTGTTCCCATCTACAGAGTGCACTACATTCACGAGCAACCCATGCAAGGGGCTCACAACATGTGGGCTCAAGGTCAGCTTGAGCTCTACGAGAGCCAGTTCACAGAGTCCACCATCAAGATAGTCATCGAGGAACCTCCACATATGTGTGAGGTGAATGGGATTCGGTACAATGATGATCCCAACTCCACCCATTGATAGACACAACAACACCCTCAGTACCTGCAACAGAGACAATACCCTCCTCAGACCGAGTACCATCAGTTTCCCTCCTTAAACAACAGCAGTCAGACCATTAGCATCCCCTCTAGTACCAACAACACCCTCCTCAGCAGAGTTAGTAGCGTTAGCAGATCCATTAGGGACCTAACAATCTCATCAGCTCCAGCCGCATCCTCCTCAGAGGCAAAATCATGAGGCATCATCTTCCACACCTCTGACTTTCAAAGGACCTTTGATGAATTGAAACTCATTTGCAATGAGTAGTAGGATCAGAGAGTCGATATCAATTGGCTTTCACATTTGCGAGATGAGTGCACTGCCTCTCGGACCTCCATTCTAGCATAGTTCAGGTTAACCCCAACAACTTGAACCGAGGACAGAGCTGTCAGAAGGATCATGTATACTATTTTGATTTTATTGAATCAGGTCATGAGATTCTAACGCATGGTATTCACCATATTACTCTCATGATCGGTAGGATAGTGTAGATCCCTAATCTGGCAAGACAGAGAGGAGTGCAGGATACCGATGAGCCCACCCCCGAGGAGAGCTCAGAGGAGGAGCATCACCAACAGTACCACCACCTTCAGGATCACCAAGAGGATTCGTATCCCCAAAAATCCAAAAAAAATACAAAAATCAGAAAATCCAAAAAGAAGAATAAAGAGACATCGAGCATGATCGCCAACAGTAAGTCCTCGAGATATGAGAAGACTTCCATGGATGCAGCACCATCACCGGTCTTTCCAGCAGTTTCAGTTCCCTTTTCTACATTTTAGTCAACCCCTATACAGAGTCCCAGTCATAGTCCAAGTCATGTACAGTTGCATGTTGATTACATAAAAAACTCAGATGATGATGTTTCTGTTTTACATCTTGAGATCTCAATAATCCCTTCCCCCAGGCCTTGTCTAAGGGAAAGAAGAAAATTTCTAGAAAAAAATGATAAAGATGCCTTGGAGATGGAAAGGATGTGTCATGAAAATGTCAAAGTTGAAACCCCTTTCCTTCAATTAGTATATATGGTTCCTACATTCAAGAAGTATCTAAAGGTGAGATGCACGCCTATTAGGACTAGCAGGAAGAAAAACACAAAAATAATGAAACATGTGTTATCAATATCCACTACATGTGCAATCAGAAATGAAATTCCAAGGAAGAAGAGAGATTTGAGTGCCCACTTCGTCACTAGTCAGATATCTGACACATCTTTTGTTTGCACTCTACTCGATAACAGGTCCTTTATTAATATATTACCTTATTCCCTCCTAGATCATCTAGGTTTAGGTTCTTTTAGGAGATCGGGAACACTTCTATAGTTTGCATATCAATCTATTAAGAGACCTAAGGGAATGTTAAGGGACATTATCCTTGACATCGAGGGGAAGCAATATAAGATGGACTTCACGATCCTAGATATGGAGTGTCCCCAAAGATGGTAAGATTTACATCTTATCTTTGATCGTCCTTTTCTGAGGATAGTTGGAGCAATATTTGATTATACTCTAGGAAAGACATTCTTTCATGCATACGATGAAAGTGCAGAGTTAAAAGATGCAACAATTAAAATAGCAGAGACCTGATTCAGAGAGCAGTATAGAATATCGTTCGTCAGAAGCCGAGTTCTACATAGTTGACACAGATGATCACTGACAACAGCAGTCAACGTGGGTTGATGAGTCCCTCTCACCAGGAGAGGACAACGTAGATGAGGTAGTTCGATAGATTCTGTGGGATCAGACCTTACTCACAGGAGACCTTTCTAATGCATCTCCCTACATCCACGATGACTCAAAAGCTGACTTCGGATTGTCAGACATGTTCCCTTCAGGCCAATCAGAGGATGAGGATGATGAGTCAATCATGGATTTTGTTGATTGCTTTGACACTTAGAGATCCGACTCTTGAACTGAATCAGTTTGTGATTACTATCACAACGGATCCAACTACATTCATCACAGAGCCAGATTCGGAGGAAGTTGAGCCATGCATTCCATATGATCATACCATTCCGGAGCTCAAACCTCTTCCTCCTACGTTGAAGTATGCCTTCCTTGCAGGCCCAACTTAGAAGTTCTCGGTCATTATTAGTGCCAGTCTGACCGAAGAACAAGAATCTTGTTTGCTAGAGACTCTTGAAAAGTGAAAAGAACTGCAAGGCAATAGGCTGGAGCATGTCCGATTTCCGCAGGATTAACCCTGTATTGTGCTCACACCATATTTACCTAGAGGAAGGTTCCGGACCCTCTCATGAATTCCAGCACAAGCAAAATCCAAACTTATGAGATGTGGTTAAGAAAGAAATAGAGAAATGATGTGATGCAGGTTTTATCTATCCCATCTCTGATTCCAAGTGGGTGACAACACTTCATGTAATCGCTAAGAAGGCGGGGCCTTAGGTAGTCACCAAATTGGATGGAGAGGAAATTGGACACGAGTACCCACGTCATGGCATGTCTGTGTGGATTACAGATGCCTAAATGCTACGACAAAAAAATGATAATTTCCCCTTACCATTCATTGATCAAATCTTGGAGAGACTTGTGGGGAAACAATTCTTTTACTTTTTGGACGGGTACTCATGCTACAATCAAGTAGCCATTGCTCCTGAGTACCATGAGAAGACCAGCTTTACATATCCATTCGGTATTTACGCATTCATACGCATGCCCTTTGGGCTATGCAATGCGCTGAGGACTTTCTAGCGGTGCATGATTACGGTATTTACCGAGATGGTGGGTGACTTTCTGAAAGCCTTTATGGATGACTTCTCAATCCACGATGATTCATTTGACTCATAGTTATCTCATCTGTATCGAGTCTTCAAGAAGTGTGTAGTGAGGTGAATCTGGTGCTCACTTGGGAGACGAGCCATTTCATGGTCCAAGAGGGTATTGTGTTTTGGCATGTCATCTCCAAGAGAGGAATGGAGGTTGACCCTTCCAAAATGGATGTGATCAGGAAACTTCAATCACCAACCAACATCAAGCAAGTGTGGTTGTTCCTTAGGTATGTCAGTTTTTACCAAAGATTTATAAAGGACTTTTCAAGGATTGCTCGACTGCTAATAGAGGCCTTCGAGCTCCTTAAGAGGAAGATCACAGATGCTCCTATCCTACAGGCTCCAAATTGGTCGCTACCCTCATTATGGATGCTTATGACTTTGCAGGTGGGGTTGTGTTAGGAAAGAGGAGAGAAGGGATTCTGTATGTTGTCCACTACGCAAGCAAGGTCCTAGATCATGTTTAACATAATTGCACCGTCGCAGAGAAGGAAATGCTTGTTATAGTGTTTGCCTTGGATAAATTCAGGTCACATCTTTTAGGATCCAAGGTCATGGTATTCATAGATCACATGGCCATCAGGCACCTCATGGAAAAGAACGATGCAAAGGCATGTCTTCTTAGGTGGATTCTACTTCTGCAAGAGTTTGATTTGCGGATTAAGAATAAGCCTGGTGTGAAGAATGTGGTGGGTGATCACCTCTCCCGCATCGAGTCACAAAGTTCCCCTGAGACTAACTGATGAAACTCCATTTCATCACCTTTATTCTATCATTTTGGCCTTAAAAACCCTAGCTAATGCATGTAAATAACACTAATTTGTACAAATTATCATTTATTATTTATTCCATTTGTTGTATATAAAATATTGTTTTTAGTGCCAAAATTATAGAATAAAGGAAAGAAAAGAAAAAGAATAAAATACCAAAGGTATTTTATGACCCTAAGCCTCAAGATCAAGTCAAGAATTGATTTTGTCGATAAGGAATAAAGTAGGGGGAGATGACGGCCAAAAATCACCTAAAAACCCTATTCTTTTATTCATCAATAAGATCCTTTTAGGACTTTATTCTTTATTATTTATTCATCAAATAAGAAAATATTGTACATGAAAGTTGTGGATAAAAATGTATAGAAAAATAAAAAAATGAGTTTAAACAAAAATATTATACAGTGTACAAGTTACAGTTTAAATAAGATTCCAAAATCCCAACTTTCTAAAATCATATCTCCTAAATAAAAACTCAAAATATATCAAAATCACATTTAATTGTATATAACTTTTAGGATTTTTATCAGTTGTGCCCCTATGAGATATTACAATATCAATTATGCCCCTCCCTTTTTTAGAATATCAGTTGTGCCCCTACCTTCTTGCAAAATTCTCAGTTCTGTCCTTTTGTAATATCAGTTATGTCCTTACTTTACCTTAACAAAAGGGGCAGAACTGTCAATTTTACAATAAGGTAGGGGCACAACTGATATTCCAAAAGAGAGAGGGGAATAACTGATATTGCAACATCTCTGAGGAGCATAATTGATAAAGACCCTAACTTTTAATAAGCTATTTAATGAAGGTGGTTTCATATTTTTTTGGAGTTAAGATGCGAAAGTTAGGTTTTGGACCCCTATTGTACAATATACCTGAATAAAATATTCATTTTATTTATTCTTTATTATTTTTATAATTTAATATTTTTATAATTTCGTAAATATATTTATAATATATGTACATATTTAAAATAAAATCATAAATAAAACCTAAAAGTAAAATAATATACTAAAATACATAGATGAATATATAATACATATACATGTATAATATACACTATACTTAATTAAAAGTGAATATTATAGTAGAAAAATACAATAAAAATATAGTTTTGTATATAAAAATAAGTTATAATGGTATAAATTAATAAAATAAAATAATAAAATCAAAAATACAAACTTAACTTGTAATTAAGAAATCAAAAAAAAATAAAAACCATATTAAAATACTACATAAAATAATAAACAATTTTTATTTTATAACTTAAAATTAATAAAATCATTTACTAATTTATTTTAATTTATTTTCCATTTTTATTCTGGTTTTGTCTTTTTGCGGGGGACGTGGCCCAATCAAGCTACGCCCCCTGTTGACCTAGGGTCAACTCTGACCCCAGGACTAGACTGCTAGAGTACGTCGTATCTCCCCTCTCTTATCGAATTTCTACCCATTGATACATGCCCCGATGACCACCGAATCTTCAATGACGAATCTTGACAACTCAATGACCATTTACGCGCACCTATTCCTTACCTCGTATCATCATTGTGCCGCATGCAAACCCTAGGTAAACACCTTGACCCTCTCTCCCATGTACATAATTGTAAAGCCTTGTACTTGGCATATCTCGGATCCTATATAATAAGATCCAGCTCGTCAAGAGAAAACCATTGAAATTTGTTTCATGTGAATCGGACTTCGTTTCGAATTGTTATGATTTTTCGAAGAAAGAGAAGTCATTAATCCATAATGACTGTCATTAAGACTAATTAAACATAATTAAAAAAATGGGATTTTTACCCAGCAGACCCTATAAACGTTTTAAAATGCATCTACGACCTTTTGTACAACGTAATTACCCCATTGACCCTGTAAATTACCTCAAGAACCCCCACTGGCTTAAAACATATTATCCGGAGGGTTCATGAGGTAAGAGTTGGCAAGTTTACGGCGTCAAGGGGGGAATTAGGTTGTTTCAAAGGTCGTGGAGGTAATTGGCAAAGTTTATAGGGTCTTTTGGGTAAAAATCCCTAAAGAAATTAATGATGATTGAAAGCCGCTAATGATCATTAGTAAACACTAATCAATAGTTAACAAAAGACAAGCGTAAGCTGCGAAAGTTAAATCGCGATTAGTGAAAGTTAATCACGATTAGTGTTAAATAAGCGTCATTAGCGAATCTAGAATCCTCTAGAATGTTCTAACTTAAGCTCCAAGTTTGGGATAAGTTTTGGCTAAAACCATGGGCCAAAACCATGGGCCGCTAAACCATGGTTAAGGTCTAAACCATGATTTTCTAACCATGGTTAGTGGTTTTCTGGGGCCTATAAATAGACCCCCCTACCCATTCATTCTCTACAACTTCCACTACCACCACCACCCCAAGGGCTACGGTCGAGAGGTTGGGAGGAGGAGTGGGAGGCGAGGGAGGAGCGCTAGCGAAGCGCTGCCGGGAGAACGAGGAGGAGAAAGGTATGATCCTCTCTTAGTTGCTTCGTAAGCTAGGCTTTCAATTCATACTCTTGTTCTTCCAAGTTTTATTCTTGATTCATCTTTCTTTCCGATTCGTTTTCCTGTTGTGGTTCGAGGAGAAATCTGTGTAACACCCTACTTAGGTGCGGGCGGCTATGCACGTCAGTGACCCTGTGATTCGTCACACGTTCACTCATCTAAGACGCACGGTGTCTACCGATTCTCCTTAGTTTATGTTTCTATTCTTCGCATTATGCTTTTATAGTTATTTTGATGGAGAAATATGTGTAATACCTTACTTAGGTGCGGGCGGCTATGCACGTCAGTGACCCTGTGATTCGTCACACGTTCACTCACCTAAGATGTGTGGTGTCTACCGATTCTTCATCTCTTGTTGTTGAGTATATTCTTTCAGTTTCGTTGTTATTTTCCTCTCGATTGATTTTATAAAGGAAACTCTTTTCATTTTTATTTTGAAATATGTCCCGATATAAGGGGAAACTCTGCCGAAATTTTCCGAGAAATATGTCCCGATATAAGGGGAAACTCTGCCGAAATTTTCCGAGAAATATGTCCCGATATAAGGGGAAACTCTGCCGAAATTTTCCAAGAAAATGTCCCGATATAAGGGGAAACTCTGCTGAAATTTTAAGAGAAAATATGTTCTTGACGTTCTTCGTGTTCTTCGCGTTCTTCGTTCGTTCTTCGCGTTCTTAACATGTTCTTAGCGTTTTTATACGAAAAAAGAAATTTGATCTTTTCAGGAGCCTTAAAATAGCCTTTCTAAAACCGAAACTCGATAAAGCCTTGCATACACAAGAGAGATCTCGATTAGGTAACGAAATCCTTCCTTTTGCTATTGGGTTTTCATACGAAATTACTGAAATTCTTGATTTTGTGTTCTTTGCTACGAAGAACCCTAATTTTGGTTATTTTTGAAAAAGTCTGAAGAATTGCTTTGTGATTCCCACTAAAATAATATTTATGCATCAAATTGATGTGTTGGCTCTGAAAGTTAGGGTTTGGGAGTAAAAATAGGCATAAATAGGAATATACATATGGTTATGAATAATATATATGTGAGTCAATACTAAGTATTGCAGATTATGCAAAGCAAAGACTTAACGAAAGAATTACATCATGTGAATTGGTGTGATTTGAGTTGGATCCTGAAAAGGATCATGTGTCACGTTAAGGATGACTGGGAGTAGAACTACAAGTCGGGCATGCAACCTGTAGGTTTGTCAGAAGGAACCCGTATTGGCGTTTCCCTACCTAGGTGGTACACGGTTGCCCTGTTATGATAAGTGCGCACGAAATGAATGTTTTGCAACGCGTGGTACCGGGAGCCAATATATTCGGGTTGGAACGATGGAAGATGTGGTCGTACCATGTGGAGGCACGGGTGGTTCAATAGCGGCTGGGTCACGATAACATGTATTTAAAGCTGCTAGGTTATATGATTACATGTTAGCCTGAGGTTTTAAGCAACCGAGTCCTCGAGGACGGTGTGCTCATTTCTTTTTCCAGGCTGAGGGTTGAGACCATGTTTAATAAAAGAAAAGGAAATTGTCAGGGTAGTATTGGAGGATTGGTTGAGGTGACGTGCGGCGGCATAAGCTTACCAAGATCAACACAATCTCCAATCCCGAAGCATCCACAGCTTCGGAGTCCAAGAATGGTGGGGTTCCCCTGGACTAATCCCTGATGTGGAATAGAAAGGAATAGGACTTAAATTAATGAGAAGGAATGAAATTTTTGTGATATCAAGTTTTGAAAAATTACACAATTTGTTTGCTTTTCTCTTCTTCGTTACTTAGCATTTGCTAATTTTTATCCTATGATTTATGGAAAACCCAACAGGTATCGGTGAGCCATCGCAAGGACTTTAAAAATTCATCCAGCTTACATACTAGACATCCAGCCAACCACAGTAGCTTTACTCTTTAAGGTAGTTAGTAATCTTTTGTATATTTTTCTTTCAAGCTGATGTACATGTAAATGGTTATAGTGGGACAGTGTATCATCTGAACTTTATTTAATGAATGGAAAAGTGTTGAAATACTTTCTTTTGAGTATTTCTATTTGCAGTCTATTTCTGAATGTTAGTTGTGATTGCTGAATAAATTATTGCTGAGTAACCAGATCCGGATATGGGAGGATCCGACGGCCCGGAAAATGGGGTCGCGATAGATTGGTATCAGAGCAAGGTTACTCCAGTAATTTATTTAGTAATTAACAACTATGAGCGGTATTCAGAAAACTAAGGTTGTATTAAGATCCTTTGATCTTAATAAATGACTACAGTACTATTCACAAGTCATTGTCCCTTATGTACATCATGCTAAGACATATATGATCTGACCTTTGACCTTGACTCATCCGAGGATCATGGCAGACCAAGATGTGTCTAGACAATTAGCGGCTATGATGGCAATGCTCCAAGACATGGGGCAAAGGCAACAAGCATTGGAGGAGAGGCTCAATGCACAGGCTGAGAAACCCAAGGCATCTAAGCCTGCGGATGCTAGGATTGAAGGTTCTGTCCATCTTTCTGAGGAAGAATCTAGTTACCATCCTTCAACCGAGTCTGCTCCTACCCCGGTTGAAGGAGAAATGGAGAAGACCCTTCTTAGACACCAAACATTACTATATAATTACTGAAAGGGAAAAACTCCTCGATTCAAAGGTGTAGAGACACCTGCCGAGGCTGAATTATGGCTTGATGACGTCAGTAGGATGTTGTGAATAATACACGCACCAGCAGATACTTGGGTGCACTTTGCTAATTACTCCTTAGCAGACTATGCAAGACGATGGTGGAGAGCCATTTCCAAGAATGGGATATCTTTGAAGAGAGGTTCCGAGCTCATTTATATCCCTCTCATTGGGAAGAATTAAAGAGGAGAGAGTTGGCTTCTCTGAATCAGGGTTCTAAGACTGTACGAGATTATCATATCCACTTTACTGAGCTACTACGGTACTCACCAGCTCTAAAAGCTTCACCACAAGAGTGTCTTACCAAATTTATTAGCGGTCTTCAGGGAGATCTACGAGAAAAGCTTGCTGGTTTAAGAGCCACAACCGTAGATGAAGCAATGGACATCGCCTCTCGTATTGAGATGGAGAGGGATGAAAACCGCCAAAGAAGAAGTTTCCACTTTAATGGTGGACCATCCAAAAGCAAGGCACATTATAATCGTAGAGATCGTCGCTATCATCCAGCCGGTTCCAATATAAGCTCACCACAGACCTTGGGTCAGGAATTATCAGGAAGAAGGGGTTTCTCTAGACCTCCACTATATCCTCGCGACTCAGCAGCAGGAGCTAGCACCTCTATGGCTGGATCTTCAGCTCAAATAGGAGCACGTGTGTGTTTTTACTGTCATCAGGAAGGCCACATCAAGAAAGATTGTCCGAAGTTGAGAGGTTCAGGGTTTAAATCAACCCCAATTAATAGTATAACATCCACCTCGAGCAATGGAGCAACACATGGAGGAAGACATGGTAGAGGTCGAGGCTCACAAGGAGCGTCTCCTACACAACAACCACCACAAAGTGTTGCGGGTTCTAGCTTGCCTATTCCTAATGGCCAGCTCAATGCAATTACTGAGGAACAAGCCTACCACTCAGGCACAGTCGTACGAGGTACCGTTACTATTCATGGCTTTTCAGTACATGCCTTATTTGATTCTGGTGCTTCACATTCATTTATTGCTCGACGGTTAGTACCCACTTTGGGTAAGATACTAGTAGAAGTACAATAGTCCTATCTGATCAAGGGATCAGGAGGATGAGTAATTATAATCCGAGAAATCCTGGATAATTGTATAATACTGATAGCGGGACATCAGTTACCTGTTTCACTACTACTAATCGAAATGGAGGACTTTGATCTTATACTAGGAATGGATTGGTTAGAAAGGCATCATGCATGTCTTGACTGTTTCCAGAAGACAGTAACATTTCACCTTCCTAACTCGATAGAGTTCCAATTCATTGGAAAGACATCCAATGATAATATCAAATATATTTCTACATTGAAGGCACAACAGTTGTTAGAGCAAGGGTGCCAAGGTTATTTAGCTTATGTATCCACTGCATCTGGGTCAAAAAGAATGATAGAAGATGTGCCTATAGTGTGCGAGTTTACTGATGTATTTCCAGAGGAACTACCTGGATTACCACCTGACCGAGAGATTGAATTTGAAATCTCTCGCATATCGGATACTCATCCTATCTCTATCCCTCCTTATAGGATGGCACCAGCTGAGTTACGAGAGTTAAAGGTACAATTGCAAGAACTGTTAGATAAAGGATTCATTCATCCTAGTACTTCACCATGGGGTGCACCTGTCTTATTTGTTAGGAAAAAGGATGGGTCGATGCGGTTGTGCATTGACTATCGACAACTAAACAAGAAGACAATAAAGAACAAGTATCCTCTGCCAAGAATAGATGATCTCTTTGATCAGTTACAAGATTCAACTATGTATTCCAAGATTGATTTAAGATCTGGATACCATCAGTTGAAAATTAAAGATACAGATATTCCCAAGACAGCTTTTCTAACTAGATACGGGCATTATGAATTCTTAGTTATGCCTTTTGGACTAACAGATGCCCCATCAGCCTTCATGGATCTCATGAATAGAGTATTCAAGGAGTTCTTAGATCACTTTGTAGTAGTCTTTATTGATGACGTGCTTATTTACTCAAAGGATAAGTATCTGCATGAACATCATCTCAGGAAGGCACTTGAAACTCTAAGGAAGAACAAACTGTATGCTAAATATAGCAAATGTGACTTCTGGCTATCTGAAGTATCTTTCTTAGGCCATGTTATTTCTGGGGAAGGTATATCAGTTGATCCTACAAAGGTTAGTGCGGTGATGAGTTGGGAACATCCGAAGACTGTCACAGAAATACGATCTTTTCTGGGTTTAGCTGGATATTATAGAAGATTCGTGAAGGACTTTTCACGAATAGCATTGCCAATGACTAGACTAACTCAAAAGGAGGTCCCATTCTTATGGTCTGATACATGTGAAGCTAGTTTTCAGACACTGAAAGAATGCCTAACATCTGCACCCATCCTTACTCTACCCTCCGGGAGTGAAGGGTTTACAGTGTACACTGACGCATCTAAAGAAGGACTTGGGGCGGTTCTTATGCAACATGGTAAGGTAGTTGCGTATGCATCACGACAGCTCAGGACACATTAGAAGAACTACCCAACACATGACCTTGAATTAGCTGCCGTAGTTTTCGCTTTAAAGATATGGAGACACTACCTATATGGTATTACTTTTGAAATCTTCACCGATCATAAAAGCTTGAAATATCTATTTGATCAGAAGGAACTCAATATGAGACAGAGACGGTGGCTAGAGTTGCTGAAAGACTATGATTGCACTATCTCCTACCACCCTAGTAAGGGGAACGTCGTAGCAGATGCCCTTAGTAGAAGAACTTATTCACCTGGGTTAGTGAGTGCTATCCATTTCTGGGGTTTACTATCAACGTTGAGTGAATGGAAATCATTTGATAATAGTGTTGATACTATAACTATTCCTCATCGATACAAACCAGAGATCTGGGATAAAATAAAGAAAGGACAGGAGGATGATCCAGTCCTTAAAGACTTGAGACAACAACTTGAGAAGAATGAGATAGAAGGATTCCATATACAAGATGGATTACTATATAACCATCACAGAGCTTGTGTACCAGACATACCTGAACTGAGGAAAGATATTTTACGTGAAGCTCATTGTTCTAGATTATCTATTCATCCAGGAATTACAAAGATGTATAAGGATCTTCATTCATACTTTTGGTGGCCAGGAATGAAGAAAGATGTTGCTGAGTTTGTGAATGCATGTTTCACTTGCCAGCAGGTAAAGGCTTCACACCAAAAGCCAACAAGATTATTGCAACCCCTCCCTATACCTGAATGGAAATGGGAAAGCATTTCCATAGATTTTGTTACTGGCTTATCTCAGACGACTGGTAGTAAAGATAGTATCTGGGTTATAATAGATCGTCTGACAAAGGTAGCACACTTCATTCCGATAAGTTTATCTTTCACTCCAGACCAGCTTGCTGAGTTATATATTACACATGTGATTCGCCTCCATGGTATCCCGAAGGAAGTAGTTTCTAATCGAGATTCACGATTCACCTCACACTATTGGGAGAACTTCATGAAAGCTTTAGGTACACAACTATGCTTGAGTACATCATATCATCCACAAACAGATGGTCAGTCAGAACGTACGATTCAAACACTAGAGGATATGCTACGAGCATGTGCTTTAGAATGGAAGGGATCGTGGATTAAACATTTGCCTCTTGTAGAATTCACCTACAATAATAGTTACCATACAAGTATTGGCATGGCACCATTTGAAGCACTATATGGACGAAAGTGTACTACTCCTTTGTGTTGGCAAGAGGTCAGAATAAAGAACCTTTATGATTCAGATAGACTTCAGGAGACATGGGAAGTCGTAGAGCTTGCTAGAAAAAGACTATTAACTGCTCAGAGTCGCCAGAAAAGTTATAGTGATACCAGGCGAAGAGAGCTTGAATTTAAGGTAGGTGACTTTGTATTTCTCAAAGTATCACCTATAAAGGGTGTTCAAAGGTTTGGCTTGCGTGGGAAGTTAGCACCCAGGTTCGTGGGTCCCTTTGAAATTATTCAACGGATTGGAAAAGTTGCCTATAGACTTGCACTTCCTCCACATCTTTTGGCAATACATGATGTATTTCATGTATCAAATCTGAGAAAGTACAATAGGGATCCAGAGCATAAGATAAGTTATGATGATTTACATGTTGAGCCAGACTTGACATACCAAGAGATGCCTCTAGTTAAAGTATTGTGGCGAAACCAAGAGTTTGAAGAAGCCACATGGGAACCTGAGGTAGAAATGAGAGAGAAATACCCGTACTTATTTGAATGATAACATTATGTATGATGTATATGTTCATTTTAAATGACATGACGTTCATTCTCTTTAAGGTTGTTATGGTTTCAATCCTCTTTAAGGTTGTTATGCCTGCATTTCTAGTCTCGAGGACGAGACTTCCTTTAAGGTTGTTATAATTGTAAAGCCTTGAACTTGGCATATCTCGGATCCTATATAATTAGACTCGGCTCGTCAAGAGAAAACCAACGAAATTTGTTTCGTGTGAATCGGACTTCGTTTCGAATTGTTATGATTTTCCGAAGAAAGAGAAGTCATTAATCCATAATGACTGTTATTAAGACTAATTAAACATAATTAAAGAAATTAATGATGGTTGAAAGCCGCTAATGATCATTAGTAAACACTAATCAATAGTTAACAAAAGATAAGCATAAGCCGCGAAAGTTAAATCGCGATTAGTGAAAGTTAATCACGATTAGTGTTAATTAAGTGTCATTAGCGAATTTAGAATCCTCTAGAATGTTCTAACTTAAGCTCCAAGTTTGGGATAAGTTTTGGCTAAAACCATGGGCCAAAATCATGGGCCGCTAAACCATGGTTAAGGTCTAAACCACGGTTTTCTAACCATGGTTAGTGGTTTTCTGGGGCCTATAAATAGATCCCCCCTACCCATTCATTCTCTACAACTTCCACTACCACCACCACCCCAAGGGCTAGGGTCGAGAGGTTGGGAGGAGGAGTGGGAGGCGAGGGAGGAGCGCTAGCGAAGCGCTGCCGGGAGAACGAGGAGGAGAAAGGTATGATCCTCTCTTAGTTGCTTCGTAAGCTAGGCTTTCAATTCATACTCTTGTTCTTCCAAGTTTTGTTCTTGATTCATCTTTCTTTCCGATTCGTTTTCCTGTTGTGGTTCGAGGAGAAATCTGTGTAACACCCTACTTAGGTGCGTGCGGCTATGCACGTCAGTAACCCTGTGATTCGTCACACGTTCACTCATCTAAGACGATGGTGTCTACCGATTCTCCATCATTTATGTTTCTATTCTTCGCATTATGCTTTTATAGTTATTTTGATGGAGAAATATGTGTAATACCTTACTTAGGTGCGGGCGGCTATGCACGTCAGCGACCCTGTGATTCGTCACACGTTCACTCACCTAAGATGTGTGGTGTCTACCGGTTCTTCATCTCTTGTTGTTGAGTATATTCTTTCAGTTTCGTTGTTATTTTCCTCTCGATTGATTTTATAAAGGAAACTCTTTTCGTTTTTATTTTGAAATATGTCCCGATATAAGAGGAAACTCTGCCGAAATTTTCTGAGAAATATGTCCCGATATAAGGGGAAACTCTGCCGAAATTTTCCGAAAATATGTCCCGATATAAGGGGAAACTCTGTCGAAATTTTCCGAGAAATATGTCCCGATATAAGGGGAAACTCTGTTGAAATTTTAATAGAAAATATGTTCTTGACGTTCTTCGTGTTCTTCGCGTTCTTCGTTCGTTCTTCGCGTTCTTAAATGTTCTTAGCGTTTTGATACGAAAAATGAAATTCGATCTTTTCAGGAGCCTTAAAATAGCCTTTCTAAAAACGAAACTCGATAAAGCCTTGCATACACGAGAGAGAGCTCGATTAGGTAACGAAATCCTTCCTTTTGCTATTGGATTTTCATACGAAATTATTGAAATTCTTGATTTTGTGTTCTTTGCTACAAAGAACCCTAATTTTGGTTATTTTTGAAAAAGTCTGAAGAATTGCTTTGTGATTCCCACTAAAATAAGATTTATGCATCAAATTGATGCGTTGGCTCTGAAAGTTATGGTGCGTTTGGTTCGTGGGTTATCCAGGGGTGGATAACCCGATGTTGTGTTTGTGTGTTTGGTTGGTGGGTTAAGGGTTGGGAGGATTTGTGTGATGTGATTGTATTGGAATTTGAAAAAGTTGGTAGTTATTATGGTATGATTGTATTGAAATTTGAAAAAGTAGGTTGTTGTTGTGATGTGATTGTATTGAAGTTTGGAATAATGAGTAGAAGTTGAGTATTTTATGATTTTTTGATGATATGATGGTATAATATATATTTTTTTGGTTGGAAAGAGAGTGGTCCCTACTAGTGGGTTGGGAATATGGGTTTTGGAGGGTAACCCACCCAAAGTGGGGGGTAACCCCCCTTAGGGTTTGGGAGTTAAAATAGGCATAAATAGGAGTATACATATGGTTATGAATAATATATTTGTGAGTCGATACTAAGTATTGCGGATTATGCAAATCAAAGACTTAACGAAAGAATTACATCATGTGAATTGGTGTGATTTGAGTTGGATCCCTGAAAAGGATCATGTGTCACGTTAAGGATGACTGGGAGTAGAACTACAGGTCGGGCATGCAACCTGTAGGTTTGTCGGAAGGAACCCGTATTGGCGTTTCCCTACCTAGGTGGTACACAGTTGCCCTGTTATGATAAGTGCGCACGAAATGAATGTTTTGCAACGCGTGGTACCGGGAGCCAATATATTCGGGTTGGAACGACAGAAGATGTGGTCGTGCCATGTGGAGGCACGGGTGGTTCAATAGCGGCTGGGTCACGATAACATGTATTTAAAGCCACTAGGTTATATGATTACATGTTATCCTGAGGTTTTAAGCAACCGAGTCCTCGAGGACGGTGTGCTCATTTGTTTTTCCGGGCTGAGGGTTGAGACCATGTTTAATAAAAGAAAAGGAAATTGTCAGGGTAGTATTGGAGGATTGGTTGAGGCGACGTGCGGCAGCATAAGCTTACCAAGATCAACACAATCTCCAATCCCGAAGCATCCACAGCTTCGGAGTCCAAGAATGGTGGGGTTCCCCTGGACTAATCCCTGATGTGGAATAGAAAGGAATAGGACTTAAATTAATGAGAAGGAATGAAATTTTTGTGATATCAAGTTTTGAAAAATTACACAATTTGTTTGCTTTTCTCTTCTTCATTACTTAGCATTCGCTAATTTTTATCCTATGATTTATGGAAAACCCAACAGGTATCGGTGAGCCATCGCAAGAACTTTAAAATTTATCCAGCTTACATACTAGACATCCAGCCAACCACAATAGCTTTACTCTTTAAGGTAGTTAGTAATCTTTTGTATATTTTTCTTTCAAGTTGATGTACATGTAAATGGTTATAGTGGGACAGTGTATCATCTGAACTTTATTTAGTGAATGGAAAAGTGTTCAAAACTTTCTTCTGAGTATTTCTATTTGCAGTCTATTTCTGAATGTTAGTTGTGATTGTTGAATAAATTATTGCTGAGTAACCAGATCCGGATATGGGAGGATCTGACGGCTCGGAAAATGGGGTCGCGACAATAATCACCCAACTCCATCTTTTGGTTTTTGTTCCTTTTCTCCCTATGCTCAGCCCCTTGGATTCCTCCAAGCTCTTCAGCAAGGTGACAGCTTGCTCTAGAGCGGATTCACAGTGTGGAGGCATGGTGGACGGTTGGTTCCACTACCTCCGGTGAGACCTCGCCGTCGAGGTTCTGACTCTTGGCTATGGCTAATTGAGGCATCATTCCCCGCTTTTCTAGGTAATGTTATTTCATGTCTTTAGCTTTTTCACATTTTAAGTAACATTTGATATGTTGTTTTAGTTTAGATTTGGTTAGATTAGGGTTCGTCAGAGCTATAGAAGCTTTAGCCACTGTCCACTGTCCTCACCTTGTTGTGACCATCGCTATCACCTCATATGCTTAGCCATCATGTTTCTCTGCCCTTCTCTGTCACCCATCCACTGGGATCGATCCCGATCCGATCCGCTAGTGCCTCCTCTTTCCCCTGTCGCCGAAGCACTATCATCCTACCTTGCCAACCGTTAATCTTGCTAAATAAGTAGGGCAACACCATCGCCTTGGTTCCCCCTTCTTTTGTTGTAGGAGTGAAAGCCAAAGAACCCCTTTTGGGGATGAATTGAGCCTGGGAAAAGCTCCAAGTGGCCGGCTTGCTTCTTCGATAGTCAGGGCTCCATCACTGAGCCCCGGATCCTCCTGCCACCTTCTGAAGCTCAAGCGTCCCTCCACGAACCTCAAGGCTGCGTCGGAAGCTGAATACAACATCGAGTTGAGGAAGTACAACCAGTTGAAGTTCTCCTAGGTGGAGTTCTTCACCAGTTCATCTTGGAGGTCCCCTTGCTGTTGGATTACGAGTGCCACCCAGATCAGTCGCCAAACGTTGGATCTGGGCCCTCACTGACCGTCAAATCTGATCCATGTTCTCATCCTGGGCGTAGATCTGCAAAGAGGTATCGGGCGCTCTCTGTCTGACATGTGTATGAGTGGAGTCGTCCGCACCGAACAATCACGCTTCCTTAGTGGGGTAATTGCATATTATATCCCGCGTTTTTGTATATTAGTGTTTAATACCCAAGCTTTCATTTGTAGTTGTAAATTTTATGTAATATTTGTATGAGGAACCCTATACTTCTCGCATTTGCATCTTGGTCCTTTGCCAGCTTACCTCACGTGGGCATCCATGTGAGGCACGTGTATTTTGCAGGAAGTCCCTCCTGGCTTTTTGTAATTGCATTTTGGTCCTTTAAATTTAAATAATAGTTGTATTATTTTGGAAAAATATATCTCAAACTTTATTTTATTTACATATATGCCCTTGGTAGGACGTTAATTTTTGGGAGTTTGAACTATTTATTGAATATAGCATTTTTGCTCCAAAAATCACCAAAAAAAAGGTTAAGATCCTGATTGCATATACTTTCATGCCATATTTTTATTTTTACAATTTAAGATTTTTATTATTAATTAAAAATAAAAAAGAGCACAAATACTCCCTGTTTAGCTTTAAAAATACCAAAAATATTACATCATTTTAAAAAGTCCTCAAAAAATATATTTTGTTTATTTAAGTATTTTGAACCTTTAGACCAAAAATCACTAAAAATAGAAAAAGAAAACTCTTAAAAATTAAAAATCTCCAAAATCTATTATAAAACATAAAAAATTCCTAAAAACTCCAAAAATATCATTTTCTATTTTAAAAATTTCTTTATATTATTATTTATTATATTAATTTGGAAAACTTTGGATATTATTTGCTATTTTTAATTTCCATTTCAATTATTCATGTTTATTTAATCTCTAATTTGGGATTTTTTGACTTTAAAAATCTATAAAAATTAGCAACAATCCTTAAAAATTACAAAAACAATAGAAAATTATTTAAAACCCAAAAGACTTTATTTTCTATATTTTGATTATTTTTAATTGCATTTATAATTGTATTACCTATTATTACCTATATAATCTTTTATATCCTTATATTATATATTTTAAAAGAAAAAGGAATTAAAAATCAGAAAATATAAAAATAAAATAAAAATATAAAATTAAAAACAGATAAAAGATATAAAAATTTAAAAAAACAAAAATTAAAAACCCACAAAAATACTTAGACAACAAGAAGCAAACATTTTTGCATTCACTTGCACCATTCTCTCGTTTGCTCCCTGTGTTCGACCTCTACATACTTGCACACTATACACATCTATTGTAGAGTAATAATAAAGTTTAACTCCACAAATTTTGCATTTTCATTACTTAATTCTTATTGTGGGTTAATTGTTGATTTTCTGAGATTTCGTGAGCGGTCGCTTCTGTGACATTGTAGTTCTCGCCTTGTGTAGACTACTTTAGACCCTCACAAAACCCCAGGTATCACTAACCCTATGAAGGACTCCTTCCCCGAGTAGTCGATCTGTTCTGTCGACTCTGTCTCTCATGGTATGCCAACATGGTGAACTTCTTAGTAACTAGGACAAATCCCCATGATTGATCCAAGAGCAACATTAACTGACTTAAGTCAGGATCCAGAAAATACCATTGGGAGGATCCATTCCTTTTCTTTAAAGGTCCATATTACGTTTGGTGGAGGTATATTCTTTAGGAGGAATACATGAGTGTCCTCACGTATCGCCATTCCTTGGAGGCAGGAGGACAACACTCTGGGAAGAGGATCACCTAGAAAGTGCTCCAGTGTGGCTTGTACTGGCCGACCATGTTCCATGATGCATATGCATTTATTAGGTCGAATCTAGTGTGTTAGAGAATGGGAGGTACCATCAGACCCAAAGATGAAATGCCCATACAACATGTGATCATGATTGATGTCTTCAATGCATTTCATGGGCCCAATCCCTAACCGCCACGGTTTCGAGTACATTCTATTGGCGGCGGACTAACTATCTAGGTAGGTGGATGTTATCCCTTCTCAAGCCGCAGACAACAAAATAGTCTGCAAGTTTGTAAAAGATCATATCATTTTATGGTTTTGGGTCTCAAAGTCATCATATCTAATAGGGGTAGCCATTTTATTAACAAGGAAGTAAAGAAGTTAACAAAGGACTATGACATCGAGCACCGTGTTGCGACTCCATACCACCCATAATAGAATGGCATGGCATAGGTCTCGAATAGGGAGGTGAAGGGAATTTGCATAAGCTAGTCTGCCCTAACAGGAAGAACTGGTCCCAACTCTTGGACCAAGTTCTATGGGCTTATGGAATTGCTTACAAGACCCTGCTCGGAACCTCCCCATTCAGGATGGTATGTGGAAAGACGTGTCATCTACCCAATGAGTTGATTCACAAATCCAGATGTACACTAAAGAAAGTGAACTGGAATGCGCATGAAGGACACCATAACAGAAAGATGGATTTGAATGAGCTTCTATAAATCCGAAACAAGGCATACCATAACAACATGATCTATAAGGATAGAATCAAGCGTTGGCATGATCAGCATATCAGATGCAAGAAATTTGTCATAGGGCAGAAAGTGTGGTTATTCAATGCCAAGTTGAATATTTTCCTAGGAAAGTTGAAGTCCAAGTGGATGTGACCCTTTATTGTCAAAGAAGTGCACAAGAACGACATCGTAGAGATTTCATATCTTATAGATGGTACACGATTATTCCTCGTGAATGGGCAACTACTTAAGCATTTCATAAGATTAGATGAGCAGTTCGCCCCTGTAGAAGAGATATCCTTGATGTGTATCCCAAATCTCATGATCCACTCTTAGGGAACTCATGAATCCTCACTACTCCCAGCACCTCCAAGCATCTTCTTTTTAGCCCAATTCTTTGTATATCCCTCAACCTCATCAGTTCTCACATTCCTTCTATACTTAGGCTAACCAGAGCCTAAGTATAAGAGGGATCGATGCATGTTCTGTATATTCATTCATTCTCCTCTTGACCTTGACTGCCATGCTTTTGCTCTTCTTCTACACTTAGGCTAACTAGAGCCTAAGTATAGGAGGCATGACGGCTTATATACTTCTATTCTTTTCACTCTCTTACACTTAGCACGAGCTATGTCTCTTCCTCGCTTTTTATGCTCTGAGGACATATCACTCTAAATATAGTGGGTGTGTATATATTACATATATACTTTACCCATAGCTCGTACTTTCACGTAATATATGTCTATAATATTCAATAAATACATGATGGGTAACAAAATGTCAATTAATAATAATACAAATATTGTGAAATATGTACAGTATGTAAAATACATGTAAAATTTTTATAACTTTTGTAAAAATGAGAAAATGTATAATGTCTATATTGTATACATGCTGTATATTTTGTATAATCTTGCATAAGTTTGTATTGGTGTAAAATTGTTGTTAAATTTATGTAAATAATACTTGTGTGGTAAAATTTATGTAAATTTGGGTGTATAAAAATCAATAAAAATGGCTTCCCATTTATTGATTCATTCATAAAAAAACAAAAAAAATGTGCATTTCATGCATCTACATTTCATTAGCATATCATGCATATGCATAAGTGGAAAGTTATCGGGTTCTGAACCGATTCGTGAGTAAAAACTGAGTGTGGAATCGTCTTGACCTTAATCCACTTATTTTTTAGAGGAACATCACTGATAAGTAGGATTTTAAAAACTTCATGTCATGAACTTAATTCTCTGAGTTCCTACAAGATAATGTCTAGACTTCGACTCTTAGTGTATAACCTAGTAGCCTCCATTCTAAGTAGACTATTGGATAGGGAACTAATATGTACTCTACACCGCACACTTAGCTCAACTCAAACAAGGTGTTGGAAGATTGTACGCCTTTTTTGGTAGTATGGATATATAAAGATTGGAGTAACGGGTTGAAATAAAGCTTTGAATGAGGGATGGACTACTATCATAATTTTTTCCAAGACCCTAAAAAATGGAAAGATCAAAAGATTCTATATCCGACAAGCATAAAAAGATCAATGCAAATCAACCACAATTCATACCAAAAAGAAACCTACTCCTAAAGTACATCATTGACCACAATGGTCCAAGCTTCAAATAGCCTGCAGATCTTGGTGGAGACATGGTTATACTAGCCAAGCTTCATGTGATATGTTGACTACACCAGTCACATCTTAGTTCTTTTCATGTTCTTTTAGACTTCTTCCCCCATATTCATTGTGAACTAGTACATACCTAAACTTAGAAGGAAATACCTAACTCCCCGAGGATGAGTAACTAAAGGAGGAGATTGCATGGTAGTTTGGCATCATGGATGGGAAGAGCTAACGCCCTTCACACACTGGAGACATTTATTCAATAGTCATATGGGATGCTTTGGGAGGGGTTGATCTAAGATGACTTCTGAGTTGTCCCTGGACGATGACTTATACATCTTAGAGACTATTGCTTTTAAAACCCTGATTCTCATGAGGAGTTCCACCACACTATTAATCCAAAGGTTGATTTGAGTCATAAAATATCCGAAATGTGATAAAATAAACTTTATTGTGTACATAATACTAACCTTAAATGAAAATATTCGAAAAATACTGAATTGTATAATTATCAAATAAAACCAAACCCTAGTTTTGAGACAAAAGGCCGCAAATGCAAATATCTCTTACATGCAGTCTCCTATGAACCCCTACTTTTGAATTAAAGTACGTTGAACTATCTACAAAGCAAGATCAAATTCAAAAGAATCAGAGTTCATATGTGAAACTTGGGTTTTTGGTCCGCGTTGTACATTGTACATTTTGTCGGATTTTGACCTTATCATTTTATGTACAAAAGTAACTCTTTTCAATTTATTTCTTTTTCACTTATTTTCTTCGATTTACATGTTAATAAAGTGAGTAAAAATACAATTCTAAAATGAATTAAAAATAAAAGAAAATGAATCATTCTTAGTCTAAATATATAGTCTTTACATAAGTCCTTTTTTATTTTATTCCTTTATTTTCTCAATTATTAAAAATACCAAATTATTTTAATGTGTAAATATTTTTACTATATTTTATTTTTTTATTTTGAATTTCCCTTTTTAAAAAATCATAAAAATGGAAAACATAAAAAATACAATATTATGTGTACATAAAAGACCACAAAAAAACACTTTGTACATATGACTTATTTTGATTTTGGTTCCTTCACAAAGGTTATAGATCACGTCGAGATAAACAACTTTTATGAGGACCACTTTTTGATTTGACATTGTTTACTATTTTATTTTTCTTTTTATTTTATTTTCTTATTTTTGTGGGAGCGACACGTAGCGGATCATGGAGCTGCTACATGTCTCCCACTTAATCCTCTTATCCACATCCTTTGTGTGTCGTTGGATGAAGTATCCCTTCATCCAACAGCTAAGAGCATTTCCCCCATTTTATCTCCTTTTCTTTTTGTTTTTATTTCTTTTATTCTCTTTTGAATACGTGGCTTTGTCTTGACCATTCGATCTCGACTGATCGAATGATCGAGACCTTTTCTTCTCCCTCTGCTTCCTCCATCGAGTTGCACCCTTCGCCTTCTCCACCCCAACTCTCACGATCGACCACCACCTTCTCTATCTCCTACTGACTCCTTCCGCAAGCTCCCCTCTCCCTCGCGATCTCCTCGTCATTCACCATGTTGCACCACCTCCCTTCATTCAGCCGAGCCCTAACTCCACCTCCTCAAAACATTCCTCACCACCTCCATCGCGTCGATATGCCATTCTCAAGAGATAGCAAGGTCCAACTCCTTCTTCCAAGTGACAGCTGGAGCGCAAGGTCTAGCAAAAAAATCTTAACGGCAAGATCCACAACGTTGTTGTGCTTCTGCTCGTTCTACCCGTGATCAGCCAAGCTCTGCCTCTTCGTTAGGCGTCGAGCCAATATCGGAGATGTTGCACCTCCATTCCAGGCGAACCCACTACATGTAGTACCCCCTTTTCCCTTTCTTCTCTCTCTCTCTCCTTCTTCTGTTTTAGTTCTTCCTTATTCTTCCACTCTTTCTTCTTCCCTACATTAAGTTCCATCTTAATCGTCCTCACTCTCAACATTTCTTAGTCTTCTCCATCATCCGTCATCGTACCACGCAACCATCTTCTATAACCCATCGCTTCAGCTTCTTCCTCACACACTCTCTCATCATTCTCTCCCCTGACCAACCCCAACTCTAACTCCGGCCAGTCGAGCACCCCTATCTCTCTCTGTCTCTCCATCTTTGCTCCACCCCTCTGTCATCACAAACTCTATTTCACACAATCCCTTCACCTTCGATCGAGACCACGGGTGAAGCTAAGCCATCTTCGTCACCTTCTAGGGAGCTCCAATGCTCTGCCCTTCATCTTCCTGCGCATCTACACTTAGACGGGGCCAAGTGCTCGAGTCCCTTCCCTACTTCCAGGTTACTGGAGTAGCCACCTTCACATCGCAGCATCCCTTCAATGTCCGTGACATCAACTATGTGTCAGCCATCAATTACTGAGGAGAGGCATCATGCCATTGAGGTAGACGATCAACGGAGACAAGGGAGGAAGAATGAGAGCTCTAGCGCTCCATGCGTGCATCTCCCATTCGATCAAGAATGGGAGACATCCCACCTGTCCACTCATGCCCAAAACACTGCTGTCGATCCATCTTCATCAGACGCACATGATTATCCCTGAGCCTACCATCCAAGGCTCGCGTCTTGGGGGATCCGAAGC
The DNA here is from genome assembly GCA_037367405.1 of Ottelia alismoides. Classification (NCBI taxonomy): domain Eukaryota; kingdom Viridiplantae; phylum Streptophyta; class Magnoliopsida; order Alismatales; family Hydrocharitaceae; genus Ottelia; species Ottelia alismoides. The sequence goes on along the minus strand of JAZKJV010006982.1, from coordinate 494,941 downwards.
CAGCAGTACTGGCCACGTGGAGGCTGAGATACGGACCACCTGGCCATGTTTATCGCACATGCGCATGGGACATATTGCACTACACCCCCTGCCATTATGGGGATTCACACAAAGATCCTTGCCATCAGAGGTCACGTATGTGCACGCCTCTTGGAGAAATTTCGTAAAGCACCTCAAATTTCTGTGTAATAAAGAAGAGCTATGAGGTACTATCCGCTTTTGTTTTATTGTATTTCTGTATTGTAATTAGACCCTCATATTTGAACCTTATTTTAGATCACATTTTTTATCATTTCATTATTACAAAATTGCATGTTGTAGATCAACTAATTTTCTTTTTTGTGGTTATTTAATGGTATTTTTAAGAGCATTGATTGATTTATTATATTTACTATGGTGAAATTTGTCATATTTTTCCCTGTCTATGATATGTAATTCATAATAAAATATTCCTTGCTCTAAAAATTACAGAAAAATCATATTTAGTCTATTTAAATTTGCTTTGTAATTTGCAAAAAAATAACACCATTTGCATACATATTTTTGCTTAAAATAAATTAATTGGTAATTTGAGTAATTGACTTTTAATCCCCTATAAACTTATTTTTTTTGATCTAAAATTTTTTCTAGATACATAATAATTAGATAGATCTAGAATAATTTTGTTTTCTAAAAATATTGAGATTAGCTATTTATTGAAATTAAATTACTCTTAGGTACTAATTTTGCATTATTTAATTCATTAAAAAATCCTTTACATCAGAAAAATACCAAAAATTATAGTAGCTAAATTTTGCATGCATACACATCCAGGCCAACTTTCATTGAGTTTGGAATCAATTTGATTGAAAAATTATATTTTAGCCCTTAGCCAAATTGCATATGCATATTAGTTGCATAAAAAAGTCTAAAAAATGCTCCCTCGAAAACCCAATTTTGAAATTATCTGAAAATCATCCTAAGGAGACAGTTGTCTCCCCTAAGATCGACCGTGGGCTTGTTCAAGTAAAAAAATTGACCACTTTGAATTGAATTGATTAACATTAATTAAGTGGTCTATTTGAGAAATCCTTAATTGCCCGACTACAACAATATGACGCTCTTAGCCAGGGCAGTTTAGGGTTTTTCAAAGAGTTCATTGACTTACTCAATCAGAAATCCTAAATTAGGGGACTTAGGTTTTTATGTAGTGGGGTTTCTACTAAATACTTGTTTCTTATGGTTGTTCCTATTTTGTGGATTAATTGCTTATATATGCGGTAACTGTTATATGTGTTATCTATTTGTTGGCCACAACATTTTATTTATTGATATAGAGGAACTCACAGTTGGTACCAGAACATAATTCTCATATAGGACATAACTGAAATCCACGTACATGGCCACCATTGCCAACATCAATGAAAGACAATTCACGATAAGACCTCCATTGTTTGATGGTACTAACTTTTTCTATTGAAAAATTTGCATGCAGATTCATTTTGGAAAGCATGTGATACAAGATATAGGACGTCATTGAGAATAAATATCAAAGGCCTAAGGGAACCATCACCACCAACAGGAGAAGAAGTTGACAACAAACAATTCCAAGACGATGACCAATTTATTTTGTGGATTGAGCTTGAAAGAATTCAATAGAGTATCCACGTGAGATCCACCTACAAAATCAGGAACCGAATCATCGTGACATATGAAGTTATATCAAAGTTGAGAGAAAGTAGAATCAACCATTACAACAAAAATACGAGCTTTTTATAGTGAAAGAAGGAGAAAGTGTCATGGATATGTATTCTCATTTCACAAAAATTGTGTACTCACTCAAAAATTTGATGTGGAGATAAAGGAAGTAGTACCCATCAAGAAGATCCTTAGATCGCTTACTGTTGAGTGGAGGACCACATGCACGGTGATTAAGGAAGTAGACAATACGGGTACACTTCCTTTTGGATGATGTGATCGAAAAACTTTTTGCCTACGATGTTGAGCAAGATAAAAAAGGAAGCCAACTCTCATTCAAAGGATTTAACTATAACCTCCAATGAATAAAAAGAGGAAGAATTAGCTTTTAACACTCATTATTTCAAGAATTGTTTGAAGAGATAACGTGAATTGAAGAGAAAAAGGAAGGATGCAAAAATAATTATTTGTTATCACATCAACAAAAAAATACACATGCATTTTTCAATAATTACATGACATTGTAGAGAAATTGTTAAGTAAAAATACAAGTTTTAAAAGAAAATCTTGTAAAGAAAAAGACTTATGACAAGGAAATTAACTCTTTAAAAAAATCAAATTAGTATGTTAGAAAATATGATAATAAAAAAATAACTGATGATCTTGCTAAGTTCACTAATATAAAAGAAAAGTTAGATAAATTGTTAGGCATTCCCACACAAAACTCCACTAAATTTGGAATATGATATAATCCAACAAACCAACATCATGCATCTAGAACTTTTTATCCAAAAGAGAAACATGTTGCCGATTTATTGATTGGATATATGAATTCGATTACTACTTTATAAGATTATTTTATGAAAATTTAATGTTCATAATTTATGATGAATTCGTTCATCTAATTTAATATTCAATTTGGAATTGGATTCACAAGGATCTCCCCTAAGAGTGAAGAAGAAATAAGAGAAGAAAGAATCTTAAATCTGCAGGACAATATGTGATTCATCATGGTGCCCATGTGAGTTTCAATTGGAGGATCGAACTTGAGATAGGAAGCCTCTTCCGTTAAAGACTATCGCCTCACCAAAGGTATGATTCCCTTTCCCGTGTGATTCACGAAACAACAACAAAAAAGTTACTATCACCATGTAAATTCACAGTGTAGAAGCATTTTTGTTGTTATTTGCTCATATAATGAGATTTTGTTTTTGTATACGATCTGTTTATTCCATGCTTTCTATGGTGTGCGAGGTTATGACTCCCTTGGATTTCATTGGGTAAATTCTCACTCATCCTCTATCAATTATTCATCCCAATGACTGGTGATTGGAAACCTTATCCCCTATCATTTCCCCGCTCGAAGAGTAAGTCAGCCTACGTCCCACCCTCCCCTGTTCGAACCTTATTCAAGGTTTATGCATGGGTGATTTTGTTGTTACGAGTTTCATTATAAGGATCACCACGTTTCTATGAACATATCATGCCCATCATTGAGGCAATATGAGGGTGGAACCTTGAGGTCCATGGGACCAAATGTTGCCACTATCAAAGAACTCAAGTTACCTCAATTCCTTAGCTTTTCCTTTTATTTTTTTGAGGACATTGATGCTATACCATTTTTGATTGATTTTAAGTACAAGGCATGATGTCATTAGAGCATTCAGGGCTTTGATTTTGATTCTCTCGAGTTCAATATGGAGCTCTATTCTCCTTCTCAAGTGAGCAATAGCCTTGAGGAAGGTCCCATCAACAAAAGAAGCCTAGTCAAAGCTCGACCACTTTCCAAACAAAGCTAGCTGACCATTGGCACTTAAGATTTTGTATAACAGAGCAAACATGCTGTTGTTAGAGTTTCACCAGCTCCTCCGCCCCTCGCCCGCCTTCTAATTAAGGAAGGAGACACCTCAAGGTGCCACATAGAGCACTCCAACAGTCAGTTAACAAAGGAGTATACAAATTGCAGTTGCATCCTTCCCCTTAATTTTGTGATGCTAAATAGTCCGCCTTAGTCCTTTTTTATTTTTAATTATTTAATGCAAAATTCTTGATATTTTTAAGTCAATTTTGACATTTTTGTGACTTACTAGAATTATTTTGAGAAATTTAAAGTACTTTGATAGAAAATTCATTATCACTATATTGTAGAAGATTTATGTTTATGAAAAAAATCAAAATAGAACCTCTTAGGTTAGAGAAAGAAAATCCTATCTTACTTTTGCCAAATTTTTCTTTGAGTTCATTTTTAAAATACATTTATGTTTACTTTAAAATTAATAAAAAATCATGAACATAATATTATTCAAAACCCACATATTCTAATACTTATATAGTATCAAAAACAAAAAAAAATGCATTCTAACTTAGAAAATAATTAAAAATCCATTTCTTCTGTAAAACAAATGAAAGACTTAAGATTAAGGGATTTTTACCCGACAGACCCTATAATCTTTACAAATGACCTCTACGACCTTTGAAACATCGATATTCCTCCCTTGACCCTTTAATCTTGCTAACCCTTACCATATCAACCCTGTGGTTAACCTCCATCTATTTATTCGTTAAAAGTAACCGAATTCCGTTACACTCTTTGATACTATGCCTATTTTATTTATCGAATTTACATTAACTGCCACTCCCTCTCACCTTCATCCATCTCCCCACTGCCCAGCACCAACCATCTCGTTGACCTCCATCGTCGGTGCCCGCGCAACCTTGCCGCTCCGAGCAGCCTCCCGCAGCCGCAGCACCCTCCCGCTCCGAACCCTCCCGCAGCCGCAGCAGCCCCCTCCCGGCGCATCACCCTCATGCTCCGAGCAGCCCCCCTCTCCCCAGCCTTGCCGCTTCGAGCCCTCCCGCAGCCGCAGCAGAGCACCCTCTGCTCGGAGCCCCCTGCACCCACCACAGCTCGCGGCCTCCCGCACCCCCTCCCCTCCCCCTCCCCCTCCCGCTTGACCCCCCCCCCCCCCCCCCCGCACCCGGCGCAGCACCCTCCCTCACCCCCTCCTGCTCCGAGCAGCGGAACCCACCCCCTTTCCCGCACGTGATGGAGTCCAGCCCCCCCGCCTCCCGCACCACCTCCTCCTCCCCCCCCGCACCCGACGCAGCACCCTCCTGCAACCCCCTCCTGCTCCGAGTAGCGGAACCCACCCCCCTCCCACACGCGATGGAGTGCAGTCCTCCCCCCACCCCCGTGCGGCCGCCTCCCGCACCCCCTCCCCCTCCCGCTCGACCCCCCTGCACCCGGCGCATCACCCTCCCGCAGCCCCCTCCTGCTCCGAGCAGCCGAACCCACCCCCTCCCCTCCCGCGTGCGATGGAGTGTAGTCCCCCCCCGCACGATGGAGTCCCCTCCCACCCCCGCACGATGGAGCCCCCTGCAGCCGCTGCTTCGGTGCTGGCAGGATTTTCTTTCCTATTTTTTTATTTTGGCTAATCCTAGCCGTTGGATGGTAAATTGGTTAGGTTAACTCAAGACTAACTCAAGTATTTAACTCAAATACAGTTAAAATTGACGGCAAGGTTTGTTGGATAAGACAGAGCAAGTTTACGAGGTTTGGGGATAAATTACGATGTTTCAAAGGTCGTAGAGGTAATTCGAAAAGATTATAGGGTCTGCCGGGTAAAAATCCCTAAGATTAATGCATTTATTTAAAGAGTTCAAGCCCTCATTTTTTAAATTCCCTATATTTTTCTAAACAACCTAAAGATAACTTTAGAAAGTTTGCATAATCCAAATCCCAACCGCAATCCCAAGCTTTGCTTAACTTGTATTTATCTTTTAAAAATGTCCTATATTTTTCCAAGGCCATTTCTATTTTTCAATTATTTTTCTATAATTTAACTATCTACTTATCACCTTTTTTCTTTTCTTATAATTTCATAAAATGTTATAAAAATTATAAAATTATAAAAATTCATTCGATAACACTTTTCAAAGATAAACCATAAAAAACATTTCCTTCATATTTCTCTGTAATTTTATTACCTTAGATTATATTAAAAAACCATAAACCTTGAATATTCAAAAAGTCTTCTTTAAAATAAAAAATCTTATAAAATAAATTAAAACTACAAAGTGGACAATTTTAAAAATATAAAATATTATCAAAAACAAAATTAAAAACAAAAAACATTAAAAATCTAAATATCAATACCTATAGAAATACAGTTTTCAAAGAAACACAAAAAATACCGATCTCTGGGTCATACTTCACACTCATAGCCCTTTGTTGACGAAGTCTTCACACTCGCACGCACCATGTACCTTTCATACATCGTATTCATTGAGACCTTGGGGTTTGCCCAAGTAAAACAAACATACATGCACTTCACTTCACATTTTAGTTTAAATGAGATGAGTCTTTCCCGAGATTGTAAAAGTCATTGTCAACTTAGTAGAAATTATATAACAATTATAGAAATGTATAAATTGGTCATTGTAAAAAATTTTGATTGTGTAAAACATAGCACCCATATGGAAAATAACATTTTCATTCAATATAATAATATTTTATAATTTTATCTTGATGTACATATTATATTAATTTTTTATTAAATTTATGAAATAAAAAATTGTAAAATACATGGGAAAGATACCTAAATTGACGTTGACTCACCATAGATATGGTGAGCCCCCATCTCATTTGAAGTTTCTTCTACACACATGTATGCATGTATGCATGTATGTATGTATGTATGTATGTATGTATGGGGAGGGAGGCTTCAAATGAGGTGTGATCTTTCTTGAGTATGGAAAACCACCCCCAAGTTTTACTCAACAAATTATAAAGTTTACATCATGAAAAAATGATGCACAAAATACTATATGAATTAGCATTTTCATCCAATCTATTAATATTTTTGCAATTCTATCCTAATGCTGATGTGTTGTTAATTTCCATTATTAAATCTATATGATAAAAAATAAAAAATGTACCTAAATTGAGGTCATCTTTCCGTATTCAGAAAAGACCCCACCCTATTCGAAGTTTCTCACGCGCACACACATGATTATGGAATCATTTAGATGGCTTACTACAATTCTTTATTCTTATTATATTAAAGAAAATCCAAACTAATACATGTTTGAGTGAATAGAATATATTATAATGTTGACGAGCATACTCTTTGCCTCATCGAGTAATATATATTTAAATAAATACGTAAGCCATATGTAACGTAGTAAGAAACTAAAATGAAATACATTTGTTTCAAAAGAAGCTTCTAAAATGTATGTAAATGCACCTTTTTTTTCTAAAAATATACCTCCGAAATAATAAGTTGCACATTCATATATTTTTTATATTACTAATTTATCAACGTCGACACTTAACCAAACAAATGCTAGAGTTATTTAAAAGTATCGCCTCTAAAAAAATACCATAACTGATGATGTAGAGGCAAAAACATTTATTTATGTAAAAAAGTATTTACTACCTGACTTGAAACTACATTTGATTAATACGCATTAACAATAAGATAATCGGCTTATTTTTTCCACTCTCGGAAAGAAATTGGAGCTATCTTTCCCCAAAACTAAAAAAAATAAAATAATAATTGGATATTCTTTGTTAAAAAAAAGGTAAAAAAGGAAGAAGAATAAAAAGGAGGCGAAGCCTTTATTCGGTGATTCTCGTGCTCGTCAGTCTCTTTCTTTCCCCTTTGTTCTTCAGCTCTCTTGTTCTCACTCTCACTTCACCGTCTTCTCACACAGACGGAAGAAGACAAGAAGAAGAAGGTTGATCGTAGGGGCAAAATGGAAGGGAAGGGGTCGACTCTGGTGCACATCCTCGTCATCACCCTCTCCCTCGTCGCCTTTGGCTTCGCCATTGCCGCCGAGCGCCGCCGCAGCACTGTAAGCACCAGATCTGCTTCTCCTTCTCTTTTCTGATTGGATCAGCAGTTGTTGTTGTGCTTTAAATGCTTTGCGGGCTTTCATTCATGTGAGTACTTTGCCCATCAATAAAAGGCTTCTGGTTGTTCTAGAAGGTTCTTTCGAGCATGTAGTCCCACACGTAGCTTACCAACTTGCTCATACTGGCTGTCACAAACCACCTAATTCTTGGTTATTCTCGACCTTAAAGCCGGGATGGAATTGATTACGGGTGTGTACCCATCACTTCATCACTCCACCTGAGCAAATTAAGGTACCCATCACGTGGTTACTCCATCACTAGAATGTAACTTGGTTGTCGGCCGACACACCTCTTTATGTTCAGCCACCTCCAATGACGATCGGTTGTCTGCCGACACACCTCTTTATGTTCGGCCACCTCCAATGCCGATCATCAGCCGCTCTTTGAGCGTGCATATATGTGTACAAGAATGCTGGGGAAAATTTCCACCGCTGCTGACAGTTTTCACTTCTACTGCTGTTGATAGTTTTCACTTCTGCTGCTGCCATTCTCTCTTTATAAATAAGATATGAGTGTTGTAAACAAGATAAACCAATCATATATTAAACAGTAATCAAATAGAATCCAATGGATTGACAGATCAATATTACAGATTATTAAGAATAATAACGTGCAAGTCCAATCCATTATCCGATTACAATATGCAAACCAGAACCGATTAATCAGACGACAACATGCAAATAGGCGTGATCCAGAAAAGGACAAGCAATAAATAAATTGCGGCAAACAAAATAGACGAAAGATAAGGTTAGATATCACTGAAGCGTCCATGAAATGGACTGTCCCTAGAGAGGATTTCGCCCCTACAATACCGGTGCGTTGGGTACTGGCGATCCGCTCCCAGGATACGACGGTTCACGGTCGTCATCCGCGCACACCGACGAGACCGTCCTCAAAAGCACCTCCGAGAACTTGCAGCCGAGAAGAAACAGATCGCAGGCGCGCGAGAGAGAGAGAACAAGCGTGACGGCGGGTGGAGTTTTCTTGCGAGTAAGAAAAACGGCGTCGGGTGGGGCATATAAAAAGAAGGGCTCGCGTGCCCTAGCGCGCAGTCCATTCGGTTTCTGAAAACGCCCCTCAACGGTCGTGTCCTTTTGGATTCCAAAACTGCGGCTAAGTCGAGCCGTTTGGATCAAGTCCGATTCCCAATGTGATCGCGATTAAATTAATTTATCTGATTAATTTAATCGATCAGCCAAATGCAACCCGCAACAAAAGTATCGAGATCCGAGATCCGAATTGACTCTCCCGAGCCTGAGCCCGTGCCGGAGCCGGAGCCGGAGCCGGAGACGTAGACGGAGCGGAGCGGAGCGCGCGCGCGCGTGTGGTCCTCCATTCCTCCTCTCTACTATTGCTACAAGAGCTTGGTGTGTGGACTCATATATAAGTCCACCAAAAGTTTAGATCTCTAAGGTATGGTACTAAACTTCCATCCAAACTCAACATGTTTCAAATTTGGGAATTCCCAACTTTCCCTCCAAACATTTGGTTTCCCAATTGAAACCAAATTAATACCAATTGTAATTAATAGGTTTTTCAATTAAAACCAAGATACAATTTTAATACAAAAATCCCCTACGAATTCACCAATTTGAAAAAGAGATTCAAAAGAATTTAATAGACTTCTTTCGGCTGCCCAAACTTTGCTTTCAGTAAAGGTACCTTCCGGTTTGAACCTCTACCTGAGTTTACTACTTTCACTTTAACAGGAACGAAGTGAACTACGTCTTGAACTTCAAACCTTAGTGTTAAAGTATACGGTAGAAACAACAAAACGTTGTTCTTGGTGCAATCTTCAGAGTTGGTGCTCTTAAAGGCCATGCACCCTTATCCTGTTTCATAAGTGTGTTCAGGAAAGACCCTCTTCCTTTAACTGCGGCCCACAGTAACACTCACATAGGTGGCGTTCTCCAAGGATGCACTGCTAACATCCTGCCCAAAGGCTTGAACCCATTCAGAGTCTATGCTCTTCCTAAATTTGCAGCTTAAATGGCACTCAGGTTTCCAGGGATAAGATACTCATGCTTACGCATTAAAATTAGAGTGCCAACCACTTCTCCAAACAGCTTGTTATTACCACATTGAACCTACTTTGTGGGATCTCCACTCAGATAGGTTGGGTTGCTACTGTAGAGGAACTCCCAATAGGTCTCAGTCCCATCCCAAGCCTAGACTTTAGGACTAAAGATCTATCAAGTCCCTTAGTCAACGGATCTTCCGTGTTGTCTTTGGATCCAACAAAATCCACAGCCAACACTCCTCGAGACACCAAATCCCTTAACGTCTTAAGTCTGATTTGTATGTGTCTCCTTATTTTCTGATTGAACTTTGAACTCTTGATCTTGGCAATTGTGGTCATATTATCACAATGTACCGAGATCGCAGGAACAGGCTGACCTACCATGGGAATTTCAGACAGAAGTTCTCTTAGCCATTCAGCCTCAATTCCAGTGGTGTCCAAAGCACACAGCTCGGCCTCAAAAGTGGATCAAGCTAGAATGGTCTGTTTCACAGACCTCCAGGAGACTGCACCGCCTCCAAGGGTAAATACATACCCTGTAACACCATTACTCCCAGACTCCTCTATTTTCCCTATCCAGCTTGCATCACTGTAACCTTCTGGTACAGAAGGATGTCTACCATAATGCAAACTAAGTAAAATAGTTCCCTTCAAGTACTTCAGTACTCGATCTAGAGCCTCCCAGTGAGTACGGTCAGGACAACTAGTGTATCTACTCAGCTTTGCAACCGAGAATGAAATATCAGGTCTCGTGTAATTTGCAAGATACATTAAACTTCCTATCACTTGTGAATATCTTAGCTGGGCTACAGGTACTCCACTTTTATTCTTAAACAGTGTTTTGGATGAATCATAGGGAGTGCTTACAGCTTTGCAATCTTTATATCCAAATTTCTCAAGTACTTTCTTAACATAGTGAGATTGAGAAACTACAATCCCATCAACTGACCTTGTCAGTTTGAGACCTAAGATCACATCAGCAACACCCATGTCCTTCATCTCAAACTTGCTACTTAAAAACACCTTAGTCTCATTAATAATCCTCATATGTGATCCAAACAACAATATGTCATCAACATATAGGCACAAGACAATACACTCATCACCTTTCACTTTGGAATAGACACACTTGTCAAATGCATGAACCTTAAAGCCACATGACAAAATAGTCTTGTCAAATTTTTCATGCCACTGCTTTGGTGCTTATTTTAATCCGTAAAGGGATTTGACAAGCTTGCAAACCTTTCCCTCATTCCCAGGAGTCACAAGCCCATCAGATTGATCCATATAGTTCTCTTCCTCAAGATCGCCATGCAAGAAGGCGGTCTTCACATCCATCTGGTGGATAGGGAGATCATATACAGATGTCAATGCTATGAGCATACGGATTGTGGTCATCCTAGTCACAGGGGAATAGGTATCAAAGTAATCGATACATTCCTTTTGCCTAAAGCCCTTGGCAACTAATCTGGCTTGGTACTTTTCAATTGATTCGTCAGGTTTAAGCTTTCTCTTAAACACCCACTTGTACCCAATGGTAGAGCATCCTTTGGGTAAATCAACCAACTCCCAAGTCCCATTAGCCATAATGGAATTCATCTCAGATTTGATGGCTTCCTTCCATTGTTTTGCTTCAGATGAAGCCATGACTTCCTTGTAACTTGGTGGATCACCCTCGATCTGGTAGACAACGAAGTCGCTACCCAGATCCTTGGCTATCCGAGGTCTCTTACTCCTCCTTGGCTCAATCTCTTCAGAAAGATCATTGGGTGCAAGTTGAGTCTCAACCCCCACATTCGTTATCCTTTCCACTTGATCTGGAATAGATCCTGATGTAGAGGCGCTCTCAATGGTCAGATTCTGAGGAATCCCAGTCTTCAACGGAAAGACATCCTCAAAGAAGGTAGCATCACAGAGTTCAACAATAGTGTTGACATCTATGCCCGGTATCTCGGACCGAATTACCAAGAACCTATATGCATAGCTATTTTCTAGGTAACCTAAGAAGACCGCATCAACAGTTTTAGGACCAAGTTTCTTTCTCTTGTGTTCTGGGACTAAAACCTTAGCGAGACAACCCCACACTTTGAGATATCTTAAACTCGGTTTCCTATTTCTCCAAAGTTCAAAGGGCACTTCTCCATATGTCTTGGAGGCACCCTATTCAGAATATGGCAAGCCGTATTTAAGGCTTCTCTCCACATATAGGTTGGAAGTCTAGAACTTTGTAGGAAAGCATTGATCATGTCAGTTAAGGTTCTATTTTTCCGTTCTGCTATCCCATTTGATTGCGGTGAATATGGGGCCGTAACTTCATGAACTATGCTAAAAGATTTGCATTGTTCATCAAATAAGTTAGAAGTATATTCACCTCCTCTATCTGACCTAAGGCGTTTAAGCACTTTTCCTGTTTGTGTCTCAGCCTCATTCTTAAAGTTAAGAAATTTCTCTAAGGCTTCATCCTTGGTTTTTATTAGATATACATAGCAGTATCTACTGCCATCATCTATAAAGGTGATAAAGTATTTCTTATTGTCTCGGGTCAACACACCATTAAACTCACAGATATCCGTGTGCACTAGATCCAAGATCTCACTATCTCTAGAGACAGATTGAAAAGACTTCCTAGGTGTCTTAGCTTACACACATATTTTACATTTTTGAGTTTTATCAATAGTGTGTTTAGAGATCAACTCTAAATTCATCATTATTTTAATTGAATTTAGATTTACATGTGCCAATCTACCATGCCACAGATCACAAGATTCTAGATTATTCACAACATGAGACACAGAATTAGAACATTCAGCATTCAAAACATTCATTTCATTAATGTTTACTGAATCACATCTAATTTTGAATAACAAATCGAAATCAGCCAAATAGCCTTTTCCATAGAAAATGCCATGTCTCAGAATAACAACTTTATTACATTTAAAGTTTAATTCAAAACCATTTCTAACTAAGATAGAGCCAGATAACACATTCTTCTTGATGTCAGGAACATGCAGCACCCTGTGCAACGTCCAGACACGTCCAGAGGAGAACCTCAAGTTGACTTGTCCGGACCCTAGCACCTTGGCCGCAGAATCGTTCCCCATCTTCACAGTCCCACCGCTGCAGGTCTGATAAGAAGAAAACAACGTTCTATCAGAACATATATTTACATTGGCTCCCGTATCCACGAGCCACTTTGGATCATGGATATGGTATAGTTCAGGTTTTACAGAGACATACCCCTCACTAGCCCTGAGTCCCATAGTGATCATGTTCACTTGTGGACTCCCGTCTGTAGCCTTAGGTTGAGCCTTCAAGGATGAACAATCCTTCTTCCAATAACCAACCTGATTGCAGTGCCAGTAGGGTTTATTCTTTGCCTTTTTCTGGATCTTGCCCTTTGGTTTCATTTTATTGTTATTAGGACCCTTTCCCTTCTTATCCTTGCCCTTTGAGGTCATAAAATTGACCATAGCCTGAATATCAACAGGAAGCACAGGTTTTTGTTTCCTGTGTTCCTCCTCTATGTCAATTGCCACCATCAAGTCATCCATAGAAAATTTCCCCTTCCTGTGTTTCAGGGTTATACCGAAATCTTCCCACGACTTAGGGAATTTTTCTATGATGCACATGACCTGAAACTTCTCTGGAAGTTTCATTTCGACATCCTCTAAACCATGGAGCAGGAGTAAAAACTCGTGTGCATGTTCAGAAACTGATTTTCCCTCCGCCATGGAAAACTTCAAAAATTTAGCTACGGAGTATTTCTCAATACCGAGGTCTTCGGTGTTATACTTCCGATCCAAGTCTTCCCATAACTCCTTCCAGTCTGCGTGGACGAACAATATACGTCAAACAACGTGTTGGACAGAGCCAACAAGATATAACCATGACATATACGGTCGCGTTCCTTCCACGCAGATTGCGCCTTATGGCTATCGGGTGAGGGGTTTTCCATTTCCACCGTAGGACAGTCGGTTTCAAGCATCGAGATTAACCCTATGGTAGTTAACCAGATCTTCATGCGTTGTTGCCAACGCTTAAAATTCTGTCCACCGAATTTTTCAGGCATACCCGTCATATCTACCCTCGATTTAAACATTGTTTCCGACATAGTTCTATAATCGGTTCCTGAAATCCTCTCTAAGATTGTTGTAAACAGGATAAACCAAGCATATATTAAACAGTAATCAAACAGATTCCAATGGACTGACAGATCAATATTATAGATTATTAAGAATAATAACGTGCAAGTCCAACCCAATATCCGATTACAATATGCAAACTAGAACCGATTAATCAGACGGCAACAGGCAAATAGGCGTGATCCAGAAAAGGGCAAGCAATAAATAAATTGCGGCAAATAAAATAAACGAAAGATAAGGTTAGATATCACCGAAGCGTCCATGAAATGGACTGTCTTTAGAGAGGATTTCGCCCCCACGATACCGGTGCGTTGGGTACTAGCGATCCGCTCCTAGGATATGACGGTTCACGGTCGTCGTCTGCGCACATCGACGAGACCGTCCTCGAAAGCACCTCCGAGAACTTGCAGCCGAGAAGAAACAGATCGCAGACACGAGAGAGAGAGAGAACAAGCGTGACGGCGGGTGGAGTTTTCTTGCGAGTGAAGAAAAACGGTGTCGGGTGGGGGATATAAAAAGAAAGGCTCGCGTGCCCTAGCGCGCAGTCCATTCGGTTTCCGAAAATGCCCCTCAACGGTCGTGTCCTTTTGGATTCCAAAACTGCGGCTAAGTCGAGCCGTTTGGATCAAGTTCGATTCCCAATGTGATCGCGATTAAATTAATTTGTCTGATTAATTTAATCGATCAGCCAAATGAAACCCGCAACAAAAGTATCGAGATCCGAGAACCGAATTGACTCTCCCGAGCCCGAGCCCGAGCCCGAGCCGGAGTGGAGCGGAGCGCGCGCGCGTATGTGGTCCTCCATTCCTCATCTCTACTATTGCTACAAGAGCTTGGTATGTGGACTCATATATAAGTCCACCAAAAGTTTAGATCTCTAAGGTATGGTACTAAACTTCCATCCAAACTCAACATGTTTTAAATTTAGGAATTCCCAACTTTCCCTCCAAACATTTGGTTTCCCAATTGAAACCAAATTAATGCCAATTGTAATTAATAGATTTTCCAATTAAAACCAAGATACAATTTTAATTCAACAATGGGGAGGCACGATGACCATGTTGATCTATGTTGATGACATTATTCTGTGAAGTGATAATGATCGAGGGATCGGACATTTGAAGAAGTTGTTAGTTTATCACTTCGTCATCAATAATTTGGGGGGGGGGTATCGAAGTACTTCCTTGGATTGTAGGTATCTTGTTACATGAGAGAGGTTATTCTGTCTCAAGGAAGCACACACTTAATCTACTGCAGGAGGTTGTCCTATAATGTGCTAAACTGACTCATATATTCTGAGGATTGGCTATATGGAAGAATAATAGGTTGATGAGGGGAAAAGATTAGAGAGACGCGACTTGTCTTATTCCAAGGCTCTAGGGGTACTTATATAGAGAAGAACCCTAGATAGCCGAAAAGAAAGAATTACATAAGTACCCTTGTGGGGGTTACAAAAATCAACGAAGAAATAAGAAAAAATAATATCTCTAATAAGGTAAAGTCGTAATTTTTCTACCCTTTCAATGAAATATATGTACCCTTTTACTCCTCCCTCAAGTTTAACATTTTGGTAAAGTACTTTCGAATGGAGGCATTTTTATAAACTATCCATGACAACAACTTTCCTTTTGTGGGAAAACACAGTATCTCTTGAAAATAAGAGAGTTCCCATATAAAAGTCATCCCTATTATTAATTTATTGTTAGTGTTTTCGATGACAGAGGCATCCCCAACTCATGTTAAGGTTCCATGATGTCCCCGACTTCGACAATGAGGGAATTCCGACAAGGGACGATGGCGGTGTTGATTACCAAAGTCCTTGAACATTGGGTGGCGGTGATAATCCTCAAAGTTGGGTTTGTAGCAGCATTGGGCAACCAAGTTCGAGCAATATTGGTGTTTGAAGATGAGGCATTCATTGCATTGTTGCTCAAGGCTAAGGCGGTAGCGGCGAAAATCCCTTGAATTCCAATGTTGTGGTTGATATTGTTGTTCTTAAAGTTTCGATTAAAGAAGATGCCGTGGTCGAGATAGTACGATCGAATAGGCGAACTCTTGAGAAACCATCATAGTATTTATTCACCAAAAATAATTCACAAATAATTTTGGGAATATTGCAATAATATTGGAAAATTGTGAATCATATTCACAACCCAAAGCAAAATATAATTTACATTTTCAATTAATTAGACAATGTGTATCCAATACACATTAATAATTAATCAACAAATATAAATTATAATTAGCTCTCTCTAATATATTATAAATCACATTTATAATATATTATGAATAATTGGATATTACTATCCACATTATTCTTATCCATAATAAATAAATCACATTTAATTATATTGGATAATTCCTCATACATCATGATAATTAAATCACATTTAATTATCAATTTCTCAATGCTTAGATCTTATAGAATTATTCTTGAACCATTCAAGAACAATGCTATTTCTCCTCAGATACTTGGAGATAAGGACAGGACGATTGTATAGTTCCACGTATAGTAACTTGGATATTGAGATCACATCTCAAATCCAGATCCCATGGACCTCTCATAGATGCTTGATTAAATCCAGACCGTAAACCTAATCTTCTCATTGCATCTGAATCTCATTCAGATCAATGTCCAGTATATGGACTAAGATTAGGTTACTTCTCTAATGAGAGGAGTCACTAAAATCCAGACCTGTTTCATCACTCCCTCGGAATGGAAGCGTCATGGTTATACAATCGTTTATGATCAAATCACCCTCAGGTATTCCCAATACCTGTACATCCTACATATTGGAAGACTCATGATCAACCTGAAGATATAGATCACTTTTACACTGTCATCTTCAGGGTTTGATCACTAAGTTTTTCAATCTTGGTTCTTGGGATTTGGTACAAATCATATGCTTTCATAAAGCATATATCTTACCTTCAAATTCATGTCATGCTTTTAAAGCATGATGACCATGCATGGAATTTGATCAGTCCCAAAACCTCATGAGTGAGCTCACGTCTCTCGGTTCATAAGTGAACCTGTATGATCCCTTTGAGAGATCGTATTACTCATATGCCCTTACATGTACACCAGCTCGCCGGTGTATAGACCTTGGTTAGGTCATCAACCTGTTGGTCTGCCAAATGTACATACTCAGACATATAGCAACACATCTGTCTCTGGTCAGAGGATGTGTGCCTATGTTGTGACAGTATTCAACATAGGTCTTTGGTTATCTCGATCTCGTTAAGTTAACTCATTGACTCAACTTGAGCCTAAAAAAAACTCATTGACTCAACTAATCTGATACCTCTGAATCACTATTCCCATGCAGAGGACCTGCATCAAGAGGTCGATCAGATATCAACTTAATGAGAAAAGATTGCCATCTCCTTCTCAGGCTGGAGATCACTACTTGTCAATCATTGACGATGGTTGATGAGTCCTTTATCTAACTCCTTAGATATTCATCCAAGCATCAACCTCTATGATTCAATCAATGAATCAACAGCTGTATGATTATCAAGTTGGCCATGGTACATAACCCATATTGTACAGAGGGACCTTATAGTGCATTCATTCAATCAATTTCAGAAAGGGAGTGAAACATAATCAATAACTTTTATTGATAAATCATTAATTACAATAACATTTATTGTAGGAATGGTTCGCCTCAGGCTCACATTGCTAACACTCTCACGGGGCCATGCAGAGCTCGCTATCTTCCAACCAACCTGTTGTGCTAAGTATGTGTCAGAGATGTCAGAATGGTAGGTTTACAGGTTCCTGTCAGGATTATATCCTCGCTATTAGTATGTGAAGGGGTAGTTTCTCACATCTGATACTTTACTGACTCTCAAGGTGATTTTCATATGTCTTCAGGAGATTGAGAGTTATACTAATCGGGCCCCCGCTCCACATCCTACGGAGAATTCTGCCTTCTTAGCATACTCTGGATGAGGAGGTCGATACGGTATTCGAGGTGGACGAGGCCGTGATGGTGGTCATGGGCGTGGCGTGACTTTAGTAACGGACGTGGACGAGAACCTATTCAGGGATGTGGTTGTGGTACTTTGTACCCCCTACACCCATTGTCAGCGAACGAATCACCATCCTGAACATTGCGAGGATAAATATGATTTTCCTCGGGCACATGCTGCTTTTGTGAACTATGATGATCTAGGGACAGTGCTCGCCACGGATCAGTCTCAATATGAACGAACAATGCAACTCTCAGCTACCGATTACTCTCGTCCGATGCGGTTGTTACATGCTCCGAATGCTTCTTCCAGTGATAATGCACCTATGACACATTTTGCTACCACGGGTACTATAGCGAATTCAGTTACAGACATAGCCCCTGCATGTATTATTAATTCTGGAGCATCCACTCATCTGATGGGTGAAGGTAGCTTGTTGACTTCATCTCAACCTTCTTCAAAAGTGAAGTCGGTATAGGTAGCTAATGGGTCTCATTCCCCCATCACTTTTGTAGAACTATGTAGTTCTCACCTAAACTCTGCCTTAATTGAGTTCATTGTGCTTCTGATTTCCTTTTGAGTTTGATACCTGTTCGCAGATTACGTGTTGAGGTGAATTGTCTTGTGATATTTGACGAGCTTCATTGTTACTTTCAGAACATCTGAACGATGCTGATTTTTGGTGGGGGCATAGGAAGAATGGTCTACTGTTATGGGGGAATTGATGGAGATGTTACCAATAAAATAAATACAGGTTGGCTAAAGTGGAGAGGAGCTTCTACTGTTCTCTGTGATAAAAAAATTCCTTTGAAAAACAAAGGAAAATTTTACAAAGCAGCCGTGAGACCTGCCATGCTCTATGGATCTGAATGTTGGCCTATGAACTATAGACATGTGCAGAGAATGGCAGTAGCAGAAATGAAACTGCTAAGGTGGATGTGTGGATACACATGCAAGGATCGAATTCCGAGTTATGCAATCAGAATGAAAGTTGGTGTAGCTCCGATCGAGGATAAGATGCAAGAAAATCGCTTAAGGTGGTTTGACCATTTGCAAAGGAGGTCACTGATGCACCGGTTAGGAGATGCAAGTTTTGGGATGTTGAGCTGGCTAAGAGAGGGCGAGGAAGGCCCAAGAAGTGTTGAAATGGGACTATACGGATGGATCTTAGTTTTTTGGATCTAAGCCCAAGAATGACCCAAGGTAGATCTGAATGGAGACAAAGAATCCATGTAGTCGCCCCTACTTAATGTGGGAAAAGGCTTTGTTGTTGTTGCATGAGAAGAATGGTCTCTACGACTTGGATATCTCTAAGAATGGTCTCTACGACTTGGATATCTCTACTTAATTTACTTTTGATGGCACAATGTCTATCACCTCTGATCAATTTCTTTGGCATTTGCGTCTTGGGCATCCTTCTGCCAAGGCATTTATATTCCCTAAATTGTCTATACCGAAGCTATTTGAGTATGAAGCGTGTCAATTCAGGAAGTATCATCGAACTTATTATTTGTCTAGGATTGAGCCCTGTCGATCTATCGCTTTTTCTTTAATGCATTGTGATGTGTGGGGATCTTGTTCGTTTTGTATTGTTGGTGGCCATAAGTATTTTGTGGTCTTTGTTGATGACTATAATAGACGTTCTTAGGTGTAGAGATATATGTTATGTTATTTGTACTGTTTCATATTTTTCTATATTCTTCTGGACTCTTGATGTAATTTACCCATAGGCTACTCACCTATATAAGAGAGCCTAGGGCGTATGGAATAAACAAGTCTCTTATTTTTCCCAACATGGTATCAGAGCGATGGTTCTAGACCGGAGTTCTCGAACCAAACCCTAACCCTAGCCCCCACCTCCAAGCTCTCCGCACGCCGCCCCCCAGGCCCTCGGCCTTGCGCTCACGCCGCCCCCCAAACCCTCGGCCCCGTGCTCGCGCTGCCACTCCAGGCCCTCGGTCCCGCACGCTCCTCCACGCTGTTCGCTCCTCCGGCGTCCCTCCGCGTCGTGCTCCTTCGCGCCGTGCGCTCCACCGGCGCCCCTCGGCCCTCTGTACGCCTCCTCGCACGCACCTCGGCCCTCCGTGCGCCGTGACACGCCGCCCTCTTAGGTCTTGCGCGAAGTCCCACATCCTAGGGTTCGACCAACACTAGGATACCTTCGTCATCGAGGAGACTTTTGCCCGCGTCTCCACGTTAATGGGTTTGGTTACTTGAGTCTACACATGCAACCGAAGCCGTGAATGTCAATGTAGACAATCATATCTTCAATTTACAACCCTAGTCTTCGATTATCATCATGTCAGAAAGTAAGGCAGATATCCCATCTACAGACGCTTTCAGAGGTCCTGCGCCTATTGTGAAGATGGACGAGTCAAATTACGAACTGTGAGCAATGCAGTTCATGAGTATGATGAAGTCGACCGGTAAGAAGCACATTCTTACTGAGGAAGAGCCTGCTGAGAAGACTTGGGTCAACGCCTCATGGGAGGCAGATGATGCATATGCCAAGGTTTGGCTATCAGGAACATTAGCAATTGAGATTGCAAATGATATTCTCCATCAGCCCACTGCAAAAGCAATGTGGGATATTCCGGCTGCTACCTATTCACAGGTAAAGAATGAGACGAAGATTCTGCAATTCCAGCATGACATCTTTACAATCAAGCAGAATGGCCGGCCTCTACACTCATTATACACATCTTTACGTGGAATGTTTGAGAAGCTTTACAGCTTCATGCCTCTCATAGCCACTCCTGAGCAACAGAAGACCTACCGGAATGCCACTATGGTTGGTGTATTCCTGGCAGCCCTTGATCCAGAGTACGAGGCAACCCGTTCCCAGATCTTGGCAGATTCCACTATTCCTCCGACGGAGGAAGCCTTTCACAGACTGAGTCGTATTACTGTTCCTTCATCTACTGCCAATCAGACCGCCTCAGTTATGACAGCATCTCGAGGTCGTGGGAGCCATCATCAGTTTCGTGGTCGTGGACCTCGAGGCAGAGGGGGTCGTGTTCGGCCATCATGCACCTTCTGCCATCGTTCTGGACATACCGAGGACACATGCTATTCCAAACATGGATTCCTGCTTCTGCACGAGTAGCTGAACAGATTGAACCTCCTTCTGCTTCCTCTTTGGATCAACGATTTGATGATCTTGTAGCTCGTCTGAGGGGTATTATTCCTCCATCCGGTCCTATTGCATCAGCGCCTGCTTCTGAGAGTCATTCTGATATTGCTGCTTCTGCATCCACCAGTACCTCAGGTAGTACTTATGCATTCACTAGCAGTAGTGGATCCGATACTTTAGAGTGGATTATGGACTCTGGTGCCACACATCATCTGTGTGGTGACCGAGGTCTACTTACAATCTACCGACAGGTTCCTCCAGGCCGTACTGTGATTATTGCTAATGGGACGCACTCCCCGATTACTGGTCCGGGGGAGATTAGCCTGACATCATCTATGCACCTTAAGAATGTGCTGCATACACCTGATTTCTCTATGAATTTGTTATCCATTAGCCAAATTACAAAGGATTTACATTGTCGAGCAATTTTTGATCCATCTTCTCTCATTTTTTAGGACATCCTTACGGGTAACGTGATTGGGCGTGGCTATGAGCAGGGTGGCCTATATCGTCTCAGTCGGACCCCATATACCGGAATCTCCTCTCTTCCTGCTGGATCTGTCTCTCCATTCATGTGGCACTTGCACTTTGGCCATCTACCGCTTCAGAAATTATGTCGTGTTTTACCTCAGGTTTCCCCTCACACGTCCATCCAATGTGAGGCTTGTCAGCAAGGCCTTAAATGTCGGTTTCGGTCATCATTTCGGTATCGACCAAAACAGAATTTCGATGGAATTTCGGTGGAATTTCGATCGAAATTTCGGTCATTTCGGTCATTTTTTGTACTGGGACCCCCATATTTCGGTCATTTCGGTCATTTCGGTCGAATTTCGGTTTCGACTGGATATCGATATTCGACAGAAATTCGACCGAATTTCGCTGAAATTTGAGGCCTTGCTTGTCAGTTGGGAAAGCATCATCGGTCTACCTTTCCCAGTCGTCAGAGTCGGAGTAGTAGCTCCAAGTTTGAGTTGTTTCACGTTGATATCTAGGATCCTAGTCGTGTTCCTGATCATCAGGGACACATGTTTTATATTGTCATTGTGGATGATTTTTCTCGTGTATCTTGGGTCTTTTTGTTAAAGAATAAATCTGAAGCTGGGAATATTATCATAAATTTCATAAATGAAGTTCGTAATGTCTTTTCTGCATCTGTAAAGATTGTGAGAAGTAATAATGCCCTGGAATTTTGTACTCATACTCTCTCAAATTACTTTTCAACACAAGGGATTATCCACCAAACATCCTATGCCTAAACTTCCCAACAAAATGGAGTTGCAGAAAGGAAACATCGTCATTACTTGATGTCACCAGGACACTTCTCATATAGAGTCATGCTCCTCATTCTTTCTGGGGCGATGCTGTCATAACGGCATGTTATCTCATTAATCGCATGCCGTCGTCTGTCTTAGGTGAGAAGATTCCTTTCTCCCTAGTTTTCTCTGAAAAAGAATTGTTCTCTCTTACCCCACGCGTGTTTGGCTCGGTTGGCTTTGTCTACCAGTTGTCTCCAGGTATTAACAAGCTCTCTCCTAGGGCTGTCAAGTGTGTTTTCGTCGGGTACTCTAGGACACAAAAATGGTATATGTGTTATGATTTTTGCGCAGAAAATACTTTATTAGTGCTGATGCCATCTTTTTTGAGTCTGTTATGTACTTCTCTCCTATAGGTGATCAGTTGGTACCCTCAGACACTGATAAATCTATATACATGCCACTACCATCACCACCTCCACCGCTACCTACATCACCTGCACCTCCTGTTACTGTTCCAGTTCCCCCATTGCCACTCCACTATAGCTGTCGGCCCGCTTCTGCTCATGGTCACCGCTCATCATCTAGCTCGCCTGAGGTATGTTCTGAGAATATAATAAATAATGATGGATCTAATGATTTACCTGAGCATGCTGTGTTACAGAGGACAGATGATGATGCAAGTGATTTGGATCTACCTATTGCACTTTGGAAACAGAAGCGTAGCTGCGTGTCATTCTATAGCATCCACGGTTTCTTTTGATCGTTTATCTGGTGAATTCAGGAGCCTTGCCATCGCACTATCTGCTGTAGATATTCCACGGAATTATCAAGATGCATTGAAGGACAATAAATGGCGTTTAGCTATGGAAGAAGAGATGGCCGCTCTTCAATCAAGAGGTACCTGGAGCCTTGTCACTGCACCTACCAGTGTGTCTACAGTGAGTTGTAAGTGTGTCTTCACGGTTAAGCCAAATGCAGATGGCAGCATTGACAGATACAAGGCACGCCTGGTTGCTCATGGGTTTACACACACATATGGAGTGGATTATCTTGATACATTCTCGCCGGTTGCTTGCCATTCCACCGTACGGATCCTTCTTTCTGTTGCGGTTACTTGTGATTGGCCATTATAACAATTAGATGTTAAGAATGCTTTTTTACATGGTGACTTGCAGGAAAAAGTATACATGCAATAACCATCTGGTTTTGCTGTAGAGGGGGAGTATTCCAAGGTGTGTAGACTTCATAAGACCATCTATGGCCTTAAGCAGATCCCTAGAGCTTGGTTCCAGAAGCTCTCAGACTTGTTTGAAAAACAGGGGTACATACGTTCCAATACAGATCATTCGCTGTTTATACAGAAAACATCCAGAGGTATTATTGCTTATGGTGTATGTAGATGATATCATGATTACAGGTGATGATGAACAAGGAATTCATGGGGCGAAAGAAATGCTGGGTCGTGAATTTGTCACCAAGGATCTTGGAGTCCTTAGATATTTTCTGGGACTGGAGTTCGCCAGAAATCCACATGGACTTGTAATGACCCAGAGGAAATATGCCATTGACCTGCTGAGTGAAACATGAATGCTTGGATACCGACCGACCACTACATCTATGGATCCGAGCATGAAATTATATGATGATGACACTGATGAGGTGGATAGGAGAAGATACAGAGAACTGGTGGGAAAACTTCTTTATGTTACCATTACCAGACCCGATATTTCTTTTGCTGTTAGTCGGGTGAGCCAGTTCATGGAGCAACCACGCCAGGTACATATGGATGCTATACATATGATACTCATGTACCTTAAATCATCTCCAGATGCAGGTCTGTTGTTCAAGAAAGACAAGGAGATCGCTATCTCAGCGTGCGCAGATGCAGATTACACAGGATGCCCCAAGGATAGGAAGTCCACCACTGGAGTAGCTGTATATGTTGGAAACTCTCTTGTCTCATGGAGAAGCAAGAAGCAAACTGTTGTAGCCAGGTCCAGTGCTGAGTCTTAATATAGGGCTATGGCCCAGGTTAGTACAGAAATGATGTGGGTAAAAGCTGTTCGTACATATCTATACATAGAAGTCCCACTTCCTATGGCTCTGGAATGTGACAATCAAGCTGCTACATTTATTGCCAATAATCCAGCATTTCATGAACGAACCAAGCACATTGAGGTTGTTTGTCACTTTATACGAGATATGATTCAGAAGGGTTTTATTTCTACATCTCATGTTAGTTCAGGGGACCAAACTACAAATATCTTTACCAAGGCGTTACTTAGAGGGCCATTCCATAAGTGCTCGTCCAAGCTGAGTATGATCGACATCTATGTTCCATCTTGAGGGGGAGTGTAGAGATATATGTTATGTTATTTGTACTGTTTCATATTTTTCTATATTCTTCTGGACTCTTGATGTAATTTACCCATAGGCTACTCACCTATATAAGAGAGCCTATGGCGTATGGAATAAACAAGTCTCTTATTTTTCCCAACATTATGTTTATCTAATAATAGAATAAAAAATGGCAATGTCTTCTCCCACTATAAGTAGGGTCGGCTATATGGATTCTTGCTTAATCTATGTTGAAAGATTCGACTATTTTTTATGCTGGCTGTCGACTACCTAACGCAACCCCCATAAGGGGAGATTTGAACCTTGATTTTTTGGGTGATAGACACACTGCACTACCACCAGACCATTTAAGTGAGCATATAATAACAGAACAATCAGAGATTAATTTCATCAGAAATCCTTCTTTCAGTTTGTCAAAACTTCCTTCAATGTGTATATTCAGGATTTACGAACTGATAATGCCCTTGAATTTACTCGACATGATTTGATGATTTTCTTTGCCTCTCGGGGAACCACTGACCAGACTTCTTGCCCATGCACCTCTCAGCAGAATGGGGGTAACAGAGAGGAAACTCGTCATCTCCTAGATATTGCCCGGTCACTACTTTCTTATATGAAGGTTCATAAGGGGATGCTATTCTTACAACTGTGCATCTTATCAATAGGGTACCATCTTCTGTTCTCCTGGGGATACTCCTCTTTCTCTATTTTACCCTTCTAAGTCACGTTTGCCCTTACTATTACGAGTTTTTGGTTGCACTACATTTGTACATTATTTTCATGCTACTGACAAGCTGTCACCACGTGTGATCAAATGTGTATTTCTCGGGTATTCTCGAACTCAAAATGGATATCGATGCTATGATCCCACTGGGCATCATTACTACATTTCTGCTAATGTAACTTTTTTTTGAAAAGACCAGCTATTTCACATAGGCTGCCACCACCACCACTCATAGTTAATAAAAGGAAGCATACTACTCATTTTGAATATGTCCCCTTATTCCTTGTATGTAGGAGGGGATGTTGTCTTCCAATGTCTCCTCCAATGCTGCCCTAGATACCTTAATAAAGCTCCTCATAGCACCAATAAGGACTAAAAGGTAATGTACAATGCATCCTATTTCATCTTTTACTTCTACTGCTAGCCTCTCTCGTTGTGATCATCATTTTACAGATGCTCTGATGTTTGCCAATTGCCACTATTCCCCGCGATCATTACAGTGCTCTACAATAATATGGATGGAAAATGGTCATGGATGAGGAGATGGATGTTCTCATATCCAGAGAGACCTAGGATCGCGTGCCCTGTCCACCAGGTGTAAAACCTGTTGCTTACAGATAGGTCTTCATAGCTAAACAGTCTCCAGATGGTACAATGGACAGATTGGAGGCTAGACTTGCAGCCAAGGGATTCACTCAGACATATAGAGTAGATTATTTTGAGGCATTCTCACCTGTGGCTAGATTAGGGCCTGTTTGCACCATTTTGTTTCTATTGTATTTAACACGGATTGGCCCATGTTTCCAAAACGTGTAAAACAACTTCCTCTGTGGTGATCTTGAGGAAGGAGTTTACATGTTGCAACCATTTGGGTAATCCAACGAGGGGGAGTATGCATGTCGACTCCGTAAGGCTATCTATGGCTTGAAACAAAGTCCGCAAGACTGGTTTGGTAGATTCACTATAGAGATTGGCTCTCTTGGTTTTAGAAGAATGGCATCTGACTACTCAATTTTTGTCAGATGATGGTTTACTGGTATTGTAGTTTTGCCAGTTTCTCTTGATGATATGATGGTAGCTGGTGATGATAAAGATGATATTAAAGAGACCAATGCGCTCCTCAAAAAGGTGTTTTCTACCAAAGACTTAGGTCATATCAGATATTTTGGGTATAGAATTGGTCCACACTACATAGGGCTATATTTGTCACAATGGAAGTACTGTTTGGATATTCTTACAGAGGTAGACTTCCTTGGATGCAAGCCATCTGGCATACCAACTGATTCATCGAAGCATATCTCCTCTATTGATTTTGAGTTTGAGGATCCTACCCGTTACATGAGTCTAGTAGGTAAGTTACTTTACCTCACTATCATTAGGCCTGATATCTCATATGCCATCAACAAGGCTAGTCAACACATGGAGATACCACGTTATAGTCATTGGCAGGTGGTGTTCTTGATACTTCGGTACCTGAGAGGATCTCCAGAGAGTTGTCTTTTCTACAGGACAAATTATCACACTAATGTCACTGTTTATACGGATGCAGATTACGCCAGTTCTCCTGAAGACCGACTATCTACTACTGGGTCTACAATATATAGAAATCAAGCATGAACGATCACCACAATAAAGACAAGGATTTACGTAGAAATCCTACAATGAGGGAAAAACCATGCGGGTACATAAACCATAATCTCCCTCACAATGAAGATTAAAGCACTGTTTACTAACATACGTCAGAAAGGAGGGGGATGAGTACATAAATAGGAGGTAGGTGGTGTTCCTGATACTTCGGTACCTTAGAGGATCTCCAGAGAGTTGTCTTTTCTACAAGACAAATTATCACACTAATGCCACTGCTTATACGGATGCAGATTACGCCAGTTCTCCTGAAGACCGACTATCTACTACTTGGTCTGCAATATATAGAAATCAAGCATGAACAATCACCACAATAACAATGAGGGAAAAACCATGCGGGTACATAAACCATAATCTCCCTCACAATGGAGATTAAAGCACTGTTCACTAACATACGTCAAGGGGGATGAGTACATAAATAGGAGACATGGTAAACCGTCCCTCATCCATAGACCCGTTTACCCACCCAATTACAACACAACTCAACACTCCCCCTCAAGTTGGCCATACATGTCAACCATGCCCAACTTGCCTACATTCAGCTCGAATTGCACTGTAGACAACCCCTTTGTGAAGAGATCAGTAACCTGATCACTAGATTTCAGGACGGGCCGGTCATGCGAGTTCACCCCTCCTAGTTGACCCAGACTAGAGAGAGAAGCGAATCCTATCTCTTTCACCGGCAGGGAAAGTCGGATTCTGCCTTCTTTACAGAGATCAATTCTTCCTTTAGAACTTGTGAGAAATCTTCCTAATGGGGATACTAGGGTACTCAGTCCAGCATGCTTTTTGTTTCTGGACTTGGAAAAGGATGAATCTCACTCTTCGCTCTTCCTGTATAGGACTCGGAAGCTGCAGAGGAAGGGGGTAGTGGTTTTCGTAGTAGTGCTTGTCTTGACCCTGCTTCAAATCATATGCTTTCTTGGCCTGAAATCAAGGCAGACACAATTAACCATCATCAATCTTTTCTTGAATGAAATGCCGATCTATCTCTACATGTTTTGTTCTATCATGCATCACATGATTGGTTGCCATATTTATTATAGCTTAGTTGTCATAGAACATCTTCATCGACATAGTGGCTTCAGTTCCTAATTCTTTTAACATCAAATGTAACCATAAAACTTCAATGACACCATTAGCGAGAGCCCCTAGAAACAACATTTTGTTTCTTGTTTCTCCAAATAATCAGGTTCCCATACAAGTACACTACATACCCTGATATAGATCTCCTGTCGTCGTCAACATAGCAACCCAATCATCATCTGTATAGCCTTCAATAGTAACATCACTGTGTTTCTTGAACACAAGCTCTTTACCAGGGTACTTCTTTATATAGCTCAAAATTCGGTTTACAACATTCACAAGGATTGTTGTAGGGGTATGCATAAGCTGGTTGACAATATTTACCGCATAGGTGATGTCATGTCTTGTGAGAGTGAGATCGATTAATTTTCCAACTAACCTTTGATATCTCCCTTTCTCTACGTCGTCAAGAAGTTCACTATCCTCCTTACTCATTTTATGGTTTTCCTCTACAGAATAGGATGCATGTTTACAACCAAGCATACTCGAGCCATGAAGTAAATTGATAGGATAATTTCGCTGATTAAAACACATACTCTACGGAGATCTGGTCATCTCAATGTCAAGGAAATACTTCAATTGCCCTAAGTCTTTTAGTTCAAATTTCCTTGAAAGAATCCTATTTATGCTAGACAATTCCTCTTCACCATCTTCAGTAAGGATCATGTTGTCAATATAGACTAGAAGAATAGATTTCTTAGTGCCATTCCTTTTGATGAAGATGGTATGATCTCCATTAGCCCAATTGTACCCATTTTTTATCATAACTACCTTGAGCTATTCAAACCAAGCTCTGGTTATTGTTTCAACCCATACAATACTTTTTTTAACTTGCAACATTTGTCCTGTTGGAAGAATAGAATCGCATATCATTATAGAGACCTTATGGCTCTCTTATATGGAGAAGCCTAGGTAAATTACATAAGAGATACATGAAAGAAATAGAAATAAGAAATAGATATAATGAGATACACATATCTCGACGCTCCCCCTCAAGCTGGAGCGTATATGTCTATCATGCTCAACTTGGAACAACATCTCTGAAATGGATTTTTAATAAGGGCTTTGGTGAATATATCCGCCATCTGATCTTTAGTAGAAACATGGGAGGTGGATATGAGACCCTTCTAGATCATGTTTCTGGTACAATGACAATCCACCTCTATATGCTTGGTCTGTTCATGGAATGCGAGATTATTGGCAATAAAAAGAGCTGCTTGATTGTCGCATAGAAGTTGCATAGGAAGGGGTACCTCAACAACAAGATAGTCAAGACCGATCTAACCCACATCATCTCTGTGCTCCCCTGAGCCATGGTTCTGTACTCGGACTCTGCACTGGATCTAGTAACAACTGTCTGTTTCTTTCTTTTTCATGACACGATTGAACTCCCAACATAAGTAGCAAAGCCAGAAGTAGACTTCCTGTCTCTAGGGCATCCTGCATAATCTGCATCTGCACAAGCTATTACCTCAAGAGATGTACCTCTGCTGAATATAAGACCAGTACCTAGTGAAGACGTCAAATATCTCAGAATCATCTAGACCATATCCATATGAACCTTCCTAGGTTGCTCCATCAGCTCACCTTGCTTACCGCAAAGGAAATGTCTGGCTTGGTGATAGTAGCATAGAGAAGCTTCCCAACAAGCTCCTTGTATCTCCTCCTGTCTACCTCCTCAGGGTCGTCATCATATAATATCATGCTCGGATCCATAGGTGTAGTAGCAGGCTTGCACCCTGTCATCCCTGTCTCAAGTAGAAGATCAGTCACAAACTTCCTTTGGGTCATCATAAGACTACATTGGTTCCTGGCGATTCTAAACCAAGGAAGTAAGAAAGACTACCAAGATCCTTAGTCACAAATTGCTGACCTAGGAACTCCTTGGCAACCTGAATGCCCTGCTCATCATTACCCATGACAATAATATCATCAACATAAACCGGAATAGCAACTGTACCTCTCTATGTCCTCTGAACAAAAAGTGAGAAGCTTCCCAACAAGCTCCCTGTATCTCCTCCTGTCTACCTCCTCAAGGTCGTCATCATATAATATCATGCTCGGATCCATAGGGGTAGTAGCAGGCTTGCACCCTGTCATCCCTGTCTCAAGTAGAAGATCAGTCACAAACTTCCTTTGGGTCATCATAAGACTACACTGGTTCCTGGCGATTCTAAACCAAGGAAGTAAGAAAGACTACCAAGATCCTTAGTCATAAATTGCTGACCTAGGAACTCCTTGGCAGCCTGAATGCCCTGCTCATCATTACCCATGACAATAATATCATCAACATAAACCAGAATAGCAGCTGTACCTCTCTATGTCCTCTGAACAAAAAGTGAATGATCTGTAGTGGATCGCACAAATCCCTGGTGCTCTATTAAATCTGACAGCTTCTGGTATCAAGCTCTCGGACTCTGCTTCAGGCCGTAAATCGCCTTGTGGAGCCTACATACCTTCTAAGACTCCTCCTCAACAACAAACCCTGGTGGCTGCTGGCTGCTGCATATATACCTCCTCCTGTAGATCTCCATATAGAAATGCATTCTTCACATCAAGTTGGTAAAGAGGTTAGTCCCGAGGCACAACAATCGATAGAAGAATGCGTAATGTCGAATGTCTGGCCATTGGTGAGAAGGTATCCTAATAGCCCGCCCCATAAGTTTGGGTGAACCCTTGTGCTACAAGCCTTGCCTTGTAGCGATCCACACTGCCGTTGCTTCACTATAAAGATCCATTTGTGCCCCGCAACTAAGGCACCTGGAGGAAGCAGAAACAACACACCATGTACCACGAGACTGCAAAGCAGACATCTCCTCCATAGCAAGTCTCCAACTACTATCCTGTATGACCTCCTAGTATGCTCGTGGGATAGTGACACCAGAAAGTCCCACAACAAACTTTTGTATTCCTCTGAAAGATGGTCCAAGGACACATGAGCAGCTAAAGGATAAGTCGCATAGTTACGACGCGGCTTCCTCAAGGTAATAGGTACATCAAGATTATCGGCCTCTCCATTCTTTGTTATCAACTCCTCCTGTACAATATCCTATGGTACAATCATATCACCAGTGCCATTAGTAGAAACACTGTGTTCAGTACATACCAGAGGCAAGTTGGATGATGGGGAAGACTCATGAGCAAAGGGGCGAGTGGAGGACATGCGAATGTAAAACCGAGGCAGGGATTGTGTCAGGGTAGACAGAGGTGGAGGTGGTGGAGGAGGCGATGGAGGAGGTGACTATGACTCAACATGAGGTGGTGTAGGTGGCGATAACAAAGGTGGTGGAACAAAGACATCCTCTCCAGAGTCGGAGCTAGACAACCTGTCACCCGTAGGAGAAAAATACATAATATACTAAAAAAATATGACATCAACACTAACATATACTTTATCCCTACAAGATCAAAATATCTATACCCTTTTTGGGTACTGTTGGAGTATTCGTGTGTGCGCCCATTGAGTTGTAACAGGGTAAATGGATCATGGAGAAGATCCATTTACCCCATCCAGTGTTTAGTCTCATACCGCCTAGTGGTGGGACTTGGAGGCTCTGGAGAGGCTATATAAGGAGCCCCAAACCTCCTGTACTCACTGAGAAAAAGGAATGAAGTATCCGCCCCTTTGAGGGCTTCTCCCATGGTTTCATCCCGCTCCTCACGGAGTAGGGTTCCACGTAAAATCATGGTGTTCCATGTTTATTTTTCTTGTTCTATGCTCTGTTTTATCATTACGCTTCCGCTACCGATTTTCTAACATGGTATCATAGCGGGTTCGATTCTCGAGGTTTCATGTTGTTTATATTGTGTTCGAGATTCGATATGTGTTTTATTTTCGAAGATCATTATTCCTTTCAAAGATTCGTTGTTGCGTTGATATTCCTTGGAGGCAGAAGGTTTCAATTGAGAACCCTAGGGTATGCAAGTCCTGTCGGCGTCCCAACTTCTCCCAAGGGCACCTCCTGGGACTCGATGGCCTCCAGTCCGATCTCGCGCAGGAGGCGCGAGAACTCATCCAACAGAGTACCACGGCAAACTCCAGGAGCACCATCCGCGCAGGAGGCGCGAGAACTCCCCTCCGATCATTCCCAGGCGGCACCATCAGCGGCAACAGCCGCACGTCGCTTCCAGGCGCGTGGCAAGGCGTTGCTTTCCGGAGCCCTCAATCACCACGCACAGAAGGCACGCGTGCGACCTCCAGGCGAAACTCCTTTCCCCGCTATTCAGGCCTCCCGCAGGAGGCGCGTCCTTCCAAGCCAACCCCCAGGCGAAACCTCCATGCCGCCATTGCGCTGCTGATTGGTGGCACCCCACGGTCATCTGATATAGGCGGCACACCCCCACCCCAGCGATCCCATCTTGCGCGCAGGCCTCGCGCACCAGCACAAGGGGAGTCCCCCGCATCTCCTTGGCGATGCCGTAACCCACCACCCTACACCCTCTGATCTCCCGCAGCCCAGGTCTTTGGCATTGAAACTCCAGGCTCCCTGTTCCTTCGGGTGCGGCGACGGGGTTGCATTTGTATGGAGGGTTCCCATCCCAGGCAGGGAACCCTAATGAGGTGGGCCCGTGCATTTTTTTCCAAGGGGTCGAAAGGGCCCAATGACCCATTCATTAAAAAAAAAAGAAAAAAAATATCTGTCTAAAAAAAGAGGGTTTTTTTTGTAAAGCTCAAGAGGGGTCGTATATTGAGAAAAAAAAGGTGAGGGCCTGTTAAAAAAAAGAAAAAAAAGAGGCCGAAGTTTGCATTTAAAAAAAAATAATGAAAATGATGAAAAGAGGCGCGAACAAATTGAAAAAGCCGTACGCAAATTGAAAAAATGTTTCGACAAAAAAGAATGTTTTGAAAGCCGACAAATGTGTGATCGGCTAAGTGATTTTTTGTTTTATCCCCATCATTGTTGTCTTCTCCCAACTTTGTCGATGTGTCTGTTTTCCGACAACTATGGGAGAAAGGGGGAGTATATATGTAGAGTCACAGGTCTGTTCTATTGTTCCAGATTTCAGATCCATATTGATGCAGATTTCCAGACCAATCCGATTTCAGACTCTACAGATTCCAGTTTCAGACTCGACGATCATCGTTCCGAGTCTCCAGTTTCAGACACGCACGAGTGTGCGGTCATTTTCAGATGAGCATATGTTGCCATCATTGTCAGAGGTTCCCATCATTTTTCTAGTTGTCAGGCCAGAGTTTTCATGTGAGCCATAGGGACTCCAGAGCAGAGGACCATTCCCTATGCCATTGAGAGCAAGGGTTTTCATGTGGTATCATAGGTACACCAGAGCAGTACACCATTCTCTGAGCCAGATGGGAGAGACCCAGTTCTCCGACGAGGAGACTTCAGGCACAGTTCAGACTCGATGGTCAGATTCCGAGTCTTCAGTTGACTCACACTTCATCTCGTTCGTCCTCCTCACCTGCACGGCATGAGAAGCAACGTCCTCGACTGCAGCATGTGCGCGTTGGGTTGATATTGTTCGTAGTGTCCTGTAGCGTTGAGTTGAGTCTCTTTATGTTTGTCCAAGCTGAGCATTGCATGCTCCAGCTTGAGGGGGAGTGTTGGAGTATTCGTGTGTGCGCCCATTGAGTTGTAACAGGGTAAATGGATCATGGAGAAGATCCATTTACCCCATCCAGTGTTTAGTCTCATACCGCCTAGTGGTGGGACTTGGAGGCTCTGGAGAGGCTATATAAGAAGCCCCAGACCTCCTGTACTCATTGAGAAAAAGGAATGAAGTATCCACCCCTTTGAGGGCTTCTCCCGTGGTTTCATCCCGCTCCTCACGGAGTAGGGTTCCACGTAAAATCATGGTGTTCCATGTTTATTTTTCTTGTTCTATGCTCTGTTTTATCATTACGCTTCCGCTACCGATTTTCTAACAGGTACGAGAATAGCCAACGAGCACACATTTGACATCTCTTGGAGAGAGCTTGTCACAACCTGGAGTAAAATTGTGGACAAAAGCCACATACTCAAAGACCTTGGGAGTAAGGGAGAATATGTCCTCGGGAAACGCAATCAAGAAAGGAACCTTTTCTCCAAGGACCGTAGAAGGCATGTGGTTCACTAAGTAACATGCAGTGAGGACCGCATCACCCCAGAACGAATGAGGAGCTCGACTCTGAATCAAAAGAGTCCTCGTGGCATGAAGAAGATGATGGTCTTTGCGTTCAACAACACCTTTCTGCTGCGAAGTGTAAGCACAAGAAGTCTAATGAAGAATACCAAGAGATCTGAAAAAGTCAGACAGTTGTAAAGTGAAAAATTCTAAGGTATTGTAAGTGTGAATAAACATCACATTAGCAGAAAAAATGTTCTTAATTTCAATAAGAAACGATTTAATGACATGACTAGGTTCGGACTTATTCTTTAACAAGAAAACCCAAGATAATTTAGAAAAATAATCGACAACAACCATATAGAACCGATGTGCATGATTAATTTCAATAAGAAACGATTTAATGACATGACTAGGTTCGAACTTATTCTTTAACAAGAAAACCCAAGATAATTTAGAAAAATAATCGACAACAACCATATAGAACTGATGTGCCTGATGACCAAGAACACGACTAAGATCCCATATGTCAAAATGAAATAACTCAAACGACTGACTACTATGACGACTCCGACGACTTGGAAAAGAAGAACGATGGTGCTTCCCAAGCTGACATGCTTCATACTCCTAGTTGTTATAAGTAGAAATCCGAGGGAGAACATGACACAACTTCTGTAGCAGGGTTTTAAATTTTGCGAAATTTCGGCGAAATTTCAGTTTCGACACCCTACTGAAACCGAAATTGAAATATCAATATATACCCTTCCTTCACAAATCTAGGCCGATTTTGGCTGAAATTGACAAAATTTCGTCGAAATTTCGAAATTATTTCGTTTTTTCACCATCTCGAAACGAAATTGAAATAGAGATTTTAAACCTTGTTCTGTAGATAGGGCTGGCTATCGAGCCCAACGAGCCGAGCCAGCCCCTGGCTCGGGCTCGCGCTCGATAAGCCCAACTGGGCTCGGGCTCGAGCTCGGGCTCGTTCGAGCCCAGCCGAGTTGGCTTGAGCTCGGGCTCGATGAGCTCGAGCCCTTATCGAGCTGGCTCGGGCTCGATAAGGCTTGAGTCGAGCCCCTTATCAAGCCCGAGCTCCTTATCGAGCTTGGTCTGGGCTCGAGCCCAAGTCGAGCTTGTTAAGGAAATTGGTTACTTTTTGGTGAAAAAGTGTTTTGTGTGGATTCGAACTTGAGACCTGCTCTATCAAAGATTGTATTCCTTACGAGTAGGCTACTAACCAAGTTATATATAAAATCATAATTATAATATATATTGTAACATTATATTTGCTTATAAAAAAATTACTAATTTTCTAATGCATAAGCGAGGGGCAAATGTGTGGGTGGGAATGTGATTGATTTGAGAATTGGGTCATGACTCGTGGGAGGGTCAAACTTAGTGGACGGAAAATTACAAAGGGTTAATTTTATTTTGTTTGTATTATATATAAATATATAAATAATATATGTATATATATTCCTTATCGAGCCCCTTATTGAGTTATCGAGCCGAACGAGGCTTGGCTCGAGCTCGGCTCGTTAAGCTATCGAGCCCAAAATTCTAGCTTGGGCTCGGCTCAATAGCTTAATGAGCCGGGCTCACGAGCCCTTATCGAGCCGAGCTCGAGCCTGGCTCATCGAGCCGTGACTCAATAGCCAGCCCTATCTGTAGAGGAAGATGTACAAACTGAAGTTGTCACATACAAGGAGAAACAGATCCAGGAGGAATGGTGGCAGCACCAGCACACAGGGGCTGGACCAGTCGGTAAAGTCCTCTCTGCTCATGGCCACATTCAATCACCCTGCACATGAGTATGTCCTGAAACACAATAGAAGATGGGTCAAATATGACACGACAATGTAAATCTTTTGTATTGACTAATAGACAAAAGATTCATCTGAAATGTTGGAGCATGTAAGACATTCTACAATCGCATCGATGGGGCAAGGACAATCTCCCACTGACCAACAATGGGTAGATGGACCCCATTTGCAATCACCACTGATCTACCAGGAGGGATAAATCTGTAAGAACTAAACTGAGCTTGATCTCCACATATATGATGAGATGCTTCAGACTCCATGATCCAGTTAGTCAAATTTGAACTGCTACAACTGGTAAGTGCATATGCAATACTTAACGAACTCGTAGAAGCTCTGGCCGCAACTACAATGTCTGAAGATCCTGTAGCAAGGGTGGGCGGTGTAGTCATCATCTCTCCCAATCTAGAGACAATATCATCAAGCCTCGCATCATGAGAAGGAGTCGGAGTAATCTCTGTCTTGCTTCAGATAGCATGTCTCCTCCGAGTGACCTGGCCGGTGGCAATGAGAGCATGCACCACGCTGATGTCCTCCTCCTTGACCACGGGATCTTTGCCTACGAATTGTGAAGTACCCCCTCTGCCGCGAGAGGCTGCCATCATAGAGGGAGTTTGGGCCATGGTAGTAGACGAAGTAATGATTCTGCTCAACCTCTTGTAGACCTCCTCCATTGATGGTATCGTCTCTCCAGTAAGCAGCTGAATACGTGCTGCATCGTACTCAGAATCAAGGAATATCAGGAAGACTCCTATCATAGTGGCATTCTAGTATGCCTATTGCTGCTCAGTGATGGTAGTTATGGGGCATAAAACTATGAAGTCGCTCAAACATGCCTCGAAGATGCGAGAAGTGGGCATAAAGAGGCCGACCATTTTGCTTGGTCGAGAATATGTCATACTGCAACTGGAGGATCTTGATCTCATTATTGGCTTGTCCATATGTGTCAGCTAGGATGTCCCACATAGCCTTGATTGTGGGTTGATTGGCGATATCGTTGGCAATCTTCGTAATGAGCATCCCGGAGAGTCAAATCCATACATAGGCATCATCTTGCTTCCACAAAGCATTAGCCCCAGTCTTGTCAGTCGGCTAATAATCGGTCAAAATATGCTCCTTGTTATGGCACTACATAAGGGTACAAAACTGTTGGACATACGAGCCCATGGCGAACCATTATGCAATAAATGCTATTGCAAATATCATTCCCTTATCTGAAATGAAGAATAACACATTTGTATAATAGGTCCCTTAGTATAGGGTTATGTACCATGGTCATCTTAATGATCATACAACTGTTGGTTCAATTATTGAATCATAGAGGCTGGTGCTTGGATGAATATCTAAAGAGTTAGATTGAGGACTCATCAAATACCGTCAAATGATTGTTAAGAGATGATCTCAAGTCTGAGTAGGAGATGGCAATCCTTTCTCACTTGGTTGATATCTGACCGACCTCTTGATGTAGGTCCTCTGCATGGGAATAGAGATTTGGAGGTGTCGGATTAGTTAGGTCAAAGAGTTGACTTAACGAGATCGAGATAACCAAAGTCCTATGTCATATGCTGTCACGATATAGGCACACATCCTTTGACCAGAGACAGATGTGTTACTATTTGTCTGAGTATGTACATTTGGCAGACCAATAGGTTGATGACCTAACCAAGGTCTATACACCGGCTCGCTGGTGTGCATGCAAGGGATATGAGTAATACGATCTCTCAAGGGATCATACATGTTCATTATTGAATTGGAACACATGAGCTCACTCATGAGATATTGGGAAGAATCAAATTCCGCGCGCGGTCGTCTTGCTTTGGAAGCTTGATTGAATGCTTTTGAAAAGTATATGATCAACACCTAGGTATGATATATGCTTTTGGAATGTATATGATCGATACCGACTCCATGATCGAATGAGAACTGTTAGAGTATTTGGTACACACGTCACTTATGTAACAGGTGGGTAAATGGATCCCTCAAGGATCCATTTACCCCACTGAGTTTAGTCCCACTTCTACCAGTGGTGGGACTTCAAGGCTCTGAGGAGGCTATATAAGGAGCCCCAGACCTCCTGTAACCATTGAGAAAAAGCAATGAAGCATATGCCCCTTTGAGGGCTTCTCTCGTGGTTTCATCCCGCTCCTCACGGAGTAGGGTTCCACGTAAAATTCCGCTGTGTTCTTATGATTCTTTATATTCTCCATGTTTCGCTTTCGCTTCCTATTTCCTAACATGGTATCAGAGCGGGTTCGATTCTCGAGAAATCATGTTATATTTTTTTTATTCGAGTTTTGATTATTGTTCGTGTATTTGTTCGTGGAGAATGTTCATTTTTCAAGTATAGGATTTCTTTCTGAAACCCTAGTTCTTGTTATTGTTGTTCAACGGGGGAAGCATCTCTTCAAGCCACAGAGCATTCAAGCTAGGGTTCACATAACATCTATCAAAGAAGGTGGTCTGGATTTTCATCTCCGCCAGGATCTCACAGAGCCGCCGCATGTGCAACCTGGCTGCATCTTCGATAAAAAAACCCAAAAGGGGTGTCGTCATCAACACGACCAAGCATTCTCCAGGGCAGCTGCAACCTTGCGGTGCAACAGTTGCAACCGCGCAACTTCCAGAGCAGCAGAGCGTCGCAACTCACAAGCGGTGCAAGCCCTTACCACCTCGCTGCTCGAAACGGGCGGCGATATTAGAAAAAAAAATCGGCAATAGATTTCCTGCATCAGCATGTCCATTCAAATGTTCCATAGCATCACATCGTCGCCGACGCAATAGGCAGAAGATATCCAGTTCGAGCTCCAGTTCAGGCTGCAAGGAGACTCCAGGGCGACAAACCCTTCTCCATCTCCGCGCGAGGCTGCTACCTCCTTCCCGGGCGACGCCCTTCTTCTTCGCTACTCTCGTCGCAGATCGCCCTAGCAGCGTCTCTCTCACCACGCAACAGAGCTAAACGGTGCTCCTCTCGCGGCGCACGATCCTCCATGAGAAGCAGTCCCATCTTTAGCCTCCATGCACGGGTGGTATCCCCCAAGTCGCAGGCGAAGGCGTCGCAGGAGCTCTCCAAGTCCTTGCACGAATCCCCCAGGTCGCTCCATGACGCGTCCAGGCCACGACGCCCTCCTTCCTCTCGCACGACAGTGCGTACTCCAATCTCAACAGGCGGCGGTATTTTTAAGCAACCCTAAATAGGGTTACGGCTCTGTGGCCTCCTATTTGTTATAAAAAACTGTGTAAGGGCTCTTTGGGCCGTATGTTTTTCTTTCAAAAAAAGAAAAAAAAGAAAAAAAAGAAAGAAAGAAAATATTTTTTTAAAAAGGCACGTACAAGAAAAAGACGTACGCAAAATATCAAAAGAAAATCTTTTAAAAAATGTTCAAAAAAATGTGACGGCTTAAAAAAAATTGATGAAAAGTCGCAAGGAATATTTTGAGAATATTCATGTTTTCCCCATATTTATGTCTTATCTTATCTTCTCCCAGTGTGGTCAACAATGTCATTCCGACCAGTATAGGAGAAAGGGGGGAGTATATGTAGAGTCACAGGTCTTGTTCTAAGATTCAGATGTCAGATTTTCCAGATCGGTCCGATGTTCAGGCTCTATAATTTTCAGATTCAGACTCAATGACAATGCATGCCAATCATTTGTCATTCTTGTTGGTCGGCTAGAGCTTTCATGTGAGCCATAGGGACTCCAGAGTAGAGGACCATTCCCTATGCCATTGAGGGTAAGGGTTTTCATGTGGTATCATAGGGACTCCAGAGTAGAGTACCATTCTCTGAGCCAGATAGATCCAGTTTCACACTCCAGCTCGTTCGTCCTCCTCACATGCACGCCATGAGAAGCAATGTCCTCGACTGCAACAGTTGTGCGCGTTGGGTTGATATTGTCTGTACTGTCATGTATTGTGAGTTGAGTTTCTTTCTGTTTGTCCAAGCTGAGCATTGCATGCTCTAGCTTGAGGGGAAGTGTTAGAGTATTTGGTGCATATCTACCAGTGGTGGGACTTGGAGGCTCTGAGGAGGCTATATAAGGAGCCCCAAACCTCCTGTAACCATTGAGAAAAAGCAATGAAGCATATGCCCCTTTGAGGGCTTTTCCCGTGGTTTCATCCCGCTCCTCACGGAGTAGGGTTCCACGTAAAATCCCGTTGTGTTCTTATGGTTCTTTATATTCTCCATGTTTCGCTTCCGCTTCTTATTTCCTAACAAGAACCTTAATGATAAAAACCCTGAAGGAGACAATTTAAAGAGATCTAAAATTTCGGGTTTATTCTGGATCTTCCAGTATGCAGGATGTACAGGTATTAGGAACATTGTTTTTAAAAACACGCCTCGAGGCGCTGAGGCGTACGCCTCGAGGCGTTTTTCTAGGAAAAACGCCTCGAGGCTATAGCCTCATGCAGTCTCAGTGAGGCTTAAGCCTCGAGGCTTATGAGGCGCGCCTCGAGGCGTAGCCTCATTTATGTGCTGATTTTTTGAATTTTTTTTGCAATATTTTTTTCTTTTCTTTTTGATTGTGGGTTTTTCATTTTTCGTAGACAAGTATGTTCAAGTCCTTAAGCTCACAATTAACTAAAATGCATTTTTTTAGTTTATTAAAGTATTGAGCTTATTTTTACTTTGTTATGCATGTTCTTTATATATCAACATGAACAAAAATTTGGATCTTGAGATATTAAATCTAATGCCTCTACTCTTAGTATGCATCTTGTGTTAGCCCCTTTACTAAATTTTATTCAAGACTTTAAATTTTGCATAGAGTTACCTATTATTGTGCTTGCATATTCATATTTACTTGACTCCTTACTGATTTAGAGTCCAAAAAAGAGTGTTATATAATAGCTTCGATGTTTAAACCATGTTATTAGCCTTGAAATGTCATGGAGTTATGTATTTACTCATAACTATTAAATTTCTAGAACTTGAAAATTGTAATTATGGTTAATTATGATGTTTTATGAAAAAAATTCTTCCACGAATGAGGCTTACGCCTCAATATGCCTCGAGGCTTACGCCTCGAGGCAATACTGGGAAAACGCCTCGATACACCTCACGCTTTTTAAAACCTTGATTAGGAATGCCTGAGGGTGGTGATCATAAACGATTGTATAGCCATGACGCTTCCATTCTGAGGGAGTGATGAAACATGTCCGGATTTTAGTGACTCCTCTCATAGAGAAGTAACCTGATCTTAGTCCAACTATTGGACATTGATCTGAATGTGATTCAGATGCAATGAGAAGATTAGATTTACGATCTTGATTTAATCAAGCATCTATGGGAGGTCCGCAAGATTTGGATTTGAGATGTGATCTCAATATCCAAGTCACTATATGTAGAACAATACAATCGCCCTGTCCTTATCTCCAAGTATCCGCGGCGAAAGCGCATTATTCTTGAAAGAGTTCATGGATAATTTCATTGTTGATATATGTATCCGGGCATTAAGAAAATGGATAATTAAATGTGATTTGATTATAATGAATAATATGAATTTAATTCATATTATAAGGAGAGTTGTCTGAGATAATTAAATATGATTTAATGATCGAAGACATGAATAATGTGAATGTGATTCATGTTATTTGGGCACACGAGAAAAGAGATCCAAGATGAATAAATGTGATTTAATTATCATGGATATGAATAATGTGGTAGCACTATCCATATTATTCAGGTATATTATAAATGTGATTTATAACGTATTAAAGAGAGCGTATTGTGATTTATATTTGTTAATTAATTATTGACGTGAATTGAATTCACATTGGATGATTAATTGAAAATATAATTTACATTTTGTTTTGGGATGTGAATGTGATTCACAATTTTCCAATGGCATGATTGTAATGTTTACAGATTAATTATGAATTATTTTTGTTAAATAATTTACAACAAATATTGTTGTAAATCTTGGAGATATCATGAGATAATGAGATCTCATGAGATGTTGAAGAGAAAGGCCAAGTCCACTTGGTGGCCGTCCCCTCTTTTTTAAGGGATGAGGTCTATCTCCTCTTTATCTCCAATGTCAAAGTGATTTAATTTTAAGTTAATTTATATTGATTTATCAATATATTTTAATTTAAATTAGTTGATGTTGTGTTTTTACGACAACATTATGGCCATTGAAAGAAACACAAAACAATCTCGACCATTGATTGTGTTGTCCATGGATTGAGATCCATGGACTCCCAAAACTCTATATAATAAGAGGCACCCTTTGCTCTTCGTATTACACGATTATGACATATGCTCTCTCCCTCTCTCTCTACATGTCATGTCTCTCTCTCTCTCATTGTGGCCGTCCACCATGGACCCATTGAGAGAGTCGCCATCGCTGTAGCATCGTCGTTACGATGCCGGAGTATTTGCTCGCGGATCTCCGTCTCCTTGGTGCGCCTCGCTCGTGAAGAAGACGTCGGATCTTGTGTGACGAGATCAGAAGATTCGCCGCTTGGATCATTAACATGGATTGCGATGAGCACTCATCTCATCAACGCGCTCGCAAGTGTCTTCTCCGTCAGATCAGACTTGAGACAGGAGCTCTCTTCATTTAGAGACTCGATCGCAACCACGCTTCAAGAGGTAGCCTTAATATCTATTGTGGTTTAGATGAAACGATCCAAGAAAAGTTCTTGGATCATGTGGTTTCATCACATTAAATTTTTCAAATTCCGCTATCTCGAGCAACTAGTGCGACTAGTCGCTCCCGATCGCATTCGATGCGATCCTCACGCTTCCGTGATGCGCTTGGGGATTCTTCCATATCCTTCAAGTAGTATCAGAGCCAGGTTGGAGGGTTTGGATATGATTCATGAACCTAGAAATACTTGGACTCATTAGGGATTGTGAAAATTTTATCGCATTTCATTTTTGCAGCCCTATCTTGTGATTAGTTTCGGCCATGTTTAATGTGTTTAAACACGAAACTATCACTTGGATAATGTTCCCCATTAATTAAGGAAACTGTGGGATTTGAATTTGCGTGATTTGGAATCCGATAACTCAAGATATGATCTTTTTAATGGACCTATATCCACTGTTTCGGGGATTGCGAATCATGATGTAATTAAGGAGTTAATTACTGTTTTAAAACGCCTAAAAATGCGTGATTATCTCTTGAGTTCTGTTATAAATCAAACTAGCAAACTTTGAAAACTTACTTTGCTTAATTTGGATTTAAATTGATTGAGATATGCTAATATTAGTAAGTAGGGGTCACTGCTAGAAATTGGATACTTGATCATGAACCTTGTGATTGCCATTTAATTTTAATGGTTATTTTCTTGAGATAATTATTGATAAATATTTGTGAAATATTTAAAGATGATAA
Source organism: Ottelia alismoides (assembly GCA_037367405.1). Classification (NCBI taxonomy): domain Eukaryota; kingdom Viridiplantae; phylum Streptophyta; class Magnoliopsida; order Alismatales; family Hydrocharitaceae; genus Ottelia; species Ottelia alismoides. Next base: position 451,784 of record JAZKJV010006982.1, on the reverse strand, counting down.
TTATTTCATTAAATAACATTTCCTTACCAATAATTGACTAGATATGATCTAGATCACAAATTTGTTACATAATACACTTTCCAACAAACATGTTGCTTGAATAGATTTGGGAATTTGTCTAGCAAATTTCCTTATAATCAAAATGGTTTTGATTATTATTATATGGCATAACTTCGGTTGAAAAATCGATTATCATCTCAAGTACAAAGTGATCTATTTGGTATTATCCTAACCCGATGCAGAAATAGTGTTTAATCGGGGAGCGTTGGGGTAGCAGGTTGCACCGTGTGCGGTTTGTCCCACTTCCGTCGGTGCTAGCCATGACAACAGGTAGGGAAGAGATAATGCTTGAAAAATCATGATGTATTTTTTCTAATTATTAAAATTCGAAATAATACGTATTTTTGAGATAATACCATATTTCAAGTAACAATAAAGAATGTTTATTGGATATTAATTGGATCATTGATTTAATGTGATTAAATTGGAATCCAATTAAAACTAAAACACTAATATGAATAGAGTTGTTATTTCCCTTGGAAGAATTAATTATGTGAATATGATTCATAATAATTAATTAAAATTTGAACATGATATGGAGGATCACATAAGTGACATCCATGGTCTCTCGTTAAGGCAAAGGGTTCCGTCGCCAGAGATTGTATGTCGGAGACGCCTGTTTGAAGTGACATATCCTGCATACAAGCCTTTTGGATCGGGCTCTTTGCTTCTCGAAAGAGTAAGAACGTATGCGTAGTGACCCTAATATGGAGTCCTCGTATTATTGGGGCCATATTGGATTGCGCATAGCAAGTTGTATTCCTGTTGACGGTTGGTTCAATTAATGATGGGTCAACATCACCTTAGGGTGGTGGGCCCGGGTGTTAAAAATCGAATTGGGAAATGCAAGTTGGACTTGCAAGACGGAATGTGTTCCCGCTTCTTTTTATCCGAGTTGCAAGTTCTCTTATTATTGGGATGTGACAGAGATAAGAAAGGAGATCCCAGATCTTGCTTGAGATATAATGGTAAGTATATCTCTTACATTGAAAGTGATTAAGGGAATGAACTTTCAATGTTGACAAGGCAAGACAATTTTGATATAAAATTCCTAAATCAAAGTAAAATGTATATATATATTTATATATATTTACGCAAATTTCTTATTTCAGATAATCCTTCATTAAACCCACTCAATACTATACTCAATAATAACCAGTAAAATATCATGGATTGGATCCATGATCAAGATATTGTACTTGCAGTTGGACACATATTGTATATGGTTGCCATGGCCTCAAATTTCAGCGAAATTCGGTCGAATTTCTGTCGAATATCGATATCCAGTCGAAATCGAAATTCGACCGAAATGACCGAAATGACCGAAATACGGGGGTGCTAGTACAAAAAATGACCGAAATGACCGAAATTTCGGTCGAAATTCCACCGAAATTCCATCGAAATTCTGTTTTGGTCGATACCGAAATGGTGACCGAAACCGACATTTAAGGCCTTGATGGTTGCAATGTGCAAGTTTTCTCATAATAATGAGGAATGACAATTAAATAGACAATAGGTCTGCAACCTTAGGGTTTGTATGTCTCTATAGTCTTGATCTCTCATCGAATGTACTTTGGAAGTGACATGTCGATGATGATCACAATTGTCAAATTATCCGTATAAAAATCTAAGAAGATGTTCTGGCATACATATTTGCTCTTGACATTTTATCGTGAATGACATGGTTCACTGCATCATGCAGAATGGTGGCTCTATAAGAGATGATGTATTCAAAATGTTTGAGTACCTACCTGAACCTAAGTCTTTAAGAGTTAAGATGTATGTATATATGATGAGTGCCATCATTCTACTATCTATACTATAGTCATTCATGAAGTTTCATAATATTCATATTGTATGAATTGAGTGAAGCATGTATAAATGTTGAAGTACTCTTATATTGAAAACTTTTTGAAATCAAACTAAGAGATCCTTTGTCTTAGACAATGGTTGTTTATAGATGAAAGGAGCACAATGAAAGCATGGGTCAGACCCAAGTAAGAAGGAAAGTCAAAGAGTTGACTATACTTTTGTGTCTTCCATATGACATCCAAAGAGTTGGATAAATGCCAATACTGCAATAAGCCGATGTATTAAAAGTGTGACTATCAAGTCTATCTTGGATCCTTAGAGAGGGACCCAGATAGTGCATCAGAATAATCTATATCTACATTTAATCATTGAAATTGACTTAATTATTGGATAAGATTAAAAGTCTAATCATTGTATCATATTCTTCTAATAACACTTGCAATTGGTTGCATATGTATTAGAAGATTAGAAATTTGATCTTAAGGTTTAATAGTCATCTACATGGAGGTTGATGCAATTTTTTGCAACAATCTCTATTGGATAGATAGACTACATATTTTCAGTGGGAGAGCCCATAGTCTTAGAGAATGTCTTTATGACCTAGATATTAGAAAACACTCATAGTTTATTTCTAAATGTTGGAAATAGACATGAATTCTGGAATTAGACCTATCATAAAGAGTTATGATTGTATATTTCAGATAGTGTTTTGATATCTGGAGGACTCTACTAAATTAGAAATTAATGAATGGTTCATTAGCATTTCTAATACTGAAAATTAAACTTTTAAAAGATCAATAAGGGATAAAGATCATTTGACAATGATCTGGCATCAGACCTTATACATATGTCTGTTGATGAGATCAGTGGACTAGTGAGAGATGAAGTTTTAGAATGTCCGAAATTTCAAATCTTACATACTTGTGAATATTGTATTCAAAAGTAGAAAATGTCCAATGCACCCTTCTTTGGGAATGGTGTTAGATTTTTTTTTGAAGCCCAAAAAAAAAATTTCACAATTTGATGTATTCAAGATCTTATACATGTTGATGTATGTGGATCATCTATATCAAAGTAAACATTAATGATATGTGATATCCATTGATGATTATTTGTGATCTGAGTTTTCTTCCCTTCACCTTAGAAACCTTCGAAATGTTCAAAATTTCACAATTTTGGTTTAGAACCAAAGTTTGAAGGAAGATGAAATGAATTTGATCTAATCAAGGTAGCTTGTACATATTAGATAAATTCAAGGAATACCTTATGGAGAAAGGAATATCATTCATATCTCACTCCTCCTGATACACCTAAACTCAATAGAGTTGTAGGGAGATATAATTGATCATGTGTGACATGATTTGATCCATGATGAATCTTAAAATAATTATCTCTTAGTTTCCTGATATATATGTAGTAGAGACTACACTATATATCCTTAATAATATTCCATACAAATCTAAACCTGAACATCCTCATAAGCTATGGTTTGGAACCTAGCCTAGTGTTGGACACTTGAGGATTTAGGGTTGCTTGGTCCATAACTTCGTCATGGATGCAAGTAAGCTGAAATCTAGCAAAAGAAAGTGCTACTTCATTAGGAAAATAGAGGATGGTATTGGATACCCACTTTATGACTTGAGATTCTTAAAAGATCTCATCTCTAAGGATGTGATTCTTAGAGGATGACTCTCTTGAGAATCAAGAATAAAATGAAGTGAAGGAACTCATTTAATCTTGAGAAGATAATGAGGCTCCTGAAATCGGAAACTAAAAAGGACAATTAAAGATGAAACACTCATACCTCTTCAAATGAGCTTGAGGATGGATTCCATGTTTCAGTTAAGTCTGACAATGATCTGACTTCATGTGATGAAGCTTCTGAAGATCATGTTATGGAAAGACGGATGTTAGCAATAAAGTCTAAAGTAGACTTCATATGCAAGAGTTGTATATGGACCCTCGAGGATCCACCTATATAGGTAAGACCCATTAAGGTGTAAATGGAGTTTCAAGAGAAAGAGAGAATCAGATGAGAAGGTAGACACCTTCAAAGCATGACTAGTAGCCATGAGCTATACACTGAAGAGAAGACATCACTTGCGATGAGACTTGCTCTCCAGTGAGCATGCTCGACCCATCAAAATATTGCTAACTATAGCCACACAACTTGACTTTTGACATCTTCAAGATGGAAGTCAAGATTGCATTTCTCTATGAATACCTCTTCGAGGATATTCACATGAAGTAGCCCCATGGCTTCATGGTTGAGGAAAGCATGGTGTGCAAGCTTAATAACTCCATCTACGGACTCAAATAAGCTTCTTGTCGTTGGAACATTGGATTTGATGAAATCATAATGTTATGATTTCAGATAGAATCTTGATGAACCATGTGAAGCTTAGTGGGAGTGCCATTGTGTTCATCGTGCTAAATATAGATAATATCCTAATTATTTGGAATGATATAAGGATGATAATAAGTGTTTTATAGTTTGGCTATTCCATACCTTGAGATATGATCTCAAGGATACCTCTTAGATCTTAGTTCTGAAGTTATTTAGAAGCAAAGAGAAGAGGATATTGGGACTGTCACATTAGTGGCACACCTTGGACATATTTCATTCTTGGAAAATCCCAAGGAAGGCTTCCTTCCCTTAAGATATGGTACTGACCTTTCTAAAGGGATAGGTCCTCAAAGAGTTGAGGAAGTGAATGCTAGAACTGCTTGTCCTTGTGCATCAGTTACGAAAAGCCAAGTGTATGCTAAATGTGTACAGAAACCATATGTCCACCATGCAGTGGGAGTACTAAACTGTTACTAATCCTACTATGGAGATAAAACACTTGATTGCAGTAATAACAATATCTTCAATGATGACAAGACTATAGAGATAGTGATCTCTAAGTCTTATCTTCAAGAGCTTAAGACTTTATAGATGTAGATCAAAAAGGTCTTAATTGTGGATACCTTAGGAGATAGAGATCTCCAGAAATAAGGGTATCCTAATAAGGATAATAGAAATTACATACTGGTATAATAATTATTGAACTGTAGTGTCAAGGATACTATAACTGACAATATTGAGTATTGGTTGCATAGGATGCAACACTCGCATTGTATGCGAGCACTGTTACTTAGGAGGCATGCAAGTGCCTTAAAAGGACTTGGCCTAGTCTCTCGAGAACAGAGTGACTGATTAGCTTATCTAGCTATTTTCCTGAATAGCCTATGATTATCACATGATTAGCCCATTAATGGCTCTTTGAGCTAATGGGAGATTGTTGGACATGCGAGCTCACGGCGAGCCATTATGCAATAAATTCTATTGCAACTATCATTCCCTGATCTGAAATGAAGAATAACAAATTTGCATAATAGGTTCCTTAGTACAATTAGGGTTATGTACCATGGCCATCTTAATGATCATACAACTGTTGATTCAATTATTGAATTATAGAGGCTGTCTTGCTTTGGAAGCTTGACTGAATTTGTAAGGTTTGATATATGCTTTTGGAAAGTATATGATCAACACCTAGGTATGATATATGCTTTTGGAAAGTATATGATCGATACCGACTCCCAATGATCGAATGAGAACCTTAATGATAAAATTCCTGAAGAAGACAGTCTAAAAGAGATCTAAAACTTCGGGTTTATTCTGGTTCTTCCAGTATGCATGATGCAGGTATTAGGAATGCCTGAGGGTGATGTGATCATAAACGATTGTATAACCATGACGCTTCCATTCCGAGGGAGTGATGAAACAGGTCTGGATTTTAGTAACTCCTCTCATAGAGAAGTAACCTGATCTTAGTCCAACTATTGGACATTGATCTGAATGTGATTCAGATGCAATGTGAAGATTAGATTTGCGGTCTTGATTTAATCAAGCATCTATGTGAGGTCCGCAAGATCTGGATTTGAGATGTGATCTCAATATCCAAGTCACTATACGTGGAACAATACAATCGCCCTGTCCTTATCTCCAAGTATCCGAGGAGAAAACGCATTATCGTTGAAGGGTTTGGGGAGCATGCACCAAGGTGCATGTAATTTTACATGCACCGGGGCTTATATCTTCCACGTTTTTTAATTTTTTGGAAAATATCACCATGTTACTCATCTATATATCCCTCTATTATGTCATTCAAATTTTGTCAAAAACAGAGACTCCTATGCCCTCCATCTAGAACAGGTCGATCATTACAACTCTAAGACCGTTAAAATTACTCATTCTAGATGGAGGGCATAGGAGTCCCTGTTTCTGATGAAATTCGAATGGTATAATGGAGAGATATATAGATGAATATCAAGGTGATATTTTCCGAAAAAGTAAAAACACATGGAAAATATAGGCCTCGGTGCATGTAAAATTACATGCACCTGGGTGCATACTCCCCAATCCCATCCTTGAAAGAGTTCATGGATAATTTCATTGTTGATATATGTATTTGAGCATTAAGGAAATGGATAATTAAATGTGATTTGATTATCATGAATAATATGAATTTGATTCATATTATAAGGAGAGTTATCTGAGATAATTAAATGTGATTTAATTATCAAAGATGTGAATAATGTGAATGTGATTCATGTTATTTGGGCGCATGAGAAAAGAGATCCAAGATGATTAAATGTGATTTAATTATCATGGATATGAATAATGTTTTAACACTATCCATATTATTCAGGTATATTATAAATGTGATTTATAACATATTAAAGAGAGCATATTGTGATTATATTTGTTAATTAATTATTGATGTGAATTGGATTCACATTAGATGATTAATTGAAAATATAATTTACATTTTGTTTTGGGATGTGAATGTGATTCACATTTTTCTAATGGAATGATTGCAATGTTCACAAGATAATTATGAATTATTTTTGTGAAATAATTTACAACAAATATTGTTGTAGATCTTGGAGATATCATGAGATAATGAGATCTCATGAGATGTTGAAGAGAAAGACCAAGTCCACTTGGTGGTCGTCCCCCCCTTTTTAGGGGATGAGGTCTATCTCCTCCTTATCTCCACGATCAAAGTGATTTAATTTTGAATTGATTTATATTGATTTATCAATATATTTTAATTTAAATTAAATTAATTGATGTGTTTTTACGACAACATCACGACCTTTGAAAGAAACACAAATCAATCTGAATCATTGATTGTGTTTGTCCATGGATTGAGATCCATGGACTCCTAAAACCCTATATAAGAAGAGACACCCCTTGCTCTTCGAGTTACACGATTATGACGTATGCTCTCTCCCTCTCTCTCTACACGTCATGTGTGTCTCTCTCTCTCATTGTGGTCGTCCACCATAGAGACATTGAGAGAGTCGCCATCGCCGCATCATCATCGTTATGCTGCCAGTGTATTTGCTCGTGGATCTCCATCTCCTTGGCGCGCCTCGCTCGTGAAGAAGACGTCGGATCTCGTATGACGAGATCAGGAGATTCGCCACTTGGATCATCAACATGGATTGCGAGGAGCACACGTCTCATCAATGCGCTCACAAGCGTCTCCTCCGTCAGACCGGACTTGAGACAGGAGGTCTCTTCATTTAGAGACTCGATCGCAACCACGCTTCAAGAGGTAACCTTAATACCTATTGTGGTTTAGATGAAACGATCCGAGAAAAGTTCTTGGATCATGTTGTTTCATCACAATAAATTTTTTAAATTCCTCTGCCTCGAGCAATATGCGTTCCTCACGCTTCCGTGATGCGCTTGAGGATTCTTCCATATCCTTCAGAAACTGCATGGACCACAACTCGTAGTTGGTCCCATCCATCTTCACGATGGAAGCCAGACCCTTGAAGGCACCAGGCGACAAAAATCCCCACCCTTGTTCTCTGACATGATGAACAAAATGCCGAAAATCCTGAACAAAATTGGGGAGTAGACTACTCTAAGCAAGTCTACACACTCATATGAAGGATTGGTTGTACGTGTAGACTCATACAACCATCCTCTTCAACCCTTGTTATATTCTAGGGCTGGAAAATGTGATTTAAATGTCCGAAATCACGGTTTTCGGTCGAAATCATATCGTATGCGTCTGCTGCAGTAGTCGGACTGCGGTCCTCAGGAGGTGGGCAGCCCTCCGGATATGGGGCAACGACCTACATGCGGTGTGACAGCCCTAGGTACAACAATGATGGCGGCTGATAAGAAGGCGGCGACCAGTAGAAGGCACGCAACCCGTAGGATGGTCGGCAACCATCGGTGCAACAGTGCAGTCCGCAGCCCTATGGCGACAGTCTGGAAGGCTGCGAGCGACAGGCGACGATCGACAGGGGGGGCGACGACCGGGTGGGGGGGAAAGGGTTAGGATTTTTAGTGCGATACAGGAACCTTGGTCTAGGATCGTTGCTCCAATACCATGTTGGAAGAATAGAATCGCATATCATTATATAGACCCTAAGGTTTTCTTATATAGGAGAGGAACCCTGGGTAAATTACATAAGAGACACCTGAAAGAAATAGAAATAAGAAATATATATATAATGAGATGCACATATCTCAACATATCCATTTGACCATACCCCGGTGGATCATCATGTAGACTTCTTCTTTAAGGCTTCCATTTAGGAAGGTATTTTTGACATCCAGTTGATACATTTTCTAGGAGAATTGAACATCAAGACAAATAATAACTCTAACAATGTTCATTTTTGTTAGAGGAGCAAATGTCTCGAGATAGTCGATACCATATTTCTGACTGTAGCCTCTTGCAACCCATCGGGCATTGAATCTGTCAAATATCTCATCTACCTTATACTTGATCGTATAGATCCATTTTGAGCTGACCAGATGAGCACCTTCAGAATTTTGACAATATCCCACATATCATTTTTTCATAACCCTCCATTTCCTCCATGGTTTTTACCCATTTAGGATCACACCGGGCTTCAACTGCATTCATGTGAATAAAATGAGAGTTTAGCACAATAATAAAACTTCTGTAGTTAGTAAGATACATAGTTCTCCATAGAATAACGAGTTAGAGGACCGGTTTATCTTACAATCTTTCTCACAACAACATGAGATTCTCCTCTACATATTCAGTATCACCAACCAAGTCATTCAACATATTGATAGTATTATCAACAAGATCATCATAGGAATAACTGCTTTCAAGATCATCATAGGAAGAAGAACTACTTGTAGTTTTTTCATGACTTTGATCATTCTAAGAGAGATTGGAATTGTGGTTTGGTACCATATTTTCCCTACGACCAGCATTGTTATCCACAGAATCTTGTCTGTCATTAGTTTGAGCAAGGAGAATGTCATTGCCATCATCATTGTTGTCCACAATCTCAACATTGTTATCCACAGTCTCTCATTTGCCATCAATTTGGTCAAGGAGAATGTCATTGCCATCATTATAACTATTCCCGATCTCATTTGTGATATAAAGTCCACTTTCATTTTCCTCAACGATCATTTTACTACTCCCTCTGACGAAATTTCTTTGCATAATAGAATTCATGCTCACTAAAGGTAACTACTCCCTTGGTAACATGAAGTTTCCTTCCAACAAGATCATAGCATTTGTACCCTTTTTAGGTACCAGAGTAACCAATGAAGATGCATTTCACAGCTCGTGGTTCCAGTTTCCTCATGTCAGGACCAGAGATTTGAACATAACAGACACAACCAAACATGAGGAACTAAGCTGAAAGGAAGTTTATCAGGATTTAGAATAGAGAAAGGAGTCTTTTTCTCAACTATGGTAGAAGGACGCCTGTTGATAAGATGAACATCTGTGAGCATTGCTTCTCCCCAATACGTATTGGTCTAAAGGTGACGATTCTTTTTCTCAACTATGCCATTTTGTTGGGTGTGTAACTGCATGAAGTTTCATGGATGATTCCATTCAAGGAATACATGGAGAGATCCCTCCAAGTACTCCTTAGCATTGTCAGTTCTTAAGATTTTGATGTTGGTGTGATGCTGGTTTTTGATTAGGTTAACAAAGCTTTGAATTATACTTGGTACCTCACTTCTGCTCTCATTAAGTACACATGAGCGTAACGAAAGAGAAAAATCATCAATGAAAGTTATAAAATAAAGATGACCTCCCAATCTTTTCAAATTTGATGGAATCCAAACATCAGAGTGAACAACATCAAAAATAGAAGTGCTTTTACTATTAGAAAGAGGATAAATTCTAGTGTGCTTTGAGAGCTCACACACTTCACAAAAACAAATCTCTCGTCCAACATTATTGCATAATTCATGAAATAAACTTTGAAGAACGGGATAACCAATGTATCCTAGACACTCATACCATTGCTTCAGAGTCATAGTATCATCAGTTTCTTTAGCACCGATTGCATCAACCCAAGCAGAGACCACACAAGTAGGAAGGCGATAGAGGCCATCGGCAACCAAACAATCCCAATCTGCTTCCTCGTCACTAAGTCCTGAAACACACAAGATTTCTCATCAAAAGTCAGCCAAAGGTTGAGATCCTTGGCAATGCTATGTATAGAGAGTAATTTAATTGGAAAATCGAGAACATGAAGAGTGTCTTTTAACAAAAAAATATCTATGATAGATATGCTCCCTTTTCCAGCCACAGTAACAAAAGACCCATATACGAAATTGACAAGTTCTCTACCCGAGGCAAGTTTATATCAAGAAACATCTCAACATTACTTGTCTTATAATCAGAAACACCACTATCGATAATCCATTCATCATTAAATAAATATTCACCTTTACTTTTCTTTGCAGCAATTGCAACATTCATAACATCTGCATCATTTGTACTCTTATCAGAAATAGAGATTTTCTGAACATAAGCATGGGGGTCTTTAATCTGCTCCTCGGTTAGTCTCTTGCTATCAACAACCATAGCAACAGGTTTCTTTCCTTTGCTCATCTTCTTATGTGGATGAAGTTCTCAGTAATAATTTATTCCATGGCCAGTTTTCTTATAGTGAGCACATTTTTTATCTCTCCAATAGCCATTCTTGCCCCCTTTACTAAGCAATGCATACCTCTCAAAGGATGAGACATGTTTGTCTCTCATAACAACACGACGTTGTTCTTCAGATTCAATTGCATGATAGACCTCCTCAATATCGGAGCCTATCCCCATCGTTAAGAGGCGACTCCTAGTGGCCTCAAAGTCATTGTTAAGACCACCAAGAAAAGTAAAAATCCTTTATTTTCAAATCTCATCCCAGAACTTCTTTTGGTTAGCAGTACTAGTCCACGTGTCATCACAATAATAGTCAATTTCTTCCCATTTTGCTTTCAGTGCAATATAGTACTCAACACATACATATTCCCTTATTTCATAGTGTAAACCTCCATGCTCAACTGATACATTCAGATATCCTGTTTGTTTTGCCCATACATGCTCTCACTCTCAAGTGTGAGCCACTGCTCTCTAGCAGACTTCTTCCTGAGAACCAGAGGTTGGATATTATGAGACGCAACATTTATGATCCAATTCTTGCATCGACTATCTTTGACATACCACTCATACAATTTGTCAGCAACATCAACGGTCTTTTTTGCCCATCAATGTAGCCTCCTCCACCTCATGAGGCTAATGCAACTTCCATAGCCACATACCATATCAAGTAATTATTTTTTTTTGTCAATTTGGTTATCGTACCATGGGTCAGATTATTATCAATCTTGAAAGTCACCATCCCCATGTTGTCTTCTTGGACCATAGATAACCATAAGGAGAGCCAAACAAATACACAACATAAAGAGAGAGAGAACAACTCACAAGGAGAGGACGACAAAGAACCCACAAGGCTCTCTCAAGGCAAAGAAGAAGGATGTGTACCCACAATTTGCACAATCAACAACGCCAAGAAGTTGCCCTGGCTAGGGCTTCCTTGGTATGCGCTGAGGGGTGGTTGGGGTTGGTGCTATGTGAATCCAAGGAGGTGTGGGGGCTGGTGCTGCCCTAATCCAAGGAGGTGAGTAAGGGGCTGGGGCTTCAATAGAGGTGCGTAGGGGAGCCACTAGGAGAAATATCCCTGTCAGGAAGAGGGGTGCCGCCGGGAGCTGGAGTAGCTGCCCAGAGAGGGAGGACCACCTGGAGGCAGTGGGCCGTCTGGAAGGGGGGTGGTCGCCAGGAGGGAAGGGGGCGCCGCTAGGGTTGCACAATGGGGGGGGGTTGCGCCAAGAGGAAGTGTGCTTGGTGGAGTGCGCTAGGAAGCGAGGTTACGTTGCTAGGAGGGAGGTGTTTGTCGTTGAGGATATGTAGGGTTAGAATTGAGGGAGTGCACTACAGGCATGTCACGGACGACAAGAATACAATGATCCAGTCGCAACAGAAGAAAGTATCATAGAATCAATGGCGCTGATGCCATGTAGAAATCAAGCATGAACAATCATCACAATGAAGACAATGATTTACGTGGAAATCATACGATGAGGGAAAAAACACGGGAGCACATAAACCCTAATCTCCCTCACAATGGAGATTAGAGCATTCTTCACTAACATAAGTCAGAAAGGACGGAGGATGAGTACATAAATAGGAGACAGGGTAAACAATCCTTTATCTATAGACTTGTTTACCCACCTAATTACAATACAATTCAACACAATGTTTGTTGGAGGAAACCTTATTACCTGGCGTAGCAAGAAACAAACAGTTGTGTCCATATCAAACATATAACTCGAATATAGGGCTATCTCTCAAGCTACATATGAGATCACTTGGTTAGTCTCCTTGGCGGAGATTGGGCTTCCTGTTAATACACCAATTCCGTTGTATTTTGACAACAAATCCGCCATGTATATTACCACCAACCCAGTCTTCCATGCACGAACCAAGCACATTGAAGTGGATTGCCACTTGATTCGAGACATTGTACGAGAAGGGAAGATTACCACTCCACACATCTCTATCAAGCTTCAATTAGTAGACATATTCATAAAACCATTGCATACGCGATGTGTTTCATGGCTTATCTCCAAGGTGGGCATGATTGATAAATATGCTCCAACTTGAGGGGGAGTGTTAGAGATATTATTTGTTCACCATGTCTTCGTTGATTCTTCTAGCCCATACAAGGCTATTTATGTAAATCTTTCTTTTTGGCTCTCTAGGGTTCTTCTCTATATAAGAAACCCTAAAGCCTTGGAATAAGACAAATCCTTTCTCTCTAATCTTTTTCTCGACTTGCCTCATGTAGAAAATTTCTACAAAAGGAGCATTGAGAAGAATAAAAGTGGGCAACAATCTCTTTCTAATGAGATTGGTAGTATTGGGCCTCCTTATATGACACTGAGACCAAGTGCAGTAATCACATCTTTCCTCATTATAGTCATGTGACTTTCATGCTCCTTGGCCTCTCAGAACTCCATATACCAACCATCGAAGATGCGGCACCAATTCTTCAACCATATTCTTCTTCAAGTAGGTGAGAGATCCACGAAGATCATAACAATGACACATTAATTTGTTAACAATGGATTTTGATGCACGACTACCAAACATTCACACAATGAGTCCGAAAATCAATCTACTCATTAGGCGATGAGTTTTTTGAAGTGACGAAAAATTGATGCAGTGTGAATTTAGGCATTTGGGTTAAATTAGGGTATGATTTGCCATGCTTCTAATTTCATCTAATTAGCTGTGGTTGAGTCTTTCCATTTTATTTAAATAATGAGATTGCTTCTGATATGTAATTAGTTATTATGTTTAATAATTTTATGGGTTAAGTTAGAGTTGTTAGGATTTCCTTTTGTATTGATTATCTATTTTTTAATCTCACACTCTTGATAAAAAGAGGATAATAGGTGGATTGTATTTGTAAGACAAGTCAAGTAATATTAAACTTGGAGTTTAATCCACCTCTCTCTCCTATCTCTTTTCTTTCTTTCTCTCCCACGTCTTCATGCTTCTTCCCCCAAAACCACCCCACGTCTTGATGCATCTTATTCTTCTTCTTCCTCCTCCTCATCCTCCCAAATATTGTGTTACAAGGACCCAAATATCGAGTTTCAGTTTATTTTCAGTAAGCGTGAACAAAGAATTTCGATGGAATTTTAGGTGAAATGTCCAGAAATTGGAGAAATGACTTGAAAAGTCATTTTTTATAAAGTTAATATTTTTAATCAATAAATGATATAGAAATACAAGTTTTTATTCTAATAATAAGGTATTATCATGATTAAGGCCTTAAATAATATTTTTGTTCGCCATATCGGTGATCGATCATAATGAAATTTCTGTACATAACCTAAATTCTGACATCCAATTTTTCTATCAAGCCCAAAAAGAACAATAGTATCTTTATATGCATAGATAACTTTAAATTAAGATAGCAACTGCCATGATACAAGTCTACAAGATCACATGATAGACCAAATTCCAATCACATGATATACCAAATTCCAGTTACATAATATGCATGCACTTACTAATACTAAGTACTACGTTACTATTACTACATTTCTTATTTAGGAATGAGATTCAATCGAACAAAGAATTCTAGGTGGATTACGAGTCTCCCCGATTTAATCGTATAATCTTCAACATCCTTTTCCATTTGCGGGACAATCTTTGTATTTGGTCTTCCTCTTTTATCGTTAAGCACGAGAACACCATTATCGTCCATCTTACTTTGCAAGGCTTCTTCCTCGTAATCATCATTTTAAGTCTTGAATACATATGCAAGGTCGATGGGATCTATGTACTCTTGCTTCTCGTGTCCTTTTCTTGCATGCTTCATCTTTAACCTGAGGTTTTAGTGAATATATACAAGATCATGTGTAGCTTCTATACTCCCAAGGAATTTTACCTTTTGGGGTGGATGATGTTGAATGTGCTCTAATTTCTCTTGCGTCGTCCAACGGATGTAGTCTGCGATAACATCTTCACTACCGCTTGTCGCAAGTTGGGAGCATCTAATCCATACAGGATCCACCATTCACCTGCAAGGAAGAAATCATATTAGTTTTAAAAGATAAGTAACATGTAAGATAAAAGTAAAATTTTTCTCCCTTAATCATTGCAAACCTCGGAAATCTCGAACCATTCTCTTGAACAACACATTTTCTTCAAACCGACCTTGTGTTATTGCATGCTTTGCAATGCTATAAAATTGATTGCAAATCTTGTAATTCTAGACCTTACAATGTCGCCCTCGAATACCCCTTCCCATCGACGCTAAGACTTTTGAATGATTATAGATGAATATTGTGATTGATCGTGCATTATCAACCACATTAATGATGGTTTTTCTCTTTCCAAAATTTGAGGATCAAGTGTAAGCGATGTGTAACACTAGTTGTCCAGAAGATGCCATACTTATTAGAAGACTTGATCTTCTCACCTACCTTCTTGAAGTTGCTGGCAGTTGTTAGTTATGATTTGAACAGTGTTCTCTTGACCGACTTCTTGTATAACGTCTTTCAAGAGTCCGAGTATATACTTTAACTCTTGAAATGCTCATATGCATCAGTAGACCTGATAAATACCGTCTTCCCATCACAATATACGAGGAAATTGATGGCTTGCTTTCTCATATTGCTCGTCCAATCATCACACATGAGGGTCACACCATACTCATGGTTCTTCTTCAATTTGACAATATAATCACCATTCTCCTCCATTTAGAGATATTTGTTCATTATCTCGTACGGAGTAGGAGCTGTCACGCCTCCTCTTGCTATAGCAATCTCATAATTGCATGTTGCAAGAAGGGTTCCTTTGCCACATTTGCTAGAATACCATCTCCAATAAACAACTTCTTAACGACCCTTCCTACTCGTTCTCTCATGTTACCAAACAAGCCTTTTAACATCTTTTGCTTTAGATCTTTGCTCGGAACATAGTGAACATAACTGCTCTTTCTCAGAAATGGTTCTATGTCCTTCTGTTTCTTCTTTGGTGGTACCCGAACTGCATCACTTCCGCTTCTACTGCTACTTCCCGATCCAACATTTATAGGGAACCTTGAACTGCCATCAACATGTCCAAGGGCACAACGACCACCAAGTTCTCATAACTCATGCTCGTTCCTCCTACAATCGCGTAATGCCACCTTATATGCATCTCTCTATCGAGGATTGAATATTAGGTGGGTATTGGATATCATTATCATCGGAATTAGACAAGACGTTAATTCTTTATGCAATATAAATTCGTTGAATTCCTCATCTCTTCTCCCTTTTTCCTTCTTCTTCTCGCTCTTTCCTTCCAAGTGGGCCTTAACTTCATCCTTAATCTCTTTAGGATGTGCAAGGCATTTAGCCACATTCGCGTAGCCACCAACGAAATGCTGTTTTAGTCTTGTGATTCCTTCTCCAATTCTATTCCCACAAATTGCATTGAGGTTTTGACTTGTTGATGCCAGGAGCAATAATATATTTCCATCCAATCTCTCCAACAACCATAGTATGTTTCTCATAATGACCGTCGATAGCATCGTAATGCATGTCACGGAAATTCACAATGCAAATTGGAAATCACAAAACAAAATCGAGACCAGTTAAAAATCCGATTCGACGAAATAGGACCAACGGAATCGACCGTTCATCAATCGGAAATCGTTTGATATTTTAAAATAACAAAATTTTCCATTAACCAAAATCGCATCTCGAGAGTTTCAGGAATTCAGTATATGGATATTATACTCATTAATCATCATTCTGAGACAATCAAAACGAGCTATTATTCGTCAAAATCGAAGATTTGAGGTTTGAGTATGGATGACCTTTTGTTTTTATAAAAAGAGTAAAATAAATATATTATATATATTATAAAAAGTGACATCAACAATGACATCAACCTGCTGATGTCATGGCTGATGTCATGGCTGATGTCACATGCATATAAAAAAGAGAAAAAAATATTAATATTCCAAGGAAGGTTCCACGAAGGAACCTCCCTTCTTCTCATCGTCTTTTCTACTACATTTCCCTTCTTTCCTTCTATCATTCTCCAACGAAGGAGCAAATGCCCCAACCCTCTTCTTTTGTTGCAAACCTACAACAGAGGCTGAGCTGCTGCTCTCTCCAGTCAATGTGGTTGCTCCAAGGAGTTGCTTCAATCTCCAATCGAAGTAGCTGAAGCTCCAGCCAAGTGCAACATCTGTTGCCCCTTATATTTGGGTGCTGTTGTTGCATTCTTCGGCTATTGCCCATCAACCTTCTGCTGCAGCTTTCAATTTTGCATATACTGTTGCTGCCCAATTCCCAAGTCCCCTAGAGCTGTTGCATGCTCTAATTCCAAGTTTAAGATACAATCCTAATACCTATTTCTTGCTGCCATGCTCGTAATTGAAGCCTCCAAGTTATCCCCTTGAATTGATGAAAGGATCAATTCTTGCCCAAAACAAAAATATGAGAAGTAACAAGTTTGAATATATATATAGGAGAAACTTCAAATGAGACGGGGTCTCATAGAGATTATAGTGAGCCACAATTTACAGCCGTTTGATTTGAATTGATGGTCATGATTAAATCCGGTTTTCCAATAGAAAACCACCATCAAAACCGCCCTCCCTCCTCTTTTTCTGGAAAATCTTAACATATATTAACTACAATTCCGACTATTATGTTCGATTTGGAAATGTCACAACCGTCTCTCGTTTTTTTGGACGGAAATGCAGAGGCAGAATGAGAGCTCCCTTTACGGAAGTAATTTATTACTTTCCATATTTTTATCATTATCATAATCAGCCGTCGATACATTATCTTAATTAGTTAATCAATGCTTTCCATATTAAGATTGATTTGAAATTTATATATGTAAAGTCGGAACATGTAATAAGAATTGTATTTTACAATGCAAGAAATTTATGTAATATAATATAAGGTATTTCAAAATATCGTCATACATTTGTAAAATTCAAACAACTTTATTAAAAAAATAATCAAAATTTAATATTTATTAAGTACATAAATTCAAAATTTTAGAGTTTTATTATTAATTTAAAAAAGCGTAGTATACTTTATGAGGCCATCATCTTTTTAATAAATTCGCTTAATTTTTAAATTTAAGTAGTATATGTTATTTCGTTTCATATCATAATATTTGTATTATTATACATTACAATTTCAAATTATTGTTCATTTTTTCAAATTGTCAACTAACATTTTCATATTAAATCTGTTAATAAATTTTAAAATCCAAAACATAAATTTTGTAATTATAATGATTTATTTCAAAAAAGTCTCATATAATAGCAACTTGTTAAAGTAGTATTCAATAAACTATACCAATAAAGTAATATTTTTTGTACTATTAGTCGTCCTGGCGTCTGTTTTTAAGAAAGTAGTTTTTCCTAATTTGTAGTTCCGCCTTTTTCTCTACTATCCCATTAAAATCGCACGTTCGTATTCTCTATATATAGAAATGTTTTATCGTCAAAACCATTCCATATAATGATAGTGGTTTTGATCCCATCCATCCGATTCTAATCCAACCGTATTTATTGTTGGCTCACTATAATCTCTATGAGACCCCACCTCATTTGAAAGGGTCCCTATATATATATATATTGGATTGAATTAAGGGTATATTGCGTGCATAATTCTTCTCCAAATCTGGAGTAAATACAAAGGAACAATCCTTACTTTTACTTTCTCTTGCTATCACTGATGATGTCCCACACCTTTTGATCCTTTATTTGATATTTGTGCTCGAATGATAAGATGGGTATTTGGGAAATTGCTGAAGAATTCATTTGCTAGTTTATCGAAAAAGATTTTAAATTGATAGTAAATCTGCTCTCAGTATCAATTCCAGGATATCATTTGAATGGAAAATTATGTCTCCTGCTATATTTCCAAATGTAGATCATGTATTTTATGCTCTTATATGAATTTCTAGTTAAATCTAGAATCTATATAAACTGAAATCTTTGCACGAGCCATTATGCATGTGTGACTGTTGAACATTGAAATTTAGGTATTAGTTGTAAATTATTTCCTGTTTAAGACAATTTCTTTATCAATTGAAATATTATAGCAGTAGGTTATTTGAAATAATACTACAAGGATGGGAGGTTGTAGGTTATTGGCACATGGAACAAAACTAGGGGTAATTATGACTCATGTTAAGACATTTTCTTCATCATTTGAGATATTGGAGCTGTAAGTTATTGGGAATAATGCTATAAGGATGGAAGGTTGTAGGTTATTGGCACATGGGTACAAACCCATGGGTAATTACGAATCCTATTTAAGATTGTTTTCTTCATCATTTGAGATATTAGAATCCATGAATGCCAAGCATAAACTTAGTGCCGCAAATGAGACCTGGTAATTGGGATGATAAAAAAGCAAGAGAAACAATCATTTAGTCTCTAAATGGTCGCTTTAGGTCTTGTTTTCTCGATTTGAAAATTTTGAAAATCTATGCCCTTTGTTTCTATCCCGGAGTGCAAAAATCTTACATGCAAGATGTCTCAGATGGACTTTAAGCATTATTAGTATTAAGAGGTCTGTGTTCTCTTTTCATTAAGGTGGCCTTCCCGTCACTTGACTCACCTCCTCCGTAGTACTTTTCAAACTATCTTCAAATCGGAGTTGCCACTTATAATTGTTAAGAAAAGCGGTTGTTTACAAAGACTACAGAAGGCTTCTCATTTTAGTTGTGAAGTAGAAGCCATTTTTTATTCTACTTTGCTTGTTTCAAAAAATTTCCATTATACTAGGAAGGATCACATTAGATTTGATAATATTTTTGGTAATCATGCAAGGATCACTTTATATCGGTGAGGTTATCAACAAAAGATAATGAGAATTTAATCAATAACCAAGTGCATCCATAAGATTGTGATTAAGTGATATCAGTTAATCGGGCCGGTCATGGTAACCTTTGCACCTAACCGTATGAGGGCGCGGTAACCCTCAACTGGACAAGGAATTGGAAGACCAGTTAGGGCAGCAGTCGCTTAGTGCGCGGGTCTAGGATCCCAGTCCTTTTTACCGTTTTACGCGATCTCGCAGTGTTTTTATGCTTCGTTGGGATCCTGACTTTTGATCAGTTCCGTTGACCCCCATTTTTAGGGTACTTAGGCTGGGGGTCCCTCGGTTTTAGTTTTCTTTACATGCTCATTAACCCGTACTAGTCGGATCGGTTTCTAAAGTGGCTTTTCTGGAGAGTCCCTCTCACCCGTCTCAATGGCGTAGTTTTGGAGTAGACCTATCCCTCTATTGGACTACACTTCCAGTTAGAGGATGAGACAGAAGGGTCTCTTAGGAAACTTCCCCACCGCTTGAGTTTTGGTTACCGTTCTGTCAATAAGCTTGGTGATGACTACGTCTGAGATCAATTAAACTTGAGTTTGGCTAAGAGATGAGATCAATTACAATGGAGTTGGGCAGGTGTTGAGATCAATCACAGTTGAGTTTGACTAATAGTTGAGTTTGGTACTTAATCATCATTTATCATAAATCCTCAATCAACGATCATATATCGGATCTCAGAATTACTACTATGAGTGATAAGCTAGTGGACGTGTTGGGAGCTTAGTTAGGATGCATTATACTTCACCGCATGCCTACAGAGGCAATCCAACTGTAAGGTACTCTTCACGCCTTAGAGTTATAGTGTGAGGTCACACTCAGAATAAGACCACATACTATCCACTAGACTCGAGAAATTAAATAAAATTAAGAATCAGATCAGAACTTCATCTTAATTATCATTAAGATTTATAAACATGATCTCTATTGACAAAGAGAAAATAGCATACATATATGGGTCATTAACTAATATATAGAAATATTATATATAGAAGGTTATGGGGTAATGGGTAAACATGGGGCATTCAAATAAGGCAGCTTGAAAACCATTTACTACACACATAGTTATAAATTTTATTTATCAATGCCTTTCTACTTGCTTTCTTTTGGACACATTAAATTATTTGTTATTATTTTTAATATGTTGGAATGTACACAACATCCGTTGACGTCCTTTTGTTCCTTGCATGCTTGGCAGGCAAATCTCCTGACTCTCAGTAGCTGATTGATGATACCGAGCATCCACTGCTATACCATACTGTACAATTGTTACAGTTTTTGGTTCAGTTTCTGTAGCAGTGCTTTTCTTTCTCTTCTGTATGTTTTGAGAGACATGCATACACTGTCAGTTTCTTTTGTTACATGTTGTGTGTGTATATATATGGAAATTAATGAAATGCAAATTGGGGACACTTCTTGTTGTTTCTGTGGTTGTTACATTATTTATGAATGTCAAATGCGAAACGGGAAAAATTTTGCCTCAAATTCATGTTGTCTAAATGCGATCTTTAGCTAATGTTATATTGCGAATGCCGTGTAAGCGGGTACTCAGATCCGAAGGTTCCACAGTTTAGTATTAGAGCTGCGATACCCCGCTACACACATTTACTATATAAGTTCCGATCGCATTAGGTTCTCGAACAACGACAGTTTTCCGACTTGTCGCGAGTCCGAAGGGAAATATGACGTTCAAATTCAATAACCACAGATATCACCAATTTTCGTTAATTTTCATATAGTATCCCAAGAAGAGAAAAACATGCGAGAAATGTCAGCGGACATTAATTTTATGATTAATAGTATTGGTTCTCCTGCAGAACCATGACGTCCAGACCAGACCAGGAGATGACTGATCGACTAGAGGGCTTCATGACTACCCTTACTGACCTCTAACAGCAGCAGGCTGCCATGCGAGGTCAACATGACCAGATCTTGGCCCAGCAGACTTAGATTGCGGACAAACATGCATAGAGATGAGGTTTGAGGAGCTGTCAGACTTCACATACCATCCATCTTAAGATGGAATACTACATGACCATCCACAGTCGGTTGAGGTGCAATAACCTCACTTTGATGATCCACATATGTAGATACTAGAGCATGGAGCCGAGGATGGAGATTTCAACAGGGAGCGGGACCCTGTATTCTTTGCAGATGAGGATGCATATGTGTACTCCACTATCCACAGGTATCAGTTAGTGTTCATATCCTATCAGCGAGCCAATGTGCCCATGTTCAAGGGCACCAAGATGTCAGGCCAAGTTGAGCAGTGGTTGAAGAGAGTTTTGAAGGTACTTCGGATGATACACACACCACGAGACTTGTGGCTATCTTTCATGGAGTACTCATTGACATATTTCGCAGAGAGATGGTGGGAGGCGATAGTTTTTGAGTTTGGATTTGAGACTACATGGGATGACTTCGAGAAGAGATTCAAATCCCACTTCTTTTCCGGAAAGTGGAAGGAGTCCCATCGTCGACTATTCGTAGAGCTTTGATAGAGACAGATGACAACTAGAGAGTACTTCGTCCTATACACCAAGCTGTCTTGCCACACTTCATCAACTGCTGCATTTCCAGATGAGAATCTGGAGAAGTTCATTAGAGGGATGTGAGAGGAGGTGCAGGAGAAGCTAGCAGGACTGCGTATCACTTCTATCTCTAAGGCTACTGAGGTAGTGGAGAAGTTTGATGACATTCGAGAGAGACGTACCGGGAGCTCGTCTGGAGCGACACCTAGACAACGATCATTTGGAACGATACGTCGGTCATTCCAGCAGCAGAGGTCAACCAGGCGGTTTCGACCTACAGGTTCGATATTTGCAGACAATGCTCGCTCATCTCCAGCGATTACTTTAGGAGGAGCACTTGCGGGACGTGGTACGAGTTCAACACGACCATCTGGGTCGCAGAGAGTTCTATGGAAGGCTTCCTCCATGGGAGGAATTGTAGAGTCGGCCAAGATCTGGGATCGTGCCGCCTCATACTCTGGATCAAGTGCAGCAAGGAACACACCCACCATAGTCGTATTCCGATGTCTTCTGCTGTTCTGGCGTGGCTGTCAGAGGCATGAAGCTGTAGAGCTTCTCGAACATCCCTCTCAGGGATGTGTAGAGTGAATGTAGAGGGCTACCATTCTGCTTTATAGTGAATATGTCATGCTGGAGTTGCAGAATCTTTGTCTCGTTTTTCACATGCGAATATGTTGCCGCCAGAATGTCCCACATATCCTTGGCTGTGGGTTGATGTATAATGTCATTGGCAATCTCAATTGCCAACGTACCAGATAGCCAAACTTTGGCATATGCGTCATCGGCCTCCCAAGAGGCATTGGCTCCAGTCTTCTCAGCAGGCTCTGGTTCGGTAAGAATATGCTTTTTACCTGTTGACTTCATCATGCTCATGAACTGCATCGCCCACATTTCATAGTTTGTGCCGTCCATTTTGACGATAGGCGCCGGACCACGGAAGGCACCAATGGATGGGATATCCGCCTTGCTTTCTGACATACTGGAAACTGAAGACTGAAGCGATTGACTGAAGATAAGATTTGTCTACAATGACATAGACGGGTTTAGTTGCTTGTGTAGACCTCAAACAACTAAACCCATGTAGGTGACGGTGTGCTCTTTAGGGCTTCGCACACGCTTAGGGATCCTTAGTGCCCTCTAACCTCACAGAAACGTGTACCGTGAAGTTACGCACAGGCGTGCACCGTGAAGATAAGATCAGGCGCACAATTGCGCGTGAAGTTGCGTGCACCGGCGCATACGAGCGCGCAACCGGGCGTGAAGGAGCGCGCACAGGCGCGTGAAGGAGCGCGCACAGGCGCAGACCTACGCGCACAGGCGCGTGAAGGCGCGCGAACAGGCGCGTAAAGGAGCGCGCACAGGCGCAGACCTACGCGCACAGGCGCGTGAAGGCGCACAGGCAGGCGCACAGGGGCGCACAGGCAAGCGCGCAGGCGCGTGGGCACCGGCGGAGGCGTAGCGGCGGAGCAGAAGCGCTGGCGGCGTCGGCGATGAGAGAGAGAGGCTCGCGGGTGGGGTGGGGTAGGGTTAGGGTTTCGAGAACTCCGGTCTAGGATCGTCGCTCTGATACCATGTTGGGAAAAGTGAAAGAGATGTTTATTCCATAAGCCCTAGGCTCTCTTATATAGGAGAGTAGCCTATGGGTAAATTACATAAAGCATACAGCTGAAAATAAAAATAACAGAGAGACACACAGACAACTAATATATGCGTTAACATAATGAAATTCCCAATATTACAGGTGGGAGATTGGGTATTCCTCCGAGTATCTCCCATGAAGGGAATTCAGAGATTCGGTGTTCGTGGCAAACTGACGTCACGATATGTTAGATCGCTCGAGATTCTCGCTCGAGTAGAGAAGGTAGCCTATAGAGTAACCCTTCCTCCACACCTTTCAATCATACATGACGTCTTCCACATATCCAATCTGAGGAAGTATGTGCACAACTCTTGACACGTCATTAGCTACGAAAATCTTGACGTGAAGTTTGACTTGACCTACGAGGAGAGGCCGGTGTAGATACTGACAGTGCTGTGAAGAAGATTCGTAGCAAGGAGATTCCCTTAGTCAAGGTGTTGTGGCACCGACATGGAGTCAAAAAGGTGACACGGGAGACCGAAGCAGACATGCGGGCAAAATACCCGCAGTTATTCTCAGGTAATCATCAAAACGAGCCTTGTAATTATTTACACGTTAAAAGAACATGGCTTGTTTTCCCTTTGAGATTTTTATGGGTTCAAAACCCTTTGAGGTTTTTATGACCAGATGAAATCCACGAGTCTCGAGGACGAGAATCCCTTTGAGGTTTTTATATTTGTAACATCCGGGTCCGATAAACCAAACCCAACTCGATTAAGAGTCCGAGTAATCAATTAGTGTTCAACTAAGATTGAATAAACCCAAATCGAAAGTCGTTCGATTGCAATCGACCAAAAGTCGATCAGATCGTAATGCGTGCCACGGAAAAGATGCATTACATATCGGATCTCAGAATTACTACTATGAGTGATAAGATAAGCTTGTAGACATGTTGGGAACTTAGTTAGGATGCATTACACTTCACTGCATGCCTACGGAAGCACCCCAACTGTAAGGTACTCTTCTCACCTTAGAGTCATAGTACGAGGTCACACTCAAACCAAGACCATATACTATCCACTAGATTTGAGAAGTTAAATAGAATCAAGAATCAAATTGGAAATTCATCTTGCTCATCATCAAGATTCATAAACGTGATCTCTAATGACAAAGAGAAAATAACATACATATATGGGTCATTAACTAATATATAGAAATGTTATATATACATATATATATATATATATATATATAGGGAGAGAGAGAGAGAGAAAGAAGGTTATGGGGTAATGGGTGAATGCGGGGCATTCAAATTAAGGCAGCTTGAAAACCATTTACCACGTAAGTAGTTATAGATTTTATTTATCAATGCCTTTCTACTTATTTTCTTTTGGACATATTAAATTGAGTTTCTATCACTTGTGCCCCTCCGAGATATCGTAATTTCAGTTATACCCCTATCTTTTTGGTAATATCAGTTGTGCTCCTCACTTCTTGCTAATTTATCACTTGTGCCCCTCGAGTTAGTGACCGTCTATCCACAGTGCAAACGGACGTTAACTTTGAGAACATAAGTGGACTTAATTTTAAAAAAAGAGTTAAATAGTCATTTGACACCATCTTCCTCATCCTCTTCTTCTTCCTCCTCTTCCCCTATCCTCTTCCTCCTCGTGGGCCTCCCCCTCCCCCTGCCCCGCGCCGCCCCGTGCTCCCCGTGTCGCCCCGTGCTCCCTTGGGCCGCCCCCTCCCCTCCCCCGCGCCGCCCCGTGATCCCCGCACCGCCCCGTGCTCCCCTCCCCTGCGCCGCCCCCTGCTCTCCCTCCCCCTGCCCCGTACCGCCCCCAGGCCCTCCCCCTGCCCCGTGTCGCCCCGTGCTCCCTGGGCCGCCCCCTCCCCTCCCCCGCGTCGCCCCCTGCTCCCCTCCCCTGCGCCGCCCCTTGCTCCCCCTGCCCCGTGCCGCCCCATGGGCCCTCCCCCTGCCCCGCGCCGCCCTGTGCTCCCTGGGTCGCCCCCTCCCCTCCCCCACGCCGCCCCCTGCTCCCCCCCCCCCCCCCGCGCCGCCCCTTGCTCCGACCCCCCGCTGCACTGCCCCCCGTATCTCCCTCCTCCGCCCCTGCAACTCCTCCCCCCGCATCTGGCACCGCCCCCTGCATCTTCCCCCTCTCACCCCCCGCAGCACTGCCCCCATCATCTCCCCCCTCCGACCCCCTGCATCTCCCCCCTCCGCCCCGCACCCCCTCCCCCTGCCCTTTTGTGTGCCGGCTTTCATCGGGCATGGCGTCTGCAGTGGCGGATCTCCGCGATGGATGTCGGGATGCTTCCGGTGATCTGATTGAAGCTGAGATCGATCGTGCCGGAGAGGTAGTTCCTGTTGAGACCTAGAAACCGGAGGTTCTTGAGCTGGGCAATAGTCCTCGGTATCAAACCCATGTGCAGATTCTCATGCTTCTTCAATTCAATACATGCCCTTCTCACATATTTCTCGTGTTCACGGTTTTCCCAGATTGTGCTTGGGCTGCTCAACATTGCAGTGCATTCAGACTTGTTTTCTACTGTTAAATTATTTACTAATTGATTAATAAAAATTCATCAAAAAATTCAATAAAATTCACCTTTTTATCCGTAATGAGTGCTATATCCGTGAAAATGCAAAAATTTTAAAGATTCGATGGATGCATGAAGGTGTCACTAAGAGAGAAATTATGAAGAGAAAGGAAGTAGAACAAATGGAGGAGGAAGAAGATGAAGAAGATTTATGGACAATAATACCACTTATAACTGCACCAAGGTTTGAAAAAACCATGGTTAAGTCAACTCATTGATGGTCAATTTGACGGAAGGGCACAAGTGATAACAGAGAAAGAAGTGAGGGGCACAACTGATATTACCAAAAAGATAGGGGCACAACTGATATTGCGATATCTTGAAGGGGCACAAGTGATAAAAACACTTAAATTATTTTGTTATTATTTTTAATACGCTGGAATGTACACAACATCTGTTGACGTCCTTTTGTTTCTTGCATGCTGCTATACCAGACGGTACAATTGTTACAGTTTTTGGTTCATTTTTTTAGTAGTGTTTTTCTCTGCTGTATATTTTGGGTGACATGTATACACTGTCAGTTTCTTTTGTTACATGTATATATTTGGAGATTAATGAAATGCAAATTGGTGGTAATTCTTGGTGTTTCTGTGGTTGTTACATTGTTTATTATTGTCAAATGCGAAATGCAAAAAATTTCTCCTAAAATTCATGTTGTCTAAATGCGATCTTTAGTGAATGTTATATTACGAATGCTGTGTAAACGAGTATCCGGATCTGAGGGTTCCACAGATGGCATATTAGTTACATGTGATGATGTGCAAGGAATAAAAAGGGCAAAGGAATTTCTGGGCCAACAATTTGTTACCAAGGATCTTGGCACCCTACGGTATTTCTGGGGTTAGAATTGCCAGAAATCAGCAGGATCGTGTGATGACCCAACGAAAGCATGCGGCATATATGCTAGCTGAGACAGTAATGATTGGATGTCAACGTGCTGCCACTCCTATGGACCCTAGTATGAGGTTATATGATGATGATACAGATGAGGTGTACATGAGAAGATACAGAGAATTAGAGGGAAAGCTTCTTTATGTTGCTATAAACATGTCAGATATCTCATTTGCATTTAGCCGAGTGAGTCAATTCATGGAGCAACCCTGATAGGTACACATGGATGCTGTATATATGGTATTGAGATACCTTAAATCTTCTCCAGGTATAGGATTATTATTCAGAAAAGGGGCAGCACTTACTATTTTTGCATGCGCTGATGCATACTACGCAGGATGTCCAAAGGATAGAAAGTCCACTTCGGGCTTTGCGATTTTTGTTGGTAGCTCTCTCGTTTCTTGGAAGAGTAAGAAGTAATCTATGGTCGTCAGGTCCAACACCGAGTCTAAATATAGGGCTATGACACAAGCTAGTACATAAATGATATGAGTTCGAGCAATACTAGCAGATTTACATATAGATGTATCTCTTCCTATGCAGCTATAATGTGATAATCAAACATCCCTATCCATTGCAAACAATCCTACATTTCATGAGACAACTAAGCATATTGAAGTGGATTGCTACATACAAGGGACATGATTCTGAAAAGTTTTATCACTATCTCTCATGTCAGCTCTGGAGATCAAACGACATATATCTTCACTAAGGCTTTGCTCAGAGGGCTTTTCCAGAAATATTCATCCAAGCTGAGCATGATTGACATCTATGCTTTATCTTAAGGGGGAGTGTAGATATATATATTTGGATTTTTATCAGTTGTGCCCCTCTGAGATATTCCAATATCATTTATACCCCTCCATTTTTGGGAATATCAGTTGTGCCCCCGACTTCTTGCCATTCTATGACTTGTGCCCCTTGCGTTAGTTGCCGTCCATCCCCAATGCAAACCGACGCTAACTTTAGGGACACATCGGGAATTAAACTTTAAAATATAGATTGAAAAGTGCATTATCTTCCTTCCCCTTCTCTTCATCCTCCCCATCTCCCCGCTTCTCCTCTAGAACCTCCTCCCCTGCCCCCGCACCTCCCCCTCCGCTTGGAGCTCCTCCTCCTGCCATCGTACCTCCCCTTTGCCCCTACACCTCCCGTCTCTGCCCCAACTACTCCCGCCACCCTTGCACCTCCCCCTCCACCTAGAGCTCCTCCTCCCGCCCCCACACCTCCCCTCTGCCCCCGCACCTCCCTCTCCGCCCCAGCTACTCTCGCTGCTTCCCCACATCCCCCTCTACCTGGAGCTCCTCCTCTCGCCTCCGCACCTCCCCTCTGCCCCTGCACCTCCCTCTCCGCCTCAAGCTACTCCCGCCGTCCTCGCACCTTCTCCTCCGATCCAAGCTCCTCCCCCTGCACCCCCCTCTCCACCTCCGCACATCCCTCTTCGCCCCGGCACCTCCCCTCCACCCCAGCTCCTCCCGCCGCCCCTGCACCTCCCCCTCTGCATCGAGCTCCTCCACTCGTACCTCCCCTCCGCCCCAGCACCTCCCCTCCGCCCCCGTACCTCCCTCTCCGCCCCATCTCCTCTTGTCGCCCCCGTACGTCTCCTTCCACCTCGAGCTCCTCCCCCGCACCTCCCTCTCCATGGAAGTCCAACACGTGCACCTTGCGATTTCCTGCGGACGCCCACGCAAGGACACAACTGTAGGCATAATAGATGAGCTACATGACGGGAGTACACGTGATGCGAGGGATCGTATGTGCTCCTTCAAGCCTTCGTGGGCAACGCGCACGAGGAGGAGGAGCAAGGGGCAGAGGGGGAAGGGGCGGATGAGGAAGTGGAGGGGAGAAGGAGGCTGTGGCCTGAAACATGGACCATTCAGCATTTGTTTAGTTAAGATAAAATTTTGATTAATTGATTCATGAAAGTTCATCAAAAAATGCAATAAACTTCACCATTTGATCCGGAATGAGTGATATATCTGTGAAAATGCAAAAATTTTAATGATTTGATGGATTCATGAAGGTGTCTTTTAGAGAGAGAAATTATGAAGAGAAAGGAAGAAGAACAAATGGAGGAAGAAGATGAAGAAGAAGTTTGGACAATTATACCCTTCTTAAATGCACCATGGTTTGAAAAAATCATTGTTAAGTCAACTCATTGACGATTAAACTAACGGAGGGGCGCAAGTGATAGAACGCCAAGAAGTCGGGGTACAACTGATATTTCCAAAAAGGGAGGGGCATAACTGATATTGGAATATCTCGGAGAACTGATAAAAATCCTATATATTTATGTCTTTGTACTGTATGCTTATTTTTATGTTCTTTTGTCTAGCTTATGTAATTTACCCATACGTTTCTCCTCTATATAAGAGAGCCTAGGGTTCAAGGAATAGAACTACATTTATTCTTTTTCCCAACAGATACCACCACCACCTTCATGCCCGAGCCACCATTACACCCTTCCCCACCCTGCCTAACCAACCCACAATCCCTGATGCATCACCCCCATCATCGCCAACGCCACCGCTTTACCCCTCCAGGACCAGCAAGACCTCCGTCACCATCTACTATCATCATTGGGAAGTAGAGGTTCCCTAGGATCACCGCCACGAGGTCGTCAAGGGCCCTTGCCATCGCTGCTACCCACTTTGAGACCACCACTGCATGATATACCCAATCCCACGCCATTACCGGCCTACGATCTTCTGCCTGATCTCTGCTTAATTATGATTTATTGTCTATCTTTCTGTTTATTATTGTCCAATTAGGGTTAATTAATTAGGATCCTAATCAATTTAATTTAATCTTGTCCCTCCTATATAAAGTGGTTGGTATGTCTTGTATCAACATTTGAGCCTTTGTGCATCCCCGTGCCTTCTTCGCAAACCCCACACAATCGTTTAACTCTCTTCCTCTCTTCCTTAAATCTAAATCTCTCCATCCAGGTTGGGCTACATCAACAATCTAGGTGGTGAAGAACCGTCATTGAGGTGCCAAACCTTCGCATCGATGTGAACTCTTGGGGAAAATTAGCGTGTTGTTCCTAGAGAACTTTTATTCGTTGAGCGATGACCCTTTCCATTCGACATAGTCGGATCACTAATGCCGATATTCATCCCTGCTCGACGGAACCTCAACGTACTTACTACCATCACATATGCAAGATTCCCTTCAAGATCTAATACACAAAGCCACTCCCCCATGATGATTGGCAGCCAAGTGAGGATTCTCCCATAAGCTATGATAACAATAGAATTCAAGGAACCTCTGAAATAAATCAAGAATAACTAAGATAGGATGACTGGGATCCTGGAAGCAGATAATCACATGATTTTAAGAATGAAGGACAAATCAAACGGATAAACAAGATGTATTGGTTTAAGAATTTGTAAGAGCCAAGGATCTGAACTTTGTAAAGCCGGTCTTTTAAGGACTTGATTATATATATATATATATATATATAGAGAGAGAGAGAGAGAGAGGGAGTAAGTTATGGGGTGATGGGAAATCGTGGGGTTTACATACAAAGCAGCTTGAAAACCATTCATCACATAAATAGTTGTAAATTTTATTTATCATTGCCTTTCTACTTGCTTTCTTTTGAAAACATTAAATTACTTGTCATTATTTATATATATTGTAATGTACACAACATCCGTTGACGTCCTTTGTTTCCTTGCATGCTAGATAGGCAAATCGCATGCGTCTCAGTAGCTGATTGATATTGTTATCCTTAGAATAACAAATCCAATCTTCTTTAAGATTGTTTTCTTACCTGGCTGTTTCTTTATATTCAGGAAATAAATTCCTTCAATATTTTTATATTTATAACATCAAAGATGTTTTTTTGGATCTAAACACGATTACCCAAACCCAAATATACTAAAGAGAACTAAGCAACTTACTTTTGTACTTTAATAGAAGCAATGAACAACAATAAGAGCTTTGAGAAAATTAAGTCCATAGAAACCATCATGTATTGTCAATTAATATGAAAACCTCAAGTAAAATATTTGAGTCAAGAGATAAATGCAATTTTCGCTTTAAGTATCGAGATACCATGTGAAATCAAGAACTGTGTTAATACTATTGATGTCATTTGGCAAATCTAGCCAATGACATTGTTTCTTTTTTAGTTTACTTCCACACTCTCTATTTTTATTTACAACCCTTTGGGGACTATATGTAGTTACTACCTATCGGGTCCTAGGATTCACACTATCTACGAAACCCTACCCAATAAATAGAATTCATTTTATCGGTTCTCAGTTTTTCTCTACATGGTATCAGAGAGACGATCCTACACCGGTGCTTATATCCAAATTCCCTACTACCACCACAAACCCCCTCCCACATGCCAACATCCCCTTTTCACACGCGACACTTCTCCCACATGTGGGTGCCTCTAGCATCGTCGCGGGGTCCTTGTCGATCGTGCATGCCTCATGTGTCAATCAATGCAATTGATTGCGGCCCCCGACACTATTGCGGGGACTCCGTACCCCTGTGCATGCCTCTTACGCCATCGCTAGTATCCCCAATGTTGCCACACGAGCTTTTAACCCCACACACGTGCGACTACTAACCCTAGCGTGCCCTTCTGGACGTTATTCACCTTACACGGGTCCCCTCGACTGCAGATTGCATCCCTAGGTGCCCATCTCTTGTGTCGTCATCTTTCTTGGTGTACGTGATATCCAATCGACCCTTATTGTTGCTACTCCTCATGTATGATTAAACAGATTCTGGGCTTTGTTGATTTTTCTCCATGACTATGATTGCTATGACTCCTGCCAAAACCAAACCCATAATATCCACTGTGGAAAGGGAAAAGGAGTCAATCCATTACATTGTGACCCTAGGGCTCTCTTATATAGGAGAAAAATCTTAAGGGGAAATTACATAAGATAGACAAAAGAACAAGTAAATATAAATAAAGAAAAAACAAAACATCTATCTCAACATCCACATCTTCCATGGTGGTTCAAGGGACTTCTATCAAACTCAAGGATGCATACAACTATGTCATATGGTCTCGAACCTTCATGGTGTTCATCAATGGTCGGGGGAAAATATATGTTCTAACAAAGGAGCCTCTGAAAGAAACAATCACAAACTATAATTCTTGGTTGGGCGTTAATTATCAGGGCATGACATGGATGACCAATAACAACGAGCTCGTCATTGTTGCCAATCTGTTGTACAAGGAGACGACGAAGGGACATGTGAGATGAATTGGCCCAAACATATTCGCAACAGAATACCAAATCACAACTTGTGGATGTTTACATGCTGATTTGGTTCCCTTCTCATGGAGAATTCTCTCTCGTGGAGTACTATCGATAACTCACCGACCTATATGAGGAACCTACCATAAACTAGCTAGCCGACTGTGCCAAACGAGTGGCAGGGCAATCTGAGTAATAAGTCTACAAATTCCTTGCAGCTCTTCATTATTTTTATCATGTCATGAATGACACTTTTCTCATGTTTGATACTTTTTCGTCCATCAAGGTCATTTTTGGTCGACTGCAGCAACTCGAGACCTCCGCTAGTCATATACATCTTGTGCAATCTATGAAGAACTCTGCTTTCAAGTGTCATCCGGTCAAGATGGTTGCTACAACTTTTGATGAGGCAGACATCATGCTTGCACTTGTGACCTCCCCTCCTTGCATTCACTACCATTGATCCAACTACCCATCTGAGAGGCCGTGGGCAAAGTTTGGCAAACCACCATATGTCGATTTTGCATCATCATCTGATTATGATGCATCTACAACCAAGATGACCCCAGATCAAGAGTCTACATGACATACCATCCAACTTTCTGCTACAGACTACTCCAGGCTCATGCAATTGCTACAAAATTCTCCAATTTGTGAGAGTCCTACTTCGAATCTGTACAATATCAGTTACTGTAGCCAACTCTGCTTTTGTATAACATCAACATGGATAATTGACCTTGACTTACTTGACTGGAAAAAGGCAGTCTTCTTACTTCTTCAAAACCTTCATCCTTTATGAAGTTGGTTTACTTAGCCAACGGTACCCTATTCCCATTTACTTAATGCTACAATTAGGACTATGGAGTTTTCATCCAAACTTAGGCTATTTGGAATTTTTGGTGCTCTTGACTTTCTTTGAGTTAATGTCTATTCATATATTGTGTAGACCTGAACTGTATAGTGATTTTTGACGAGTATTATTTTTATTTTCAAGACATCCAGACAATGCAGATCTTTGGTGGGGGCCATGAGAAGAATGTCCTATACTATCTTGATATCCATCCGAATTCCATTTTAGATGGTGTTGTCTCTGTTTCTGTTGAGTCTATCCACCAATGAGAAGATTTTACAGATGCTCTTATGATGATCACTGTTCCTCGTGATCATCATAGTGCTCTTCATAATCATGGTTGAAACATGTCATGGATTGGGAGATGGATGCTCTTACTTATAGGGACAGGCCAGACCTTATAACGTATCCCCAAGGCATGACCCCCTATTGCATGTAAATGGGTCTTTACCGTCAAGCACTCACCGGATGGCTCTATTACCAATATTGAAAGCTAGACTTTTAGCGAGAGGCTTCACTTAAACCTATGACGTCAACCATTTTGAGACCTCTCATGTGACAGGGATGGGATTTATTCCCACAACTCTATTTATTTCAACCAACAAGAACCGGTCTCTCTCAGCTAGATGTGAAGGAGGCTTTCCTCTATGGTGATACACATGAAAAAAAGATTTACCTTTCACAGAGGAAGTACCTTTTATATATCTTTACCGAACCTGGCTTACTTGGATGCAAACCATTATCTATCCTAGTTGAATTAAAGAGACATGTCACCTCTGTTTGAACCAATACTTGAAGATACCACACGATATAGAAATCTAGTGCATAAGGTGTTATATCTCACTGTCACTAGGCCTGATATATCATATGCTGTGAGCAAAGCTAGTTGGTACATGGAGAAGCCTCACAACAAACATTGACAGGTTCTTTTGATCCCACAATACCTGAAGGATTCTTCAGGAAAATGCCTCTTATATGGGGTCAATGGATGTACTGATACCACCTCATATGCAGATGCTGACTATGTTAGTTCTCTTGAGAATACGCGATTGACTACTGGTTTCTCCATGTTTGTTGGGGGAAACCTTGTTACATGACGAAGCAAGAAACATACCACATTCTCCAGATCAAGTGCAAAAGTAGAATATAGAGCAATGGCTTAAGCAACTTGCGAGATTGCTTGGCTTGTCTCCTTTCCTCATGGACTTGGACTCCGTGCTACCACTCCAGTTCCTCTTTACAGTGACAACAAGTCCGTGACACACATTGCCGTAATCATGTTTTCTATGAGATGGCTAATCATATTTAGGTGGTTTGCCACTTTATTCGATTATCACTTTATTTGAGATGTTATGCGAGAAGGGAAGATCACTACTCTGCACATCTCCGAAGAATTTCAACTAGCGGATATATTTATGAAAGCACTTCTAAAGAAACACATATAATTGTTGGCATCCAAGTTGGCCATTATAGATAGGTATGATCCAACTTGAGGGGTAGTATTGCCATCATTTACCAAATATAACTAATGACATTGTTTCTTTTTAGTTTATTTCCATATTCTTCATTTCTATTTGTAATCCTTTGGGGGTTCTATTATGTAATTAACACCTATTGGGCTTATTGACCAAGGAAGGAGGGAGGGAAGACCATTATGGTTAGCTGGTGAAGGCCCACTAAACTAGCCCACATTGTTGTGGAAGCTTAGACTTAGTGGTTGAGCTTTGATATTACTAGTTGGCAATGTTAATTTAGATCTTTTCCCAAGCCATCGCTCATTTGTAGAGGACCGAGTACTCCCCCTATTGGGTGCTTTCGACAATTGTCTTCGTAGACGAGCGAGGAAGCCTTCCTCTTTGCATCCCATAAGTCAAGCCAAGGCTTGCTACTTCTCTCTTTCTAGCCTCAACTTCTCCTGAGACCAGTCGCGGATTCTCCCCTATGATTATTTGTGGCTTCTAGAGTTTTGTAATATATAAGAAACCCTATCCCATGAATAAAATTCATTCCGTTGGTTAAATTGAGTACAGAGGGTTAAAACAAGACATTGGAGGGTTAAAATGGAACATACACATAAAGTAAAAGGTTTAAAACGAAGAAATTTGTGATACGTTTATGTCAAGGTGGATATGTTGTGTAATTAACTAGTTAATACTCCTCTTTCAAAAGTAAAGAAGGGAAGTTTTAAAATGAAGAAACTGTGATACATTTAAGTGAAGTTGGATATGTTATGTAATTAACCAGTTAATACTCCTCTTTCAAGAGTAAAGAAGGAAACGGTCTCCTTGCACTTATACCAAAACAATATCGGGAGTTTATCACTAAGTATGCAATTTCGCATTACTTTCGACTCTTTAAATAACATCTATCTCGTCTTAAATTAGTATTTTCGGACTTGAAGAAGATACCAACCATTCTATCTCATCTCATCTCCATTTTGTGTCTTCAAAGAAAGGAAGCAATTAAATTATTAGTTCCATGCTTAAATAAAAGAATAGCTTACTTATTAGTCGATCAAAAGCATAAACCTTCTTATCTAACCAGATTGGGACTCCTCCTACATTCTTGCAATCCGCCGTCGAAGGAGAAAGAAAGTGGTTTTGGGAGGAGCAAGCAAAAGTAGCTTCTAATGGTGAAGCTTCTTTGTTGAGTTCTTCAAAGGTTTCA
The DNA here is from genome assembly GCA_037367405.1 of Ottelia alismoides. Taxonomy (NCBI): domain Eukaryota; kingdom Viridiplantae; phylum Streptophyta; class Magnoliopsida; order Alismatales; family Hydrocharitaceae; genus Ottelia; species Ottelia alismoides. The sequence continues at coordinate 415,792 of JAZKJV010006982.1, read as the reverse complement.
TACTGGCTGTCGATCATTCCTCTACCAGACTTTTTATAGGCTGTACCCAGACAAAGACCCATATTGGATCCTCAATATACAAGATAACTATTCATTCTTTAACTTGTTGAATTCATACAATATACTATATTATCCCCACTTCCCTTGCTTCACTCTAACCTTCTACTCTAGTCTATGCATCGGTCCTCAAAGAAGAGAAAGAGCGTACTTCGGATTCTGATCAACGACTAGTGAAAGCGCCTTGGAAATGCCTTTTAAAGAACAAGCTCTACTGCCCTTATTTTTCCCCGCCCTAGCCCCCAAAGAAAGCCACAATATAGACCTTTTGACTAATCTATCCCAAGGGTTTAAATTTCGATATCGGATATCGTATCGACACCACGTCGAAACGAATCAAAATTTTAGTCACATTTCACCCAAATCGAGCAACATTTGTGAAGGAAGGCCCTTATATCAACATTTCACTCAAAATTTCGGTCCCATGTCGAAACCGAAATTTCGACGATATTTCGCCGATATTTCATGAAATCTGAAACCATTCTATCATGGCTTCCAAAATAGCTCAAAATGGTTGAAGGTTAAAGGCTTCTCAAGTCTTAGATTAACCCTGAATAAGATTATATAAGACAATCAACTCCATAAAAGACCCTCCCTTTGTCTCTTTCTCTCTCTCAGTCGCTTTGACATGCACACTTCTTTTACCTCAAAAATGATTGAGGTTGGCTTAGATCACTTTTTTGATTGCTGATGTGTTATAAATATAATTGATGTTTCTATTAACACATATTTTCACAAGGGTTACTCTAGAAATGATATCTCGATCCTTGTCCTTCATATAAAATGATAATATCTTTTTAATAGACGGAAGTGTTCTTGAATGCAAAGGGTTCATGCAGTTATCGGTATCTTTTGTGACATATCGATTGTTGAGTTAATGGTAGGAAATCCACTTTTCTTCCTTTCTGCATGATGACTAAATTATGGCTGCTTGTGAGGCTATTCCCGGGGCTTCAGGGGTGAGTCTGCCCCTTGCATACTTAGGTCTGCCTTTAGTTTGTGGTAGACTTAGGTATGTATAGTATGGTTACCGTTGATTGAGAAGCTTAAAAAGAAGTTAGTGGACTGGAAATTATCATGCCTTTTTATCTAGTTCTTGTGAAGGTGTCTTGTCAATTATCATAATTCACTTTCTCTCGTTTGAGTTCCTACGAGTTAGGGTGCACAATCATCTTAAATCATTGATGAAGTGATTATTTTGGTCTTCCCTTTTGATCATGAATAGATAGCACAAATTTGGGGTGACAACGAGGATCTGCTTAGTAGATGGCTAGCATATGTTTATGGAGTCTCTACCAGTCTTACAACAAGTCTTGATGCCTTCAACTCTTAACTTCACTTTTTGGACGTGAATCTATTCTATTCTATCAAAGATAGCATCCTTGCCGAGGTCATTGTGGGGGATGGGGAAGACGATTCACTCTGGTTGGATGCCCATATCGAACATGAGTTTTTTATGATTGTTTCCCTTGTTCGTTTGCTATAGTTGTTAATCAAGAAATGCACATTAAGGATGCTTGGGCAAAAGGGGCTTGGGCTCCTCTCGTTCACCAAGGGCTCTTAAATCAAAGGTGGAAGATTCATACTAATGTTTTTGTTTTGGCCACAACAAAAGGGCCTTCGGATGGATGGAACTCCTGAATTTGACAGGATGAAAGCGTTTCTGACAAAAAGTTTTTTAAGGTTTTGTGTGCTTCCATTGTGTTTGATCATGGTATCTTTGCTCATGATTGTAAAATATTTTTGAATCAAGGTTTTCCTTTGTCTTCTCAAAAAAGATTGCTGTATAAAGAGAGCTTGACGACCATGATTTTTAGGGTATGCGTGGGGGATTGTCTGTTTTGCACTGATGGTTTGGAGGATGTGATCCACTTGTTCTTTGCTTGTGCGTACTCTAGGATTGTGTAAGAGACTGCACAACTTGTACATGTAAGCTTTGAATATTAAATAACATTTTGGGATTCTATATGCATCAATTGGAGGAGCATATAGGTTGATAGAACTCGAGTAGTAGCTAGGATATGTGTAATTTGGTGGATAAGAATGGAATGATCTTTAGGCTTGAAAGATTTTACGCGAAAAATATAATTGAGCATGGCAAAGTTCTTTTTAAGTCGTGATCTTTGTAACTTTTTGTACTCTACATATGCTTTATTGATGTTAGAGTTATTATACTTACAATTATATTTGTAACCCTTAGGGTTCCATAACTCTTAACCCTTCGGGTTCCCTTACCTTCAACCCTTCAGGTTTTATAACCCCTCGGGGGTATTTATGTATTCTTCTTTTTGTACTCTTTAGGGCTCGTTTGGTTGCTGGGTTGGAGTGGGTTGGGGTAACCTGATTGGAATAGTAGCTGTTTGGGATGGTTATGAGGGTTGGAGAGGGTTGGAATAAAGAATGTGATGTGATGTCACTATGATTTATGATAGAATTCCATCCCATCAAAAGAGGCGGGTAAACCGGGTTACCCCGGGGTAACCCGGGGATAACCTGGTTACCAAACGAGCCCTTAGGATTTTCTCTCTATATAAGAGACCCTAGCCCTATGGAATAGATATCTCATTCGTCTCTCTTCTCCACATGGTATCAGGGCAACGGTCCTAGAACGGGGTTCTGACCTAAAATCCCCACCGCCACCTTCAAGCCTCGCAAAAGCCTACGCGGGCCCTCTTCCCCGAACTAGGGCCCCACGCAAGGTCATCCAATCGCCTCCAGTGCAGCAGCTCGTCCCCAAAGGAGCATCTCCAGCACCTATCGGTGCTGCTGGAACCACCTACGGAGGCCCGTTAATGTTGCCAGGAGGTCACAACCCTCCCGCTAGCGTTGCCCAATGCTTCTCGGAATCCAAATCTACTGTTTGTTGAGGATTTTGAGCCCTTCTTCAAGGGCAAACGTGAGTTCTAGGGTATTTTCTAGCCCTCTCATGCATCTTTAGTTGATCACAATATCTTCTTTCTAATTAAGACCACCATGACACATTCTTTTACCGAGACAAAGCCCTTGGCTACGAATATTATGGCACAAGGCACTACTATCAAACTCAAGGGCACATAAAATTATATGCTCTAGTCTTGATCTTTTATGGTGTTCATTGGTGGTCAGAGGAAACTCCACATTCTGACTAAAGATCCTTTAGATGAAAAGGATAAAGAGCACGACAACTGACAGACTTACAACTACTTGGTTATCAACTGGATGACCAATAGTGTTAAGGCTCACATTGCCTCAAATCTTCTTTACAAAAATACAGTTAAGGAAATATGGGAGGATCTTGAGCAAACATATTCCCAGAAGAAAACGAAGTCACACCTTGCAGACATTTACAGGCGAATCTGGTCGGCATCTCAGGGTGATTCCACCCTCATTGAGTACTACATGCATCTCTCCAGCATGTATGAGGAGCTTGCAATATTCCAAGCCTCATGTTGCACCAAACAGATACAAGAGCGTTCTGACTGACAGGTATACCACTTTCTTGATGGCTTGCATTCTAGATACCATGCAACAATGGAGCAATTTCTTATATCAAACACACTGCCAACAATGAAGGCCATCTTTGGCCGACTTGAGAAACTCGAGACATCGGTTGCCCAACCTCCATTCTTACCTTCAACAGAGAACTTTGCACACATCGTCTCATATGGTCGAGGATGCATATATGGCTTACAAGGACGCAGTCGTGATCCAAGTCATGGCCGTGGACGGGAATCTGGACGAGGTCGTGACTTTGGCCGTGGTCGTGGGCGAAACTCTACTGCCCCATGCACTCACTGTGGTAGGCGGAACCACCCGATTGAATGATGCTGGCAGAAGTTTGGCGTACCTTCTTATCACACTAATAATGCCTATGAGGATGCCTATGATATGCAAGAAGCATCGCCTATAACAACCTCCAGTGGCAAGACTGTTCATCTTAATGACGACGATTACTCCCGCCTGATGCAGATCCTTCAGAGTCCAGGGCCTACTACAACTAGTAACACTACCACTGCTGCTCTGGATACTCCTTCAGGTACAATAGCCAATTCTGTTGTCACTCCTGCTCCAGCTTGGATTATTGATTCTAGTGCCTCTACTCATCTCACCGGAGAAGGTAGTCTGCTTACCTCTTCCGTACCATCTACCTCTGTGAAGTCAGTTCGAGTCACTAATGGGACTCAATCACCGATTACTACTGTCAGAACTATGGAATTCTCTTCCAAGCTCCGACTTTCTGGGGTTCATTGTGCTCCCGATTTTCCTCTTAGCTTGCTATCAGTTCACAAGCTTTGTGTTGAGTCTCATTGCTGTGTGATATTTGATGAGTCTTGTTGTTATTTTCAGGACATTCGGACGAGGCAGATTTTTGGTGGAGGTCATGAGAAGAGCGGCCTATATTATCTTGACATACCCTCAGATTCCAATTTTGTTGGTGTTGCGTCCATCTCTGAAGATCTGCTTCTATGACATCTGTGCCTTGGGCATCCCTCTGCCAAGGCCATCTCTATGATGTTTCCTAAACTCTCTGCTCTGAAGCCCTTTCAGTGCGAGGGTGTGAGTTCAGGAAACATCATCGAGCTTCATTTCCTGTTCGTACTGAGTCTCGTAGTACTGATGCTTTTCATCTTGTTCATTGTGATGTTTGGGGACCTTGTCCAATCCGCACACTAACTGGTCATTGCTATTTTATAGTTTTCGTTGATGATTATAGTCGATCTTCTTGGGTATATCTATTAAAGGATCGTTCGGAGATTAATCAAATTGTCAGAAATTTCTTTCAATATGTTAAAACCTTCTTTAATAGCATTGTTAAGATCATTCGTACTGACAATGCTCTTGATTTAACCCAACAAGACTTGGCCTCTTTCTTTGCGTCCCAGGGAACTGTTCACTAAACATCATGTCCATATACCTCACAACAGTATGGTATAGCTGAGAAGAAACTCCGACACTTGCTAAATGTTGCCAGATCTCTTCTTAGTCAAATGAGTGTTCCTAAACATTATGGTAAATTACAATTTGGGTCCCCATCTATGGGTCAGATCCTAGAATGGTCCCGATCTTTAAATTGTAACGATTTGGGTCACAGGACCATTTAGGAAATGGAATTTTGGGGTTCATGATGAATATGCCCTTGTTGGGAAGAGAATGAGAGTTGAGTTCCAACTTTTAAACAAGGGCATACTAGTCATTAGCCCTAAAAAGTTCCTTACATTAATGGCCCTGGGACCCGAATCGTTACAATTTAAAGATCGGGACCCATTATGGGATCGGACCCATAGATAGGGACCCAAATTGTAATTTACTCTAAACATTATTGGTAAGATGCTATCCTTACTGTAGTTTATCTCATCAACCATGCTCCTTCATCTGTTCTAGAAGGGGCAACTCCATTTTTCTTACTTTATCCTACCGAGTCTTCTTTTCCCATACCTCTGCGAATTTTTGGTTGTATTGCCTTTATTCATAATTTTCACGCAGCTGACAAATTATCCTCTTGTGCCATCAAATGTGTCTTTCTTGGGTACTCTCGTACCCAAAAAGGCTTTCGTTGCTATGATCCTGTTGGACGTTGATACTATGTGTTTGCTGATGTCACTTTCTTTGAGCAAACAAGTTATTTCACACAGACTGTGAGTGACATTACTTTGGACATCCCTCCACCAATTGTCTATACTCGCCAGCGTACCTCTATACCTTCTACACCAGTGTCTGTACCTTTGCCTATCCCTTTTATGCAGGATGATATGACCACTTCGAGTGCTCCTACCACTGCTGCCCTGGATGTACCCGAGGAGCTTCCTATAGCTCTACGCAAGCAAAAAAGGCAATGTACATATCACCCCATGTCACAATTTACTTCTACAAGTGGTTTATATAGTTGTGACAAGAGATTTGCAGATGCTCTGAATGCAATTCTGTTCCAAGAGATCATTTCAGTGTAATGCAGGATCATGGTTGGCGACATGCCATGAATGAGGAGATGGATGCACTTACCTCCCGGGGCACGTGGGATCTTGTGCTGTGCCCACTGGGAGTTCGCCTTGTGGCTTGTCGATGGGTCTTCACGACCAAACAGTCGCATGATGGTTCTATTGACAGGTTGAAAGCCAGGCTTGTTGCCAAGGGTTTCACAAAAACCTTTGGAGTTGATTATTTTGAGACCTTCTCTCCCGTTGCCAGTATGGGGTCGATAGGTACCATTATATCTGTTGCTGCCAACAAGGCTTGGCCTATTTATCATTTTGATGTGAAGAACGCCTTTCTTTATGGTGATCTTGAGGAGGAGGTCTACATGATGCAACCACCGGGGTATGTAGTCGAGGGGGAGCATGTTTGACGACTACGTAAGATCATTTATGGCCTGAAGCAGAGCCCCAGGGCATGGTTTGACAGGCTCACTACGGAGATCAACACACTTGGTTTTCAGAGGACAACATCTGACTACTCTGTCTTTGTTAGACGACGATCTACTGGCACGATCGTTCTTGCTGTCTATGTTGATGATATGGTTGTCACAGGAGATGATGTAGACGGTATTCAGGAGGCCAAGACCTTCATCCAGAAGGTCTTTGTCACGAAAGACCTCGACCATCTTCGTTATTTTCTTGGTATCGAGGTAATACGCACTACGAAGGGGCTCCATCTTTCAGAGGAAGTATTGCCTCGATATTTTGACTGAGGCATGACTACTTGGATGCAAACCATTTGGCATCCTTGCAGAAGTTAGAAAATATTCAGCATTTACTGATCCACCTTTTGAGGATGCAACACGGTACATAAGCTTAGTGGGAAAATCACTCTATCTCACTGTTACTAGGCCGGATATATCATATGCTGTGAGCAGATCCAATCAGCATATGGAGAAGCCTCTTTACAGTCACTGGCAGGATGCTCTTTTGATCCTTCGATATTTGAAGGAATCTCCTAGACGTGGACTTTTCTATGGGGTGAATGGGCACACTAATATCTCCTCCTATACAGATTCTGACTATGCTAGCTCTCCGGAGGACCGTCGATCCACTACAGGATACACCATGTTTGTTGGGGATAATCTTGTCACTTGGCGAAGCAAGAAGCAAGCGTTGGTCTCCAGATCCAGTGCGGAAGCAGAATACAGGGCAATGGCTCAAGCCACCTGTGAGATCACATGGCTTGTCTCTTTTCTAACAGAACTTGGCATGTCAGTCGCCACTCCTGTACCCTTATACTGCGACAACAAGTTTGCCACGTACATCGCCACCAATCCAGTTTTCCATGAGCAGACAAAACACATTGAAGTTGATTGTCATTTCATTCGTGATGCAGTACGAGGAAGACAAATCAGCACTCCACACATCTCCACTGAACTTTAACTCGCAAACATCTTCACAAAGGCTCTTCCAAGGAAGCGCCTCATATACTTAGTATCCAAGTTGGGCATGATTGACAGATATGCTCCAACTTGAGGGGGAGTGTTAGAGTTGTTATATTTACAATTATGTTTGTAACCCTTCGGGTTCCGTAACCCCTCGGGGGTATTTATGTAATTTTCTCTCTAGGGTTTTCTCTATATATAAGAGACCCTAGCTCTATGGAATAGGTATCTCATTCGTCTCTCTTCTCCACAATTGATATACGAGTTAGGGTGATCACCTTTTGGATGTTATCCCCTCAATTCCTTAAAAAAACTATGAGTTGATTGATCACTTAAGTGTCTAAGAGACCCTTCAATTGAAGTAGAACTTCATCAATCAGACAAGAGAACTTGATCGATCACCCAAGTAGGACCGATTGATTACGTAAAGCCCTTTTGATGAATATGGAGCACAAGTGTTCGATCACATGAATGAAGTGATTGATCACTATGCTGAATCTGCAGAAAACCAGGAGAGAAGACTGATTGGTCAGAAAGAATTGCTTGATCAATCATGCTGATGTAGTCTGGAGTGCGAAGGTCGCAAATTAGTTTCTCTATAAAGCCCTACACGAGAAACCTATGTAGGAGACTCTGACACAAGGTTTGAAGTCTCAAACGACAAAATCAGATGTTGCAGAAACCCTTAATGTGAAGCAAATGAAATGAGAGCTTCTATGAAAACTCCCATCTTTGACTATATTGGCTATGATACCGTGTGGGATAACATGTAACCAAGAAGGCAATCTCACGAAGTTAATGATTTACGTGGAAAAACCCTTCATAGAAGGGAAAACAATGACCACGAGAGGATATGACCTAGTACACAGAGGCTTTTAAGGTTACTTCTTTTTCGATTAATTATTAATGGTGGGTGTGCACCATATTTATAAGGGTAGGAGTTAGAGATTCACACTCAAGATTGTTTGTCCAAGTATATTTCTTTGTGTTCACCAATATCATCTTAACATACACACAACCCCTACCTTATCCCGCACCATTCCTTGCTTACGTGCATATCCTCTTCGATCAACTCATGGATTTCATTTATTGCTATACTTATGTTTGGATTTATCAGAAATAGGGATGGGTGTTAGCATTAGAAATGATAATTGTTGAAGGATGTCTTTGAATGCTTATGTTTAGTCCCACATTGTGTGATGGTGGGAGTTTGGTGTTTTGGTGGTTCTACATAAAGAGCCCCACACCCATTGTAACATTTGAGAAAGATGAATAGAGTATCAGCCTTGAGATAGTTCTCTCGTGGTTTCATCTTGCTCCTCATAGGGTAGGGTTTCATATAAAAATCCATGTGTTATATTTTATTGTTCTTGCTTTAGTCCTCTTCCGCATTTCATATTTGTACATGGTATCAAAGCAAATCAATTTTGGGAGATTTGATTTTTATTTGAAGTTTTTTTTATTCAAAGTTCTATTATTATTATAATTCATATTGTTTAAAGTTCTGAAGATTATCGTTGCCAAGTTCAAGGAAAAACTAAGGTTTCTAGAACCCTAATTTTGACTGCTCCAGATCTCACAGCCTTGATGATATTAATATTTTGCTTCATCATGTTCCTGATGGCGGCAATCCATGAGGGATCTTATTCACGTTCTGCTACGCTGTGGTAATTGGTTCCAAGGAACCCATCTATCCTCAAAGTAGAATGACTTGCGATCATGCCCTCCAATGGCCACCTCCAGCATAGATCCAAGCCGCACGAGCCTGTCCAGACACCAGAGGCACCCACCTCAGGTGCTTATTCTCCATGCGATATCACAATTTTTGCCAAATCATTGGTTTCAGCATCATCATAGAAGAAGGTTGAAGAACCCACCCAGCCGATCGGACTGAGAAAGGGTAGTGGTGTAACTTCCATCTTTCAGTATTAGTAGTAGTCCATAACACTAACTCACTATTAAGTGCAGTATTGAGTTCATGGTATAGGGAGAGTGAGTTCATGGTATATGGAGAAGGCATGCGATAATGTAGAATAGAATATACGCAAGAATGATGAGAAACGTGTCAACGAAAGTCATGAGACTGCAATGATAAGTGCATCTTGCTTGTTCGGAAAAGGAAAGAAGCCAAAGCAATAGGGAAACACATGCGAGGGCACCATCATACCTGGGCCTCCTCTGCATTTTAGGTGACTCAAAAGCCCCTTGTGTCATCTCTCCAAGCGAGGTGGCACCATACCCTCGCCCATCCCCTCCTTCGTACATGCATGACCTATAGGCGACATCGCCTAAACCCCTTGTTAGGAAATTCCCGGGTCGAATTTAGTGGATATTTGTTCGACGATTCACGGCCTCTGTCTGGTGCAGGTACTCTGCTAGGTATCGCTGGTCTGTTCGGGGCTCAGCCATAGACCCCCAGTTATTGGATCTAATCCTCTGTGAAAACAAAGAAAATCCGCCTTTCCTCATTTTCACCTCGCCATTTCATAAGGCTATGCCATCCTATAAAGAATTTGAGAATTATGGTCAATACCAATGTCCAGTTCAAGGACATGTTTCTAAAGAAGTTCTACCCCTAAGTAGGACTAACATGATGAATACACATCACTTGCTTTTCTCATCTGCCCCATGAAGCCTTTTGTGATGCTTGGGAGAGGTATAAGGACATCATGCAGAAATGTCCTTGTCACGGTCTAAATGACAACATCTTGGTCCAATCATTCTTCATCGGTCTCAACACTGAGATGCATGGTTTATTGAGCGTTGCATGTGGAGGCAGCTACACTTCACGCGGAGCAGATATCGTCTGGGAGGTATTCGAGCAGATGGCTGACCTTTTGGGTTCCGTAACCCTTAACCCTTCGGGTTCCGTAACCTTTAACCCTTCGGGTTCCGTAACCCCTGAGGGGTATTTATGTATTTTTCCTCTTGTACTCTCTAGGGTTTTTTCTCTATATAAGAGACCTTAGCCCTATGGAATAGATATCCCATTTTGTCTCTCTTCTCCACATGGTATCAGAGCAACGGTCCTAGACCGGGGTTCTGACCTAAAATCCCCACCGCCACCTTCAAGCCTCGCAAAAGCCTGCGCGGGCCCTCTTCCCTGAATTAGGGCCCCACGTAAGGCCCTTCAATCCCCTCCAATGCAACAGCCCTCCCGCTAGCGCTACCCTTCGCTTTCAGGACCTCCTACGAAGGTCGTCAGCCCCACAGCTACCCTCCACGGTACCGTAGGACTCTTTGGAGATCCAAACTCATCACGGATCGCTTCCAAGAATCAAGATCTGCTGTCCATTAAGGATTTTCAGCCCTTCTTCAAGGGCAAACGTGAGTTTTAGGGCATTTTTTAGCTCTTATATACATCCTTTGTTGATCACAAGATCGTCTTTCTATTTTAAGATCACCATGGCGCCTTCTTCTACCGAGACAAAGCCCTTGGCCACGAATATTATGAAACAAGGCACTACTATCAAACTCAAGGGCACGGAAAATTACGTGCTTTGGTCTCGATCTTTTATGGTGTTCATTGGTGGTCAGAGGAAACTCTACATTTTGACTAAAGATTCTTTAGATGAAAAGGACAAAGAGTACGACAACTGGCAGACTGACAACTATTTTATTATCAACTGGACGACCAACAGTGTTGAGGCTCATATTGCCTCAAATCTTCTTTACAAAAATACGGCCAAGGAAATGTGGGAGGATCTCGAGCAAACATACTCCCAGAAGAAGACGAAGTCACGCCTTGCATATATTTACAGGCGAATCTTGTCGGCAAATCAGGGCGATTCCACCCTCATCGAGTACTACAGGCATCTATCCAGTCTGTATGAGGAGCTTGCAATATTTCAGCCCTCATGTTGCACCAAACAGATACAAGAGCATTCTGACTGGCAGGTATATCGCTTCCTTGATGGCCTGCATTCTAGGTACCATGCAACGAAGGAGCAATTTCTTATATCAGACACACTGCTAACAATGAAGGCCATCTTTGTCCGACTTGAGGAGCTCGAGACATCCGCTGCCCGGCCTCCTGTCTTACCTTCAACAGAGAACTTTGCACACATCGCCTCATCTGGACGAGGAGGCAGATACGGCTTGCGAGGAGGACGCGGTCGCGATCCAAGTCGTGGTCGTGGACGGGAATCTGGACGAGGCCGTGACGTTAGTCGTGGTCGTGGGCGAGACTCTACTGCCCCATGCACTCACTGTGGTAGGTGGAACCGCCCGACTGAACGATGCTGGCAGAAGTTTGGCGTGCCTTCTTATCATGCCAATAATGCTTATGAGGATGCCTATGATGTGGAAGAAGTATCGCCTACCTCCAGTGGCTAGACTGTTCATCTTAATGATGCAGATTACTGCCGCCTAATGCAGATCCTTCAGACTCTAGGCCTACCACCACTAGTAATACTACAACTGTTGTTCTGGCCACTCCTTTAGGTACAATAGCCAACTCTGCTATCACTCCTACTCCAGCTTGGATTATTGATTCCGGCGCCTCTACTCATCTCACTGGAGAAGGTAGTCTGCTCACCTCTTCCATACTATCTACCTCTGTGAAGTCAGTTCGAGTCGCTAATGGGACTCAATCACATATTACTACTGTCGAACTATGGAATTCTCTTCCAAGCTCCGACTTTCGGAGGTTCACCGTGTTCCTGATCTTCCTCTTAGCTTGTTGTCAGTTCACAAGCTTTGTGTTGAGCTTCATTATCATGTGATATTTGATGAGTCTTGTTGTTATTTTCAGGACATTCGGACGAGACAGATTTTTGGTGGAGGTCATGAGAAGAACGACCTATATTACCTTGACATACCCTTAGACTCCAATTTTGTTGGTGCTGTATCTATCTCCGAAGATCTGCTCCTGTGGCATCTGCGCCTTGGACATCTCTCTGCCAAGGCCATCTCCATGATGTTTCCAGAACTCTCTGCTCTGAAGCCCTTTCAGTGCGAGGCATGTGAGTTCGGGAAACACCATCGAACTTCGTTTCCGTTCGTACTGAGTCTCGTAGTACTGCTGCTTTTCATCTTGTTCACTGTGATGTTTGGGGACCTTGTCCGATCTGCACATTAAGTGGTCATCGCTACTTTATAGTTTTTGTTGATGATTATAGTCGATCTTCTTGGATATATCTATTAAAGGATCGTTCGGAGATTAATCAGATTGTCAGAAATTTATTTCAATATGTTAAAACTTACTTTTCTAGCATTGCTAAGATCATTCGTACCGACAATGCTCTTGAGTTAACCCAACATGACTTGACCTCTTTCTTTGCATCCCAGAGAACTATTCACCAAACATCATGTCCATATATCTCACAACAGAATGGTATAGCTGAGAGGAAACTCCGACACTTGCTAAATGTTGCCAGATCTCTTCTTAGTCAAATGAGTGTTCCTAAACAATACTGGGGAGATGCTATCCTTACTGCAGTGTATCTCATCAACCGTGTTCCTTCATCAGGTCTCAAAGGGGCAACTCCATTTTCCTTACTTTATCCTACCGAGTCTCCTTTTCCTATACCTCTGCGAAATTTTGGTTGTATTGCCTTTGTTCATAACTTTCATGCAGCTGACAAATTATCCTCTCGTGCCATCAAATACGTCTTTATTGGGTACTCTCGTACCCAGAAAGGCTATCGCTGCTATGATCCTGTTGGACGTCGATACTATGTATCTGCTGATGTCACCTTCTTTGAGCAAACAAGTTATTTCACACAGACTGTGTGTGACATTCTTCTGAACCTCCCTCCTCCACCAATCGTCTATACTCTCCAGCGTACCTCTATACCTTCTACACCAGTGTCTGTACATTTGCCTGTCCCTTTTATGCAGGATGATATGACCACTTCGAGTGCTCCCACCACTGCTGTCACGGATGTACCTGGGGAGCTTCCTGTAGCTCTATGCAAGCAAAAAAGGAGATGTACGTATCACCCCATGTCACATTTTACTTCTACAGATGGTTTATCTAGTTGTGACAAGAGATTTGCAGATGCTCTCAATGCTCTTCCCGTTCCAAGAGATCATTTCAGTGCAATGCAAGATCAATGTTGGCGACAGGCTATGGATGAGGAGATGGATGCACTTACCTCTCAGGGTACGTGGGATCTTGTGCCGTGCCCCCCGGGAGTTCGCCCTGTGGCTTGTTGATGGGTCTTCACGACTAAACAGTCGCCTGATGGTTCTATTGACAGGTTGAAAGCCAAACTTGTTGCCAAAGGTTTCACACAAACTTTTGGAGTTGATTATTTTGAGACCTTCTCGCCTGTTGCCAGAATGGGGTCGATACGTACCATTCTCTCTGTTGCTGCCAACAAGGCTTGACCCATTTATCAATTTGATGTGAATAACGCCTTTCTTTATGGTGATCTTGAGGAGGAGGTCTGCATGTTGCAACCGTCGGAGTATGTAATCGAGGGGGATCATGTATGTCGACTACGCAAGGTCATTTATGGCCTGAAGCAGAGCCCAAGGGCATGGTTTGACAGGCTCACTACGGAGATCAACACACTTGGTTTTCAAATGACAACATCTGACTACTTTGTCTTTGTTAGATGACGGTCTACTGGCACGATCATCCTTGCTGTCTATGTTGTTGATATGGTTATCACAAGAGATGATGTGGATGGTATTCAGGAGACCAAGGCCTTCCTCCAGAAGGTCTTTGTCACGAAAGATCTTGGCCAACTTATTTATTTTCTTTGCATCGAAGTAATACACACTACAGAAGGGCTCCATCTTTCACAGAGAAAGTATTGCCTCGATATTCTGACTGAGGCAGGACTTCTTGGATGCAAGCCATCTGGCATACCTACAGAAGTTAGAAAATATTCAGCATCTACTAGTCCAGCTTTTGAGGATACAACACGATATAGAAGCTTAGTGGGAAAATTAGTCTATCTCACTGTTACTAGGCTAGATATATCATATGCTGTGAGCAGAGCCAATCAATATATGGAGAAGCCTCTTTACAGTCATTGGCAGGATGTTCTTTTGATCCTTCGATATTTGAAGGAATCTGCCGGACGTGGACTTTTCTATGGGGTGAATGGACACACTAATATCTCCGCCTATACAGATTCTGACTATGCTAGCTCTCCTGAGGACCGCCGATCCACTACAGGATACGCCATGTTTGTTGGGGATAACCTTGTCACTTGGCGAAGCAAGAAGCAGACAGTGGTATCCAGATCCAGTGTGAAAGCAAAATACAGGGCAATGACTCAGGCCACATGTGAGATCACATGGCTTGTTTCTTTCCTAACAGAACTTGGCATGTCAGTCGCCATTCCTGTACCCTTATACCGCGACAACAAATGTGCCACGTACATCACCACCAATCTAGTTTTCCATGAGCGGACATAACACATTGAAGTTGATTGCCATTTTATTCGTGATGCAATACGAAAAGGACGAATCAACATTCCGCACATCTCCACTGAACTTCAACTTGCAGACATCCTCACAAAGGCTCTTCCAAGGAATCACCTAATATACTTAGTATACAAGTTGAGCATGATCGATAGATATGCTCCAACTTAAGGGGGAGTGTTAGAATTATTATATTACAATTATATTTGTAACCTTTCAGGTTCCGTAACCCTTAATCCTTCTGGTTCCGTAACCCTTAACCCTTCGGGTTCTGTAACCCTTAACCCTTCGGGTTCCGTAACCCCTTAGGGGTATTTGTGTATTTTTCCTCTTATACTCTCTAGGGTTTTTTCTCTTTATAAGAGATCCTAGCCCTATGGAATGGATATCCCATTTTGTCTCTCTTTTCCACACCCCTCTACCGCACGCAAGGTTCGAGAAAGCGGTAAGCGTATGCGTTCGGACATGTCATTGAATAACGACTAAGAGGTATGCGGAGGCATATTCAGGGTATATGCGGTTCTATGTGGTTTTCTAATTTTTAATATAAAAATAAATAAATATCCACAAAATACTATGATTGAAACAAATTTATAAAGAAAAGCTTATGATGATTTAAGAAAAAAGACTTTCATGTATAGCTCTAAACAATCTCTACCTATCAAATAATATAACATCAAACCATGTACCTTATTCGCCTTATCTTTGTTATCAACTTTTCATCATCTATCATGTTTTTATTATTTTAAACCATTTGTTTTTTAATAATAAAATAATAAAACCATATAGATTTACCTAAATTTAAACCATCTACCTCCAGAGTGCTTCATGAGTTCAGAGTGCTTTGTAAGAAGATGGGGTTTCCTTTGAACCATTTTTCTTTCTATTGGCCTAATAGCATATGTTGCCCTATTTTTTATTGTAAGGCCCAAATAGTTGGATCCAGTAGGGCCACATTCTTCTATGTGTTTAAAAAAAGGGAAAGGGACTGGGCCCAAGTGCTATTGTATTAAAAAATAAGGGGTTGAACTTGTTGGGCACAGGTTGGACTACCACTTAAAAAACTAGGAAAACGAAAGTCATATTAACCAAAAAAGGGAAAGTCGAAAAAAGAAGAGGGGAGTGTTTGGTGGCGGTTTCACGATTCTACCATTGTTTAAGGCACAATGACCCAACGTTTCTGAGTTCTCTCGGTGGGAGACTCATTGTTTTGCTCGATTCTCCATTGATTGTGAACTCCATTGTGTATGAATATTCCCACAGCATGTGACCGTGAAATCAAGTATATATGATTATTCCCACGTCATATTCTATTGACCGTGAACTCCAATGTGTATGTATATTCTCATGACATGTTCCATTGACCATGAACTCCAATACGCATGGATATTCACACAGCAAGTTCCGGTGATAGTGAACTCTACTATGCATGGATATTCCCACGTCATTTATTATTCGTCCCTTTAGAGAGATGTAGCATTCTTCAGTGAAGAAGACATGTTGCAAGCCATAGTTCTCCAGGTAAGAGACTCACGAGCTAGTTCACACTCCAGCTTTCGGTTTCTCCTCACTAGCATGGCATGAGAAATAACGTCCTCGGCGGTAATAAAAAATGTATGTGTTAAGTTGATATTGTTTGTAGTGTCATGTATTCAATGTGTGAGTAAGTCATTTCTTTATGTTTCTCAAGATGAGCATTGCATGTTCCATCTTGAGGGGGAGTATTGAAGAATTTCTTTAGAGGCTCATGTTTAGTCCTACATCGTTTGATAGTGGAAGTTTGGTGTCTTGGTGGGCTATATAAAGAACTCCACACCCAATGTAACCTTTGAGAAAGATGAATAGAATATTATCCCTTTTGAATCGGTTCTCTCATGGTTTCATGCCGCTCCTCATGGAGTAGGATTCCACGTAAAGGTCCACGTGTTCTATTTTATTGTTCTTGCTTTAATTCTCTTCCGCGTTTCATATTTCTACAACGATGAAGTATATATACTGGTTACATGAGCTCCATGATTCTCTTGGGAGTATTTAGAAGGTGTGATGGTGGGTTTAGCTTTCGGTGTTCCCCATACACCATCATGGGCAGATTATAGGAAGACTTTAGGTGGTCTGGTCTCGGAAATTATATAGTGTAGGTAAATGGTGTGACACATACTCTAACACAATAAGTATAGTTATGTTTTTATTATAGAAAAGGTGCCGGTCAGAGCCATGCGAACTTACAAAGTAGGATACGAGCCTCTACGTGCTCTTTATTGCTCAATTTCTCGAGCCCTATCTAGGCAACGTTTGCAGGATGAAAGCCACTTGTATAGAAAAGATAGAAGTCTAACATAGTGGGTATATACTTTCCCTCCCTCAGTGGAATCATCAAGATGGTTGGGTATGACAGATGCATGCTGAAAGGTCACTGGTTTTCAGACCTTAGTTACGTGGGATTCTTGCCAAGCTTCCACACGATTAGGGCTATTTTCATAAGAGAACCCTCTTGAACTGAATTCATTTCTCATCTGGAAAGATCATGGCCCTAAAGAATGATGCTCAAAACTAGTAGTGCGAGCGACAATAATTAGAGTATTATCAAAAGAAGAATTAAACATGTGTCATTATAGGGGAGACTCTCTGAACCTAGTCTTGTCTGAATACTGGAACTGTAGGCTAGGTAGGTCTTCTTGTTTTTGGAAAGGAGTGTGCGTGCTAATAGAAAGGCAGAGAAGAGCCTAGAGTAGGTGGACATTCGTTCAAAGTAGAGCTACAAGGGGGTGCAGAGGTCGAGTTTCGTTTATTTTCCCATAGAGATCCAAACTCCCAGGTTTCAATCTGACATCACTCTTATTTAGTAGCTGTTAGAGTATATACGTCACTTATCATGTAGATGGGTAAATGGATCACTCCAGGATCC
This sequence comes from Ottelia alismoides, assembly GCA_037367405.1. NCBI lineage: Eukaryota > Viridiplantae > Streptophyta > Magnoliopsida > Alismatales > Hydrocharitaceae > Ottelia > Ottelia alismoides. The sequence continues at coordinate 398,111 of JAZKJV010006982.1, read as the reverse complement.
ATTTACCGCATCCAGAATTTAGTCCCACATCTTCCAGTGGTGGGGCTTGGTGAGTCCGTCTAGGCTATATAAGAAGCCCTAGACGTCCTGTATCCAATGAGAATGTTCAATGCAACATATGGCCCTTTGAGGCCTTCTCCTGTGGTTTCATCCCGCTCCTTAGGAAGCAGGGTTCTACGTTAAAATCTTGTATTCCTAATTTTTTTATTCTTTTCTCTGATATTCACTTCCGCATTATATTTTCTAACATGGTATCAGAGCGGGTTTGATTCTCGAGGATTTTATACTCTTTATTATGCTCTCTTCGAGATTCGATTGGTAAAGCATGTGATTCTTAATTAGAGATTATTCGTGTTCAAGATTTTTTCAAGATCAGATTCAAGGGTTTCAATTCGGTTCTAGGATTTTTCTTAAAACCCTAATCCATCCATCTCTATGTAGAACGATGGCGATCTCGAGAAGGAACCCAGAGACGAGAACACATCAACAGTAGTCTCGCAGAGCAAGATCGATCACTGTCCTCATTTTGAAGTCTATTCCCCTTGCTAGACCACTGTACTTCTCCCTAAGGAGCGGTGATTGACAACGATGCCAATGGCACAAATCTTGCACAATGATTCACCATCCCACCTTCATCGTCAATCTCCGAATCCAGGTGCCGCCCCACCTTCAAATAGTTGTTTCCAGGCGGCAGCACCTCACTACCCTTAACTCCAGTCCACTTTGCTCCTGTGCGGTGGCGATACTCTCCTCTCGATCTCGCATAGGCGAGATCTCCTTCCTCCTTGCACACACAGGAGAAGCCCTAAGCGAGCCCCTAGCCCCACATCAAAAGCTTCACGTGCTTCCAGGTGGCGCTTTTCGATGCTCAGGCGGAACATCTCCCTCCCAGGCGGCGATGTTCCTTCTCGAGTCTTTGGTTCGAAGGGCGGCAATGGCTATAGACAAGAGCAGGGGCCCCCCTTTAGAGGCGGCTTCAAGAGAGGGTTCCCGAGTGGGAACCCTAAATAAGGGCAGGGTCTGAGTAGGGCAAAAGGAAAAAAAGAGAGCCCAAGTGGGCTGCGGTAAAAAAAATTCTCTATTGCATCTTCTAGCCCAAGTGAGCCGAGGGTCCTATTTTTTTTAAATGAGAGGTGATTTGTTTCCGGTCCAATTGGGCCGTCTGTGTTTCAAAAAAAATCTTAAAAAAGGTCGCCTACAAAAAAAACCATATGTGACAGAAAAGGAAAGAAAGAAAAACCTAAAAAATGATGATGACCGACTTATTAAAAAAATTGTGATGGCTATTAAAAAAAGAGGGAAATAAACAAGAAAAAAATAATTAAATTGAGTAGGAAAAAGCTGAGAAAATTGTGACGGCTTATTGGATTTTTTGTCCTCCCCATCTTCTTGTCTTCTACCAACTTGGTCGATGTTTGTTATTCCAACCTGTATGTGAGAAAGGGGGAGTATTGTGTAAAGTTCTATATGCCAGAGATTCGTCAGATTCTCCAATTCAGATGCCAAGCCGGATTTCCAAACTCTACAGATGTTCATATATTTCAGACTCTGCGGATTGGTTAAGAGTCCAAGTTCGAGGCATTCCATATTTGAGTGATCCATTTTTTTCGACTTCTCCAGAGAGATTCCTTTTCAAACACGCACATGTATGCGATCGTCAGTTTGTGGTCCTTATCTTTTGTTTTTGTTCTCAGAGTTTTCATGTATTCCATAGGGACTCCAGAGTGGATATTCCATTTCCTATGCCATGTGGGTTAGGGTTTTCATGTGATTATAGAGGGACTCCAGAGTAGAGATCCCATTCTCTGAGCCTGTATGGGAGAACCCAGTTCTTCGACGAGGAGACTTTTCAGACTCCATTCTCTAGCGATCGTGGACTCTGACGAGGATGTCTCCATGGTTTTTTCAATTCGGCCCTTTTAGAGATGGAGCAGTTGTCTACATGATGTGGTGGGCCATAGTTTTCCAGGTGGAGTCTCATTTTCAGTTGCAGTGACTCTGACATGCGCAGTATATAGAGCACATACTCTCCGACGAGGAGATTCAGTTTGAATCATACTCCAGCTCGTTTGTTCCTCCTCACATGCATGGCATGAGAAGCAACGTCCTCGACAACAACCGACAGTTGTGTGCGTTGAGTTGATATTGTTTGTAGTGTCTTGTATTGTGAGTTTGAGTGATTTCTTTTTGTTTGTCCAAGTTGAGCATTGCATGCTCCAGCTCGAAGGGAAGTGTTAGAGTATATGCATCACTTATCATGTAAATGGGTAAATGGATCACTCCAGGATCCATTTACCACATCCAGAGTTTAGTCCCACATCTTCCACTGGTGGGACTTGGAGAGTCTGTGGAGGCTATATAAGAAGTCCCAGACCTCATGTATCCAATGAGAAAGTTCAATGCAACATATGGTCCTTTGAGGCCTTCTCCCGTGATTTCATCCCACTCCTTAGGGAATAGGGTTCCATGTTAAAATCCTGCGTTCCTAAATATTTTATTCTTTTCTATGATGTTCGCTTCCACATTATATTTTTTAACAGTAGCTTTTACTAGATAATTTGTATATAAATGTGAGTTTGAGTTCTACATGCAAACCTTAATTACAGGGGCACATGTAAAATTTCTGATTATGATTAACCCTCGAAAGAAGAGGAAACTTGCTGTGCTTATTTATGCATTGAAAGTGGAAATGCTGACGTAAAATATGTGATAAATAGGATAATTACTTGACATGTAGTTATTTCAAGTATGATGAACTACTGGGGAGCATAATCAATCTAGCTTACAGGCAAAATAGCTACAATTCTAGCTGGTGTCATCTCTCTGTACAACGATCTTGGACTAATGCAGTCACATTTTTAATTGGTTTTTTAAAAGAGGAATTCACTGAGCATGACCTAGTACCAAAGATCTTTTATGTGACTGATTTAACTTACTGTCAACATCATACTCTCATAAGATCAGTTCTATTCTCATAGACTCGTGATAGAGAGCTTAAGTACACGGGTTATCCGTGTAGAAATCTGTGTTATATTATAACAGTAATGACGTTTTAGCGTTGCCTTCTCATAAAATTTTGATGAGGTGATGGAATGATTAGGTAATTTTCCTTGGTAATAACGCCCCCTTTATATGTGAGAGATTTAAAGGTCCCCCTCAAGATATATAACAAAATAAGATTACATTTTTCACTAACTAAACACATGAAAAGTGAGCTTGCATGTGGAATTTGCCAGGAATTTGGCCCATTTTTCGCGGTGTTTCTGCTCTAACTTTCTCAATGCTGAGAGGATGTGTTTTCATTACAGGGGGTAGTAGTTCCTGATGTAGTAACAAACACAACCTACTGTGTGTATGAGTCAGATGTTGCTACTGGTTATGGTGTTGGTGCTTTTCTGTTCCTGCTCTCCGGTGAATCAGTACTGATGGCTGTCACAAAATGCATGTGCTTCGGGAGGCCTCTAGTTCCTGGCAGCAGTCGAGCTTGGTCCATCATATATTTTGGCTCTTCCTGGTATGCCCTTTCCTGCTAAAGAGGAGAAAACATCGTCACTTGTACTCTTATTTTTCTTCTATTAACAAGGACTTCCTATGTCTAAATAACACCGTTTGCAGGATGACCTTCTTAATAGCAGAGGCTTGCTTGATTGCTGGTGCAACAAAGAACGCTTACCACACGAAGTACAGGGACGCCATTTATGCTCAAAACTGGACTTGCGAATCCCTGCGGAAAGGCGTGTTTGTTGCAGGTGCTGTGTTTGTCGTCTTCACCATGATCCTCAATGTTTATTATTACATGTACTTCACCAAGGCTACGAGCCAAGTTGCACGCAAAACCAGCAAAGCTCAAGGAGGCGTCGGTATGACTGGCCATGTCTAGTGGCAACATTGCCTATGCAAGGTAACTGCCGCAATTTATGTTTCATAATGAGTGCTTGGCCCATATAATCCGATAGCCAATATAGTTGTGGTAGATGGCTACTGTAGTAGGGATTGTCTTTTAATGATTCTATCTATGGTAGGCAGGGGTTTGAGGACTGACATCAGAGACTGCAACTGTAGGTTGAATTTAAGTGAAATTGGTATCGAGAGCCATGATCATCCCCTGTAATTGTCGAATAGGCGCTATTGTGGAACTCATGAAGGCGATGGGAATCCATTGCATTTTAGTAATTTAGCAGAGGTGAATTTAAATATATGTCAGTGTTATCTGTTTCTTGGCCTTCAGTAATTTCATTATGGGAGGTACTGTTAGATTGCACAAGCGAGCGCAGATGCTTGGCCAAGAACATATGCTTCCAACTGTATTATGCAACGCCAATTTCCAATCAGATATTTAGCTAGTTGCGGCTCATTTAGCAGGAAGGTCAGGTCTGAGTCTCACAATTATGTGTGATCTTCGCTGGTATTCCTTAATAGGTTCAGTTCGACCGCCTTTGAGAAGAAACTCTATATATTGGATTTTTCTTATTCGTCAGCATGTTCGGATGAACGATAATTGATCCCTTATTATCTTGGAATAAAGGCTTTATCCCGGTGAACAAGATAAGGTTGTCATATATTATGTCTATGTACAATACTTATTCCTCCCTTATCCCTCAAAATGATCGAGCAAGAATAATTGATATATCCTACTTATTCTTTTTCATCTTTATTCAATAACCCCAATCCGAACTGGTCAGATGATAAAAAAAGGAATCAAAATAACGCTGTTTGGATGCATGTTATATCCATTATCATGGAATAAGCTATCTTATGATAAATGGTTACATTGTGATTACATCATTTGTTATGTATGTGTAGAGTACTTATTCTTTCCTTATCGTTCAAAGCGATAAAAAAAGATGTTCCACCTTATTTGTTATCCCTTATCTATCTAAAAGGGAAAAGGTATACTAATGTGAATTTGAAGCCCTTGGATTGGAAGTGGGGCCCTCCATTTTTATTTGGAAGATGAGAAGGCAATGTTCGGTTTAGCATCTCTCTCTTGTCAATTCTCCAAATGATGAGTTCCAATCGGTCCTTTCCTAAGATATGTAATGTGGTGGTGGGGATACATTCATGCACACATCTCTCTCTCCAACAGTCCGGAAAGGAGGGCTAGTAGAGGACCATTCCTTCCAATATCTAAATCATTCTAAGGTGGATAAGACCCCAAAGGGAAGGGGAAGGGAAACACATCAATGTGACAGGACCAAATCGGTCCCCATTTTGCAATGATATCCCTCCCTCAATGTAAACACTGACAAGGAGTTCTTGGGAGCTTCTCTCTCTCTCTTGGGCTTGTCCTTTCTTTTGCAGCTGTTCTATGTGAATGTCTTGTGAAGGTGGCTTGTTAAGGTACTTAAAATTGAGAATTTACATCGTAAAAATTTTAGTATTTTTTTACGAGATAATTGAATCGGATATTATCGTAAAGTACTTTCCTTCAAAGATCCTTAGACGATCGCATGGTCGACAAGGATGGCTTGGTTCATATTGAGATAGGAAAACCGATGTCTACTAGGGAGGCCCGTCACCTCTTTGGCAAACGTGCTCTATGCTCTACCAAAACGTTTGACCAACCAAACAACATAGGGCGTCTATCTAAGAAGGAAGAAGAAGGACGTCACCATAAAAAATCAATCAAAAGAGAACTCGGAGGTAGTCATCAAAGAAGAAAGTGCAGTCTTCCGACCCTATCTTATAAAATGGGACGCGAGGCTATGGATCATGGGGGTTCATCTTCTTGTTGAGGGTAAGTGACAAGAGGCATTACAACACTTCTCAACGTAGTAATGTTATGACATCTCAGATCTTGACCCCAGCTGTTATAAATGAAAACTGAGCCTAACAACTTATCAGATCCAAAGTCCAATTGGTCATGCCTGCCACCACCGGATAATCTATCTTCACAGGATAAAATCTAATCATATATGCCCTTATACCATCTTCTAACCGGTTGTCGATCTCTTTCTTCCTCCACAAAAATCATCGTCTCAAACTACTGATTTGTCATGGTAAAAAAATGCATATCGCGATGGTAGAAAAAATGAATATCGCGGTTTAACCAGAAACAAATATGCACGTAGTGGTAAAATCGTAAATGGGCCTCAAAAGGTAGAAATATAAATGCCACAATAAAATTATGTCTTCTAAGATAAATTATTGAATAGTGCAAGTATTCAAGAGTTTCAGAAGAGTTACAATTATCTCTATGATATTATTAACAAAAAAACTAATATTGCCATACTTGATGACTACACGGCAAACGAATCCCTTGCTGTATTCGATTTTATTAAGATGCGGAACAGTTTGATCAATATATGGATATAACTGTTATCACATCCACTTTAAAACAAAATTCAGATGGAAATATGGATATTAATAGATATGGAAGCTATGTTATTTTATGCTTAAAAATGGACATACACATAAAAACTGAAAATAAATCAGATAGAGATCACGGCAGCACTACTTTATAGATTAGTATAGATATACATATATTGAATGACTTACATATGAAATAGATATATTAAATGTTTTTATTTCATAACAATTATATTAAATATGATAAAAAAAATAAAATTTCAAATATGAGTTAACATATGTATCTATTTTGAAATGAATATGAATAAGGAAGCACTTTGTAATCCACAAAAAAATGATTTCACTTGATTCTTTTTTGATATTAACATATCATTAAATTATCTAATGATCGAATAGATGTGACAAACACATTGAAAGATGGGATGGCATGCATGGTTCTTTTGTGATGGGGCTGCTCTCGCGCTCATTTCCCTCATTTTTTTATTTTTATTTGCAAAATATTACTATGTGTGTATATATATCCTTCTAATATATCATTCGAATTTTGTCAGAAACAGAGAGTCCTATATCCTCCATCTAGAACATGTAATTTTAACGGTCTAAACATTGATGTAATCGATTTGTTCTAGATGGAGGGTATATGAATCTCCGTTTCTGACGAAATTCGAATGACATATTAGAGGGATATATAGATGGAAATACATGGCTTTATTTTTGAAAAAAAAGTTGAAAAATGAGGCGAGAGTAGCCATATTGGCCGCATAGAATGACATATTAGAGGGATGTAGTGATGAAAATAAATGAAGGTATTTTCTTTAAAATATCACAGGAAAATGGGGTACCTTTATTTATTTTCATCACTACATCCCTCTAATACGCCAATCCAATTTCGTCAGAAACAAAGACGTCATATTAGAGGGATATATTGATGAAAATACATGGCGGTATTTTTGAAAAAAAATCGCTGAAAAATGGAGCAGGGACAACACAATTTCCCCCTACACACGCACAAACGCACGCGCGCGCGCACACACACATGTATGTATGCATGTATTTATGTATATTTGTGTATATATGCGTATGTATGTGTATGCATATGTATATGTGTGTGTAGATATATGTATATGTATATATATATTTTCTATTTATGGAGGTCCTTGCAATAGGACATGGTCCTTCTTGAGTTCAGGAAGGCCGTCCCATTTTATAAAAAACACAACAATTTTGTAAAATAGGTAAACATTTGGTGTTATAACTGCACATTATAATACAAAATTGCACATTGTAAAATACAAAAGTACACATTGTATTTTTTTATTAAAATAAACATTAAAAGTGTACATTATAATACAAATTATTTACCTATTTTACAAAAATATTAATGTTATTTTACACAAAAGGGCAGCCTTCCTGAACTCAAGAAGGACCATGTCCTATTTTAAGTATCTCCTACATATATATATATATGTGTGTGTGTGTGTGTGTGTGTGTGTGTGTGTGTGTGTGTGTGTGTGTGTGTGTGTTGTGTGTGTTGTGTGTGTGTGTGAGGATTTTATCCAATGGATCATGTGCCCATTAGATTTGTGATGTGCAACTGTATTTAGCCATCCGATTTTACTCCAATGATTTTATTACTTCTCGTTCATTTCCTTTTTAACGCTAATCTATAACCATGGCAAACTCCATCTGTCTTCTGCTCGTGATTTTATTTCCTTTTTTAATCATAATTATGTCTACAAACATTACATCATAAGTATTTCCAAAATGGGCAAGATCATCTTCATCTTTGTCTTCCTCTTGATGCAAAATCTTGTAATGAACTTAAATTTACCTATTTGTGTTTTATTTTAGTTTCAATTTTTACCAACAGTTCCTTATTTATTACTATAGCCTATTCCGGTATTACTATCAGTATACTTCTTAATAACTTACGTATTTAATTTATTTACTTACAATATGTTTTACGTTACTATCGCTAACAAAAAAGTTACTACTCGTGTGTTTTCTTGTGAATATACCGATAACTGATGCGATTTCCTTTTTATTGACAAGGCTTATAGTTTATTAATGATTATGAAAGTCTTACTGATCATGTATTTAATTTGAAATACCTTTGTCTTACTTACATCTCAACGTTCTATATTATGTATCTCTTTATGTTATTATTTACTCTTAAATTCTTACATGTGTTTTTATTGAATTCAGTAACACTCCTTTACATTGTTTAGTAACATTTGATAATGTTTCAAGTAATATTTTTATTTATATCATTACCATCTTAAATTATTTCAGTAACACTCATCTACATTACTTCAGTAATGTTTGATACTATTACAAGTGATTTTCTGCAATTATATCAGTAACATCTTAAATTATTTGAATAACAATCCTTTTATGTTACTCCAATAATGTTTGATATTATTTCAAGTAATATATGTAATCTCATATGAAACATCTTAAATTAGTTCAATAATTTCATTCAATAATATACAAACTTCTTAACATTAGATCCCGTATCAATAGTAAATTTGTGCCATCCTCTTTCTAAAACCGTATTTTTTAGTAACGCTTTTAATTACAAATTTATTTTCTTAACACGTGTTGTCTTTATTCTTTCCCCAACATATTTCTATTTTTTGATGATTCATCTTATTGTATGGGCGGCTGGAAATGGCGATTCATCACAACTCTAATCGGTACATAACCTATTGGATAACATCCTTAGTAAACAAATAATATCATTTGGTGCTTTATAGCTTTTACATATTTTGAAACTGATGCTAGCTTTAAAAAATATAAAAAATACTATCCTCATGGTATTTGAACTTTTATTAAATATGATTAACTGCTCTCACCAATAAGCCATTAGCATGCATTAAATAGGCGTTGCAGATGTAGTGCTTACTCCACAACTCTTAATATATTGTATAAGATATAAGATTATAATGACTATAAAAATGGTTAGAGGAGGAGAAGCTAGAATAGGAGGTTGCACACATAAGAGAAGCTACATGTACAATTTTATATGTAGGCATCTTTGTACATAAGAAAAGTTTATGGAAAATTCCCCCATTTTTAATATACCACTACCGTAGGTAAGATGTATTTATATATCTTAGCACAATATCTTTTCACATGTACTCGAATAAAACCATTTCATATGAGAATGCAGATGACCCTATTCTGACCTACTCCACATTAGACGAACTTCTAATTTAATACACATGCCGATTTCATGATTATAAGTTCATAACTATCCCCTCATTCTCCACATAACAGATCTATTCTATTTGCGGCTAAATATAAGGAATAAAAATAACTTTATCTTTCGTTCTTGTTTAATTGATTCGAATGAAATGAGAGTAACAAGGTGAACATGTGATCATAACTTAACCACCATATTTTGGATTTATTTAACTATTTTGAATCAAAATTCATATTTAATAAAAAAAAATGGAAACTGGGAACATCATTCAACGTTCGGCCCATTGTTTTGGCAGAAACCACTGCCCGCAAATGGAGGGTGCTGCAATATACATATCCCATTCCTATCCCCCACACTATCTTATCCAACATATCCTCATCCCCGATAAGGGAATAGCGTGAGCCACACCATGCATGAACCTGATCTACCCTCCACAAACTCAGATACGGCCACTTGAGCCCAATTGGGCTCGTGCTGGCTCCACCGCGATAGGCACTGCTTGACCCTCTCGCGTTCAATTGCCGACCATCTCCAAGTTGCTAGGATTCCTAATTCCCTCCCCTTCAACCACTTGGGACCTCTTAACCACTAGCAAGGTCCCACTCCTAGAGGAGCCTTTCGCTCTCGGTACTTTCCTCCTTTGTTATTGTTGTTGTCATCGTCGTCATTATCATCATATAGTCTGGGCAGACCGCGAGGAAGAAGATATTTTCACGGTTTAATTCGTGGACGATTTCTAGCCTATTCTCTAATCCAAGGGAATTTTACTTATGCATCCCTTGGAAATATATACGATTGCATCGATAACGATGTAAATTACATCTCGTAGTATATGCTAACGATGTATAGTGTTCAGGGCATATGCATAAATGCAAGGTTTTAGAGCATGGTTATGCAATTACGTAAGTTTTAAAGGGTTGTGTGTGCTATACATACAAAATAAATCTACGAGAATGGAGAGTATGCAACTTAGCTGCATATAACTTCCTTGTTCACCACCTACTAGTCACTTATTTGTCTTGAAATTTTAAATTGTACATGTTTCAAAGGTAGAACTACTTGAATTCATTCACGCCTAGACAAATCAGATAATTCTTACATCTCAACAACATATTTCCTTTTTCCCGTAAAGAATCAGATCTTGTTAGAGTTATATTTTGATCTTGACAAAGGTACTACTAACAAAAGTCAGAGTTATTTATAAATAATATGTGTGTGCACTTTTTTTAAATTTAATCTTATTCTTTTATATTATTACTGGGGGAGTTGCTAACTATGTGGGACCAAACATGCATAATTTCCAAAAGGTAGGGTAAGCTTTGTCTAAGATGGAAGTTGGAATACTTTTGATGGTATTTGATTTTATCGGAATTAATAATAATAATAAGCTGAAAAATTTATGTTGCCAGTTGCCAAATTGGCTTGCACAATAATGTTGTTTGCCTTGATTTCAAAAAGTTAGGGTTTAGGTGATCGAACGGAATAAATATATATGATAATATCCATCAAATAAATAATATTACTTTACATAAAAAAGTGGAATAATAATCAGGGTAAATTACAAAAAGTATCTTAACTATACATCAATTCTTAATTAAGGACTTCATTTTTCAAATGTATCAAAGAGGGGTCTGATCTTTTTTGTCTCATATAAAGGTCTCCGTAGCTTCCGCGATTCTTTTACGATGTCAAACACTAAAGTTAAAAGTTTGGATTCCTCTTTCTTACATTTGAAAAATGAGGCCTTAAAACAAGAATCGATGCACAGTTGACGCTCTTTTTTGTAATTTACCCAAATAAGTAAATACACGTGAAGTTATTGGGATAAAATTTGTTTTCTACCATAGAAGTAAGCATAATCAAGCTGTATTTGAATGAGAAAAGAAAGAACATTTTTAAAGGATTTTTATCAGTTGTGCCCCTCTGAGATATTGCAATATCAGTTATGCCCCTTCAGTTTTTGAAATATTAGTTGTGCCCCTAACTTCTTGCAAAATTCGCAGTTCTGCCCTTTTGTAATATCAATTATGCCCATACTTTACCTTAATAGAAGGGCAGAACTATAAATTTTGCAAGAAGATAAGGGCATAACTGATATTCCAAAAAAGGAAGGGGTATAACTGAAATTGCAATATCTCAGAGGGGTACAACTGATAAAAACTCTTTTTTAAAACATTATTTTCGATATTGAGCAAATCAAAATTTTTAAATATTTTTACAGAAAATTTAATATAAAATTATCTAATATGTGTCAAATTCATGTTTAATCATGTTAAAAAAATTCCATTACTTTGCATCAAATATGAAGAAGAAAGTTTTAAATTTATTCTCTAAAATATAATATGTGCAGATAAAATTAACAATACTTAGCCATAATAAAGTTTTTACGTTGAGACATCGCCGAAATGGAATTATTTGGTTCATGTGATTTCCAAAGTTCAATATCAACAACTATATTATTATTTGAGATATATAAGATTTATATCTTTTTTTTGCATGCAAAATTTGACATTCAACATGCATGCAAAATTGATAATGTTGTTTTTACTTATTCCAGCATTATCATTATTCACACGTTGGAAAAAGAAACATAGTCCTTCGTTTAATATATGAAACTCAATAAATTTCATCTTATTTTATCAACAAATCAAAAAGGAAGAATTTTTTTATTGTGATTGAATAGGAAATCATTGACATATTCTTTTGGCGATTTCCCGTGCAAAGTCATTACAGGGTTGAAAATAATACATTAACTTTGATTTGCGGTTTCTTTTAAGGGTCTTGATGTATTTTTAAATCAAGGTATATGAGCAATTAGAAAATTGTGATCATCCAAATCTATCTTCTTGCCACTCACAAGTTGTACCTTTTTTATTTCTTTTGTCGGTGTTTTTTCGGGAAACAATATTAACCAATATATTTCCAAATTAAGAAAATGATATTGGCAGTTCAAATTAAGAAAGTGAGATTGGTACTAGAGGGAGGTTGAATGGTACAAATATAATATAAAAATTTAAAATGTTATTCAATCAATCAAAAGATATATCAGAATCTCCAACTTCTTATCAGTCCTATTCTCTACCACTTTATATCGATTTTTTTTTAGAAAAATCATGTTTTCTTATTAAACAAGAAAAAAAAGAAAATAGGAGCTATGAAATAGTATGTTGTTTCTCCATGCTTGTTCAATAATATCTATCTTATAGATTCATGCTATAGTCTAGGATCAATGTAATATTATGGTACCAAGTTAATGTAATAGTATTTTATTCAACTATTTCTATACCAAATAGAGTATTTTTTTGTTATAGAATAGGTTTATGTTATGGGTTGTTTTTGACAAAGCCTAAAAAGAACATAGGAGCTTGTTTATATACCATTAAGAGTTTTCATTGAATTGTTGATAATGCGTGTTCTTCAAAGTTAATGTGATACTTCTACAGTTTTTGAGGATTATAGGTGTGTTATTTAGTTATACAATCCTTGATCATATTAGATCCATTCCATTGTAGGTATTGAAATGACCGAAAATGTCTGAGAGGAACTGTCTTGTGGTCCACACAAGGCGGGGCCAATAAGTTGATGTTGTTACAGCTCTCGAAGACCTCTGACTAAATTCAACAATTAACATAAGAGAAATAATCAATCAAAGAAATAAGGGTGTAGATCGATATTTATTATAACCCTAAAATAAAATATGTACAGTGACAAGTAGAGTAGTGTGTCGAACTCAGGGAACAAGTCGGTGTAGCAGAGATATTATTTATAATAAAATAATAATGTATAAATGTACACTATTCACTCACTTATTTACTAAATATTTTTGTGGGATCTAATTAATTTTTTTCAATATCTACTTTTTATAATTTTTATTTTGTTTTTATATTTTCTGATTTTTAATTTTTTTCTTTTGAATATATAAAAAAAGTATATATAAGAGTATATGTATGCAATATGTATAATATAAGTTATATATATTTATAATATAATAAATATAGAAAAATCAAAAAATATAAGAAAGAACATTCCTTTTTATTTTTTAAGGATTTAAAAATATTTATAAGGTATTTATAATAATTAATATTATTATTACTTTTATAAAACTATATATGAGTATATAATACAATATAGGGTAATATGTTAATAAATCGGTCTATAAATGGTAAAAAATACCAAAAAAGGTATTTTTTGGGATTTTTATCCTTTTCTCCTGTTTTTTGGTTTTTTGGATATTTTTGATAATTTTTAGCTAATTTTAAAATCTAAAATATACAAAATAAGGGGCTTAATAACTAGTCCGAATTGCTTTGAGATTTAAAAATAGCAAATAGATTCAAAATTTCTCAAAACTAATTTTATATGTACAAAATGGTATATATAAAAATATAGGGTAGGAAAGTAATTTTTGGGGATTTTTGAAAATATTTTGTATTTTTTAGGGTTATTTAGGGTTTGTGATTTTTAGGATTTTCTTTTACGATTTTTAGTTGATTTTTGGTATTGTTACAAAATATAACATAAATAAAGTACAATATTTTTGGATGATTTTTTGAGAAGTTTTATATTATTTTGAAATTTTCTACGTTAGATAAGGAATAAATAGCTCCTAACCTAAATTTAATAAATGGAAAAAATCAATCAAATGCCTAATCTAAAAGCATAATATGAATAAACATCATGAGAGATATTTATCAAAATTATCCAAAAATTAAATAAGCAGATGAGGTATTCTTAATAAATAGAAAAAGAAATATAAAAATGCAGGCATCACCATGACTAATATGTAATCAAAATAAAACTTAAATGCAAAGCATAACATTTCATAAATATTAGGAGGTCCTAGTAATTTTTGCATATCCACGTGCCCCTACACGTGAGCCTGATCGGGACCAAATAGCAAATAACCTAAGTCTGAGGTCCTTCATGCAAAAGTTCTGAATAAAATTACAAAGCATCTAATATTTTATATATTACATGTAATAAACAAAAGTTGACAGGGATTCAGAGAAATTACTCAAACTTGCGTGAACAGGAGCGACGGAGGGCATGCCACACGCGTCGTCACTTAAGTGGATCGTGAAGCTGGGAAACACGTTGTTTTGATTTAGAATAGAGGGCCCAGATTAGATCTAGGTTGCGCTTGAGATGACGGTCGTGGGGTTTGGAGGAAGAATACGGAAGAACTCTATGCTCCATCTCCTTCGATCCTTGATTGCTGCGTCCTCCAGCCTCATTCCACTACCTCGTTTGGCTCAAGAGATTCCTGGTGAAACCACACATTTGCAATTAGGCTCCAATGATCTTCAGATCCTAATGATAGGGATCTGGAAGGGCTTTATTCTCGACCTGGGATCCAAAATGGGAGTCGATTCAACTCTAGGCACTTGCTCCGAGCATGGAAGCTGCACAAAAACACTCCTCCTCTCGAGGCATCTCGGCTCGAGGCGACTCGCCTCGACCCAAAGATGAAGTTGGTAGCAGTGTGGAATGGACTGGTGATGGATCTCAGGTGGAGATGATAGATGAGCTCCGAATCACTTCGATTCGGGTTAAATCAACAGTGATAAGAGAAGGATTTTGCAGAGAAATGGAAGAGGTACGATAATGGGGGGTGTAACATGTCGATTATAGGCGGAATATCAACCTGGAGCTCGAGCTCCAGGAGAACGAAGGGATTGGAATTACGATAAACCTAAGGCCTAATTGCATAAAATTAAACCTAATCTAAGATGCAGAAAGAAAATGCAGAATGAAAAACCTAATTATCAACTCTTACCTGGCTATAACCAAGGAGAAGGAATTGCTCCGCTCGAAGAAGTTTCAGGCGAGCTAGACCGCCACCAAACTTCTCCTTTCTCCTCGTCGAACCCTCAATGAACTCATCGCTGTCACCGGCGAACTCAAGCACATGAGAATAAGGGGTTATAGTCTTACAGAATTAGGGGGATCAAAAAATTAAAAGGGGGTGAAACATCTTATTTATAGACAAAGGAGTTTGCCAGGAAGATCACGAGATTGCTTCTTATCCTCCAAGTATTTGGATTATCAAAATAATGGGAGGGCATGAAAGATGTAGGGCAATGATTTCTATGAAGGGAGGCGTGCATATATAGTAGTGGATTTTGTCCCAAAAATTGGAGAAGAGGAGCGAGCATGCTTCGGATAGGGACCATGAGGTACAATTGACTAAGAGGTCAACAATTCTCGACCCTTGATTGGGCCACATAGGACAAACAAAGACCAAATAGAAAAGAAATGAATAAATAAAAAAGAAACAAAATAAAAGAAGATGGGATTTACAAAAACTTAAACATGAAAAATGTTTGTTATTTTATGTGCTATTTTATCATGAATTTTATTTATTTTTACAATAGGATATATTATGTGTTAGAGGAGTGATCCTATGAAAGGAGGACTTTATGAGCGGGTGAGAGCAACTAATATGTACCTCAGGATTTTAAATCAATCAATGGCTAATAGTGTTATAGCCGCAACTCTTCTTTTCACATAACCCAATGTAGTCTCTCTCTCTTCCCCCTCTTTTTGCATGACCCAACGTCACCTTTCTCTCCTCCTGCTTCGACCAACTCCCATGAACCCGTTCTCCAACCCAACTTCACCATGGATCCTCTGGCAAGCTTTCGCCGATGCTCAGCCTCTGGAATTACCCCATGAACTCAGACGGTTTGCTGTGCGATCCCTCTTTCATGTTCAATCTCTGGTACCGGAATGGCCAGGGAAGAGTCTCTAGTAAAATGGCCGCATAGTCATCTTCCTCGTCTTGCACTGCTGCCCTCGTATATCACTTCGTAGCTCTTCGTCACTTATTGAGGCTCCTGAGCTATTTCAGTCTTAATTTCTCTGTCTTTTATACATGAGACTGAGAGCTTTAGAATTACATGTAATAAGTTAATGACCATTATGGAAACAGAAAGGTATGAAAATTGTTATACCTTTCTCAACACCTGCGAATGGAAAGGAGAGACTGTTCGTTACCAGTTTGCAGTAAATGGCAAGAGATCGATATGAAAATTAACGGTTAAACATGTTAAAGTTGGATAGCGAATCTCAACACATGATGCTAATTGTAGGTCTTGGTTTATGAGAAGGTTAATGACTTGATGCACTGCATGAATTGTTATACTCACGTTCACTAGGGAACAACAGTTTAAAAAATCTTTTAATCTGTATATTGAGTCCATTTCTGTGTTTTTATGATCGTTTTGTAATAAGGTTGCTGCTGAAAATCAAGAAGCTTCAACATTTCATTGTTAAATAATATGTATTCCATCATATATATATACACGTTAATGAGAAGGATTATGATGGAGCAGTGGAAACACTATCAGTAGATGTTCAGAGCCGTGAGGTTCCTAATGGAAAATATGTTGTCCAGGTCTTTGGAGCACGTCAGGGAACCTATGGGCGTGGAGAGGCATGCTGATGACACCTCAAACCCTGACTAGAGGAGCCACCAACAATACATAAATGATCAATCTCATGGTGTATGTAGAGGCGGATCAACATGTGATCCACCATGGAGTCAGCGAGAGACGAGTACCGAGCTTTAATATGGCATTGGAATAAACAAAGAAGATTCTTGGGAGAGGTTACAATGCCACTCCGATATATTGAACAACAGTGTAAAATTCCTGGGGGTATTGTTGCGAGGCCATACATTTTGCAGGAGACGCTTCCCGGGTCATTTCGGCACCAGAGATTGAACATGAAATAGGGATCGCACGGGAAACCGTCTGAAGGGATATAGTTTAATGGGGTAGTTCCAGAGGCTGAGCATCGGTGAAAGCTTGCCGGAGGATCCGTGGTGAAGTTGGGTTGGAGAACGGGTTCATGGGAGTTGGTCGAAGCAGGAGGAGAGAAAGGTGACGTTGGGTCATGTAAAGAGAGGGGGAAGAGAGAGAGACTACATTGGGTTATGTGAAAAGAAGAGTTGCGGCTATAACACTATTAGCGATTGATTGATTTAAAATCTTGTGGTACTCTCACCCTCTCATAAAGTCGTCCTCTCATAGGATCACTCCTCTTATGCTTTATTATTTATTTATTTATTATTATTTAGGTATTTATTTATTTATTTATAGAAAATACATTTTAATTTGTTTAATGTTATTTTTATATAATGCTATTATTTATTTATAGTATATTAAAATACACATTTTACATATTTTTGTTTTATTTTTATATTTATGTTGATTACTTTAAATAAATACATGTATTATCTATACATGTGTATTTTACCTATATTAAAATAATTTTATTTATTTTATTTTTTAATGTGTTTATTTTGGTTTCTTATTTTATTTATATTATATCCAATATATGTAAGTGTAGAAAAGTAGAAGATGTGTAAAAAGATAAAGAATAAATAAAATGAATATTATATACAAGTATAGACATGCAAATGGGACCCAAAATCTATCTTTTGCATCTTAATTCCAAATTGGATGAAATCACCTTCATTAAATAGCTTATTAAAAGTTATATATAATTAAAGGTGATTTTGGTCCATTTTGATACAGTATGGAGAAGATACATGCCTTTAGGTCCTGGGCACACAGTGCATTAATTATTAGTGATATCAATTTTGTATTTTTCTTTGTATTTTTATCTACAATATTCATATAGAGGTTTTTGTTATTTGAGGTATAAAAATAATTAAATAAAATAGGTCCCAAAAAAGCAGTTATTGGGAAAATTGAATTAGGGTTTTGTGTGTGATTTTCTGTTTATCTTGTACAGTTCTTCTGCCCTATCTCCCCTACTTTATTCCTTGTCGACCAAGTCATCATGATGGCTGGGCCTCGGGGTCTAGGGCCACATAGTGTCTTTGACACTTCATTCTTTTTGCCTCTCTTTTCTTTTCCTTTATCCTTTTATTTTGGAATTAAATCAATGTATTTATACAGTATACATAAGTGAAATAATGAGCGTTATTTTACATATTTAATGCTATATATTTGCATTTTGTTAGGGATTTAAGGCTAAAAATAAAGAATAAAGGTGATGAAATGGAGATTCATCACCCCCTATACTTGCCTTTGCTAGTCCCTAGCAAACACATGCCTATAAGTGCAGAAAAAGAGAATAAAGAAAAGGAAAAGAAATGACTTGGAATAATTTTAGACTTTTAAACTTATCTTAATAAAGTCAAAGCTTGAAGCTCAGAGAAAACCTTTGAATTATTTGTGTTTTCGGAACTGCATTAAGGTTAGAAAATATGACACAATAATACTTAGGGTCCATAATCCGATTATTCATTCCAATTCACAGTCAGGTCAGAACCATCCTTTCAGTCGCATACTCTTGCTACCTTGAAGTGATAGAACATAGTCTCATAGAACCTAAAGAATTAAGTCAAGGCGACCTAAAATATCTCCAATTCTAGTCCTCAATGCGTTCCTCTAAAATTAAGTGTGTTAAGGTCTATTCCAAGCTCCAATCTTCAGAATGTATTTTGACTTGTTCAATTGTCTTAATTTTTCTAAAAAATGCATATGATATGTACAATGTAGGAAAATATTTTTCTGAAGCAATTTCATGTTTTTGAGCTTTTTATTGAATTTTGAAGAAGTTTTGCAAAATTTTATGCAATTTTTGAAACATCTTGCATATTTTATGTATTTTTGTTTTTGTAAATTTTTTATTGATTTTTGAAAAACAAAAAAGTTAGTTAAATAATTATGTGCAAATATTTATGCGGGAGTGTGTCTGGTTATTTTCAAGAATTAAGTGAAAGAATTTACACTAGGTATTTACAAGAATGAGGTTAGTGACTATTTATAGGTTGATATAAGATTTTTAAAGTTTTTTTATTTTTTTGAATTATGTATATGGTTCTCAAAATAATTTGAGAATATTTTGACAAACATTTGGAAAACTTTATTTTGTAAATAATTTGACAAATAATTTTTGCAAACATTCACAAAATTTGAAAAGTATTTTGTAAAGGATTTTTCAAACAGTATGTATAGATTTTTCAAAGCATTTTTACAACCATTTTTCAAAACCATTTGCAAAGAGATTTTTAAAACATTTTATTCAAACAAAAGAAAGAGATTTTTTTACAAATAAGACATTTTTACAAAGGTTTGAAAAATTTTCACTAAACATTTTCAAAGAGTTTTCCAAAAGTATTTTTAAAAGAGTTTTCAAACATTTTTCAAACCTTTTGCAAAACATTTTACCACGTTTATTAACCGTTATTACATAGAATTCAGGTTTGTGTTTTAAAATTTTATTATTTAGCCATTTTATTGAAAGTGCGTAAGTACAAGTTATGACTAAAGTATATACAATGTATATACGACTCCCTATACTTAGCTTAAACTATGTCCTCATAGGTCAGAGAGAAAAAGGATGACATAACTCATGCTAATTATAGAAACATCTATACTGCAACGACTGAATAAAGAATGCGAAGTTGACCATCCCTCCCTATACTTAAGGTCAATTAATCCTACGTAAAGTAGACTATATACAACCTGCAGAGAGGGTTGAGGGTGGGAACAAATAAAATCATCAGCTCGTCCTGTCCCCCTATACTTAGGGTAAAATATCCCTAGGTATAGACATAACATCAAGAATAATGACAACCGAGGGATCAAAGAATGAACATCCAAACACACACATCCCCCCCATACTTAGGGTGAAGTATATCCTAAATATAACAACGATGAATTGGATGAGTGCAACTTATCTGAAGAATGAAAGAATGAGAAACGAAAAGAAGAAAAGAAGAAAAAAAATAATCAACTCAAAGAGATTTATGGGAGCATTGTCTTGCTCCACTGAAGATGTTGTAGCAATAAGGTCTTCATCAGAAACTACTTGCACAAAGTCGACAATAGTCAGGAATGTATCGTGCTCTAAGTATGGCTTCAGCAACTGACCATTGACTACAAAGGATTGTGCGTCAGCTGACAATTATGATATCAGTACACTTCCTTTGTCACGCACAGTCCTGACTCTATTCAACCTGGTCCATTTGCTCTTCAATTTGCTCAAACAACCAAACTTTCTGTCCATGTTCGAAGGTATTTCTTCAGATGTGCTTGTTGTGCTGCGTTTGACCTTCTCTTTGTACATCAAGCTGTTGTCGTATACTTAATCTCTGAATTCCATGAGTCTGTTCAGATCCAGTTTTCTCTGCTGACCACCTTTTTGTGAATCGAGGTTGTAGATATTAACTGCCCACAATGATTTGTGAATCAATTACGCTGGCATGTAGCATGGCTTTCCGTAGATAAGGCGATAGGGTGACATGCCCAAGGGAAACTTGTAGGTCATTCTGTATGCCCAGAGAACCGAGTCTAGAAGTTTTGACCAGTTCTTCCTGTCCAACCTTACTATGCAATATCATCTCGATTTCTCTATTTGATAGTTTTGCCAAGCCATTTGACTGCGGATGGTTAGGAGATGTGACCCGATGATCGATGTTGTATTCCTTTGTTAATTTCTTAACCTCCTTATTTATGAAGTGGTTGCCTCCATCTGAAATCAAGATCTTTGGAATTCTGAACTATGAAATGATGTTATCTTCTGTCCAACTATACATGGCTCGAGCTGGAATGGCTTCCACCCATGAACTTGCATAATCAACATCAATAAGGATGTATTCATAGCCTTTACTATTAGGAAATGGACCCATATAATCAATTCCCCATGCATCGAACACATCTGATATCTGGATATATTTAAGGGGCACACTGTCTATAACTCCAAGGGTTTTTTCCCATTTTCTGACAGTCTGTACATGCTTTCTCATAGTTATTTACATCCTTGAATAGTATCGGTCACCAAAGGCCACACTATAGTATCTTCACTGTCGTTTTGCTCTCAGAATGACGTCCACCAGATTCGAGCTTTTAACAGTGCTTGAGGACACTTGAGTACTCCTTCTGAGGAATACACTGACACCATATGCAATTTGCTCCTTCCTTGAACAAGTGTGGATCTTCCCACTGGTAAAAAGAATATCAGACATGAATTTGTCCTTCTTGATTCATGTCCAATCTTGCGGAACTACCCCAGAGACGAGGTAGTTCACAATATTGGCATAACATGGAAGGGAACCAACGTTGAGAATTAATTCATCACGAATAGTGTCTGCAATCAGTGTACTGCTTAGTTGAGCATCTTGGCATTCAATTCTAGACAAATGGTCTGCCACCACATTCTGAACTTCAGGCTTGTTTCTAATCTTTGAGTCATATTCTTGGAGGAGGAGAAGGATCCATCTGAGTAATCTGGATTTTACGTCCTTCTTTTGTATGTAATGGATGGTAGAGTGGTCATTAAAAACAATGACTTTTGATCCAACAAGGTAGGATCTGAACTTTTCTAAAGTAAAAACTACCGCCAACAGCTCTTTCTTCTCTATGCTTCATCAAGTGTCTTGTTGGCGTAGTGAATAACACATGGAAACTTGTCCCTTCTTTGTCTTAGAACAACCACAACTGTGAAGTTTGATGCATCCATCATGATCTCGAATGGAAGAGACCAATCCGATGGCTGTAGGACTGGAGCTTGAATGATGAGCTCTTTCAACTGATAAAAATATTGGGGAACCGCCTGATCAACAATATACTTGGCCTCCTTACAAAGCAGCTTAGTGAGATGTTGGGAAAACGTGCTGAAGTCCTTGATGAAGCAGTGATAAAAGCCGACATGCCCCAAAAATGACTTCACATTCTTCACATTCTGAGGTGGCTTGAGTTTAGAGATCGCATCCACCTTTTCCGAGTTGACCTCCATGCCTCGCTTGGAGACGACGCCACCCAGAACTATTCCTTCTATAGGCATGAAGTGGCTATTCTCCCATCATAGTACAAGATTGACTTCACATCATTTCTGGAGTACTCTATCTAGGTGCTGAAGACAAGAATCGAAGCTATCACCATAGACAGAGAAATTGTCCATAAAGACTTCAAGAAAACTCCCGACCATATTGGCAAAGACGTCAAGCATGCACCTCTAAAAAGTTGCTGGCGCGTTACATAGGCCGAAGGGCATCCTTCTAAAAGCATATGTGCCAAACGAGAAGGTGAATATTATCTTCTCCTGGTCTTCAAGGGCGATCCCCACTTGGTTATACCTGGAGTACCCATCTAAGAGGCAGAAGTATTCTTTCCCTGCAAGTCGCTCAAGAACTTGATTGATAAATGACATAGGGAAATGGTCTTCTTTATCATTGAATTCAGACAACGGTAGTCTACACCCACCCACCATGATGTTGGTACTCAGGTAGAGATCTCCTCTCCCTGATCATTCGTTACCACGGTGATCCCTGATTTCTTCAGAACTACATATAGGGGGCTCACCCATTTGGAGTTGGAGATGGGATAAATGAAACATGATTTACATGTCGTGATTTATTTCATTACTATGTCCCGCATGTTTGGATTTAGTCTTCTTTGAAATTCTCGGGACGACTTGCAATCATCTTCTAAATAGATGTGGTGTGAACACATACCCTGATTTATCCTTAAGAGATCTGAGACTTTCCAACAAAGTGCATTGCAGTTCTTTTCTAAAACCTCGAGAAGTCGAGATTCTTCATCCAGTGTAGGCCTGCTGCTAATGATGATCGGATACATGTGTTCTTCGCCCACAAGGAAAGTGTACTTCAAACCCACCGGGAGTAGTTTGTGTTCAGGAATTTGTTGAGCTTGCTACGCGGTTACTTCCGAAATGGTGCTGGTAGATGGCTGATCTGCTAATTTCAATGAGGTGTTGTCGACCTCTATCAGTCCTAGCTTTGAAATAAATGTGCCAGACATATCTGCCATGAACTCTTCATGTTCGGACTGGCTTGAATCTTCTTTGAACATGTTGCTCAGTGACTCGAACTCTAATTCAGTCTCCCAATTGGCAAGGAAGCATGAGCTATTTGTATTATCCATGTATTCCTCTGAAGAGAGGAATTACTATGTGGTAATTTCATTCAGAGAAATTAATGGGTCTTGGATGTCCATAATATCACAATCTGCTGCTGATTCTGCCCTTCCTGCACCAGATGTTGCTTTCAGCTCACTGACTGAATCCATGGTGACATTGTCAGAGCTGGAGCGGAAGGTGACTTTCCCAGACCTGTAGTTGACAACCACCTCGATTCTACGATGGAATGACCATCCAAAAATGATGGGGTCTGGAGTAGCGATGCAGGCAAGTAGAAGTCTAGGACTACAAAATCAACTGGAAATTTCATATCCTGTACAGTTACGATAATGTCCTCCAACATACCTCAGGTACACTTCACGGATCGATCTGCGAACTACAGGATCATTCTTGTTGGCTTAAGAAGTCCATGCCCAAATTCATGCAATAGAGAGGAAGGCATGAGGTTTATTGAAGATCTGTTATCAAGCAGAGTCCACTCAAATACTTGGTCAAAGATCTGACATCTGATGTTGGGCGCTCCCTTGTCTTTCTTTTTCTACGGAAGGTCACTGATTGCATTCACGATGGCCATGGCCAAGATGTGTTTATCTCCTCTATTGTGTCTGTTCTTGAAGTTTGGATGCTTGGAGGTACATACTTCTTTCAATCCTTTCTTTACAGCTAGCATGTAGTTCATGGACTTCATGAGTGGTATTTTTAGAACAAGATTTTGAAAAATTTCGACCACTCTAGGGTCGAACAATGCAGTTTTCAATTTTGCAATTTTTGGTATTTTTTATTGCACCAGGAAACATAATATTTAGAGTAGAAAATTCAATGTTCTTAATTACAAACTTATTTACAAATGATTGGCCAGTAATGGGCCATCATGTAAAACAGGAAAAATTTTATGCACATGAGCCTGGGCTCCTCTAATGCTAGTCCTTCTTGGCTTCGACTCTTCATTTCTTTTTGTGTTTTTTCTTTTTGTTGATTTTTTGTAGATTTTTCTCTTGATGGTAGGGGTGGATGGTGGTTGGTGTTGCTCTTCCATCATCTGGTTCCTCACTCGACACTACTGTTGGACTGATTGATGTAGAAGATGATTCTCCGGAAGTCTCTTTTTCTTCCCTTTGGAGGCGGTGGATGGTTGCAAGGTTCTGTTGCTTTTGAGACTCGATGCATGAGACAAAGCATAATCTGAAATATCTGACTCTAATGAACCAGTGGAAACATCACAAACTACATGCTCTTTGTACTTGAAATTATTAGGATTTGTCTCAACCTACAATGGAATGGGCATCTTGGTGGTAGCGAGGTTTTCTATCTTCTGGGACATCTCTGGTAGGCCCTTGATGAGATGGGCCAAGCAGTCAAGCGTTGGGTTCACTAGAGAGGCCTCAGATGATTCAACGTACTGGTGATGAATCTCCATTTCATCACCTTTATTCTATCATTTTGGCCTTAAAAAACCCAGCAAATGCATGTAAATAGCATCAATTTGTACATCATAACATCCATTATTTATTGTATTTATCTGTATATAAAATAAGGTTTTTAATGCCAAAATTATAGAATAAAGAGAAGAAAAGAAAACAGAATAAAATATTGAAAATAGTTTATGACCCTAACCCGAAACCAAGTCCAGAATGGAATTGGTTGACAAGGAATAAAGTAGGGGGAGATAAGGGCCCAAAAATACAATAAATACCTCATGAATTTATTTATTGATTATGCATTTTTGACACCTATTTTATTCTTTATGATTTATTCATCAAATAAAGAAATTTTGTACATAAAAGTTGTGGATAATAATGTAAATAAAAATACAAAATTAAGTTTGTACAAAAATAATATACAATGTACATTTTATATCCAGAATAAAAAGCTGAAAACCAAACTTCACAGACTCATATCTTTCAAATAAAAACTCAAAACAAGGCAAAATCACCTCTAATTATATATAACTTTTCATGAGCTATTTAATGGTGGTGGTTTTATATTTTTTGGAGTTACTTTGCAAAAGATAGGTTTTGGGCCCCTATTGTACATAATACCGATTAAAATATTCAATTTATTCATTACTTATTATTTTTACAAATTCATATTTTTATAATTTTGTAAATATTATCTATAATATATATGTACATCAAAATCAAAATATAACTAACAAGAAAATAAAAAAAATTAAAATAAAGTTATATAAAAACATAGATGAAACACCTATATGTATATAAATAAAAGGGAATTATATTCTTTAATTATTTTAGTCTTTCATATTTTTAGAATATTTTAAATATCATATATATTCTATTAAAAATACAAAACAAAAATAAAAACTCATTAAAATACATTAAAATAAAAAGAAGTATACAAAACATAGGCAAAATACCTCTACTTATACCTATACAATTTATATACCTAATTATTTAAATATGCAAATAAACTCATAAAAATCAAATAAAAATATATTTATACTCACAAAAATGAGTTATAAATATATAAAATAATAAAATTAAATAATAAAATGATATATACAAAGTAAAAATAGAAATGCACAAAACATAGATGAATATACCTTTAAATACACTCATAAAAATTAACTACTAAAAATCAAGCCAAAAAAATAAATAAAAATCATATTAAAATACTACATAAAATAAAAAACTTTTTTTATTTTATACTTGAGAAATAATAAAATCATTTACTATTTTAAATTAATTATTTTCGAATAAAACCTTCTGTTTTGTCCTTTAGCGGCCTACATGGACCAATCCGCGTGCTGCCTTCGTTGACCTCTGGTCAACTGTCCCATCTACTGCTCTGAGTCATCAGACCTGTTGAATCCCCGGCTTTCTTGCATTTTTCGTGGGCATCTCATCCATCCATCGCACTCGCTTCCTCCACAAGAGTTGTCCGTTGTTCATTGTACAATCACGCCAACAACTTGGATCA
Organism: Ottelia alismoides; assembly: GCA_037367405.1. Taxonomy (NCBI): domain Eukaryota; kingdom Viridiplantae; phylum Streptophyta; class Magnoliopsida; order Alismatales; family Hydrocharitaceae; genus Ottelia; species Ottelia alismoides. The sequence continues at coordinate 371,743 of JAZKJV010006982.1, read as the reverse complement.
CATATACATACACTAGATCAATCGATAATCGCCGGTTAATAAGGGTGCCCAGAAATGTTTATAAATAAACCAGCTCCTCTTCCTTCGCAAATTTGGTCAGTTTTTACCCGCCTCCCTTCCTCGTATTCGGTCTAGGTCGAGTCCTTATAACAGGAGGAGCTCCCTGGTACCTTGAATCGGTCGGAGATAGTGGGAGCTGCACCCATGGCGGAGCTCCGGCACGCCCTTCTCCCTGGTTCACCCCTAGGTATAAGAGCTGCGCATTTTACTATTCTAGGTAGCTTTTACTTCCAACATTTCATTCCTGCAATTACTTTCATGTTTCGCATATTAGTTTAGCGATTTCGTAGTTCGCCGGAGCTTCGCTCCAGCGAGCTTTTCACCGTATTCCACCTTGTTTCCGACCACCACTATGCCTTCATTTCGTCCCCCATCGCCTTCTCCACCTCCCAGCCACTTCCTATCAACCGGGGCCTCCTTGGTTCCGCGAATCGAGGCTTCTCCACCACCCTTCGCCGAAGCTTCCTCGCCCATCACCATCCCCGTGCTAATAGCTTCAAACCCCAGGTCGAGGGTGAAGCCCTCGAGCCATGTGCGCTTCTTGTGCAGGTTGGGCACCTTGAAATGCGAGGCAAAAGCCCTGCTTAGGCGATAGACGAAAGAGATCTATGAAGAAAACTCCCAGACGACGACCTAGGGGTCCAACTACTCTCTCCCGATACATAGAACAGGAGACACAATCGAAGCCAGCGAAGGTACCTGGAGTCCCATTTCTTCCCAGAGCTCGTGGCGGTGCTCCAGCGTACGTCAAGCCGATCCAAGACCTCAATCAGTTAGAGGATCCTCCCAGGAAGCTATAGAGACCGTCAAGAGCGGCAAAGACCGTCGAAGACGCGAGATATCACCAGAAGAAACTCGCCCCGACGAGCGTTCTTCCCTGTTCTTCCAGCCAGCGTCCCCACCGTTGGATGAAGAGGGAGGCCTAGATTGAAGATTAGCCGTTGGATGGAGCCATCATTGACCGTCAGATCGCGATCCGTGATCTAATATCACGCGTCCATCGGTGAAGCGTCATCGACAAACGTGGAGGTGCCACGTGGATAAGTCAAGAACACCAGCCGTCTGATCCAGCGCCTTAAGGGGTAAATTGCACCTTTAGCCCCTTGCATTTTTGTATTTATTATTTAGTTCTGAAAATAAATGTAACGTTATGAATAAATGGGATTTTTGCATGGAACCCCCTGTATTAATTGGATATTACATAGAGGTCCTTCCCAGTCGAGTCACGTGTTGTCCCACGTGATGTGTTGTGAATTTTGCACTTATGCCCCTAGCAGTTTTGTATATTGTAGAAAGGTTTTAAAATATTTAATAAATGTTTTTATAGGTTGTCATATTTGCACTGTTGACCCTGTCATTTATTTTATTTGCATCTATGCCCCTGCCAGGACATATTATTGTGTGTGCCTTTTCACCATTTATTTTGTATAGCTAGCTTGCTCCTAAAATTCCATAAAAATTAGGGTAGATGCTCCCTACCATGTAGATTCATGCTATCTATTTATTTGGCAATTATGTTTATCTATCTCATTATTAAAAATTAAAAGAGGAGCATTTATTCATTATTTAATTTAAAAATACCAAAAAAACAAAAAAATAGAAAAACATTTTAAAAAATTACAAAAATATTATATATGTTATATTTTGATGTTTATTGAGTCCAAAAAACAAAAACCTCCTAAAAATAGAAAAAGAAAATATAAAAATTTCAAGAAGCTCCAAAATCCTAAAAAAAATATATAAAAACTCTTCAAAAATACCAAAAATATGTTTTCCTCTTTTATAATTATTTATATATTATTATTTACGTACTAAAATTAATTTTGGTAATTTTGAGACCTATTTACTATTTTTTAAAACCCAAGTTATTTTCCAATTATGTATTAACCACATTATTGGGATATTTTTGACATTAAAAAAATACGTAAAAATTAATTAACAAATCCAAAAAATTCACAAAAAGAGTAAAAAAATATAAAACACAAAAAAAATTTGTATTCTATATTTTAAATATATATTTACTACTATTTATAATTATATGACTATATATTACATATATAGCCTTGTATATGGCATATTATATAATATAAAAGAAAAAGATAATATAAAAATATAAAAATACAAAAAGAAATATAAAATCAGGAAATTAAAAATCCAATACAAAAAATATCAAATAAAAATAAAATAAAATAAAAATAAATATAAAATTAAAAACCCACAAAAACAACAACGCGGATAAGATAAGAATTGAATAACTTTGTGCATTTATGTTGTTCCCAACCGCTTGCTCCCAGTGTTCGACCTCTGCTTGTGCTTACACCTATACACATTTACATGTAGAGTTATAATAAATTTTAACTCCACATTTTTGAGATTTAATTGATTTATTCTGATTGTGGGTTAATTATTGATCAATTGGGATTCTGTCTGAGGTCACCTGAGCGACTGTCGATCCGCCTTGTGGAAAGAAATGACCTCGGCCCAATCCCCTTCATAAAATGGCGTCATTGCCCGGGAGCAACGTCGTTTGGGATACTTATTATTTATTTGATTCTTCACTATTGTCGATATTTATTTGATTATTTGCATTGTTGATATTATTGTGACTGTTCTGACCCTCTTCTTTATTTGTCTTTGATGTGAGGGGACCACCAAGCGAAGGAGGACGTCCTAGGAAGTCTGGTGCACCCGTGTGGGGCGGAGCTGGCTCTTCTACACCAGTCAGCAGGAGAGATCATCGAAGGCAGATGGAGGAGAATTTTGGAAGATAGTTCAATTTTTGCATTATTTAATATGTATATTTATGTGAGAGAGAGATACTTGACATGTAATAATACATGACTCTCCCGCTGCGACTTCCTGAGGTCCATTGCCCGAGGGATTGTTCCGTTGGGGCCTCGATGATTTTGACGCTTTTGCTTTTATTTTATTTTTATTATTTTGTGTGAATGAGCCCTAGCTTAGGATTGTTTGATGTAGACTAAGGCCCAAACCCTAATATATATGCATGTACCTATAGATACGATTTGGGACTTAGTCAATTTTGAAATATTGTTCTTCACGCTAATAGCATCCTGTATCTAGGACAATTTCCTCGAATTGCATCTCATGTAGCATAGGTTTCAATTCTGTCTCACATCCCGCATGGAGAGAGCTGGAGGCACCGTAAGTCTTATTACTTAGCATGCATCATCGATTTCTGATTTGCATGGCTTTTCCGACCTTCTCCCTCTGTTTTTGCCAACCTAGGATGCTTAATGGAAATTGGAACCTCGATAGGCACGTGCATTGAAAATATTCAAAAAAAAGTGATAACCAAAATAAAATAAGGATTGCTAACTCTATTAGACCTAAAATAAAATGTAATGAACTCCTTGTCTTGGGGAGAGAAACCCCTCCTTGTTTGAGCATTTTATTTCTACGTACACGCTAAGGATTAGTGCCCCAATCCCATAGCCTAATTCTGGCCTGTACAACTTTCTATGATCACCTAACTCTAAAATCAACAAGATAAAAAGACCACATCTCGGTCTTCACAATGTTGAGTAGGTGAATCGGGGGTTTGCTTTGTGTATTGATTGTGACTTGGTGTCCATTTGCATCTCTTTGAGTTTTAGGTCTGTCCGTGTGAGTCATGCTTTTTTCATCTTTGAGTCTCTCTACCTCTCTTATACATATATCTCCTCATTTGCATTAAGTCATGATATTGGTGCTTGCGCTCAATCACCTTCGCCCGACCTCTGTGTTCCTCTCCTTGCCCACTCTCCTCGTGTTCCCCGTTATCATCTCTTTTATCACCCGGGATTGCTGTGCTTTCAGAGATCGTCCGCATCAAGGATTTTGACTTACATTAATTATTGGAGTAAGTCGGGAATGATGTTGAGGATGTTGAGACTGATATACTACTCTTGGTGGATTTGACTTTGGATACGCGCATAGGAGCTTATTGAGGATTTTTGATGATGCATGCTGATTAGGTGTGATTCTGTATTAAGGATTTAGATCTCGCACACCGGATTGAGGATGTGATGTTCTTCAATGATTTGAGGATGATATCATGATGCTTCTACTGATCAATCTATTTTGAGGTTCCGTCCGTCTTTGATTTTTGGGCTGGATAGACTATCTTGATATATGCTTCATGGTGACGATGATTGGAACCCACATGATCTCTCATCTTCGTGATTTATCCATCCCTGATCTCCTGATTCTATTATCCACCTATGGCACTTTGAGGATTCCTGATTATCTTTCGTGCCATCTCAGCTAGATTTGATTAACCAGAGGGATGTTTTGTGATTGACATGATTATTTGCTCCCTCACATGATCTTATGTCCTCCGGATGATTAAATGATTGAATGCTTTTGAGGACCTGAGATGACTTGTCAGCAATCCCAAGATTTCATTGACTTAGCTTACATGACTCTCTGGGGACTATCAGCGGGAGCATGTGATACAATCTTTACGATCAGTTTCACTCACTGCCTGTACTGCCACTCTGTTGGGGTACGAAACAGTATCGTCTGATATGAATATTCAGCCTCCATCCTGATTGTGTGCCCAATTTGTCGGTGCACGAGGCCAATGTACTCGACTCCGTTGAGTTTTCTCTCCTTGATGGTCCTCGCAAGGATGAGCTTCACTTTTCTGACTATTCCATGCCTAGTTCATAGTGCTCTTCGAGGGTTATTTGCGAGAGACTATGACACCTTTCTAGATTCGGTGGTCTCTTCTGTTGATAGACGATTCGTCTCCTATCGAGACTATTTTGATTGACTCCTTTGAGTCCTCTCTCCCTGATGACCCTCGCAAGGATGAGATCTGATCTGACAATTCACTGCTTAGTTTGCATTGTTCCCCTAGGACTATCTGCGGGGAAATGCAACACTTTCTTTACGCTCGGTTCCCCTTACTGATTGTGTCTACTGACTGTCAGAGCATGGAACCAAGTCGTCTGATATGTTTTCGATTCCCGCTACTTCGATGATTACCCGATCTGTTGAATCTTGAGACCCATCTGACTAGACTCCTTTGAGTAGGCTCTACTTGACGGTCCTCGCAAGGATGAGACATCTTTCTCTGATTATTCTCTGCTCAGTCGGCAGTACACTCCCCGAGGGTTATCTGAGGGACGCTGCCACACTTTCTTGACTTGACGGTCTCTTCTAGTGGTAGCCGATCCGTTGCCTACCGAGACCGCTACTATGATCCTTCTGATGGATCCATCTCCTTTGAGCCCGCTCACCTTGACGACCCTTGCAAGGGTGAGCCTCTATTCTGATTATTCATTGACTAGCATGTACTACTCCCCGAGGGTTGTCTGCGGGAGAGTACATCATATTTTAGGTACTCGGCTTCACTTCTGGTGCCTCCTTTCTATTGGAGCACGAAGTCGGGTCTGCTGATTTTGGTACTGGTCTCTTACCTAGTTGTGTCTCCTTTTGTTGGAGCACGGAGCCGAGTCTTCTCATTATTCTCTGATCCCGCTCACCTTGAGGACCCTTGCAGGGTTGAGTCCTGGTGTGAAGTTTTCGGTATGTTCTTTTGACCTTCTGATTCTATTACCACCGGATGCCATGCCACTACATTGAGAGTCTCATATCTTTCACTGATTATACATCTTTGAGACCGTGATTGACTTGGAGGGGTCTGTACTGTTCCTTCTCCCTCCATGTCTTATGGTATCGGCTCCGTTCACCCATTTCACACCTTATAAACCAACATTCTGCTTGTACTACCGGGCCCTGCCTTACTTTCCAATCTGCTTGTCCCCGGTGGCCGACACCCACTTGATTGCCCATCAGGGTGTCTTTTCACTATCTGACTATGTCCTCGTTCTCACAGGGAGACAACGACGAGAGCACGGTACTCGCTTACTAGATACCATCCTGTACCTCATCAGTCTTTACTTGTTGTGTATACATGTGATTTATTCCTTCTTTCTCCTGCATGTTATGTGTGCCTCAAATCTATCGCCATATCTATGTGACTATACTTAGGACATACTTTGTCCTAAGTATAGGGGGCACACACCGCGTTGTTCTGTCCTCATTTAGTTTCGTCACTCCTGACGTTGTTTATACTTAGGGATATCTCACCCTAAGTATAGCGGGAGTAATGCGTACATTCTCCACGATCTTCTCATAAGATCTATATATTCTCTTATTTTCTTCTTTTCTTCTTTTCCTGATCTTAATCTTTATTCTTCTAAAAGGTGTCACCCCTTTTTACAGTCTTCTAAACTCAGGACGTATCTTATCCTAAGTATAGGGGGGTGTGCACCACCGATTGATTCGTTTATTCCCACCCTCGACCCTCCCTGTATGTGTACAGTTTGCTATACTTAGGATTATTTCATCCTAAGTATCGGGGGGGCGGTCGACTTCTCACTGCTTCATTCCCTTATTCATTCATTCATTCATTCATTCAATTATTCTTTAGACTGTTCTATACTCAGTACGAGTTATATCTTCTCTTTCTCTTTTTCGATCTATGAGGACATAGGTCATGCTAAGTATAGGGGGGTCGTATATACTTCATATATACTTCAGCCATAACTCGTACTTTTGTATAATTAATAATAAACATGGCTAAATATACTACATATACAATTCATTAAAAAATAATTAATAACAACATACATTCCTCAAATTGTTTTTGTATTTACTGATTAATAAATCAGGTTAAAATCTTTTTGCAAAATGATTTATGGTGTGAACCGTTTGGAAAACTTTTTGTGAAATATTTTCAACCTTTGTAAAAATATTTTGATTGCAAAAATTCTTATATTTGTGTGAAATAAAGGATTTGAAAACCTATTTGCAAATGATTTTGAAAATGTTTGTAAAAATATTTTGAATAATGTATATAGTGTTTGCAAAGTCTTTGCAAAATGGATTTCAAATGTTTGTAAATATTTGCAAAAATTATTTTGTAATATAGTTTTCAAAATTATTTTCAAATAAATTTGAGGAATAAAAGCATCATTAAATATATATATATATGTATAAATCATAAATAAAATACATTAAAATCTTTATCAATTGTATATACACCTAAATAAGTCACTTTGTTAAAACCTATAAAATTATTTAAATTCTTAAGTCTTGTAAATATATAAAGCAGCACACCCATGTAAATAGCTGTACATATTTTATAATTTGGGTACCAAAATTGTTTTATTTGCAAATTCTTTGTTTAATTCTTCTCTTTGTTTTCAAATTCTTTGAAAAAATTACATTATTCTTTGCATATTTGTAAACAACATTTGCATAGCATCCATATTTTTTTGATTGAGCTTGATGATTGAACTAGTCCAATAAAGTCGAAGATTGGAGTTTGGTTGGACCTTACCGCACCTAACTGCACTGGAACCTTATGGGAACTAGGTTTAAGGTACTTCTGGTCTATTCAGACTTAATTCTTTGAGAATTCATGGCTAGATTCAAGTCACCTCAACTGAATAAATAGAACTTTTCGAGACACACACATGATTCTTGTCGACCGTGACCTAACTTGGACACTTGCACCTTTCACTTGGCTCAACTCAGTTGAAGTAGTGAGGGGGTTGGATTTTCCAGTCTGAGACGCACACGGGTGGAAACATTCGTCCTCATCTAGGGAGGGAAGTGCACCCCAACCTGGTCTAGTTTCAATGAAGTCGAATGACAGGAGAGTGTGGGTTGCGATAATGCTTCAAAAGAGGGATAGTCTTCTGGCTCAAGAGAAAAAAGTCCTTATGTAAATCCTGCTGTGAATAGTATTTCAAAAAAAACTCCAAAACAATGGACAAGCTTGAAAATAAAAATAAAAGTGCCCGCCAGAGTATGTATATATGTTGTATAGAAAATAAGCAAGCTTGAGCATCAAAGTTATACCATGTGAGCCTACAGCTGGATGACTTGACTACACCGGTCTTGCATCCCACGATAGGTAGCTACAGTGGCTACCGTCCATTCTCTTTTTCCACCTCCTCCTCTTGAGTTGGATGCCACTTGAACTTAGAAGGGAATACCCTGCTCCTTGACGATAGAGGGCTGGATTGGGGAATCATTGGGTTGTCAGTCTGAAGAAGTCAGTTCCTTTGTCATTTCAGTTGGGGAGAGCCACTATCACTTACACTGTAAAAGTTAGCTTCATAGTAATAAGGATTTGCGTACGATGTAGGCTAGTTCTGATTTGGCTATTGAGGTGATTTGAACCGAGTTCTGTGACTCTCGAAGGCTGTTGTGTTTTAAATTTGGTTCCCAACCAGGCTCCACACACATTTTCACACCAAGTTCTAACCTGAGCTCCAAACTTTGATTTTGTATATATAAGTTTAATAATCATGATCAATTCAATTTATTCTTTAAATTCTTTATTCTTGCCTTTTCTTTTCTTCTTTTTCTTTATTCTTTTTTTACTTATTGCATAAGTATTTGCTAGGGACTAGCAAAGGCAAGTATAGGGGGGTGATGAATCTCCATTTCATCACCTTTATTCTATCATTTTGGCCTTAAAAACCCCAGCAAATGCATGTAAATAGCATCAATTTGTACATCATAGCATCCATTATTTATTGTATTTATTTGTATATAAAATAAGGTTTTTAATGCCAAAATTATAGAATAAAGAGAAGAAAAGAAAAAGGAATAAAATACTGAAAATATTTTATGACCCTAACCTCGAGACCAAGTCCAGAATGGATTTGGTCGATAAGGAATAAAGTAGAGGGAGATAAGGGCCCAAAAATACAATAAATACCTCATGAATTTATTTATTGATTATGCATTTTTGACACCTATTTTATTCTTTGTGATTGATTCATCAAATACATAAATTTTGTACATAAAAGTTGTGGATAATAATGTAAATAAAAATACAAAATTGAGTTTGTATAAAAATAATATACAATGTACATTTTATATCCAGAATAAAAAGCCAAAAACCAAACTTCACAGACTCATATCTTTCAAATAAAAACTCAAAACATGGAAAAATCACTCTCTAATTGTATATAACTTTTCATGAGCTATTTTAATGGTGGTAGTTTTATATTTTTTTGAGTTACTGTGCAAAAGATAGGTTTTGGGCCCCTATTGTACATAATACCGATTAAAATATTCAATTTATTCATTACTTATTATTTTTACAAATTCATATTTTTATAATTTTGTAAACGTTATCTATAATATATGTATACATCAAAATAAAAATAAAACTAACAAGAAAATAAAAAAATTAAAATAAAGTTATATAAAAACATAGATGAAACACCTATATGTATATAAATAAAAGGGAATTATATTCTTTAATTATTTTATTCTTTCATATTTTTAGAATATTGTCAATATCATATCTATTCTATTAAAAATACAAAACAAAAGTAAAAACTCATTAAAATACATTAAAATAAAAAGAAGTATACAAAACATAGGCAAAATACCTATACCTATACCTATACAATTCATATACCTATTTATTTAAATGTGCAAATAAACTCATAAAAATCAAATAAAAATATATTTATACTCACAAAAATAAGTTTTAAATATATAAAATAAGAAAATAAAATAATAAAATGATATATACAAAGTAAAAATTGAAATGCAGAAAACATAGATGAATATACATATATATATACTCATAAAAATTAACTACTAAAAAATCAAGCTTAAAAAATAAATAAAAATCATATTAAAATACTCATAAAATAATAATTTTTTTTATTTTATACTTGAGAAATAATAAAATCATTTACTATTTTAAATTAATTATTTTCGAATAAAACCTTCTGTTTTGTCCTTTAGCGGCCTACGTCGAGCAATCCGCGCGCGGCCTTCGTTGACCTCTGGTCAGCTGTCCCATCTACTCTCTGAGTCGTCAGACCTGTTGAATCCCCGATTTTCTTGCATTTTTTGTGGGCATCTCGTCCATCCATCATACGCGCTTCCTCCACAAGAGTTGTCCGTTGTTCATTGTACAATCACGCCAACAACTTGGATCGCTTATACATACACCAGATGAATCGATAATTGCCGGTTAATAAGGGTGCCCAGAAATGTTTATAAATAAACTAGCTCCTCTTCCTTTGCAAATTTGGTCAGCTTTTACCCGTCTCCCTTCCTCGTATTCCGTCTAGGTCGAGTCCTTGTGACAGGAGGAGCTCCATGGTACCTTGAATCGGTCGGAGATAGTGGGAGCTGCACCCACGGCGGAGATCCGGCACGCCCTGCTCCCAGGTTCACCCCCAGGTATAAGAGCTGCGCATTTTACTTTTCTAGGTAGCTTTTACTTCCAGTATTTCATTCCTGCAATTAGTTTCATGTTTCGCATATTAGTTTAGCGATTTCGTAGTTTGCCGGAGCTCCGCTTCGGCGAGCTTTACACCGTGTTCCACCCTGTTTCCGACCACCACTACACCTTCATTTTGTCCCGCATCGCCTTCTCCACCTCCCAGCCACTTCCTATCAACCGGAGCCTCCTTGGTTCCGCGAATAGGAGCTCCTCCACCACCCTTCGTCGGAGCTTCCTCGCCCATTACCATACCCGTGCTAATAGCTTTAAACCCCCAGGTCGAGGGTGAATCCCTCGAGCCGTGTGCGCTTCCTGTGCAGATTGGGCGCCTTGAAACGCGCCATGAGACACAATCAAAGACGTCGGAGGTATCTAGAGCCCCATTTCTTCCCCGAGCTCATAGCGGCGCTCCAACGTACCTCAGACCGATCCAAGACCTCCAGCAGTTAGTGGATCCTCCCAAGAAGCTATAGAGACCTTCAGGAGCGGCAAAGACTAGCGGAGACGCGAGATATCACCGGGAAGAAACCCGCCCGGTGAGCGTTCTTCCCTGTTCTTCCATCCAACGTCCCCGCGTTGGATGAAGAGGGAGACCCTATTGAAGATCAACCGTTGGATGGAGCTATCATCGACCGTCAGATCGCGATCTGCGATCTATCTCATGCGTCCATCGGCAAAGAATCATCGGCAAACATGGAGGCGCCACGTGGATAAGTCAAGAACAACAGGCCGTTCGATCCAACGCCTTAAGGGGTAAATTGCACCTTTAGTCCCTTGCATTTTGTATTTATTATTTAGTTCTGTAAAATAAATGTAACGTTGTAAATAAATGGGATTTTTGCATGGAACCCCCTGTATTAATTGGATATTACATAGAGGTCCTTCCCAATCGAGTCACATATTGTCCCACGTGATGAGTTGTTAATTTTGCACTTATGCCCATGGTGGTTTTGTATATTATAGAAAGGTTCTAAAATATTACATAAATGTTTTTATAGGTTGGCATATTTGCACTGTTGACCTTGGCATTTATTTTATTTGCATCTATGCCCTACCAGGACATTTATTGTGTGTGGCTTTTCTCTATTTATTTTATATAGCTAGCTTGCTCCTAAAATTCCACAAAAATTAGGGTAGATTCCCCTTACCATGTAGATTCAAGCTATCTATTTATTTGGCAATTTTGTACATTTATCTCTTTATTAAAAATTAAAATAGGAGAATTTATTCATTGTTTAATTTATAAAATACCAAAAAAACAAAAAATAGAAAAACTTTTTGAAAAATTAAAAAAAATATATATGTTATATTTTGATGTTTATTGAGTCCAGAAACAAAAACCTCATAAAAATAGAAAAAGAAAATATAAAAATTTCAAGAAGCTCCAAAATCCTAAAAAAAATAAAAAACTCTTCAAAAATACCAAAAATATGTTTTCCTATTTTTTGATTATTTATATATTATTATCTACGTATTAAAATTAATTTGGCTAAATTTTGAGACCTATTTACTATTCTTTAAAACCCATATTATTTCGAATTATGTATTAATCCCATTATTGGGATATTTTTGACATTAAAAAAATACATAAAAATTAATTAAAAAATCCAGAAAATTTACAAAAAGAGTAAAAAAATAAAACACAAAAATAATTTGTATTCTATATTTTAAATATATATTTACTACTATTTATAATTATATGACTATATATACATATATAACCTTGTATATGGCATATTATATAATATAAAAGAAAAAAGAAAATATAAAAATATAAAAATAAAAAAAGAAAATATAAAATCGGAAAAACTAAAAATCCAATACAAAAAATATCAAATAAAAATAAAATAAAAAATAAATATAAAATTAAAAACCCACAAAAACAACAACATGGATAAGATAAGAATTGAATAGTTTTGTGCATTTATGTTGCTCCCAACCGTTTGCTCCCAATGTTCGACCTCTACTTGTGCTTACACCTATATCACATTTACATGTAGAGTTATAATAAATTTTAACTCCACATTTTTGAGATTTAATTGATTTCTTCTGATAGTGGGTTAATTGTTGATCGATTGGGATTCTGTCTGAGGTCACCTCAGCGACTGTCGATCCGCCTTGTGGAAAGACACGACCTCGACCCAATCCCCTTCATCAACTGGCCACGCTAAGAATGATATGTTTGAGGCTGGGAGTTCCGGAATTGTGGTGAGGAGGAGGGAGTTTCTGCTGATGAAATTTGGAGGAGGAGGATACTAGTTACAAGAGGCATCCGCATACTGGTGGTATGGTTGATATTGACGGTACGTAGGCTGTTGGTACTGCTGGTTATGCCTCTAGTTGTTTCTGATACTACAGAGGTTGGTGCTGTTGAGGCTGGTTGGGCTGGACAAACCTCCCATCCTGAAGCTGGTGATACCGCCGAATGGCTGAAGATTGGACCTCCTATTGTCTGCCTAGACGGCCAATTGCACATCGTTACTCCAGACAACCGTTCACCTTTTGAATGATTGGTGGTGGTGAGAATGGATCATATGAAGGGATGTTGACTCGGATTTTGCAAGGGTCTAAAATGATATCCTCATGGAAGCAGAGATATTTTGTCGGTGAGGTGGACCATTAGAAACCCCGAGGTCAAACAACCTAACCCACAAAATAATTAAGCAATTAATCAGATTGAGATAAAATTTACTATCCCCTACTAAATATGTATAATGACAAATATGTAGGGGTTAAACACAAAGAAACAAGGGTGTAACAAGAATTTGTCATTTCAAATACTTAACCAACTTATGATTTCAGTGGAGTTTTATTTTGTTTTTTTACATTTTAATTTTTATATTTTTTAATTATTTTGAATTTTATATTTTTATTTCTTTTTTATATTTTCTGATTTTTTATTTCTTTTTCTTTTTAAAGATAATATAAGGAGATATAGTCTGTATATATACAATATATGGTAACGTAATTATAAATACTACTAAAAATAACTAAAATATAGAAAAAAATCTTTCTAGGTTTTAAATAGATTTTTTTACTTTTTGTGATTTTTAAAGAGTTTTTGCTAATTTTTATATATTTTTAATATTAAAATACCCCAAAACAAGGATAAATAAATATGCTAAATTGTTTTGGAATTTAAAAATAGGAAATAAAGTAAAATTTTCCCAAAACTAATTTTAATTATTATTATATAATAAAAAGAAAATACATGGATAGGAAGAGGTATCTTTGGAATTTTGGGATGTTTTAATCTTTTATCAAGGATTTTGAAGCTTTTTAATTTTTACCGAGTTTCTTTTTCTATTTTTAGTGGTTTTTGATGTGAAGGTTCAAAAATACTAAGTAGAAAAAATATATTTTTTTGGGAATTTTTTAAAATATTTTTTATTGTTTAGTATTTTATAAATCAACTAGGACGAAAACATGCTCTTTTGATTTTTATAGATAATAAAAGTACCTATAATTAAAATACAAAAATATAGTGTGAATACATCGTAGAAGGCAACTAACCGTACTTTTTGAGAATTTTTAGAGCATGGATGATATTTTTAATAAATAAAAAAAATGCACAAAAATTATTGAACTATCAAGATTATAAATGCAATTAAAAAGTAAGCACGAGGTTGATTATGTAAATTACCCAAAATAATTCAAAATATTAAACACATTTGTAGGATTAAAACGAAATATAAATACCCACAAAGATATACATGCAAAAATACCACCTCACGTGGACCACACATGAGGTGATGTGGACTGGACTAAAATGTAAATTGAGGAAAGCTTAAGGGTCGTACTGCAATTATTACAGAACTTTTTAAACGATAAAGGAAAGTTTAAGGACTAAATATTAAATACAAAAAAGTACACGTAGAAAATATGCAATATACCCTTCATCTACACATGAGAGGACGACTAGGAAACAACCACTTATCCATGTGGCGGACATCAGACAGTGCGTACCCCTTCATACTCCTAAGACTATAATTATATCTGGCACTGCATCGAATGACTAGAGACGATGAAGATTGGACGGATACTGGAGGACCTGGAGCTCAGGTCTGATCGGACGATGGAGAGCAGTGATGAACAAACACATGAAGAACAATGGTATGCTGAATTTCGATCTGCTCTCCAGGGCGACTCTGATCTTCTCTGCCTTCGTTGAGTGGCTCAAAATGCTCCTTGAAGCAACCCGTGGCTGAAGGACTCCTCAAAATGGCTGAATCTTCGTAGGAAGTGGTCTGACGAAGGACGACACCTAGAGCTCCTCCTTCTGCTTCGAAGGCCTCTGATAGAGGGATTTTTGCTCCGTTACCTGCAGGGAAAGTGTCACAATGAAAAGCCGAAGCTGCGGAGGGCTTTGATGATCGAAATGGATGGAAAATGCATCGAGATGAAAGTCTTCAGTGAAGGGCGGCATGGGGAAACTTGATCTCTGAATCTTTTTGAGATCTGGGTTGATGAGTGTGCATGGGGTGAGAGGAAAGAGGAGAGGAAGATGATGACGGTGGAAGTCAGGGCGGAAGTGGTACGAGGTCGCCGAAAAAAGATGGTAGAGCTGGAACTCCGCCGATTGCAACTTTTGGAAAATATACGGAAGTAGGCGAAATGAAATAGAATAAACTACACCACTAATCTACTGCTAACCTAAGGAATAGAAAGAATGAAAGAAATGAGAGCTTACTGACGAAGAACTATTTGGAGGTGAACTTCTGGTGTGAACAACAAGAAACCAGGATCGCTTCAATTGGACACCCGATTCAACTCCTAATGAGTCGATTAGACTCCTGCCGTCACCAGGAACGAGGATCAAGACTCAGAATTAGGGTTAGGGGTGGAAGAAGGATCAAAATATCAAGGGAGCTCGGAGGGGAAAACTATATAGGAGTGGACTTCCTTGGGAAACAATGCTCGATTCAGAGGTCAGTCGACCAAGGAATCATAGGGCATGAAAGCTCGATGATTGAGGGATAAAAGTCAAGCACATATCGAGATGAAAAAAGAGCAAGATTTAGTCGTAAAAATTTGAGGAAGAAATAATCAAAGATAGTTCTGACTGGACTAGACTGGAGGGAGGACAGTTGACCGAGGGTCAACTGTCGTTGGACCGTGATTGGTCCAGCTAAGCGACTACATGACAAACATAAGTGAAATTAAAAAATAATTCAAATTAAATTAGTAAATGATTTCATTAATTTTTGGTTAAAACATAAAAATATTTATTATTGTTATGTAGTATTTTAATATGATTTTTATTTATTTTTACAAGTTTATTTTATTACAAGTTACTTTGTACAAGTACATTTATAGGTATATTTACCTATGTTTTGGAATATTTTATTTATTTTGTATTTTTGATAATATTATTTTGTTTTCTTAATTTATAAATTATAATTTCATTTTATATACCTAAATATGTTTTTGCTGTACTTTTCTGATATATTATGCACACTTAAATAAATAGGGGTATTAAATATATAGGTATAAGTATTGTATATTCATCTATGTATATATATACTATTTTATTTTAGTGTTTTTTTATTTATTTTATTCTATTTTAAATATGTACTTATATTATGAATAATATTTACAAATTTATAAAATATAAAAGTATAAAAATAATTAAGAATAAATAAAATTAATATTTTATTCAGGTATACTATACAATGGGAGTCCAAAACCTAACCTTTACACATTAACTCAAAATTAAATGAAACCACCTTATTAAATAGAGTATAAAAGTTTAAAGTTGATTTTAATACATTTTGAACTTTTATTGAGGAGATATGGGTTTGGGAAGTTTGGGTTTTGGCCTTTTATTCTGAGTATAAAAGTACACTGTATAGAAAATTTTCATGTAAACTCACATTTATATTTTTATTTGTATTTTTATCTACAGTTTCCATGTACAAAGTTTCTTTATTTGAGGTATAAAAATAGAAAATAAAATGGTTCCGAAAGAGACTTATTGATGAATAAATAAAAGAGAATTTTAATGGCTTTGTGGCCCTTCTCCCCCAAACATTATTTCTTGTTGATCCATTCCTCAAGATTCCTAGGTTTAGGGTTTAGGGTCATAAAATACCTTTGGTATTTTATTCCTTTTTCTTTTGTTTTCTTTATTCTTTTATTTTATCTTTAAACAATGTATTTTATGCAGTATTTATACCATAAGTAATGAATGTCAATTTGTGCAAAATAATGATAATTACATGTATTTATCTAGGGTTTAAATGCAATAAAGATGGATGAAGCTCAAGCTAGTATAAACCAAATCTGCTGAGACAACAGTGAAGAGTAGTCAGGTTCCTGCGCGTAATATATGTGCTGGATCTGAGGTAGACTTGCACTCAACCGAGGCTGATGTAGAGATGATGGTTCCTTCAGCTCAACAGGAGTGGTGGTGGTCGGACTCACAAATTGTATGGTATTGATGGTGCTAACGAGCATATCCAGCTACTTTGTGATATGATCCAACTTGTCCAGCTGCTTGGTCCTCTGTTCGATCACAGACAAGTTTTCTAAGTCTTGTGACCGCTTTTCGATTATATCAACTTTAGACAGATGGCTCCCGATGATGCTGAGATTGGAGCTCTCATCCCCGTTCGCTCACTGGCTGCCGCCATGTTGACAATCTTGTGGTGGACTTGTGACTAACACCGATAAACTATGGATGAGGATAGAGCAGCCTCTTCTTCGACCATCTCTTCAAAAATATGCCAAACAACATCTTTATCCTTGTTGAAGTTCGAGCCACCATAAGCGGTATGTACTAACCTTTGACTTTCAGGAGTGAGGCCCCCCGAAGAAATGCTGGACCATGTTAGTCCGTAGGATGTCACAGTGAGGGCACTTCTCCTGCAAGTCCCAAAAGCTCTCCTAGGACTCATGTATCGATTCGTGCGTGCCTTATCTGGGTTTGCATCTGATTCAGATGATCCAATGGATAGTACTTCTGGAGGAATGTAGACTTTAACTCCTCCCAAGTCGTCATGACCTTCTCCAGATGGTTGATCCAATAAAGAGACTTGTCTTGAAGGCTGAAGGGGAGTGTTGTCGTCTTGACTACACCCAACGGGACGTTGGGGTAGTGAGTGGCACGACATATGCGAGATAACTGCTGAAGATGGATGTAGGGTTCCTTATTGGTGTTCTCGTGGAACGAGGGCAAAAGAGCAAGGAACTGAGGCTGAGCTCATAATGTACAAGGACTGCATGTATTTGTATCCAGTCTGTCATCTGTCTAGTGCAAGGATTATAGGTTTCCTTGAGAGTAGGCTTGGGCCTCTCTCCTCGTGCCTCATCTGTGGGCCTTCCACGGTTCCCATCTTCTGGTTCTTCATTTTCTCGTCGTCGTCGTCGTCGTCCTCCTCCTCCTCCTCTGTTCTCTCTCTCTCTCTCAGAGCATTAAGCATTTCCTGGAATGCGACTTGGGCTAAGGCCTGATTGATCGACTGCTATTGGATGGCCTAGATGGAAGCGAACAACTAGGCATTGATTGTATTCTGATCGAGTTGTCCCTGATCTAGTGGTGTCTGTCCCTTTCTTTTCCCTTGAGGAGCCATCTTTGAATCAGACTTAGAGGATGTGACCTGCACGGGGTCCAATGTGGTTTCTGTACAAAAATATGTTGCCCGCTCATACTGCAAATCTTCTACACCAAACGGAGTAGATGATCTGGAATTAGGTTCTATTCCATATGGACGTGGATGGAGCATTTGATATTTACTGAAATTGATCTCGATCCTTAAGGGGTGAAAGGCGGGACAATAATGATCCTGATTTATGGAATAGAGGAAGAAGTTGAGGAGTTTGGAAACGGGTTTGCAAGAATTGAACCGGGTTCTCAGGAATCATCTCAAATTATTGAAGATGTAGAGTTCATGAAATTAATGTAGGTGTCGGTGGGGTCCCGACTAAGTCTTCCATGAGACAACATCTTGGAAAGAAATGGAGTAGATGAGGACTAGAGCACGATGATAAACAATAGATGAAGAGGGAAATAAGGGAAGTCTCACACTGAGCTAGGCAAGAAGAAATCAAAACAGATGAAAAGAAAAAGACACAAGTGCACAAGACTAGATCCTTGACCAAGACTAAAATCAAACAAATACAATAGAAGTCTTGGTTCACCAACTTACACAATGTGAAGCCGTAAGAGTTCGACTATTTTTTATATGTTCAATTTTATTATTATTTTTAGATAATATATGAGCAAGTCCTTAGAGGGATATCCCTATAGATGCGTATACTACCGAGAAAGTACCCCATACTACTTCCACCTCCTTTATAACATGTGATCTGTGCACTTTGAGGTCCTTAATCTCGTGCCTGGGGGGCTATTCAACCAAAAAAATAGAGTGAAAAAGCCGATAGGTGAAATCAATACCTCTTTCGCAAGTGAGGTACTCGGACACAAACCGATGAGAAGGACACACCCGTAAGGGCGTGGCCTAAGCTCAATACTTAACCAAGTTGGCTGCCCCATACAAGGCGGGAACACCATCGTCGATAGGGCCCTTGTCGGTCGTGTATGATAGAAGTGCCAATACTTCGTAGTCCCAAGTGATAATCAAGGCTGTCATAGATCGAGTTTTGGGCTCTAATCATCAGGGGTCGCACCTCACTTGATCTTAGCAGGTACCTGAAAATAATGAGGGCTTTATGAACCTAAAACAATGATATCCACTACGAATTTTAATTAAGGTCAAAGTAGTCTCCTTGTTTTAATTTTTGAAATTTCATTTTTTTGAATATTTTTCAAAGCAAGAGACTAACTATTTTTTCTTTGAATCTTAATTGTACAAAAATAGAGGGAGATAGTGGCAAAGCCATGCAACGTGATACTGGAGTGAAAATCCCACTCTTGTATCAAATGATGCATGCAAAGTAAGGAGACTTACAATGCTTCCCAACTCTCTCCATGCAGGATGCAGACATAATATATAAATATCTACACTACGTGCATGGTATGAAAATTGATAAAGCATCATAAACAAGAAATGCTATTATTGGGAAGAACCAAATGCTAATCACTCAAAAATGGATCATAAGTGTCCGGTCTTGGAGACTTCTCGGTACCCGCCATCTTTCACGGCTTGTGGTTCCGAATTCAAGCAATTAGCAATTAATTTTTGACTAGATCCAAACTAAATAATCTATAAGAGCATGCTTCTATTAGGCTTTGGACCTAGCTTATTGATGAATCCACGATTCATCATCTCAATATATTAATATTAGCAGAATCCCTGAGTAAAATCTCAAATAAATATGCATAAAATCAATAAATTAATAAAATGACTTGTAAATAAAATACACTAATTATTATATATTATATTATATAAAATAAATTAATAATAAAAAGATGTAAAATAAAGAAGTTTTTCACCTGTAAAAAGCCCAAACTTCATGTATTTTAAATTTCATTTCAACTCTTTTTCGGCTAATTCTTTTCCTAACTTGTTTATAAAATTCTGTATAAAAATACAAAAATATAAAACAAATTCCATCATAAATAAATACTCCTTGATCTCAAAGAAAAAAGTCGTTAAGTCCAACTTCTCGACCAAATTCCAGCTCTGTATGAACTCCAAATTCACCAAACTCACTTTTAAAGTTTAATTTATAAAATTATCTATTTGAAAGTGATTTCATTAAGATCAGAGCTCGTTTGCAAAATTTGAGTTTTGTGACCTCATTGTCTATTGCACATAATGAAATAAATGTGATTTTGATTTTTTTCTTGTACAAATCTAACCCTTTTTGATTTATTTCTTTTTCTATTAGTTTCCATATAGAAAAGATTTTTTGAATCAAATTAGTATAGAAAAGCATTTATATATGGAATTTTTATTTGTTATTTATAGAATTAATTTGCATCTTGAAAACTGATCAAGCGGGTACTACTGAAATGATTGGAGAAATTCGTGAAATTTGAGTACCTTCAAAAGAGATTTCTCACTTATGAATCATCGAGGGGGACCCGTTTCTAGGACGGGAGTCAGATGATCCTTATCTACATGATTTTGACCTGGCTTTTGCTCATTCATTCGGAAGCCGCATTCCTCCCGCACATTAATCGTCGTCTTTGCAAATATCACAAAAATATTTTGGTAACAAAAAAATCAAAATCGTATTACAAATAAATTTGTGAAAGAATTTTTTTTCGAGACATTTTTTTCTATTTTTTGGTGTCATGTCAAAACAAAATATGTGGTACAAAAATATGTATATATATTTCCCTTTCTCATTTTTATTTACTTTTCTAACTATTAAAAAATCCAAAAAATTATTTTTGTATTTTATTTTATTTCCAGTATTTTATTTTTAAATTAGAAAGGCAAAAAAATAGCGTACATATGGTCTGTTTTGTTCTTTGTTTTCTCTTCTTTACTTTGTTCGCAAATTTCCCATTTTCTTTTATTTTATATTCTTTTTTATTAGCCAACTTTATTCTATTTTCTTTTCTTTTATTTATTTTTCATTCTCTACACTAACTTCTCTTTTCTTCCATTAACCTCCAAGTCTCCATCTAACCTCCCATTCAACTCCACCATTTCATCTAACCTCCCATTCAACTCCAACATTCCACCATCTTTTCTAACCTCCATTTTCTTCTCATTTTATACATCTCATTCTCCTCATTTTTACCTTTGATCTACCTTTATGCGATAGAGAATTGAGAGCTCTGACCACTCGTCTCCATGATAGTGAACGGAGAAGTAAGGCGACTACCGACCTCCTCTCCGGTGAGATCCGTTGGCATTCCTGCCAACATCGCAGTCGCCTCCGCGCGTTGCTCGAGTTCATCACTTGTCGACAACTTGAGCGAGGACCGTGCTTCTCGTGAGCACATCACATGCGCCCGCTTCCATCATAGGCAATTCCCCTTTTTTTATTCATCATCATTTTTATTTTCCTCATTTTTTATCACATTACATCACCACCACCACACCTTTATGTGTTCTACTCCACCTCCATCACCTTCTTCAATCATTCCCATTTACCACCTTTCTTTATATATATATATATATATATATATATTTGTTCTTAGTTTAAAAACAAACAAAAAAGTAAAAACAATTTTTTTAAAAAATAATTCACAACAAAAAAATATAAAACAATTAAAAAAAACATGCAGCTGGCTGACCCCCTTCTCCATTGTTGGCCACCGCTCTCCTCCGTACCGCATCCAGTGGCAGCCGCCAGCCCACAGTCGTGCCACTGCCCGCGCTCCCTCGCCGCCATCCTCCGTGGTGCTCCTCCACCGCTGCCAACAGGATCCTCCAACGCGCCCCACCTGTGGCTCCACCATGCAGCCACTACCGCAGTCCTCCTCCACCATCGCCAGCGGCAGTCGACACCCATCGCCCCCTACTTAATGGCTCTCTCCTCCGTCCAATTGCGGTGTCGCACCGCATATGCCCCCACGTCGTGCCCTACCTGCAACGAGGACGAAGAAGGTTTTCTTTTATTTATTTTATTTTTGTAAAAATTTTACGTTTTTATTTTAATTCTCTTTAATTACAAACGAGTCGCTGTGCATGTTTTGTATTCAAAGTTGTTTTCTAAAATTGCACAGATACCCCTATGTTTGCATATTAGTTTGGATATCTTTATTGCATCATTTATTTTAATGAAAAATGTCATGTTGTTGAGCAATTAATTCTTTATCATTTGAATATTTATTTGGATTTTTTTGAGCTTTGGTAATTAATTAAAATTGTTCTAGTGAAATATTGTACATTTTACCCACTATGAGATCTTAAATTCATATTTAATTCACAGTTGTACCGAAAATTCCTCAAAAATCATAAATGATGCCTTGATATGTATTTTAATTACTTCCAAATTTCATCCAAATTGGGTTGTCCTATGCCTTAAATAAATTGTAGAGTGATTTTAGTAAATGATTTTTAAATAAATCCACACACATTATTTTTAAGAAATTCCAACTCTCTGGATTGCATATAAAAATACCTTCTAGAGATAATTCACTCTCTAATAAATTGATATTGTGGATTTATTAAGAATTCAATACTTGCAATCACTCTATTTTTATTAGAAAAATTCATAAAAATTCATATATTCTTTAAAAATTCCAAAAAATTACTATAACCTCATTTCATCATGTTTTATTTCTAGTAAAACTTTCATAATTTTTGTATTCTGTTTACGTGAAAAATTACGTGAAATCCATAAAAAGTGTGCATTTTTCATTATTGTATTTTAATTCCTAAAACTCTGAAAAAACGTGTTTTACATTCATCATTGAATTAAGTTTTTAGGAAAAAAATACAATTTGGTTAATTGGATTAATTTAACATTAAAATTAATTTGGCTAAGTTGTGTGTTTTCTTATTAACTTAATTCAACCACATTTTAAATTCGCGTTTATTTTTGCATAAAAGAACACAAAAAAAATCCGGATTGGAAACCTAGACCTAATTATTCTGATTTGACACAAAGTTGTTCCTTTGCCTCCCTGTGTTCGACCCCAGACTTGCCCAAGAAATAAATTTAAGACGAGACACTCCTCTCAGAGATCTTTTCTCAATTCTGATTACTTGGTTGACGATCCGTCACTTACCGATTCAAACAGTCCTAAATCTAGGGGCTCAATCACAGAGAACATATAAAAAAGAAAGGCGGAAAACTCAAAACGTGTGAAACAAAATAAAATAAAGTGAAGAAAACAGAGAGAAAATCGACGAACCCCCTGGTGCATAGACACCCGGGCAATGGACCTCGTGAAGTGTGGCAGTGTCCAAAGTCCAAAATTATTATAAATTAATTAAAAAAAATAAAATTATCTCCTCACAAAAATAAAAAGAAAAACTATGCAGGTATGCTCTTCTCCTTCTCTCTGTCTCCAAAAAGAAAAACTATGCAGGTATGCTCTTCTCCCTCTCTGTCTCTCTCCTGCTCTCTCCTGGTTAGCTTACAAGTAGAAGAGCCAACCTCCTCGTGGCTCAGGTATGTCCACCTCCTAAAAAGCAACCTTTACCACATGTCCCTCACAGAAAAGTCAATGATGAAACAAGTGGTTAAAAATAATTAACAATAATAAATAACAGAAAATAAAAAGAGAAAAAGCAGTGTAATGTACAACTAATTGCTACACTCCGCTGCTCCCCGGCAATGACACCATTTGAAATAGCCAAAAATATCCAAGAGAAACTATCTTGTGGTCCACACAAGGTAGGAACAATTAATCGCTGTTGTGACAGCTCTCGAAGACCTCTAACTGTATTCAACAATTACCCAGAAGAGAAAGAATCAATCAAAGGAATACGTGCATGGATCAAAATTTATTATAACCATGCAATAAAATGTGTATAGTCACAAGAATACTAGGGTGTCGAACTTAAGGAATAAGTCGGTGTAGCAGGGATTTTATTTATAAATAATAACGTATAAATGTACACTATTCATTCACTTATTTACCCAATGTTTTTGTGGATTTTAATTAAATAATATTTTTTCAATATCTCTTGTTTTATAAAATTTATTTTCTTTTTATATTTTTCAGTTTTTAATTTAATTTTATTTTTAATATATACTAAATAAATATATATATAAGGGTATATTTATGTAATAAGTATAATATAAGTGATATATATTTATAATATACCAAATATAGAAAAATCAGAATATACAAGAAAGAACCATCCTTTTTTTATTTAAGGATTTAAAAATATTTATAAGGTATTTATAATAAATAATAATAATAATAATTATATATAACTACATATGAGTATATAATACAATAAAGGGTAATATATTAATAAATAAGTCTATAAATAGTAAAAAATTACAAAATAAAGTATTTTGTGTTTTGTTATCTTTTTCTTCTATTTTTGTAAATTTTTTGGGTATTTTTGTTAATTTTAAGGCATTTTTAAAGTCCAAAATGTACAAAATAAAGGTATTAATAGACAGGTCATTTTTTTTGAGATTTAAAAATAGTAAATATATTCAAAATTTTTCAAAACTAATTTTTATATGTTTAAAATAGTATATATATATAAATATAGGACCAGAAAGTAATTTTTGAGCTTCTTGAAAATATTTTGTAATTTTTTAGGGTTAGATAGGATTTGTGAATGTTAGGGTTTTCTTTTATGTTTTTAGTTTATTTTTGGTATGGTAATAAAATATAACATAAAGAACTACAATAGTTTTTGGGGATTTTTCGAGTAGTTTTTATATTTTTTTTGGAATTTTCTAAGTTAGACATGGAATAAATCGCTCCTAAAGTAAATTTAATAAATGGAAAAATCAATCAAATGCCTAATCTAAAATCATAGCGTGAATAAACATCATGAGAGGCATTTATCATAACTTCCCAAAACCTAAATAAGTAGAGGAACTATTTTTAATAAATAGAAAAGGAAATATAAAAATCCCAAAAACACACATACTAATATGTAATTAAAATAAACTTTAATATAAAGCGTAATTGTTCGAGAAAGATTAAGGGGTTCTAGTAATTTTTGCAATATCCACGTGCCCCTACATGTGAGCCCGACAGTGACCAAATAACAAATAACCTAAAGTCCAAGGTCCTTCATGAAAAGTTCTGAATAAAATTACAAAGCATCTACTATTTAATATATTATAGGTAATAAACAAAAGTCAGCGGGGCTTCAACGAAATTACTCAAACTTGCACGGCGATGAGCAGAAGAGGGTGTGCCATGTACGCATCACATAAGTGGACCGTGCATCTAGGTAAACACGTTGTATCGATTTAGAATAGAGGGACCATATTAGATTTGGGCCATGCTTGAGATCTGACGGTACCGGGACTTCGAGGATGAACATGGCAGAACTCTGTGCTCCAACTCCTTCGATCCTTGATTTCTCCATCCTTTAGCCACTGTTTTCCACCCTGTTTGGCTCAAGAGCTTGCTATCGAAGCCTTCCAATTGTAGGTAGGCTCCAATGATATCAAGAACCCATTTTTGGGGATCTGGAAGTGCTTCATTCTTACTCGCCTTAGGGGTCCAAAATGAGAGTCGATTCGACTCGAGGCACTTCCTCTAAGAATGTGACCTACACAAAAACACTCCTCGGCTCGAGGTAACTCGCCTCAGCCCAAATATGAAGCTGGTTGTGGTGTGGATTGGAGGAGCGATTGGGCTCGAGGTGATGATGGCATATTAGCTCTGAATCACTTCGATTCAGGTTAAATTCAAGGTGATAAGAGAGGGCTTTTGCAGAGAAATGAAAGAGGTACGATAATGGGTGGTGCAACACATCGATTACAAGCAGAATCATAGTGAAATCAACTTGGTGCTCGAGCTCCAGGAGAACAAAGGGATTGGAACTATGCTAAACCTACTTGCATAAGATTAAACCTAATATAAGATGCAAAAAGAAAATGCGGAACAAAAAACCTAATTATCATCTCTTACCCGGTCATAACCAAGGAGCCGAAGGTGCTCCGCTCGAAAAAGCTTCAGGCGAGTTGGACCGCTACCAGACTTCTACTTTCTCCTCGTCAAACCCTCAGTGAACTCGCTGTTGTCACAAACGAGCTCAAGCACACGAGAATAAGGGATTACAGAAGAAGTAGGGGGATCAAAAAATCAAAAGGGGGGCAAAACATCTTATTTATAGATAGAGGAGTTTTCCAGGAAGAACACAAGATTGCTTCTGATCCTCCAAGTGTTTGGATTATCAGAAGGATGGGTGAGCATGAGGGATGTTGGGCGTTAATTTCCTATGAAGGGAGGCATGCGTCTCGAGCAATGAATTTTGTCCCAAAATTCAAGAAGAGGAGCATGGCATCTGACAGACGTCTGAAGACCAGGATGTATAGTTGACCAAGAGGTCATAATTCTTGGCAGCTGATTGGGCCATGTAGGACAACTAAAGACCAAAAGAAAAGAAACGAAGAAATAAAAGGAAATAAAATAAAAGAAGATGGAATTTACAAAACTTTAAACATGAAAATGTTTGTTATTTTATGTGTTCTTTTATCATGAATTTTATTTATTTTTAATATGTGATATATTAGGTGTTATTATCTATTTACTATTATTTATGTATTTATTTATAAAATATATATTAATTTGTTTAAGGTTATTTTTATACATAATGGTATTATTTATTAGTATATTTATTTATAGTATATTAAAATACACATTTATATTTTTTTATTTTTATATTTCTATTGATTACTTTTAAATAAATACATGTATTATCTATACATGTGTATTTTACCTATATTTAAAATACTTTTATTTATTTAAGTTATTTTTATGAGATTATTTTGGTTTCTTATTTTACTTGTATTATATACAATATATACAAGTATATAAAAAAATAAGATGAGGAAAAAGATAAAGAATCAATAAAATGAATATTATATACATGTATACAATGTAAATGAGATCCAAAATCTAATTTTGCATCTTAGCTCCAAATTTGATGAAACCACTTCATTAAATAGCTTATTAGAAGTTATATACAATTAAAAGCGATTTAGTTTCATTTTGATATAGTATGGAGAAGATACATGTCCGTGAAGTTTTTATTTGTATTTTTTTGTGTCCCAGGTACACAGTGCATTATTTTTTACTGAAATCAATTTTTTATTTTCTTTGTATTTATGACTATAATATTCATATAGAGGGTTTTGTTATTTGAGGTGTAAAAAATAATTAAATAAAATATGTCCCAAAAGGCAATTATTGAGCAAATTGAGTTAGGGTTTTGTGTGTGATTTTCTATGTATCTTGTACAATTCTTCTACCTTATCTCCCCCTACTTTATTCTTTGTCAACAAGTCATCATGATGACTGGATTTGGGGGTCTATGGTCGCTGAATATCTTTAACACTTCATTCCTTTTTCCCTTTCTTTTCCTTTATTCCTTTATTTTGGAACTAAATCAGTGTATTTATAGAACATACATAAATCAAATAACGAATATTATTTTACACAATTTATTTCTATATGCATGCATTACGCTTGAGATTTAAGGTCAAAATGAAAGAATAAATGTGATGAAATGGAGATTCATCAAGTATATATTCTTCTGTTTCTCAAAAAGTAAATAGTACTTTGTTTACATTTTTCCATATTATAGATTTCAAAACCATGATTCAAATGCCGAGGCCTTGTGAACTATAAATATCAGTACATAATGAAAATTGACAATATGTTAGTATTAAAACTCAGATCCAATCCGATTTGATCGGTTATACGTTGGATTAGATTGGATTGGATTTAGATATTTAATAGATTGGATGTGATCAGAAGAAATTAAAATCCGTTAAAGTTAAATTGGACATGGATTAAACTAAACCCGAATCCAACCCAATCCATGCGCACACCAAGCACTACAAGAAAAGATGGGATTAGCGTACACATATTGGCTTGCCATGTGCATCCTAGGTGCATGTCAAGTGCATGCTAAGGCATTGGGCGAGAACATGTGCTCACCCAAACCGCGATTGTTAAGTGCACGCCGCTTTCTAGGCGTTCACACTGTGGTCATCCAAGGCCTCACCCGTGGACAAGGGGGAAAACATGGCTAATGCACCTGGTGAGCTCATGTGCTCTCCCATACTATCTATCTACAAAAAATTATACAGCTCCGGTGGAGTTTTGACGCCCTTTGAACCTGTAAAGCATGCCTAGACACCACTACAGGTGTTTATTAGAATTGAAATTAGTACATGTAATATACCATATACCCCATGTCTCATCATACCTATAAAATTACATTGAACCGACAATATAGATATAACACATATACCTAATTTAATGAAATTATATAAGAGAATTAGAACTTACAATTGCGAATATAGATGTTATAATTGTTATACATATTTCAAAACATCATCTATATGAAACAACAACCAATGTTGCTCAATTCTACAATTTAAAATCTATAATCCCACGATTCATTTTTTCTTGGATCTAAATATATTTGAAATAAAACTTTATTTTTGTTTCTTCTTCTCCCTTTCCTTCTCCTTGAACCTGGTGTACATGCATGTCTCTTCTTATGGGTCGTTCTCCGCCTCCTCCTCATCCGATTTAATATCCTCGTGATACTGTGATACATGCCTTTGTGTCCTATAAGTAAATAATATACAAGATAATCGAGTGAATTAATTATTAATCTATTACATGTTATAGGGATAATTCTTACATGTAAGTCATGAATTCTTCACGCAACTTGGTCATCTGCTCTACCATCATCATCGTCCGAGACTCCATCTGTGGTAATGGTTGTTGTGATGATTGTGTCTATGAATAATGATGATTGTCCATAATCAGAATGGAAATGATAATGTTCTACCACATAGTATGGAGGAAGATCGCCAAGCGTCTGTTTTTGATTCGCGGCAACATCCCTCTCTTTCAGTATCTATAAGACCTTTTTTGTAAAACATATAGATATAATTAGAATAAATTACTCAAATACATTAATGTTTTACAATACATGTTTCTAAACAGCTTTATCAAAAGAGGGTTGATCAGCCTAAGGAATCTCACCCCATATCTCTGCACTTAGAGCCATATATCGATCCTTAAATAGAAGTAAAAACATAATTATAACTAATATTTATAAAATAGCTTATAACTTGAAAGATTTAAAATACTCACTATTATTTCTCATGCTTCAGGAGTGAACCATTGAGACTCTTCCTTCTTCCCACTCATGTGAGATCTAGACCACCACTTTTGAAAAGATGGTTCTCTTTCCAACCTAGTAGCCCGAAAAAGAATTTAATTTAATATGAAAAACTTATATCTATTATAAGTTAGAGATACAGATAGAGGATTGATTTTTTTTCGAAAATATAAGCTCATCTCTAATTTGATTGTGACTTTTTGAACCACTGGTCGATCTAATTTTCTGTGTCTAGTAGTTTGTCCATCCTGCCATCGACCTCCTTACAAACTTCACATCAGAAAAGAAGTCATCACAAAAACCAACCCACCTACAACAAATATAAAAGGAATACAAAATAATGGAAAAAATATACATTTCTATATATCGAAAGTCATTAGCTTTCCTCTGTGCACCATGTGGGTGGGTATCTCTTCATCTCCTCAAAGTCCATCTCCTTGCGACCCGTCTTTGCATGTGTGCCCATTCCTGCCTTAAAAAAGTATCGCTTATTCTCTTCTCCATCAAAAGGATAAAGGCTCGACGATATGTCTCTTTCTCCATAACAGATACAAAATGAAACCTACTCTGAAAATTTTAATACTAAAGTTATCTAAATGAGTTGTAAATTTTTTATCTAATTCCATAAAGTATTACTCTTACCAGGAATATCTCGAATAATCTCTCCTGTTGGGTAGCGGGAATGCGACACTACCAGAATTATGATAATTAAATGCATCTTTATAATGTTTGTTATCTCCTTGGCAACCTTTTTTCTATTCAGAAATTCCCTAAAAAAGTATAACTTATATGCTTGTATTAAGAATTATGAAAAATATAATGGCAAATTACAAATAATTTTTACCTCCCATCGACAGAAATCTCCAATAGCGGGAAGAACTCTGAAGTCTACCCACACTCAATAGGTACATGCACATGAACACTCGGACATGCAGAAGAAGGAGAATCTGAATCCATTGATGGACGTGCATGAATCAGGGTAGGGAAAGGCTCGTGTACGGTTGAGGAAGAGAGCTCTCCATATAAACCTCCATATAATGGATGAGAAGGAAAATCAAGAGACTCATAGTAGGCCATGATACGTGGATTCTCCTCAGAAAGAGTCCTGAAAGTGCAGATGGTGTCAGTTGCCTACTAGAAGATGAGGATTATGAGCTCTATGGATGACTGGATCAGTGAGATCCCTGTGAACCGCCACCTCCAAAACCTACCATAACTATAATGGCAATATTTATATTAATTATAAAATTATTAATAGAAAAGAGTTTATGATGAAATATAAAAATCTATTCTACTCTACCAAATCTTAATTGTTTATCTTCATCATTTGATTCTGATGAGTTATAATCACGTCGATGTATTTTTCTGGATGGGTAGGTCTGAACACCAACAATGATGAAAACATGAATTGACTCTTATGACACAACCAATGAGGTAGATTGCAAGGTGTTGTCATCACTAGTCAACAAGAGTAATCTTTACTTTTACCATGTATATTAAATCTATTTGTACATAAACCAACAATGCAATTCCTTCTTTCAGCTGAAAATGAAGGAAATGTAGATATCAATGTTTTCTAAAAATCAGACTCTGATGGATGTTCCATATACTCTTCACAACTATGCTATGCATGCCATACCATATAATTAATTATTTTCTTAAAATAATATAATCACTTCAATCTCAGTGTTAATGGAAATCACGTAAATTTTCTTAGGAATTTTGTTTCAAATTTTAGTTGTGTTCTGGAATTTTGGCTCATCGTATTCTGGACAACATGTCAAATGCTCATGTTCATCATAATATAAAATAGGGTAATCTATACAACAATCTATGTTAACTTATGCTAAATCCATCTTCCATATCATTATCTAGGTTTTTATAATAATTTCTATGTAATTCGACATCTTCGGGTAATATTTTCTTCAGAATTACCAGCATAGCGTCAAAATTCCGATTAGTCATGTTATATCGCATCTTCATAGCTAGAAGCTCTGAAATTGCTGAGAGTTTTAAATAAGCTTTACAACCCGACTATAAAAGGCTCTTTTGTCTTTTTCAACAACTCATAGATTTTTTATAACTTACCATGTTGTTCCTCTTCATCAGGATATGCGGGGTTAAAATCTAGACCAGCAATGTCCACAACCATTTCTACAAATGGATTACTGTTCACCGAATCATTTGTTTCACTTGTTGTATATTTTATGGCCACTCTAAACCTCTATGATAACCCTCCATAAAATCATTTTTTTATAAAAGCTTAACTGAACTTCATACTTAGATTTATTTTTGACTAGACAATACTTTTGATAAGACACAAGATGGTACCATCTAAATCCACAACACTGGAATCTTGAGCATAAGCAAATTCCATAAATTCTTAAACGACTCTTTCAAAAGTTTTTAAAACACGACCACCATGTACTTGTCAGTACATCCACTCCCTAATAGTCATCGTTCTCTCCTGAATATAATGGTTTAAGAGGTCAGATGATGTGGGAAGATTTATCGTAGGCTTTATTTCAAAAAACAAACCTAGAAAACTTAAACCCTAACACATCGTTGAACTAAACCTATTACATCGTTGACCTAAAAAGACCTACCATATATACAATGAACATCAATATATAATACACCTTCACATTCACATCGTACTTCTACACTCTCACATCATATACCTTCACATTGACATCAAACCTCTACACCTTCACATCATACAACTTCATATTTACTCATACATATACAGCTACATATCTACACCTTTTGGTGTTTGTATAATAGTGACATGGTTTATCCATCATACCTTCACATATATACATATTATCCTAAAACTCAAATCTATACACCTTCACATTCACATCTAACACCTATACACCTTCACATACTATCATCACATTCACATATATACACCTTCATATCCAACAACTTCACATTCACATCATATGTCTACACCTTTGCATACTATGTTGACATTCACATCTTTGCACCTTTACATGACATAAAACATCTTCACATTCACATCATAAAAAGTTCATCATAACATCTATGCACCTTCCTTTTCATCAAACATAGTCCATTCAAGCTAAGTTTATGCAATAAATATTTCTAGTCATTTCATCACACCTCTTATATACAACCTATCTTGCATAAACATTACTATTCCATAATTAAATCTAACATTTATACTCATTAACACAATTTCATATCACAAAGAGCATACCATAACATTTATACAACTTCTTTTTCATCAAAAACAATCTTACATAAGTTGACTATATACAAGAACTAGTTTAGGCATTTCATCATGCACCTTATATACAAACTGATTTTGCATAAACTGTACTAATCCACAATCGAATCAAACATCTATGCATATCAAGATAATTATTACATAATCAATAAACAAGCTATAAACTAAAATCAACAATACATTGATGAAAAATAAATCCCAAATCAAAAAACCGTAAACAATACATATCTTCATATATATGCAACAACAACAAAAAATAAAGGAGAAGAGTGGTCGAAATACCTTACGGAATGTGAGACTTGGCGAGAGAGAGGCAACGTTTGCTCGGTAACGACGGTGGAACCACCTCAAGGATCACCAGAGATGAGATTTGAGGATGAAAACACAAAGGAATGGCCTTCATAGTCAAGGACTGCATTCTGTTAATAAGCGATGACAAACACATTTATGTGCTTGTCTAATGGCCCGTGCGTGCTCTCCCGCTATTCAACACGCACTGCCCAACCATGTGCCTCTAAATTCAATTAGGCAAGGAAGCCATACGAGGACATGTGTTCTATATGTGCTCGCTCGGTGCACATCCCTTTGTGCATTGTATTCACACCTTTTCTTCTATTATAGTCACTACTATAAAAAAATGTGGCAAAAAAACTTTAGTGACAAACCGTTATTAGAGTCAAGTTTCAAGGGCACTCGATCGATTGATGATAATTCTGATGGTAACGGTAGAGAGATTTTGATAGCGATGAAAAAGTCAGTAAAAATGTTCTCAATTGCTCATCTTGATGGTAAGTCCTTTCTCTTTTCTCCACCCACATCCTCCATCTTCACTCATCTACCTCTTATCTTTGATACTTCTTGGCCCCAACCTTTATTTTTGGATATGTGGTTTATTATGATGAGATAATCACCTTAGGTTCAAGAGATTGAACTCTTGATTTGATCCTTCTGACCTCATATATTACCCTATTCTGTGGACACTAAGCTATCTGCAAACACCTTACTAGAAGAAAGTCCTTTAGAGGCTTAAGCCGGTTTAACCTATGATTTGCTCGACAAGAAGGTGACACGAAAAAATGATTTGAAAAGAAAGAAAACAAAGAAAGTCAATGCAAGCCAACCCCAACAAAGTATATATTCGCTCTAACAGTGTCCCTTGTCAATAAAAATCTACGCATTGTGCTTCCTTGAAAACTCAAAAATGTTTGATCCCGGCAGATTTCTTACAGCCAAGTTATTCTTATCCTCACACGATGGGAATCACAAATACATGTAACTTAGTGAGAAATAAATTCTCTTCCTATTGGGTTGATTTCAAAAATGTAATTCCTAAATCCTGGGACCCAGATTGGTGTATGATAGGGTTTTATGGTTAATTAGAAAGAACAATGTCTCTTATTGTTTTCAAAGTGTTTCTGACTCCATCCAAGATCTCCATTCCTCAGCATGGATTCCTCAGGCTGAATACATTGGCTACCATCCGGTTGAAAACAACTCCAATGGCTTTTCTTATTCATCTAAGATACAAGATTTTGACTCTAATCTTGTTGAGAACAAACGAGCAAGTTGGTGTCTTGAGTTCTCCAAGTTACTTGCATCATTGCATGTTACTCCAACAGATCACTCTAAAGGTCTCTGCCAATTCAAGGGGTGAGCAAAAACGTTTAGAAATTACGATCCAAAATTGTTAAAGAAATAATGTTGTCCCAACACTCTCGGATACTGATTCTAGTTCCACTGTAAATTCAATTCCTAATACCTCTAGCATCGAGATTCCTCAGATGTTGGTCATTCAATTCTTCTCTGGCATGCATGACAAATGCTCTAAATAGTCTCGAAACCCATGTGGGTTCCGTTAAAGCTCAGAACTCTATCTAATCAAAAGTTGACTAAACTCAAGAAGCAAATAAAGAGTGTGCAATTGGCTCATCCTGCACCTGCCTTCCCGTCTGTGAGAAGTCTCAATGATAATTTGAGTTATGAGTGGCATGTTGTAATTTCTCTATCGTTTATGATGCATGTCCTTTGACCAACAATAGTGCATCACCATCGGAACCATTTTTTCAAGTTTTGAATCATCCTTGGGACTGCTACAAGACACAATGCTTTCAATGTCTTTGAGAAGGCCATCTCATTACACATTGTATTGATGAGACAACGTCTTACCGTAGTAGTGTAAAAGGCCATAATAAGTAATGCCTTTTGCTCTTGAAGAAACCTAAATCATATTCTTCCTCTTCTATCATGGTTTTCTCTAGAGACATTCAAATGCCAATTCTATGCCTCCTAGAGAGGTGATTGTCGAGCCTCTTATTGTATTAAAAACGATGTAATTATGTTTTAATCAGGTAAACCTATGCAATTATATTTGATTAACTATTTGATTTCAGGGAAACCAAATGGCGTTGGGGGGAAGTTTGGAATTCTCAAATTTGAAATAAAGGTAGTCTTGGTTGGATTTTTAGTACCACATCTAGTAGTTCTAAAAATTTAGACATATATACGAGTTCACATCCCATGCTTTTGTAGCAATAGTAGAGAGGAGGAATGGAGGACCACACACGCAGACGCTCTCTCTGTCTCCGGCTCTACTTCAGGAGAGTGACGATCCAGAAATCACCCTAATTAACTATGTTGAATTTTTATAGTCGGGAAGTCTGAATCAATAAAAAATAACCACACAAATAAATAATTCAATCAATAAAAAATGTTCGGCTCAACGTATTTTTAACCTAGGCAAGCCTTAGGGTCGACTCAAGGAGGGAAATGAACAACTTAGGATTTAAATTTAGATCACTTAATGCATGGTTTTTAAAGATGTTTTTTGGGGTCAAAATTATAATATCAGTCCCGATTTTAAGTTTGATTTTCACTGAATTTAATCCATCACACAAGGCACACCTAACAAACAATCCCTATTTCCTTTTATTCTAAGTTGTAAAACCAAGGTGAGGGAGTCGAGAAAAGTTGATGCAACGATAAAATTTATTATGCATGACTAGTTCAGAAGACTTACAATGATTCTCGCACTCTACATGCGGGATGCAATATAAAATTGAAAATTTTATGCTACATGAAATGTAGATGATGAAACCATACCTAGCAGATAGTTCTATTAATAGAGAAGAATGTGAATTTAATTTGACTAGATAGAACATTCTATGGTCGTATTATTAAATGTGAATGTGTGACTAGATTTTATGAGCACAAGCAAATATTTGACCTAATAATGATCTATAGTCACAAGTGCAGATCTAACCTACGAGCCACTCAAGTCGAGGCCCACCCTCACTAGAGAGTGAAACAGGTCTTGACACACCACAAAAAAGTGTCCAACGTCTGGGTACACAAACGAGATTCCAAATATAATCCGCTAGAAATGCAGTTACCTAATTATTACAAATTATTGACAAAAATAAAAAATTTAAAAATAAAATCCTATATTTTACATTCTCTCATGAGTGACTCGATCTTAATTTTTATACATTCTTTCGGTCGATTTATTTCCCATAAAAGCCGACCTCCAATGCTCCTGAGATGCTCAGCCACCTATTTAATCGCTTTGTCGCATCGGATCCCTTGCACAAAAATAAGATGGTAGTAAGAGAGATACACAAAATGAAATAAATAAATAGAAATTAAAAAAATAAAGAAAATAATGCAAGAAAATAATAGAGTAATTACAAGAAAACCATGGGTCAAACCACCCGGAGGTGGAAAACCTAAGATATAATTTTTCTAAAAATAAACCTAAGTTGTGCCTCCTCAGTAACGACACCATTTGACGAACCCTATATGCCATGTTTAATATGTCCATTGTTTTGTAGTATTCGGGCACTTAGGATTGATCAAAAACTACTTAAATTATTTTTTAAATTAATGTGAGTGATCAGATTTATATTTTACTTGGGCAAGCCCAAGGTCAAACTCAGGGAGACAACTGTCTCCTTAGTTGATTGATAACCGATATAGAACATAGATTTTCAAAGAGATATTTTTTTTTAATTTTTATGCAATTAATGAATTAAGTGCAAATTCGGATAAGTTTAGAGCCTAAATTGCAATTTTCAATCAAATGATATCTATTGGCCAAAAGGTGAAATATTATAAAGTAACATTCTGTAATTTTTTTTGGAATTTTCTAATGCAGGATGAATTAATTATGAATTAAATATGCATGCATGATGATTGTTAACAAATTATTTTCAATAAATAGAGGACCAATTTATTTTTTTGAAATAAAATTTTCCTAGATAAGTTTTTGTGAGAGGAATCTGGAAAATTAATAGATCGTAAAAATAATTGATCCATGACTTATTAAAAAATCAATTACTCAAATCACCAATTAATTTTTTCTGATCTTGATATGCGTGCAAATGCAATGATTTTTGGGAACAAAATTGAACACAATTAAATCTACCTATTGTGATTTTTTTGGAAAATTATTAGTTTAATATTAATTCTGAATGACACATTGAGCAAAATATGTACTTTTTCATGAAAATATTTATATTAAATCAACCATATCTCATAAAAATCCATGAAACATCCAGAATGTTAAGCATCAGCTATTCTACAAGTCATAATTTTAAAAATAATAAAAAGATGCTAAAATGCAACTCAAATTGAGACTCAAATATTGGGTTCTAAATGCAAATAGAAAAATAAAAAATACTGAAATAAAAATGCATGAAAGGACCCAGATGTTATTATCAAAACCCTAGGGCGTCTGATGCGATTTCCCCGGAGGCGTGCGTGCTGAGCACGTGTGCTGACATCACCATGTTGGTGGGGACGCGAATGTAATATGCTGGGAGATCATGCGCACTAATGGCCCACCCTCCCGTGTTGGCACATAAGTTATGGATTCGACGAGACATGTGGCTCGAGGGGGCAGAGGATGGCAACCTGAGGCAAGGGCTCGATAGCAGGGTAGGGCGTAGCTCTGTTGTGGCAGCATGCTTGGTTGGTGAAGGAGCAGGTCGTGGGGTACACAACCGGGCGTGGGCGGCAGTTGATGGTCTGGGAGCACGGTGGTGCAACCTGAGGGGGAATGGCGCACTACGAGGGAGATGCTTGGGAGGTCGCACATGGCTGTTGGCGGAGCTCCTCCGCGTAAGCACGAGCAGAACAGAGGAGGTAGAGGGCGTGGTCGCCCCTCAATTGCTGCGTATAGAGCTGGAGGCTGGCGTAGACTGAATGTGTTCAAGGCGAGGTAGCAAGAGCATCACTAGGGTGGTGGCGATCGACGATGAATGGAGAACAAGTGTTGTTGTCAGTGTAACAGCTCTGCTCTATGGAGGATATGGCGGAGCTGCTCAAGGCAGATGCAATGTAGAGGAGTGGGAGCTCCGGTTGAGGCAAAAGCGATGGTCTGGGGGTGGTTGACGCTTGAGCTTGGAGGAGCCGCAGTGCTAGCTTCCATCATTACCGCCTCAAAAGGTTGGGCGAACGACGACCTTGAAGCTTTGCAGGGACTTGATCGAATCATTAAAGCAAAGATGCAAGGAGCTCCCATGGATCTCTCCTATCGAGGGAGCAACCATCATCTCCTTCCAAGAATCCTCTCGTGTCTATCACCTACAAGAGGCCTGAAACTGGTGGCTCGATCTCGCACGAAGGGCAAATAGGGGTGTAAGACAATGGTATGGGGGATTTTATGGTTTGTTGGAGGAGGGCGAACGATGTGGCGAGATGGATGGGGCATCGTGGGGATAGTGAGGATGGAGTTGCAAGAGGCATGTGCCGGAACGACGGTTACGTAGTCAAGGGGAGAGAGAGAGGGACAACGACTGTGGAGGCAGTTGCAGAGGAGCAAGTTGCGAGGGAGATTAGAACAACAAATGGATTGTACAAAGGAGAGAGAGAGCGAGATTGAGGGAGGTGCGGGACTGGTGGGCAACATGCCACCGTAGAAGGTGTTGCGACGATTGCAACCACTAGAAGGCACGCCGGAGCACAGACGCATGAGAGGAAGCGGAGGGACACTACGTGGTGCGCGTAGGGGAGACTACGTGACGATAAAAATAAAATGAATAAATAAGTAAAGTAAAATATAGAAATAAAATAAAATAAATAGTAGTAATAATAAATAATAAAATAAATAAAGTAAATTTATAAATAAATAATAAACAAAATAAAATAATAATGACATAAATATAATAAATAATAATAAGATAATATAAAATAAAAAATTGAAAAAAATAATTCAAAGAAAATAAAAATAATAACTAAAAAGTAAATAAAGAAAAGAAAAGAAAAGAAAATAAAAGGGGGTGACACGGGGCGGTTCCAAGAACGACCACGTGTTGCTCGTAGAAAATTCGAAAATTAAATTAAAAGAAAAATAAAATAAATAATAAATGGGGTCACATCAAGAAATGATCAACATAAAAGTTGTTCTTCTCGATGATAGCTACAATTTTTGTGAAGGCCCCAAAACCAAAAGAAATTATTTGTAGAAAAAAGATTTTTAATGGTATCATATAGATATAAAATACCATATTTTTGTGTTTTACGATTTTTTTTATCATTTTTAAATAAGATAAAAATCAAAATAAAATCCAATAAAATATAAAATAAATATTTGCACTTTAATCTGTTTTTTGATTTTTAATAAGTAATAAAATAAAGGAATAAAATAAAAGGGTCATATTTACATACATATATACATACTCTGGTTGCTTTATTTTCTTTTATTTTTGCTTTAACTTCTATTTAAATTTTTACACATTTTTAAAACAATAATCAGAGAAACTAAATGCAAAAAAATTCAAAAATGATTATTTTTATACATAAAATAACAAGGTAAAATTAGACAATATGTACGATATACAATAGGGGCCCAAACCCAAGTTTTATATATGAACTCTGATTCTTTTGAATTTGGTCTTCTTTTGAAGGTAATTGAACGCATATTAAAAGTGAGTATATGTCCATAGGAGACTGTATGAGAGAGATATTCACATTTTAAGGCTCTTAGTCTCGAACTAGGGTTTGGGGTTTATTTGGAAATTATACAAGTTAGTATTTTTTTGGTATTTGTCATTTATTAGAGTTAGTAATATGTACACCATATAGTTGATTTTATTCAATTTTTAGTTAGCAAAAAATAAATAAAAATGGAGAGAATATGGTATAGTACATGTAATATTTACAAGGGAATTTGGCTTCTTATTTAATGCAAATATGCTTGCTAAAATGCATATATCAATTCTAAGTGCATGAATGGTAAAAATATAGAATTTATAAATAAATGCTTCTAATTAATCAGTCATGAAGCTCTATTTCAACTTTTAGAGCGATGATCACATATTTATCAGAGAGTTAATTCTGATCTCGATACTTTTGTCGTGGGTTTCATTTTACGAGTCGAATAAATTAATCCTATGAATTAATTGAGATTCGACCGCTACGATTCGACTTGACCATATGGCTTCGAGTTGCTGCTGTTTTAGAATATGAAGAGGTGTCCATTGAGGAGTATTTTTGGAAGATAAAAAGCTATGTGTTAGGTTTTCTTATACCTATCCCCAGCCACTTATTTTCTTCACTCGTAAGAAAATTTTCTCCCTCTCGCTCTCTGTCCTTATACCACGGCTGCAACTGCAACTGCGACTGTGACCGTTCTTACTCTCTCGGATGTGGTCCTCTGAGGTGCTTTTGAAGATGATCTCGTCTGTGTGCGCGGACGATGATCACATACCATCGTATCTCGAGAGCGGATCGTCAGTACCCATCGCATCGGTATTGTGGGGGTAATATACTCTCTAAGGGAAGTTCATTACATGGACACTACATTGATCTCTAATCTAAGCTCTTTATTGTCATGTTTGATGCATTTCGTTTGCTCTTTTGCCTTTAATGGATTTCACCCTAATATAATGTATCAATGTTTAAATTGGTTCGTCTTTACATTATGTAATTGGACCATGAATCGAAAACACATGATTATCTTTCTGTTAATCTATTCTTCTTTTTATCAATTAATGTTGATCTTGATAGTTAATACTTAATGGATTCCTTGATGATCCTACTAACAATAATCTTAGAGAGGATATAGGGAATCAAGATTAAAAATATATCGGATACGATGTTTAAATCAAGGATAGATATGATTGTATGCTTGAAATATCTGGTGGTCATAATTTCAAGCATTGGCAACAAGGCATGAAAATTTGGGTAACCACCAAAGGGTTAATCTCGATGCTTGAAACTGAATGCCTTATGGTGAAAAAGGAAAACCCCTCACCTGATAACCAGAAGACATAATCCACATGGAAGGAACGTGACCATATATGTCATGGTTGCATCTTTTTGGCTGTCCAACACGTTGTTTGATGTATCCTATTCGTCCATGCAGGCTGCGAAGGATCTACGGGAAGAACTCCGTCGCTAAGTTCTTAAAGTTTTCCATGATCGAAGAGAAGTCAGTTTCTGAACAAGCATATGAGTTTTTACTCATGCTCCATGGTTTAAAAGATGTCGTGATGGACTTCCAGAAAATTTTTAAGTCACGTGCATCATAGAAAAATTGTCAAAGTCTTGGGAACACTTTGGTATGACCCTGAAACATAGAAAGGAGAAGATTCCTATGAATGAATTGATGATGGAAATTGCCATAGAGGAGGAACACATGAAACAAAAGCATGTGATTCATATTGATGTTCAAGCTAAGGTTAATTTCATGACCTCGAAGGGCAAAGAGAAGTATGGAAAGGATAGTAATAACAATAAAATAAAACAAAAGGGTAAGATCCAAAAAAAGCAAAGAATAAACTATACTAGCACTGTAATCATGGTGACCATTGGAAGAAGGACTGTATGTCCTTAAAGACTCAACTAAAGACTACATATGGGAGTCCACAAGTGAATATGATCATTGTGGGACTTGAGGCTAGCGAGGGGTATGTCTCTGTAAAACCTAAACTATACCATATCCATGATCTAGATAAGCGGATACGCGGACCTATATATATATATATATATATATATGTTCTTACAGAACCTTATTTTCTTTGTATCGGACCTGCAGTGATGGGACTGTGAAGATGGGGAATGGTTCTGCGGCCAACGTACTAGGGTCATGACAAGTCAACTTGAGGTTCTTCTCTTGACGTGTCTTGACTTTTGCACAGGGAGCAACATGTCCCGACGTGAAGAAGAATGTCTTAT
The DNA here is from genome assembly GCA_037367405.1 of Ottelia alismoides. Classification (NCBI taxonomy): domain Eukaryota; kingdom Viridiplantae; phylum Streptophyta; class Magnoliopsida; order Alismatales; family Hydrocharitaceae; genus Ottelia; species Ottelia alismoides. The sequence continues at coordinate 330,318 of JAZKJV010006982.1, read as the reverse complement.
CTGGCTCTATCTTATTTAGAAATGGTTTTGAGTTGAACTTTAAATGTAATAAAGTTGTCATTCTGAGACATGATATTTTATATGGAAAATGCTATTTGGCACATTTGATTTGTTGTTTATAGTTGGATGTGATTCATTAAACATTTCAATGAATATTTTAAATTCTGAATGTTTTAATTGTGTGTCTTGTGTTATTAATAATCTAGAGTCCTCTGATATGTGGCATGGTAGATTGGGACATATAAACTTGAATTCAATTAAAAGAAGTATGAATATAGAGTTGATCCCTAAACACATTGTTGATAATTTCAAAAATGTGAAATTTGTGTGCAATCTAAAACACCTAGGAAGTCTTTTCAGCTTGTCTCTAGAGATAGTGAGATCTTGGATGTAGTACAAACATATATATTTGAGTTTAATGGTGTGTTGACTAGAGGCAATAAGAAATACTTTTTCACCTTTATAAATGATGGTAGTAGATACTGCTATGTGTATCTAATAAAAATCAAGGGCGAAGCCTTAGAGAAATTTCTAATTTTAAGAATGAGGCTGAGACATAAAAAGGAAAAGTGCTTAAACACCTTAGGTCAGATAGAGGAGATGAATACACTTATAACTTGTTTGATGAACAATACAAATTGTTTGGCATAATTCAAGAAGTTACTGCTCTATATTCACCACAATCAAACAGATAGTAGAACGGAAAATAAGACCTTAATTGACATAATCAATGCTCTCTTACAAAGTTCTAGACTTCCAACCTATATGTGAGGAGGGGCCTTGAATACGTCATGATATTCTGAATAGGATCGCTCCAAGATATATAGAAAAGTGTCCTTTTGAATTTAGAGATATATGGAATTAAGCTTAAGGTATCTCAAGGTGTGGGGTTGTATCACTAAATAGTCCCAAAACACAAGAGAAAGAAGCTAGGTCCTAAAACTGTTGATGCGGTCTTCCTAGGATACTGATGAATCTCCATTTCATCACCTTTATTCTATCATTTTGGCCTTAAAAACCCCAGCAAATGCATGTAAAGAGCATTAATTTGTTCATATTAGCATCTATTATTGTTGGCATTAATTGTACATAAAATAAGGTTTTTAATGCCAAAATTATAGAATAAAGGGAAGAAAAGAAAAAGGAATAAAATATTGCAAAGATTTTATGACCTTAACCCCGAGACCAAGGCCAGCATGAACTTGGTCGACCAGGAATAAAGTAGGGGGAGATAAGGGCCAACATTCAATAAATACATCATTTATTCATTCTTCCATTATTGCATTTTTGGCACCTATTTTATACATAATTATTTATTCATCAAATAAAGAAACTTTGTACATAAAAGTTGTAGATAATAATGTAAATAAAATTACAAAATTGAGTTTGTGCAAAAATAATATACAGTGTACATTTTATACACAAAATAAAAAGCAAAAATCTCAACTTCACAGACTCATATCTTGCAAATAAAAACTCCAAATCAATCAAACTCACCTTTAATTGTATCTAGCATTTCATAAACTATTTTGTAAAATTATTTCCATAATTTTTGGAGTCCATCTGTGGAAGTTAGGTTTTTGACCTTCCTTGTACATAAGACTGATTGAAATACTCATTTTATTCAATATTTAGTAATTGTACAAAATTATATTTTTAAAAGTTTGTAAATAGTATATATAATACATGTACATGTTGAAATTACAAGAAAACCAAAAAGAATTTGATAAATAAAATAAGTCTATAATAATCATAGACAAAAGACCTATGCTACATACATGTATATAAATAAAAAGGAACTTAATTCTTTTATTCTTTTATTCATCCATATTTTATAATAATGTACATATAATATATCATTCATTAAAACTACAAAACAAAAATAAAAACAAATAAAATTCATTAAATAAATTAAATGAATATAATATATAGGTAAAGTACCTATAAGTATACATACATACACATACATCTATTTATTTAAAAATATAAATAAACTCATAAAAATAAAATAAAAATATACTTATACTCACAAAAATAAGTTATAAAATTATAAAATAAGAAACTAAAATAATAAAATAAAATAAATAAATTAAAAATAAAATATACAAAAATACATGTAGATATACACATATACACATTATTCAATTAAAACCGTAATAAAATAATTCATAAAAATAAATAGAAATCGTATTAAAATACTACATACAATAATAAAGATTTTTTATTTTATACTTAAAAAAATAATAAAATCGTTTATTAGCTTAAATAATTCATTCTTTGATACTCCAGCCTATTTTGTCTTCTAGCGGCCCCCGTGGACCAACCACAGGCCGGCAAAAGTTGACCTCGGGTCAACTCTTCAGACTCAAGGACGGCCCCTCTGACAAGTCACGAGAGGTCCCTCTTCCTCGATTTTTCACGCCGATTGTGTTGCTCGAGGGTGATAAGACCCTTTATGAGATTTGTTCCTCGAACATCCACGAATCACGCCGCATCCCATGATTCCTTGTACAACATCTAGATTCACCAAGATCTGCCGGCCAATAAGGGCGCAAACTTTGCTTATAAATAAACCCTCCGACCTCCTCATCCATTTTGGCCTCCCTTTCCGTCGTTTTCCACCGTCTATTCCAGTCCTCTGAGGTTCCTTGTGACAGGAGGGTCCTCCTGGAAGCTTCAGGCAGTTGGAGGAGTCGAAGGAGCGCCCACGGCCGCCGCGTCGCCGGAGGTCCTGCTCCCTGGTCGCACACCAGGTATAAGAGCTGCTTTCTTTCCGTTTTTAGCTTAGTTTTAGTCGTTACTTCGTAGTTTAGCTTTTAGATCAGTCAGTAGAGCCTCAGGTGCTCGATTAGCTTAAGATCGAAGTTCGCCGGAGTTTAGCTCCGGCGAACCTCTCTACTCTGATCAGCACGCTATCCGACCCTTCGCCCCACCTCATCGCCTTCCCCTACGTATTCTCCACGCACCCACGCTCCAAGATCAACCAGAGCTCGCCCAGCTCTGCGAATCGAGGTCCTCCCTCCTCCGCTTCGTCGGACCTCGCCGCCCTCCACCTTTCCCCGTTCGTCTATCCTAAACCTCGGGTCGAGGAAGACCCCCTCGAGCCCCTCTTTCATTTGGTGCAGGACTCAAGCTGAAAGGAGCCCTCTGGGGCTCGATTCAAGTCCCTTCAAGGTTCCAGGACCCCCTTGTCTTCTCCGAGCTCGTTCAGCCGATCCAGGAGGTCCTGGACCTTCTGGAGCATCTCGAACGGTGCGCACCGCTTCGCCGGACGCCTGGAGGGCACAAGCAGCAACATTAAGCGCCTGGAGGCGGAGGAATCACCGATCGAAGCCAGGGAAGTCAGCCGTTCTTCCCTGTTCTTCGCGAGCAGCAGCAGCCGTTGGATCAAGAACGCAGGTCCAGATCGAAGCCCAACCGTCCGATGAAGCCACGCAGCAACCGTCGGATCATCTCAAATGATCTAATCCTAACGCTTCATCGGCGAAGCGTCATCGGGCGAGGAGATGGTGACGCGTGTCAAGTGGCGAACGAAGAACCGTTGGGTCGCGCGCACTTAGGGGGTAATTTTCACATATACCCCCGCTCTTTTGTATATTTAATTTTTAATATTGTAAATTAAATAGCACGTTGTAAATAAATTGTATATTTTGCAGAAAGGACCCTAAGTTATTAGATTTGCATTTAGGTCCTTCCGCGCCTCACGTGCAGTCCCACGTGAGGCGCGTGAAAATTGCAAGTATGCCCTGGCGGTTTTTGTATATTGTAGAATAGTTCTAAAAATTAAAATAAATGTTTATTTTAGTATGTATTTTTGCACTGATGCCCCTGGAGTTTATTTTATTTGCAAAAATACCCCTGCCAGGCTGTTTTAATTTCGTATCTTTATCTATTTATTAAAAATACCAAGATGGCTCCTAAAAATCCACAAAAATTAGGATAGATGCTCTATGCCATGCTGGTTCACGCGCGTATTTTATTTTGAATTTTTGGCATTTTTCCTGATTATTAAAAATAGAGTAGGAGCCATTTTTGCACTGTTTGATTTAGAAAATACAAAAAAAATTAGAAAATGTTTTTGGAAAATTCCAAAAAAAAAAATGCATATGGTATATTTATTTCTATGTTGAGTCCAGAAAATGAAAAACCCTAAAAATAATAAAAAAAAAATAAAATAAAAAAAAAGAGAGACCCACTTCACTCAAGAATGACTGGTATGCACATATAGGCTCATGCATTTTTGTATTGCTCTCTGTGGTTCGACCTCTACATGCTTGTTCCCTATACATTTTATGGTAGAGTAAATAAAGATTGATTCACACTTCCTTTGAGCTTGATTGTTTTATTCTTTGATTGTGGGTCAATTGTTGATCACTCGCCTTTTATTGAGGGTCGCCACGACGACATATTCAGACCCTTGATAAGAAGCGCGTTCATCAAATGGCGCCGTTGCCGGGGAGCAATGAGCATAGCCTACTTTCTTCTTTGTCATTCTTGTGTACATTTTTGGTGATATTCATTTTTGATTCATGATTGATTATATTCTGTGAGCAGCCATTTTATTGACATTAATCACTATGCTTAATTGATTCATTTCTTGTGATTATCTTTATGTGCTCTATGATTGATTAAGTGAACTATTCTAATACACTCTTTTTGTGACTTTGATGCGAGGGTCCGCCACGCAAGGATGGCTTCTTAGGAGGCCAAGGCAGCCAAGCTTGGAGGAGGATGGTCTTCTCTTCTCATGACCATCAGGAGAGAGTATCAAGGAAGCAAGGAGATGTGGATTAGATAGGCTTAGAACATTTAGGATTATCTCTGTAATTTTTGGTGAGAGAGAGACAACTTTGGCATGTAATAATTAACAGGACTCTACTCTCCACAATGAGGTCCAGTGCCCGGGTGTCTGTTCACCTGGGGGCCTCATCGCTGTTTTCCGCGATTTCTACCGCCTTCTTTTCTTTGTTTTCCGCTGTTTTGAGCTTTCCGCCTTTATTTCACTTTGTTTTGTGTGCTTGGAGCCCCTAGATATAGGTTGCCTGACTCGGTAGCTAGGTCCAAACATTAATAAGAATGCATGTTCCTATAGTCTACTTCGTATGGATCTAGTCAAACTTAAACAGCTAGGTCATTTATCTCTTAACCCACGTGCCGTGAGCGAGCCCCATCAAGCGCTACTCCTAAACTCGAGTGTGTCGAGAAGAGGAGGGGTGAGCCAAGACCGGACCCTTAGGTTAAAGATGAGTAACCAGCTTGTGGTTCTTCACGTTAATAGCAGCTAATGTTTAGGGCGATTTTGACGAATGCACACCGCCATGTAGTTAGGTTTAAAAATTCTGTTTTGCATACCACATGGAGAGAGCTGGGATGCACTGTAAGTCTTCTAACTCAGCATGCATCATTCGGTTCAATGGTGAGATTTCCATCATAGAACCACTTGCATGGCTTTTCCGCTATTTCCCTCTGATTTTGAGCACCTAGGACTTCAACAAAAATCTACCAAAACGTTAGGAGCTGGTATGAAACAGATCCAAAAAAAGTGAAAACCCAAAAAAAATTAAAACCAGGGGACTGCTAAATAAACTTTGACCTTAATTAAAATCCGTAATGGACTATCATTGTACCGGGTTCATAAAGCCCTCATTGTTTTCAGGTACCTTGGAGGGGGACCAAAACCCTACTCCCTTGAGCGAGTGCGACCCCCTAAGGATTAGAGCCAAAAACCCAGTCTGCAACTGCCTTGTGTATCGCCTGGATTTCCGAAGTAATGGCGCTTCTATCGTACGTAGGCGAGTAGGGCTTGGTCACCAATGATGACTCTCTGTTGTGATGAGCATCGACCCTGTCCGAAGTATTGAGCATAGGCCACGCCTTCACGGGGGTGTCTGTCTCATTGTCCTGCGTCCGAGTAGGTTCTTGTACGCTCACGGGTGATTCCGTTGCGAGCGAGAACCGAAGTAGCGGTTTCGCCTATCGGCTTCCTCTCTCTATTTCTTTGGCTGAGTAGGGATCCAGGAAGGGTTACAAGGACTCCAAAAAGTACAGACTACAGGTTACACAGGAGGAGGACAAGTACGGGATACTCTTCTGGCAGTACTCTCTCTCCTATAGGGTAGCGTACTAAGGACTTGTTATAAGATATGCCTGAAAATCACAACTCTAAAAATGAAAAGATAATAAATAGCCGAGCTTTCACGGCTTCACATGGCGTGAGTTGGTGAACCCAATTTTGTCTTGTGTTTGTATGGATCTAGATTAAGGTTCAAAGATCAAAGTCCCGCACCTTTGCACCAATTCTGTCTTCCTTTGACCCCCGCTCAGTTTGAGCCTTTTTCTACTGTTTTGCACTCCTTTGTATTCCTCGTTGACCCTCGTATCTTTCATCCAACATCCTAGCTTCTCTTGTACTTCGCGAAGTTGATCCATGGATGGTTTCCGTCGGGACCGTGCCGACACCCACATCGATTCCAGGGACTCAACTCCGCCAATAACTTCGAGGCGATTCACGAGAACCTGATCCGGACTCTGCGGATCAATCTCTAGACTCCTCGTTTTCTACCTTTCTCTTAACCACCCAATAAACTGGGATCACCTTTGTCCCACTTTCGCCGTTGTGAATGGAAGTCGATTACAGTCTACATCCTTTTCCATTCACAACACGCTGGGGTTGACCTATATTCCAGCTTCATCTCGGCAGCTGAACATTGATTACAAGCAGTCTGATCAGGACTATCTCCTTATGCAGATAGAAGACAGTGCAAGCCCTGGAGACTACTCCGGAGTTCATCTCTTCCGACTCAGACCCTGACATGGCTCCCGGAGGAAAGGGCAAGGGTCAGCAGCCACCCATACCAGAGGAACAGATGCCAGATCAGAACCAAGTCAATGCACAGTTGCTGGCATCCATCCAGGCAATACAGCAGCAGCTGACTGAGCAGGCCCTTACGCAGACGGCTTTCCAGGAGATGTTGAATGATATGTTGAACCGAGATGACGGAGGAGGAGGCAGAGGCAGAGGAGGCAGGAGAGGAGAAGGTGAAGGTGGAGGAGGTGGTGACAACCCCAATGATGATCCTGAACTTCCACCACCGCCAAAGCCAACACTCAAAGAAACATACAATCCAGGAGACAGCCAGATGACCGAGTGGATTCTCATCCCACCGGTACACGCTCACTTTGAGTTGAAACCCCAATTCATAGCCCTTCTCCCTGCATTCCATGGCAACACCACTGAAGAGCCATACATTCACCTGCAGCAATTCTCCCGCATTTGCCGCACTACCCACTATCCGAATGTCCCCCTGGACATTGTCAAGATGACGGCTTTCCCCTTCAGCCTACAGGACAAGGCCCTCTATTGGGTCAATCATATGGGGAAGGTTGTGACGACCTGGGAGGAGCTAAAGTCCGCCTTCTTGCACAAGTATTACCCTCTGGGTCGACTCAACCAGATGCGGGCCCGTATCAGTAATTTCTCCCAAGGACCCCATGAGTCGATACATGAAGCATGGGAGAGATTCACTGATCTGCAGGAGAAGTGTCCCCATCATGATATTCCAAAGACCAGCTTGGTTCAGCATTTCTTTGGGGGACTGAACATTGAAAGTCAAAGGCTCGTAGATGCAGCATGTGGGGGCTCACACTTCAATAAGGATGAAGATGTTGTCTGGCAGATCTTTGAAGAAATGGCCGAAGGAGAGGCCGCCCTCTCTTCATCCAAAGCTTATCAGAAGCAACCCCAGATCCTTCAAAAACAGGTGCACATGGCAGCGTCTAAGGAATCAGAGAGAGATGAGAGCTCCAACCTCAGCATCATCGGGGGCCATCTCTCTAAAGTTGACATTATCGAGAAGCGATCAAAAGATCTCGAAAAACTCGCCTTAATCGAGAAGAGGACCCAGAGTTTGGACAAACTGGATCACATCACCAAGCAGCTGGAACTGCTGGTAGGTACCATCAATTCTGTTCAGACGGCAGCACCGCTCGAAGCTCCAGCTGAGAGAAAAGACGAGCAACCACCGCTACACCAGCCTCAGCCGAGCCAGCAACCACCGGCAGTTCAGCACGTGTACTACGTGCAGGCACCTGATCAGAGCCAGCCGCAACAGCAGATGGTTGTGTACCAACCAGAGTTTATCTCGGAAACCGATTTAGTGTTCCCACCACCACCCCTGGTCCAGGAAGTTAATGGGGTTTGGACTCATGACGCACAGCCGACCCGTCCTATGGGACAACCACAGGGTCAGCCATTTGCCAACCGGCAATGCCACCAACCTCAGGGTGGTCGCTTTGGACAATCCTCCCAGCAGCACCAATACCAGCAGCCTCCCCAGTTTGGACATCAGTGGAGGCAGAACCATCCATATCAGCAGCAGCCGCAGTATCGCCATCCGCAGCCATATCACCAATACGCGGCTGCACTGCCTCAGCAATACCCGCAGTATCCATCTCCATCTTATCAACAACTTCAACTTCCTGCACCGCCTCAGCGCCAGCAGGTGCAACAACAGCGTGGTCTGCACGCTGACACCACCGAGGCACCTCCAGTGAACCCCTCCATGGATTGTCTAGCCCAGCTTATCAAAGGGCTAGCAGAAATGACCAAGCGGCTTGACGACCTGACCGCCACTCGCACTACCATTCCGGCGCAGGTCGAAGCCAACCCCAACAATTTCAAGAGGAAGGAGCAGGTAGAATGTGATGTCCAGCCCGCGTGTGATAATGATATTACTGTTTTTTCTAATGCTGTTACTCTCAGGAGCGGTAGGGCCTTGCCTCCGCCTGCTACCAGATATGGGGTGAATAAAGAAACAGGTGGATCGTCATCTTCCGCATCAGCCGTGCCAGCTCCAGGGGCGGGTGAGGAGGAAGAGGAAGGAGAAGCCAGTCCAGCCGTTGAGCCATGCCAGCATCAACCTCAGCCAAAAATTCAAAAAAAATCAGCAAAATCAACAACAAAAACAAGCTCGTAGCAGAAGCAAAGCCGTGCCAGCATTGGAGGAGCCGCTAGCAGCCGCCGATCACTTGCCAGCCGATGAAGCAGATGCTACCCTTTTTGATCGTCCAGTGACACCAGCATGTCAAGACCCAGTTTGTACTCCCTTTCAGGATTCGGGTGCACAACATTTTGTGGGCGATGATTTTGATGTAAAAAAGAACTCTGATTTTCCTGCCAGTAGTGTACATATTCCTTTTCCTCATGCAATACAAAAATCCAAAAAAATTGCAAAACCAAAAAATGCGTTGTCTGACCCAGGTGTTGTAGACATCTTGGATAAGTTGACTGTTGAGATTCCCTTGCTAAAGGCCGTGGAATACATGCCAGCCGTGAAGAAAGGACTAAAGGAGGTATGTACTACTAAGCGTCGCCCATCAAGAAAGAACAGGCGCCAGCAAGTTGAGAAACATGTCCTCTCATTAGCCACGGTCGCGGCCATCAACAACCTCCCCCAGAAGAAACAAGACACCGGAGCACCTCTGATCAGTTGTGTGATTTTTGATCAAGTCTTCGAGCGCACTCTTTTGGATAGTGGTTCTTCCATCAACCTTCTGCCCTCGACCATAATGCAGGAATTTGGGCTGGGACCGCTCAAGGAAACACGCATGATCCTTCAGTTCGCTGACCGATCCGTCAAGCGGCCCCGAGGTCTCTTGGAAGACGTGATAGTTAAAGTGCAGGAAATGAAATTCCCAGCTGACTTTGTAGTCCTTGATATGGACTCACCTGCACCATTGCTCCAGACCCCCATCATCCTTGGCAGACCATTCCTTCGTACTTCAGGTGCCGTGGTTGATTACGGGTCTGGGAAGATCACTTTCAGCTCGAACACCCAGCAAATCACAATAAACATGAACAAAGAGCAGAATGCCACAACAGATGAGAGGCAGGTAGCGTCAGAAGCAGACTGCGAATTTATTGCAGAGATCATAGACTCAGTTTTATCATTAAACGATTCATGGACCCTAGAAATCCTCACTCTCGAGGAGGACTTGGGAAGCGCAGTCAGCATGTGCTCCGATGATTCTTGGGAGATAGATTCTCAGATGCAGGCGCATCTTCTGGAGCAGTCATTCCAAACCGAACATGATCAGCTTAGCGCAGACCCGTTCGGTGCATCACCGGGATCTCAACAGAATATTGAGGATGGCAGCCTCTTCACAGAAGCACTGCCCACCTACAGTATGATGTCAGAGGTGACAGACAAAGTGGACAGATCAACACCAGAACTCAAGCCACTTCCGGCAGGCCTGAAGTATGCTTTCCTTGCGGGTGAAGAGCAAATGTATCCGGTCATTATCAGCAGCAGGCTGAGACCAGATCAGGAATCTCGACTTCTCGAGGTTCTAGAGAAGAACCGCAAGGCACTTGGATGGAACGTATCAGATCTCCGCGGGATAAATCCAGCCTTGTGTTCACACCACATCTATTTAGAAGAAGACGCCAAGCCGTCCCGCGAATTTCAGAGAAGGTTGAACCCTAACCTTCGGGACGTCGTCATGAAAGAAATCACGAAGTGGTGTGATGCAGGTTTCATCTATCCCATCTCCGATTCAAAATGGGTAAGCCCATTGCATGTAGTTCCCAAGAAATCAGGGCTTACCGTGATTACAAATGATAAAGGAGAGGAAATATCTACTCGGGTACCAACATCCTGGCGGGTTTGTGTTGACTACCGCCGTCTCAATGCAGCAACTAAGAAGGATCACTTTCCCTTGCCATTCATTGATCAAGTTCTGGAAAGATTAGCAGGCAAGGAGTTCTTCTGCTTTCTGGATGGGTACTCTGGGTACAACCAAGTGGCGATCGCCCCTGAAGACCAAGAGAAGACCACCTTCACTTGCCCGTTCGGCACCTACGCCTTCAAGAGAATGCCCTTTGGACTGTGCAATGCACCTGCAACCTTCCAAAGATGCATGTTAGCAGTCTTCGCCGAGATGGTAGGCAGTTTCCTCGAGGTATTCATGGACGATTTCTCTGTCTATGGTGATAGCTTCGATTCTTGTCTTGAGCATCTAGACAGAGTACTTCAAAAGTGCCGGGAAGTCAATTTAGTGCTCTCATGGGAAAAGAGCCACTTTATGGTCACCGAAGGTATTGTGCTGGGCCACGTCGTTTCCAAACGTGGCATGGAAGTCGACCCGGCGAAGGTGGACGTCATTTCAAATCTTCAGCCACCTCAGTCAGTCAAGAATGTGAGGTCATTTCTGGGGCATGTGGGATTCTACAGGCGATTCATCAAGGATTTCAGCCGCATTGCCCGACCTCTGACAGAACTCTTGTGCAAGGAGACGGATTTCATTGTTGATCAGCCAGTTCTCCTTGCTTTCAATCACTTGAAGGAGCTTATCACTCAGGCTCCGATCTTACAGCCGCCCGACTGGACTCTTCCCTTCGAAATAATGACCGATGCGTCAGATTTTGCAGTTGGAGCTGTTCTTGGGCAAAGAAAAGATAAAGCGCCCTACGCCATTCACTATGCCAGCAGAACGTTAGACGAAGCTCAAAGAAATTACACTGTAACAGAGAAAGAACTGCTGGCCGTGGTTTTCGCCTTAGAGAAGTTCAGATCCTATTTGTTGGGATCCAAAGTCACCATCTTTACAGACCACTCTGCTATCCGCTACTTACAACAGAAGAAGGATGCCAAGCCAAGGCTTATTCGTTGGATCCTTCTACTCCAGGAATTCGATTTGGAAATCAAGGACAAGCCTGGAACCCAGAACGTGGTAGCAGATCATCTCTCCAGAATAGAGCATCATGAACCTCCCCTGAGCAATGCACCTATCACAGAAACCTTCCCTGACGAAACCATTTTAGCTATGGATTCTCTTCCTTGGTATGCTGAGATTGTCAATTACCTCGTCTCTGGGGTACTACCGTCGGATTGGACGAAGAACCAAAAGAACAAATTTATGTCGACCATCCGTTTCTACCATTGGGAAGATCCTCTTTTATTCAGAGAAGGGGCAGATTGTATTTGGCGCAGGTGCATCCCTCAGACGGAACAATCAAGTGTCCTCGAGCATTGTCACTCGCTCGAATCTGGCGGACACCACTCTGGAGATCGGACGGCAGCCAAAGTACTTCAGTGTGGCCTCTGGTGGCCTACTTTATTCAAGGATGCAACTGAATTTGTTAAACGATGCACTGACTGTCAGCGAATGAAAGGTACACTCACTGCCAAAGATTCAATGCCCCTGAAAATCATTCAGATAGCAGATGTCTTCGATGCATGGGGCATTGACTTCATGGGACCTTTCCCTAACAGTCAAGGATTTCAGCACATCCTTCTCGCCGTCGATTACGTGAGTCGTTGGGTTGAAGCTATCCCTGCTCGAGCCGCCGATAGCAAAACAGTTTGCCAGTTTCTCAAAAAGAACATCATTTCGCGGTTCGGGATACCGAAAATCCTTATCTCAGACGGGGGTAGTCACTTCATCAATAAAGAGGTCAAGAAGTTGACGAAGGAGTACGGCATTGACCACCGGGTTGCCACTCCTTACCATCCTCAGACCAATGGCATGGCAGAATTATCGAACAAAGAAATCAAGACTATCCTGCAGAAACTTGTTAGGCCAAACAGAAAGGACTGGTCTCAACTCTTGGACTCGGTTCTATGGGCATATCGAACCGCCTACAAGTCTCCCTTGGGCATGTCGCCCTATCGTCTTGTATATGGAAAGCCGTGCCATCTGCCCGTGGAGTTAATTCACAAGTCTTTATGGGCAATCAACAGCTGCAATTTGGACTCACACAAAAGTGGTCAGAAGAGGAAAGATGATCTGAACAGACTCTTGGAATTTCGAGACTATGCATACGATAACACCTTGATGTACAAGGAGAAGGTGGAACGCTGGCACGACAGGCACATCAGACGAAAGACCTTCGAAGTTGGGCAGAAAGTGTGGTTATTTGATGCAAAGTTGCGAATATTTCCAGGCAAATTAAAGAGTAAGTGGACAGGGCCATTTCGAGTTTGCGAAGTGCGTGACAATGGAAGCATTGCCATATCCGAATTGTCCTCTAACGCACAGCCATTTGTCATCAACGGCCAACTACTGAAGCCTTACCTCGAACCAGATACATTTTTGGCCGTTGTTGATTCCGTCCAGCTCATGCAACATGATGATATCTCGACAGCACCTGCGGCATCGAAAGATTCAGACTATGCAATCCAACAAATTCTTCTCTGATTTTCTTCTTTTCTTCTTTTCTTCTTTTCTTCTTCTAGCCTATTCTTTGTATCTAAGAGGTGCCGACCTTGTGGACAGTTTTCTGTACTTAGGACGTACTTTGTCCTAAGTATAGGGGGGCGTGCACCCCGAGTATTTCAATTCGTTGATCCTCTCCATTGTCTCCTCTCCTCGTCTATACTCAGGGATATCTTACCCTAAGTATAGGGGGAGGCCACCGGAGAACGATCTGTTTATTCTTACCCTTGACCCTCCCTGTGTTGTGTACAGTCTGCTATACTTAGGATTATTTGATCCTAAGTATAGGGGGGGACGGTCAACTTCTCATTCATTCATTCATTCATCCCGTTAATTATTCCTTCATTCTTTAGATCTGTCTATACTCAGTACGAGTTATGTCTTTGCTTTTCCTTTCGATCTATGAGGACATAGCTCAAGCTAAGTATAGGGGGGTCGTATATACCATGTATATACTATAAGCCATAACTCATACTGAAAAATAAAATATCACCTCGATAAAATAGGATATAAAAAGTAGCTCTATAATAAAGAAAGATGATTGTGAGTTCCTCAGACTCTTTGTAATTATACTGATTATTAAGTCAGAAAAATGTTTGATGTAAAAAGCTATTTTGAAAAACCTTGTGAAAATAGTTTGAAAATAGTGTGCACAAGTATGCAACCTTTGAAAAATCAGTTTGGTGTGAAAAATTTTCTTTGAGTGAAATAAAAATGTGTGAAAACTAGTGTGCAACTGATTGTGAAAATTGATTGTCAAATTGTTTTGAAAAACCTATCTATGTTGTGTAAAACCTTTGCAAAAATCAATTTCAAATACGTGTAAATATTGCAAAAATTATTTTGGACTATAGTTTCCAAAATGCTTGTGAAACTGATTCTAGAATAAGTCTGAGGAGTCTGCACAAAAATCTCTCATTTGTAAATAAGGAATAAGTTCAAATAAAGCCTATAAAACCCAAAACCTTATTGTACAACAAATACAGTTTTCCTTCTTTTGTATATACTGATTAATAAATCAGATACCTATATAGTATGATTTGAAAAATAGTGTGACCAGTTTTGAAAAATTTGATGTGAAATGATTTCAAACTGTGTGAAAATTGTTTTGATGGCAAAAATTTTTCTTTGTGTGAAAGAAAGGATTTGAAAAACCGAAGTTCAAATGTCTTGAAAAATGTTTGTTAAAATTATTGTGAAAAATGTACATATAGTGTGAAAATTCGTTGCAAAAATAGTTTTCAAATGTGTGTAAATGATTGCAAAAACTATCGTGTACTACAGTTTGCAAAAACTATTTTCAAAACTAGAACCGAAGGATAAGATCACTATTACAAATACCTGTAAATAAGAAATAAAGTACATAAAATTCTATCTCAACAACCTAAATAAACTATTTCATGTAAAGTCTGTATAAATTCATACATTTTGTAAATAAAGCAGTACACCCGTGTAAATAAGGGTATATACCTTGTGTTTGTGTCAAGCTCTTATGTGCAAAATTCCGTTGTGTAAAAATATTCTTTAATGCTTTAAAAAATCCTTTGTGAAAAATTGCATCATTCATTGTGCATAGCATAAGCATACCTTGCATACTCTTTTTGAGTGAGCTTGATGATTGAATAAGTCTAATAAAGTCTCAGAATGGAGCTCGGTTGGACCTTACTGCACCTCACTGCACTGGAACCTTATGGGAACTAGGTTTAAGGTACTTCAGGTCTATTTAGACTTAATTCTTTGAGAAATCAGGGCTAGGTTCAAGTCACCTCAGTGGACTAACTAGAACTTTTCAAAAACACACGCATAACTCTTGTCGGCCGTGGCCTAACTTGGACACCTGCACCTTTCACATAGCTCTCCATGGATGAGGTGGTGAGGAGGCAGTTTCCTTTGGCTTGGGGTAGCATATGAGGGTAGTACTTCTAGGCGGAACCTTTCTTCTTCTTATAGTGAAGGAAGTGCACCTCAACTTGGTCTAGTGGTGATGAAGGCTAAAGACAGAAGCCGTGGGTTGCAATAAAGCTTCAAAAGAGGGATAGTCTACTGGCTCAAGAGGAAAAACTCCTTGTATATATGCTGCACATGTATATGTTGTATAGATGCACTTGAAAAAAAAAATGGTGCAAATAACTCCAAAAAAGTGGTGGGTCTGATAGAAAATGATAATCCCACCGGAGTATGTATATAAAGCGCAATAAGCAAAGCTTGAGACTCATGATCCACCTTATGTAGCTTGCAGCGGAAGACTTGGCTACACTGGTCAAGCTTCCAAGGGTACTTGGCTACACTGGCCTTGACCCATTCTCTTCTTCCTCGTCTTCTTGAGCCGGTCGCACTTGAACTTAGAAGGGAATACCCCGCTTCTCGAGGAAAGAGTTGCTAGACCGAGGCATTAGAGTTACCGGGTTGGGGGAGGTTGTTTCTTTGTCACTTCTGAGGTGGAGAGCCGCTATCACTTACACTGTCCAAGTCAGCTTCAGAGTCATAAGGGTTTGTGTATGGTGTAGGCTAGTTCTGACCTGGCTATTGAGGCAATTTGAACCAGGTTCTGTGACTATCAAAGGCTGTTGTGTTTTAAATTTGGCTCCCTACCAGGTTCCACACACATCCACACCCAAGGTCCAACAGGAGCTCTAGTCTCGGATTTTGTAAAGACAAGCATCGCACTGAAAGCGCCCCTATTCACTCGATCTTCCTTTCATTTTTCTTTTCTTCTGATTCTTTATTCTTTTATACTTATTGCATAAGTGTTTGCTAGGGACTAGCAAAGGCAAGTATAGGGGGGTGATGAATCTCCATTTCATCACCTTTATTCTATCATTTTGGCCTTAAAAACCCCAGCAAATGCATGTAAAGAGCATTAATTTGTTCATATTAGCATCTATTATTGTTGGCATTAATTGTACATAAAATAAGGTTTTTAATGCCAAAATTATAGAATAAAGGGAAGAAAAGAAAAAGGAATAAAATATTGCAAAGATTTTATGACCTTAACCCCGAGACCAAGGCCAGCATGAACTTGGTCGACCAGGAATAAAGTAGGGGGAGATAAGGGCCAACATTCAATAAATACATCATTTATTCATTCTTCCATTATTGCATTTTTGGCACCTATTTTATACATAATTATTTATTCATCAAATAAAGAAACTTTGTACATAAAAGTTGTAGATAATAATGTAAATAAAATTACAAAATTGAGTTTGTGCAAAAATAATATACAGTGTACATTTTATACACAAAATAAAAAGCAAAAATCTCAACTTCACAGACTCATATCTTGCAAATAAAAACTCCAAATCAATCAAACTCACCTTTAATTGTATCTAGCATTTCATAAACTATTTTGTAAAATTATTTCCATAATTTTTGGAGTCCATCTGTGGAAGTTAGGTTTTTGACCTTCCTTGTACATAAGACTGATTGAAATACTCATTTTATTCAATATTTAGTAATTGTACAAAATTATATTTTTAAAAGTTTGTAAATAGTATATATAATACATGTACATGTTGAAATTACAAGAAAACCAAAAAGAATTTGATAAATAAAATAAGTCTATAATAATCATAGACAAAAGACTTATGCTACATACATGTATATAAATAAAAAGGAACTTAATTCTTTTATTCTTTTATTCATCCATATTTTATAATAATGTACATATAATATATCATTCATTAAAACTACAAAACAAAAATAAAAACAAATAAAATTCATTAAATAAATTAAATGAATATAATATATAGGTAAAGTACCTATAAGTATACATACATACACATACATCTATTTATTTAAAAATATAAATAAGCTCATAAAAATAAAATAAAAATATACTTATACTCACAAAAATAAGTTATAAAATTATAAAATAAGAAACTAAAATAATAAAATAAAATAAATAAATTAAAAATAAAATATACAAAAATACATGTAGATATACACATATACACATTATTCAATTAAAACCGTAATAAAATAATTCATAAAAATAAATAGAAATCGTATTAAAATACTACATACAATAATAAAGATTTTTTATTTTATACTTAAAAAAATAATAAAATCGTTTATTAGCTTAAATAATTCATTCTTTGATACTCCAGCCTATTTTGTCTTCTAGCGGCCCCCGTGGACCAACCACAGGCCGGCAAAAGTTGACCTCGGGTCAACTCTTCAGACTCAAGGACGACCCCTCTGACAAGTCACGAGAGGTCCCTCTTCCTCGATTTTTCACACCGATTGTGTTGCTCGAGGGTGATAAGACCCTTTATGAGATTTGTTCCTCGAACATCCACGAATCACGCCGCATCCCATGATTCCTTGTACAGCATCTAGATTCACCAAGATCTGCCGGCCAATAAGGGCGCAAACTTTGCTTATAAATAAACCCTCCGACCTCCTCATCCATTTTGGCCTCCCTTTCCGTCGTTTTCCACCGTCTATTCCAGTCCTCTGAGGTTCCTTGTGACAGGAGGGTCCTCCTGGAAGCTTCAGGCAGTTGGAGGAGTCGAAGGAGCGCCCACGGCCGCCGCGTCGCCGGAGGTCCTGCTCCCTGGTCGCACACCAGGTATAAGAGCTGCTTTCTTTCCGTTTTTAGCTTAGTTTTAGTCGTTACTTCGTAGTTTAGCTTTTAGATCAGTCAGTAGAGCCTCAGGTGCTCGATTAGCTTAAGATCGAAGTTCGCCGGAGTTTAGCTCCGGCGAACCTCTCTACTCTGATCAGCACGCTATCCGACCCTTCGCCCCACCTCATCGCCTTCCCCTACGTATTCTCCACGCACCCACGCTCCAAGATCAACCAGAGCTCGCCCAGCTCTGCGAATCGAGGTCCTCCCTCCTCCGCTTTGTCGGACCTCGCCGCCCTCCACCTTTCCCCGTTCGTCTATCCTAAACCTCGGGTCGAGGAAGACCCCCTCGAGCCCCTCTTTCATTTGGTGCAGGACTCAAGCTGAAAGGAGCCCTCTGGGGCTCGATTCAAGTCCCTTCAAGGTTCCAGGACCCCCTTGTCTTCTCCGAGCTCGTTCAGCCGATCCAGGAGGTCCTGGACCTTCTGGAGCATCTCGAACGGTGCGCACCGCTTCGCCGGACGCCTGGAGGGCACAAGCAGCAACATTAAGCGCCTGGAGGCGGAGGAATCACCGATCGAAGCCAGGGAAGTCAGCCGTTCTTCCCTGTTCTTCGCGAGCAGCAGCAGCCGTTGGATCAAGAACGCAGGTCCAGATCGAAGCCCAACCGTCCGATGAAGCCACGCAGCAACCGTCGGATCATCTCAAATGATCTAATCCTAACGCTTCATCGGCGAAGCGTCATCGGGCGAGGAGATGGTGACGCGTGTCAAGTGGCGAACGAAGAACCGTTGGGTCGCGCGCACTTAGGGGGTAATTTTCACATATACCCCCGCTCTTTTGTATATTTAATTTTTAATATTGTAAATTAAATAGCACGCTGTAAATAAATTGTATATTTTGCAGAAAGGACCCTAAGTTATTAGATTTGCATTTAGGTCCTTCCGCGCCTCACGTGCAGTCCCACGTGAGGCGCGTGAAAATTGCAAGTATGCCCTGGCGGTTTTTGTATATTGTAGAATAGTTCTAAAAATTAAAATAAATGTTTATTTTAGTATGTATTTTTGCACTGATGCCCCTGGAGTTTATTTTATTTGCAAAAATACCCCTGCCAGGCTGTTTTAATTTCGTATCTTTATCTATTTATTAAAAATACCAAGATGGCTCCTAAAAATCCACAAAAATTAGGATAGATGCTCTATGCCATGCTGGTTCACGCGCGTATTTTATTTTGAATTTTTGGCATTTTTCCTGATTATTAAAAATAGAGTAGGAGCCATTTTTGCACTGTTTGATTTAGAAAATACAAAAAAAATTAGAAAATGTTTTTGGAAAATTCCAAAAAAAAAAATTTGCATATGGTATATTTATTTCTATGTTGAGTCCAGAAAATGAAAAACCCTAAAAATAATAAAAAAAAATAAAATAAAAAAAAAGAGAGACCCACTTCACTCAAGAATGACTGGTATGCACATATAGGCTCATGCATTTTTGTATTGCTCTCTGTGGTTCGACCTCTACATGCTTGTTCCCTATACATTTTATGGTAGAGTAAATAAAGATTGATTCACACTTCCTTTGAGCTTGATTGTTTTATTCTTTGATTGTGGGTCAATTGTTGATCACTCGCCTTTTATTGAGGGTCGCCACGACGACATATTCAGACCCTTGATAAGAAGCGCGTTCATCAGATACTTGAAAAATAGTTATGCATATAGGTTCTTGGTAGTTCGATCTGAGATACTGGGTATATATGTCAACACCATTGTTTAACTCCATGATGTTACCTTCTCTGAGGATGTCTTCCCTATGAAGACTGCAATTTCTTAAAATCTAACAAATGATGTTGCCTCTACATCATGATCTATCCAGATCAAGTGAATATGATACTGAATGTGGGGGTTAAGACTCAACCTGAACCCAATGACCTTTCAGAAGAAATTGAGCTAAGGAGGAGTAAACACCATTGGATAGCCAAGGATTTGGGTAGTGACTTTGTTGTCTACTAGATTGAGGGTGATCCACCAAGTTAGAAGGAAGCTATGGCTTCATCTTAAGCAAATAAATGGAAGGAAGCTGTCAAATGTGAGATTGATTCTATTATGGCTAATGAAACTTGGGAACCAATTGATTTACTCAAAGGGTGCTCTATCAATGGGTGCAAGTGGGCGTTTAAGAGAAATCTTAGACCTGACAGATAGTATAAAACCATATTGGTTGTTAAGGACATTAGGCAAAAGAAAGATATTAAGTATTTTGATACATATTCCCCTGTGGCTAGGATGACCACAATTCGGATGCTTATAGCATTAACATCTATATATGATCTCTCTATCCACCCGATGGATGTGAAGACCACCTTCTTGCATGACGATCCTGAAGAGGAGATCTATATGGATCAACCTAATGGGCTTGTGACTCCTCGAAATGACGGAGAGATTTAGAAGCTTGTTAAATCATGTTACGGATTGAACAAACACCAAAGCAGAGACATGAAAAATTTGACAAAACTATTTTTCATATGTCTTTAAGGTTCATGAATCCGACAAGTGTGTCTATTCCAAGGTGAAAGTTGATGAGTGTATTATCTTATGGTTCTGTGTTGATGACATTGTTTGAATCACATGCGAGTATTATTAATGAGACTAAAGGTTTCTTAAATAGCAAGTTTGAGATGAAGGACAACGGTGTTGTTGATGTGATCTTGGGTATCAAATTAATAAGGTCAGTTGATGAGATTGTAGTTTCTCAGTCTCACTATGTTGAGAAGGTACCTGAGAAATTTGGATATCAAGATTGCAAACCTATAAGCACTCCTTTTGATTCATCCAAAATGCTTCTTAAGAATAAGAATGGAGTACATATAGCTCATCTAAGGTATTCACAAGTGATTGGAAGCTTAATGCATCTTGCAAATTACACGAGACCTAATATTCCATTCTCATTTGTAAATCAGAGTAGATACACTAGTTGTTCTGTCCGTACCCACTAGGAGGATCTTGATCGAGTATTCAAGTACTTGAAGGGAACTATTTCCCTTGGTTTGTATTATGGTAAACATCCATCTATACTAGAAGGATATAATGATGCAAGCTGGATATGGAAAATAGAGGAGTCTGGGAGTACTGATGTTACTAGGTATGCCTTTACCTTTGAAGGCGGTGAACACTCCTGGAGGTTTGTGAAGCAGGCCATTCTACCTTGGTATACCTTTGAAGCTGAGATGTGTGCTTTGGACACCACTGGAATTGATGCTGAATGGCTAAGGGAACTTCTTTCTGAAACTTTCATGGTAGGTCAGCCAGTTCCTGTGATCTCGGTACATTGTGACAACATGACCACAATTGCCAAGATCAGGAGTTCAATGTTTAATAAGAAAATAAGGAGACACATACAAATATTACTTAAGACATTAAGGGATTTAGTGTCTTAAAGAGCGTTGGTTGTTGATTTTGTTTGATCCAAAGACAACATGGCAGATTCTGTACTAAAGGACTTGAAAGATCTTTAGTCCTAAAGTCCATGCTTGGGATGGGACTCAGGCCCATTAGGAGTTCCTCTATAGTAGCAACCCAATCTATCTGAGTGGAGACCGCACAAAGTAGGTTCAATGTGGTAATATGAAGTTGTTTGGAGAACTGGTTGTCACTCTTATTTTAATGCTTATACATGAGTGTCTTATCCCTGGAAGCATGATTGCCATTTAAGCTGCAAGTTTAGGAATAGAGTAGGCTCTGAATGGGTTCAAGACTTTGGGCAGGATGTTAGTAATGCATACTTGGAGAATGCCACTGGTGTAAGTGTTATTATGGGACGCAATTAAAGGAAGAGGGTCTTTTTTGAATACACTGATGAAACATGATAAGTGAGCATGGTTTTTAAAGAGCACCAACACAGAAGATTGCACCAAGAACAACACATTGTTATTTCTACCATATACTTTAACACTAATGTCTGAAGTTCAAGATATAGTTCACTTAGTTACTATTAAGGTGAAAGTAGTAAACTCAAGTAGAGGTTCAAACCTGAAGGTACCTTTATCGAAAGAAAGGCATGGCAACCAAAATATGTCTTTTGAATATCTTTGAATCTCTTATCTAAATTGATGAATTCATGGGTGATTTGTTGTATTTAAACTATGTAATTGGGGTTTAATTTGGAAAACCTATGCAATTACTTTAGGTTAATTATTTGGTTTCAATTGGGAAACCAAAGGGTGTTGGGGAGAAGTTGGGAATTACCAAATTTGAAATACAGGAAGTCTTGGTTAGATTTTTAGTACCATGTCTGGTAGTTCTAAAAATCTAGTAGACTTATATATGAGTTAACACTCAAATCTCTTGTAGCAATAGTAGAGAGTAGGAATGGTGGACCACATGCCGTGTGTATGCTCCACTCCGATTCGTCTCCGACTCAGAATTGTCAATTTCGATCTCAATATTTTTGCTACGGGTTTCATTTTATGAGTCCAATAAACTAATCCCAAGGATTAATTGAGATTCCACTGCTATGGGTACTCAACTTAACCCAACGACTCTAACTTAGTTGTCATTTCAGAATCCGAAGAGACACTCGTTTAGTGGCATTTTTGGAAGACTAAAAGCTACGTGCTAGGTCTTCTTATACCTATCCTCGAACACTCTTTTTCTTCACTCGCAAGAAAATTTTCTCCCTCTCCCTCCCTGTTCTTACACCACAACCACGACTGCGATTGTTATTCCTCTCTCGGATGCAGTTCTCTTAGGTGCTTTCAAAGATGATCTAGTCGGTGTATGCATCCGATGATCGTATGCTATCATATCCTAGGAGCAAATATCTAGTACCTTTTACACTGATATTTTGGCAGTGATATCCTCTCTAAGAACTGTCTATTACAAGGATGCTTTGGTGATCTTTAACTTATTGTATATACAGTCATGTTTGCTGTATTTTGTTTTATCTTTTGCCGTTGATGGATTTTGCCCTAATACAATGTATCCGTGCTTTAATTAGTTCATGTTTACATTATGTAATTGGACCATGGATCAGAAATACATGATTATCTTTCTGTTAGTATGTGATGCTTTATTATCGATCCATTTTGATCGTGATAATTATTGCTTAATGTATACCTTGATGATCCTATTAACAACACCTCTAGTAAAACTTCTCATCATCCTCCAAGCCTAACTCTCTAAACGAGCCCTCGACCATGTTAGAGCATTGCATGTTGATGAATCCAATTTCGGCTACTCTAAGATAGGCTCGTTGTAATACGGACGAGAACGAATCTATCAGAGATCGAGAGAGAATTTCTATAAGGAGTGGAGTAGTCTAATTTCTTCCGGATAAGTCCATGGTCAAACACAGGGACACTTCTGACTAGGGTATTTATTTAGGACCTAATCTAAGATATTGGATACTCCAAGGGGCCAACTAAATATAGTTAGACAATACAACATAAAATGCATCTTTTTTATGGGCTTTTCAAGGGCAGTTATTTTATGCTACAAAACGATCACTAATGCACATATATCACAAGATACATGAATGAACAAAACTCACACTTTAGCTTCTGATTTAATACTTAAGCCAATTTAATTAATCATGCATCCAATTATACAGTGGCACCTTGTTCACCAAGTTAAGTATTTTAGTGTTAAGGCAATGTATCACTTAAATGCGATGCTAATCTCTTAACACATTGAGATCCTTAAAATCATATAAAATTAAGAAATGAATTGACAAAATTAATCATGTAGAGTTCCTGGTTGAGAAAGAATTAATGGAGACATATCAGGGGCTCAATGACACATTGAAGAACTTAACAAGTGAATTAAGGTTCATTTAATTACATTTTAAGTCCAATAAGTTTCTCTGAATTTTAGCTATAGCTGTTAAAGAAAATCCAAGATCTAATAAATCATATTAAAGAGCTTCAAATGACCTTTCGAACACCAATAATTTCATTAAATATGGATACAAGATGCACATGATTTTAACACATCAAGTCAGGAGCATAATTACAAGAAAAACATACAAAATAATTAACAAAAGGTCCCAAAAATACTGAAATGCAATATTACACATTGCTAGGGCATCCATACAAATTAACCACGCGTAGGGATATAAATGCAAAAATAATAAAATGGTGGGGCTTATTTGAAAATTTTCCAGGTGGCTTGCACTTTGCACGCAATGGACTGATATGCAATTAGTGAAACTTGGGGCCCATGCGCTGCAAATTACCCCATCACATGACGCGACTCATGTGGGGGCCAGGCTCGGGCATGATGTGGCACGCTCCAGAGGCTAGCGCCTAGGCTCGAGCACCTAAAATGAAGGCATGAACCGTTGCTTCATAGTGGGTCTTGGGGTAATAATGACCATTAGATCAGATTGGGCTGATCTAATCTGATGGCACATGTAGCTTCAATTATTCCCCCTCTATAATGTGTGGCAGTGATCTAGTGGGGCTCCGATGACTATCTACTGCCAATCCTGACCATTTGTCGAGCCTGAAGGTTGGAGAAGCTTCCTCAGCCTCTCGTGAAGATGTTGGAGGTTAGGTCTAGGGCTAATGAAGATGCTGGAATGGGGGCTCTACTTAGGCGAGGAATTCGGAGCACAATGGGTTCCAAAACCCTTTGTAAGGGGCCAGAAAGACCAAGGTGGAGTAGATTGTGTAGAAGTAAAAAAGACAAGAGGAGATGAGGGTGCAGATGGCGAGGGGTCGGTGAACGTGAGGGAGTGATCAAAATAGGAGTGACGATGCGTGATCAAGCAAAATAAAAAAAAAGAGAAAAGCGAAGGATAAGAAGGAAGCACTTACCTGGAGATTAAGATGAATCACAAAGAGAAAAAGAGGAGGACAGAGAAGGGCTTGGAGATGAGGAGTAGAACCCTTGATCATCGCTTGATTGGATTGGTTAAATCTAGAAGCTCCATCTACTCCGTTGAAGAGCTGCGATAAGGTGAAACCTCCTTTAATATCGTTGGTGATTCACTCGATCTTCGCACACTATTGGAGGCTCACCCTATCATGGAGGTCTACAAAGGTGCTAGGAGTTCTTGTGCATGAAGGCAAATAAGACGAATATCAGCTGGAGGTGAGGTATTTGAAGGGGATGGGTCTAGCTCCAAGTGGATGAGATCGTCCCTTGAACCGCTAAGGATTGACCATATGTGCATAAAGAGAGTGGGACAAGTGGTGCACGAAGGAGTAGGAAGTTGGATATACTTCGAGGTGCAGTTAGTTAGCGAGGCAAGGGGTTCATCGGAGACGTGGGGATGAAATGGAGAAGGTGGGTGATTGAGGAGGCGTCGTGGCTGGAAGGGCAGTTGCTGGAGGTGGAAGATGGAGCTCAGCTTTTGGATCCGATCCAACAGACAAAAGAGAGGCGTAGATAGAGGGCTTTGATGCGATATGAGGATCACATCATAGGGGGAAGAGTGCATCAGGTGGCAGACAGAGAGGCGAGCCACGTGGGAAACCCAATTGGCACCACATGGCCCAATGGAATAAAAGATAAATAAAAAAATCAAAGATAAATGAAAATAAAATATCTACTTGTCTCAAAATAAAAAGTGTTCAACATAAAAGTTGTAGATCCTTTTGAGATATACAACTTTCAAGTATAACTCAAGATCAAAATAAGCAGTATGTATAAACTACAATTTTTGTGAATATTTTTAAGTGAATAAAAATACTCCTTTTTATTTATTTTGAGTTTTTTCTGTATTTTTAATTTTTATTTAAGTTCAAAACAAAAATATACATTATTTATCTAATTTTTATGGGATTTTTTGATAATTAATAAAAACATAAAAAGGTATATTTATATAAATTACTTAGGGTTGATTAAAAGAAAAGGGTAAAATGTTAGTGTTAATTAATTAGCTTTACAATTTGTTAAGTAGTTTAAGAAAGGAGGATAATAAATAGGAGTTATGATGACAAATCATGGATTTATCACATGTCAAGAGATGCTTGTCTGCCAGCCAGATGTCCCCCGACTTGAGTCTATCAAAAAGAAGGTCAACATCTTTAGGAAAACCCTAATTCCTTATAGGAGGGTTGAAATTTGTGAGAAATCTGAATGCATGTGGTCAATACTGTGAAGATGCCCGATTTTCGAGCTCTCCAAACTTGTCATAGCTCTCAAGTGGAGTAAGGAGATAATGGAAATCAAACTCTCAAAAGCAACTTTAATCACATTTGGAAGATCTCTGAGCATCAGTTTATTTTCGAGACTGACTCCTTCAAGACCTTCGAGACTTTGGCATAATCATTAGATTAATATACTAACAGATCATCGATCTAGTTTTACAAATTTTCTCCCTTTTATGAAGTAAAGCGTGTGGAAGAAGTTGCAGCTTACTGGGTTCAAGCTCTGGGTCTACCTTTGCACCGTCATTACCCTTATTTCTGTCAAACTTGGTCAATAACTTTGACAAGCTCTTGAACTATGAATGCATACAATTATAAGATGCTCATGATGTCAAACTTCTGGTGTCACTGATATCAACGACATCCCTTGAGCGTTGGAGGCTCGCATGGTCGATGGTATTTTTGAGTTCCTATCTCTTACAACTGTAAAGGGAAGTTTGTGCATTATGATACTCCTCTAGTACAATCATCCACTCTTAAAAACTACACGACATCTTTCCAAATTGAGGAGGATATCTCTCACCCCTACAATAAATGGACTCAACAAGCATGGGTAAATCTCACCGTTGCATAGACTTTGAAGAGAAGTTTGATCCCTGCTCGGCGTCAGCATAGGCATGTGTCAATATGGATGTTCTCAACATTGATGAATCTGGATCCCTTTCACATTGTTGTGTTTTCTGCGTAAAAAAACTTGTTGAATTTCTCTCAATTTGGTTTCCCAAATTTGCGTAAAAAGGTACTTCATAAAAGAAATCTTACAGTACTAAAGGGTTGTTACTGTTATTCTCTTGGATTGGAAGCTTGAGGTGTTGCCGTTTTTTGGATGTAAGAAATTTGAATCTTACAGTACTAAACTTATTGGGTTTTTTATGGTACTAGCGATTTTATATTGGAATATTATAGGTTTGGGTGGTCTTGAGCTAAATATGTTGAAAATCTTAATCTATGCTTACAAACTCAATATTATTTTCCTCCAAGAGACCAAACAAATAATTGTGATTGATCTTCATATGACTCGAACATTTTCAATATCATTTGAATCCCACAATTAAACCTAGAGCTAATTTTATCGATTGGGATCAAAATTGTTTGTCTTATGAAAGGTTATTAACATGGGTTATTGTTCCATATTCTATCTCAAGAAACTTGTCGATATGTCGCCATTGCGACTCACTAATTGTGAGATCCCTCCTAATTGGAACCCAATCTTTTCCATTTTCAGATAAAGGTCCAGAAAGAAAATCAGACAAACCATATTGTATTTCTTGTCGAGACCCTTGCAACGAACCTAGGAACATCGAAATCAAAGTCCGTATGAGAGAGTTTTGCATGAAATACAATCAGAGTGTAGCTATTGTATCCGGATCAAACCCAGATCTGTTTAAGGCCAAACCCGTATAAAAGGAGGTGGCTGAGCCAAGTGGGTCAGTACATTTTACACCCTTTCTTTACTTGACCACCCCTCATAGGAGCTCCACCACTGGAGAAATTTCTGACCACTGATCAGAAGTTCGAGCACACCTTTTCGAAAAGCACGAAGCAAGGATTATCGTGGACATGTGCATGTTCAGGAAATGTCACGAAACTCTCGTTTCAGACGAAGGAAATTCGTGGGAGAACATTGCCATATGTTTGGTTTTAAGCCTCCTTTTGTTGTCAGATCTGCTTTTTTTTCCGTACTCTATGTTGTTGATGATGTACTCTACCGGTGAGGGATGTTGGAACTTAGTTTTGACGAATTTTACAACAAACTCTTTATTTTATCACCTTGCATTTTCGTGATTTCCAATTGAATGGATGAGTGCATGTAAATAGAAAAAATATAGTTGTGATGTGGTAATGGCATGATCATGGGGGTATAATTAGTTTCGTGATCATAGAAACTTCGCGGGCGTCGCCTGATACAATTCTGACCACTGATCCAAGAATGATCGATCATGCCAAAATGGTTAATCGATCAATCATGATGGATCAATCTCTTTTTCATGATCGATCATTCAATCCAAAATGACAACATGATTTTATTGATGATCGATCAGTATTGATCAATTAGTAAAATATGATGATCGGTCATTCTGGATTGTGGATCCATTTGGGCTTAAAAATAGTGAAATTTAACTCTTAAAAGATGTAGACATATTTAGGATATTATGATATGTTATAAAATCTGGATAAATTGAAATGGACTGATAAATGATTGAAATTGGCTTGTTGTAGCCAAATTTTGAAATAGAAATCAATTGCATCGAATTGAATGATCATGGGGATATCCAGATCTGTTTTTAATACATGGAGTTCATTGTATGTCTTTCCCATTGTGTTCGTGTTCTCTGCCATATTGATTGATCCTAAGTGGCATGTAGGTAATTGCGTAGATGCTGTCAAGGGAGGGACATGCACTCTTGGAGACTTGGGTAGAAACTTGGATGCCACGAACTCAACAGTTTCTTTGTTTGTGGGACATGTTGCTTGGTATATTGAGGAGTCACCACACGGTGTTCAGACTCAGCACTTGCGCGCCTTCAGCCTAGTGCTTTAATTGCAAGCCATGTAGTCGTGGTTGGTGGTCTCTGCTTCGCTTTTTTACTTAGGGTGAACACTCGTGTATAGGATGATGTAGGCTGCATTGGTTAGAATTCCGGGTGGGGTATTAAGAGGGAAGCTTCTGGAAATGTAGATTGAAATCTTGCAATGTTCTCGTGGGTATAAGAAGGAGTAAGGGATAGTATTGAGGATTTTTGACAATGGATTGGGTAATCTTAGTGTTTGATGCCCTAACTCATACCCTACGCTACCGTGAACTCTTACACGTTGGTAGTGGACTTGGACGGATCGTGATGATCCTCAAGTTGAGAATTGGTTAAGTGATTGGGAATATGATGATTCAAGTTGGAATAAGTAGCTATTGGACATGTTGGGAACATACTTAGGATGCACTATACCTCACCGCATGCTAACGAAGACACCTAAAACCTAAGGTTACTTAGTTCCTTAGAGTAATAGTATGAGGTACCATATGTAGTAACCAGTCCGAAGGAGCTGATGTTAAAATTAGTGGATTATCGTTCGCTTAAAATGTGTCGTTTCGTTGTAGGCGGGCAATCGGAATTGGTCAAGAAATAATCACACGAAATTTTAGTCAATTTTAATAAATGCAGTTTTATGTTTATTTTACTTGGGCACGTCCTAAGGTCAAACTCAAGGAGGCAAAGGAACAACCTAGAATTTTGTCTATCAAAGATCGTGCACGATTTTCGAGGTAGTCTTTTTTGTAATTTTGATGCAAGTTTAGGATGTGAAATTTAGTTTTGGCCGATTTTAAGGACGATAAAATGGTAGCAATCAAACAATGTCTGAAAAATGTGAAACTTGGCCAAGATGACAATTGCGATGAAATGAATGCACTGTAATTGTTTTTGAAATTTTTGGATGCAAGATGAATTTTTGAATGCAAACAAAGTGAATTCTAATTATTAATTATAATAAATACTAAACCTAATTATTTTCAAGGGATAAAATCACCCAAGATCTATTACTAGGTGATGGATCTCAGAAAAATCCTCAACCTAAAAAATATCAGATTTAATACCTATTAAAAATTAAATAATGAAATATGTAAAATGATTTCAACAAGGCAAACCATGCATGAAAATGCAATTCTTTTTAGGCACGATATAACATACAATTAATTCTATAATCTACGAATTTTTGGCAATTTTTAATGCAACAGTTAATTACTTAGGAATTTCAGAGCACAAAATTGGTAAAATATGCAATTTCCTACAAAATAATTAATTAATAATTAACATTGATTACAAAATTGTCTAACATATGCCAAGATGTAGAGAATTAATTGACGAACATCGTGCTATTTTTATAAAGATGAAATGTTGCGAAAAAGCAGTTCAAAATGGAGGGGGAACACAAGGGTAACAATGCAATATTACAATAATTAAAAATAAAACAAAATGCAAAGAGGGGTTGTATTTTAGTTACCAAAATTCTGGGGGGAGGGGGTCTGCTGCAAAATCACCAGCAGTCATGTGACAAACACGTGACCCTTGGTTGGAGGACTTCTGGGCAAATTAGAGGAAATCCGGGGGCTCTTCTGCTATTTTCCCAGCGGTCACGTGCCGAGCACGTGACCCTGGGGGAGGTGGGCTTTGGCGCAACTGAGCGGATCTTCAGGGGTGCTGATGAATACTCATTCATCACTCTTTATTCTTTTATTTTAGATAATTATCTTGGCAAAATACCATGCATATAGTTGTAAATACAATAAGTTACCAAATAGGCATGCTTGTGTAAATATCAATAATTACCATGTATTTGTGCAAAAATAAAAGAATAAAGAAATAAAAAAGAAGGGAATATTTAGAATAATATTGAGTGACCTGAACCCAAGAGAGGGCCCAATATGAGCCTGATCGCAAAATAAAATAAGCTGAGAGAGATAGGACCATTCATCCTTGCTTATATTCCTTCTATTTGTACATATTTTTTAAAAATAAAAATGTGTTCCAATTATCGTGTATATATTTTTATAATAATTAAATAAAAATCAGAAAAATAAAATTAAAATAAAAACAAAATAAATTCTCTCTCTCTCCACATTGTATATACCATGTATATATGTATCTATTATTATTTATTTCACCCTTGTAAATAATTAATAAAAATAATATAAAAATTATTTTATACTCTAAATTTTATGTTGTAAATAAATAAAATTTAAAATTAGAGTATTTATACAAAAATAAGAAAATAAAAATAAAAATATAAAATACATAGGTATTTTATACCTGTATATAATATAATATAATGTATATAACATAATTTATTTTTCATAAAAATAAATAAAAATCGCCAAAAAATAGTTTGAAAATAAATAAACATTTTTCATTTTCTAAATATTTTAAAATAAATTCATTTTCGATTTTTAATTTATTTTCTAAGTATTTTTGACCTTGGAAATTTGTGATTGGTCCACGGGGGATTGTTGATCCCCGGTCAACTCCCCCTCCCTGATCAACCCGCGCCTTGATCCGTTTTGCGCCGCACTTCTCGAATTTTTCCCAATCGCATCTGAGGCTCTTTTACCCTGATTTCTCCACCCGCCTTTTCTCCATGGATCAATCACCCTCGTGGATCCCTAGGAGAGATCGGATCTGCATCAGTTTGTGCGCCCATGCCCGCTCAACCTCACCACCTAGGACTTGTTATAAAAGTTTCACCTCGATTCCATGCTCCATAGCTCGCACCGCAAGCCCTCATTCTACCCTAACAATCTTCCCCTCGGTGACAGCAACCGGAAGCACTCCTTGGCGGCCGGATTCAGTGGCTGCAGCCGTTGCTCAAGGCACGTGGCCGGAGCGCCGCCATGTTCGAGCCTCCCCGCCCGTCGCAGCGTGGTCGAGGCGACGACCAACATCGCCGCACCCTCCTGGAGCTCAGGATTGATCTTCGATCATCAGGTAACCCTTTCATCGATCCTAGTTTTATCTATCGTCAAATCCTTCATCGGTCCTCCGCCGGTTCTGACCCAGTGGTCTGAGCTCTATCGACCATCTTTATCCGCTCAGATCGACTCCCCGTTCCATCGTCACCCTTCTTCCATTGTCTGATCGTCTCAATCTTGGCTATCCGAGCCGAGATTGACCTAGGTTCCCTTCGTTGCCTTCGCCGAAACCTGCCTCCGCCTCCCACCGTCGCTTCCCTTCGTATTTTGTCCAATAAGCCTCGCCGAAGAATTCCTCCGAGCAAGAGCTTTTGTTTGTAGGTCAAGGAGCGCAAGATTACCCCCTAGCTCGCCCTCAACCCACCTCGCCGGAGTCATCCCAGGTCACCCCCTCCTTCTCGGAGATCCGACCGGCGGATGCTCCATCCGCTACTGCCATCCGATGCGGAGGAACGTCGCGAGTCGAGCCCCACCGCCTGATCGTCCATCAGCTGCCTGGAGTGCCCCCAGTCCTCCGATGAACTTCGCTAGGGAGGAATTCGTCTAGACGCCTTCTCCTCCGTCAGATCTCGCTTCATCTCTAGGCTGCATCTGGACCGTCCGTAGCCTGCAGCTTGTCAGACCGTTAGATCGGGTATCTAACAGCCTCCATACGACCACGTCACTGCTTGCAGGACAACCGTCAGACCTTTCAGGTGTCGTCGTCATCACCGCTCGTCGCCGGTCATTCACCGCCCGCCACCTGGCCACCCACATGAGCCGCACGCCCCTTGTTGGGTAATTTGCGTCACCTTCCCTGCAGTTTCTTTATGTTCCTAATTAGTCTGTTAAATAATTAGTACATTGTGGACTATTTGCATTTGAGCCCCTACTATTTTTACTATTTACATTTTAGTCCTTCCTGTATAGTGGCACGCGCATCGTCACGTGTAGTTTTGATGTAATTGCATGTATGTCCCTGAGCTTTATTAAGGTTTTGATCTGATATTATAGTTGTCATATTTGCACTTATGCCCTTGTGAATGTTGAGTTTCGACATGCCCTGGAACTTTTAAAGCATGTTACCATTTAGTCCTGGAAACTTCTTTTTCTTGCATTTTAGTGCCTGTGTGTTGGATGCTTTTGATTGGCTGAATAAAATATCAATTCTCGCTCAAATTTCATGAAATTTGGACACGTGGCCCCTGCCACTATGTAAAAATTTACATGAATTTTTGGACCCATTTTGTTTTCATTTTCTATTTTTAAAAATTCAAAAATCTCTGATTTTGCTTCTGTTTGAATTGAAAAATCAACTAAAAATATTAAAAACCCTCCAAAAATTCTAAAAAACTTACTGTTGGCTTCTTTTGTTGTGTTTTTATTTCTATCCACTTTTTATTTGATTTGGATTTATAAAAGCCTTAAAAATTGAAAAATAAAAAAAATCATAAAAATCATTAAAAATTCTTAAATATTCAAAAAAATCCAGTTTCTTTAGTTAGATTTTTATTTCTATTTTACTGTAAAATTGTCTCTAGAATTTTATAGGCTATTTAGTTATTTTTAAATAGCCTTTAGATTCTGGCTGCACATTGCCTTTGATTTTTGCCCTTGTTTCATTTTTAGAAAATTCCCTAAAAATCAGAAAAATCTAAGAAAAATAACAAAAACACTTGAAAAAGTGTAAAATCCAAAAATATTTTTATTTTAATTTTCTGACTTGTTTTTAGGTGTTAAATAATTGTTTTGTTGTGCTCTTTTTAGTTCCTTTATACATTTTTAGTAATTTTTAAAATATCAAAAAAATCTTAAAAATACAAAAATCCACCAAAAATATTTTATTCTTTTTATTTTTTTGAGTCCCGACTAGTTCGTAGGTTTTCGCCAAACCGTGCTCCTTGTGTTCGACCCTGGTAGCTGTACCGGGTAAAATAAAATAGAGAGATTGTTATTTGTTTGACTTGTTTCATTATTTGTTTTGGTGGTCTTCGAGTTTTCTTGATTGAGTCCGGCCCGAGAGGTTGAGGTCGCAACAACCATTGATACATTCTCACCTTAGTCGCTCAGATTTTCGGCTCATCAGAATGGCGCTGTTGCCAGGGAGCACGACTTAGTATTTTCACAGCTTTTGTTTCTTTCGCGGTTTTCGCGGCTTTTTCGTTTTCTTTTATTTTCTTTTGTTTTATTTTCTTTTATTTTTGTTTTTGTTTGTTTTTATTTATTTTTATTTTATTTGTGTTTAGTTTTATTTTTGCATTTATTTTTGCATTTTTTTATTTTATTTCATTTTCATAATAATTGTGGTCTGACACATCTCTTGTTTATCTCTCTTGCGAGGGCTTGAGGATCTAGGCGGCTTTCTTCGGGAAGCCAATGCAACTACGTCATTCGGAGGCAGCTCTTTTCTGCATAGAGCCATAGGAGAGCGCAAGAGAGAAGAGCAGGAGTGAGGGAGTGTTAGATTAGGTTTAGCATAGTTTTCATTTTCAGTCCATTATTATTGTAATAATACAAGGACAAACTCAGACTTTTGTGGGAGGTCTGTTTCGCCGGGCACCGGTGTGCTCGGGGGACCTCACCGTGATTTTTCGCCGGCTTTTCAGTTTTTATCGATTATTTCTTTTTTATTTGTTTCTCGAGGATTTAGCCTTAGATTAGGAATTTTTATTGCCTTGTGACGTAATTAATTAGGGCCCAACCTTAATTATCTTGCATGTTCCTATAGATCAAATAATTGGACCTTAATTAATTCACTAATAAAAAGCTAACCTGGTCACTCGAGGGGTCACGCGCCACTAGAGGCCGTATACAGCGCTGGCAGGATTCGTTGTAGCGGACACCAATCGGCATCAGAGACCGGACCCCGACCCCTCCCGTTGACCCTTTAGCTATCGTTCTTCACGTGTACAAATTTCTGTTAAGGCCGATTTCCTCGCTGCATCATTTAGATTAGTTTAATTTCTGTCTTTAAATTTATGCGCGGATCATTTTGCATGTAGAGTGTTGCTGACAAGGTACGCATTTCTTACTCAGCATGCATCATTGAGCTTCATCGCGCATCGGCTTTTTGGTCTTCTCCCCCCCCCCCCCCGATTTTTGGACTTAATAATCATCTGGAGAACAGAAAAATTCATTGGGCGTTGTTTGTTTCTGAAAAATACCTAAAAAATCAAAACCATAAAATTGGGACTGTTTAAGCAAACTTGACTTAAAATTCACTTCACCAAAAATTTTGTATTGGGAGAGCAATCCCCTCATTGGATGGTTTGAATGGGCGAGAGAGTGACACATACACTAGGATAGAGCCATACCCGAACCTTCTTTAGACTACTGATTCTGAGCTAGTCGTTCTCCAGTGAGGATCGCTCCGGTCTCCAGTAAAGCGAGCCGCGATATCCATAACAGAGCGAGCCGATCAGGTAGCCAGTAAACGGTCCGTGACTTGTACTGGCTGGGAAAGATTTAGTTTGGGATCGGGACAGTCTCCTGGGGGCATTGGATCCTTAACAGCTCGCTTAATCACTCTGATAGACTGTCTTATCTCCCAAATAAAAATGATAAGATAAAAGACCGAACCTTTACGGTCATCAGCTCCGCGTGCGTTGGTGAATTGGGGGTATTGTTTGACCATCTTGTTTGCTATTTTGATCTCATCCGCCTTACTCGCCAGATCGAGATGATGGGTCGGAGGTCCCTTAGGCAGCCTCTAGCTGCATCGCTTTCAAGCACTCCGGCCCGCTCATCTAGGTTGGTTCGTGAGAGCTGAGACCTGCTCTCCGAACCCGAGTACGACATCCTGTTCCCCCCCGACCACCCTTCTACTACTAGTCCTGAGGTGCCCGATCAGAGAGAGCAGCAACCAGTTGATTTATCAGCACCTGACTTTGGGTCTTTTGCCTTTGTAGAGACCATGGCCAGCAGTGAGGACCACACCGATGGCCCCAGAGCAGAGCAGAAATATGTATTGGACCATGGTGTGTTCAACAACACCTTGTTAGCCTCCCTCGAGACGATGCAGTGACAAATCCACGATCAAGGGGCTTTCATGGTTGACATGCACCGGGAGATGGAGCAGATGCGGGCAGATCGAGAGCAACGCAGACCAGATGGAGGAGATGGACCCGGCGGTAGACAGCCTGAGGAGCCCGTACAGCCAGCAGCAACGCGTTCGATGAGAGAGTTGCACAACCCTGGTGCAACTCTGACACACAGATGGATTGTTCTGCCAGCTATTGCGGGAGACTTCAAGTCCCCGCCTCAGACTATTCAGCTTCTTCCTCATTTCCACGGACTTGCCACTAAGGAGCCGCACCTTCATCTCCAGGAGTTCGAGATGATATGCAGTACTGTCCAGGATCGCCAGGTGGATGAGGACACCATTCGGATGATGGATTTCCCTTTCTCCCTCGTCAATAGAGCAACCAACTGGCTGAAGCACCTCGGTAGATTTGTGACTACTTGGGAACAGCTCCGGAACGAGTACCTCAACAAGTACTATCCGCTCGACCAGACCAATGCAGCTAGGGCCCTTATCAGCAACTTCTCCATGCTCCCCATTGAGCAGTTTCACGAGGCATGGGATCGCTTCATGGAGCTTACAGACCGGTGCCCTCATCATGACATCTCGAAGCCGAACCTTGTTCAGAGCTTTTTCTGCGGGCTTACACTGGAGCTGCATGGGTTGGTGAATGCATCCTGTGGAAGATCATATTTTACCAAGGATGAGAATCAGGTCAGGTCCATCTATGAGGAGATGGTTGAGAATTACACGGTTATGTCACAAACCCGCCTCTACACACAAGGGAAGCCCCAGCCACTGGCTGTGTCCTATGAGAGGATAGCACAGGTCGATGCCGGTCCCTCTACTTCGTCAGCGGCAGCAGCACAGGCAGAGTCGAAAGCCACCGACATGGGTATCATCAGCGAGAAGCTGGACCGGATCGAGTTGATAGAGAAGAACCAGTGCCAGGGTATGTCACAAATAGATCAGATGGCACAGAAGCTGAGTGACCTGAAGACCCAGATCATGTGTCTCCAGAAGGCACATACGGCTTCTCAGCCCCGTCTCAGGTCACAGGCAGACCCAGGCAGCAGCATCAGCAACATGACTCAGCCCTCCGTCCAGTACCGACAGGTCCACCATGTCCAGGCGGAACTGTATCAGCCTGACCATCCCCTGGTAGTACTCCCTCCACCCACTTACGAGCAGGAGCCGTTGATGGATGTCAACGGGATATGTATGACCGACCCCATCCTGGGATCCGACGAGACCATCCCGTATTCTGTTGGACAACCAGAGGTACCAGTTCCCAGAAGCAGCCTCCAGTTCAGGGTGGCCAGTACGGACAGTAGCGAGAGCAGCGAGAGCAGCCCCAGTTCCCATCACACCAGCAGCAACATCCACACCAATCCTACCAGCAGCATGGTCCTCGTCCCTATCAACAGGGATAGTCTTGGAGGCAACCACAATAACCTCAGCAGTATCACTCCCAACCCCCTTATCACTCTCACCACCAATAACAACCTCATTAACAGAGAGGCCACCCATCAGGTTCTCATGGGCTTGCCTATGAGAACCCTGCCTTAGATGACCTAGCCTGCCTCATCTCCGACCAGTAGGCCACTTTCCGACAGGAGATCGACGAGTTCAGATAGGAGATGAGAGAGATTGTGAAGGGGAAGGCCGCCATTCCTGCCTAGATCGAGCCCAATCCGAACAACCTCAAGAGGAAGTCTGAGCAGGTAGAGTTCGAAGAGGTTATCACTCCTAGTGATTCCTTTGGTGATATTTCTGCATACATGTTTGATGCTGACTTTATCACACTTAGGAGCGGTAGGATGCCAGCCGACGGTGCCTCGTTTGAGCGATGACCCCACGCAGCTTCAGGAGCGCCAGATGAGGAGGAGAGCGGTGTTGATGCTGCTCGAGATCATGATGATGACGGTGGTGCTGATGCCACCGAGGACATTGATCCAGACAACGATACTGATGCCGTCGCTTCACCAGATGGAGGAGGTGGTACTGATGCCACCATTGTTGCTGAGCCAGAGCACAGTATTGATGCCGCTATTCCAGATGCCAAGGGTGGTGCTGAGGCCACCATTTCCAGTTCTTCTCCTGTTGTTTTTCCTCCAGTTGATGTATCTCAAGACGATTATGTGAATAAAGGAAAGGGTTTATTATTTGCGAGTCCATCTGTGTTACTTGATGATGATTGTATGGATTCTACTTTCCTGAGCAGCATAGACCTGATCCTAGTCCTTCATCTGAGAAGGACCCAGCCATCCCCTTTCCTCAAGCACTTCGCTTGGCTAAAGGGACCAAAGAAAATCCAAAAAGATTGCACCAGCTAGAGTTCATCCAGCAGAGGATGGACATATTTCACATACAACTGACTCTACAGGAGGCCTTGGAGCACATCCCTATCTTCCAGAGGAACCTCAGAGACAGGACTACCATTCGGAGGAAGAGGAGGAACCATCAGTCAGCGATCCATGTGCTCACTCGCGCCACTTGCTTCGCCATCCAGAACCGTCTGCTAGCCCAGAGGCCAGATGCAGGAGCCCCTTATGTCAGATGCCATATTCATGGGCAGAGGTTCGACCGTACTCTATTAGACAACGGGTCTTCGATCAACCTACTTCCGGCAGCCTTACTCGACCGATTCTAGTTAGACCCTCTACGACAGAGCAGGATGGTCCTTCAGTTTGCTGATCGATCTGTCAAGAGGCCGAAGGGATTGCTGAAGGACGTTGTCGTCATGATTCAAGGCCTGAAATTCCCCGTGGACTTCGTTGTGTTGGACATGGAGATCCCTGAGTCCGTGACCGATACCCCCATCATTTTAGGATGCCCGTTCTTGGCCACAACCAAGGCAGTGTCTGATCATGATAGCAGGAAGGTATACTTTCGCGTCGAGGGCGAGAGTATACAAATAGAGACGATCGAGGGGACTAGAGCCAGAGATTGAGCTTGCTCAGAGCTGCCTTCAGATTCAGAGCAAATGACAGAGGCAGGGTGAGACATCCACCAAGACTGTGATTTTGTGATTATAGATGATGAGACAGTTTGGTCCGATCCAGTTGCACAAGCCATCCTCTTGCTTTCAAAGCTCGTTGATACACAGATGCCAGTAGAGGAGAGTTTGGAGAGCACATTCCTGGTCCAGGATACATTTCAGGTAGCAGAGCCGGTTCTCGATCGTGAGGCAGATGATTTTTGTGATACTGATTCAGATCCCTCGGAGTCAGACATAGACTGGCCAGAGTTTGTTGATACCGTGTCTGACTTCCACAAAGCCAACAACTAGGGTAGAGATTGATTCCATGTAGAACAGAGACACAACAACCGAGCAGTCTTCACCAGATTCAGATTTTTAGCGAGAGTTCTCATTCTCCCATGCAGATTTGGTCGCATTCACTAAGACTTTTCAGAGGCCAGATCCGCCAGCACCCAGTTTTCCAGAGATGAATCCTTTGCCGTCATCGCTGAAGTATAGGTTCCTTGCGGGCGAGCATGAGATGCACCCAGTTATTATCTCAGCGGATTTGACTGGAGAGCAAGAATCCTATCTGATGGGGGTTCTTGAAAAGAACTCCGAGGCGATAGGATGGAGCATATCCGATCTCCAGGGGATAAGTCCGGCCCTGTGCTCCCACCATATCTATCTCGAAGAGGACGCGAAGTCGTCGCGTGAGTTCCAGTGGCGGCTGAACCCGAACCTTCGAGAGGTTGTCATGAAGGAGATCTCGAAATGGTGGAGCGCCGATTTTATCTACCCCATCTCCGACTCCAAGTGGGTTAGTCCATTGCATGTGGTGCCCAAGAAGACGGGCATCACCACATTTGTTAGTGAGTCTGGAGAGGAGATTGCTACGCGGGTACCCACTTCTTGGAGGGTTTGTATCGACTACAGACGATTGAACCAGGCCACCAAGAAGGATCATTTCTCGCTGCCTTTTATTGATCATATTATAGAGAGGGTAGCTAGGAAGAGTCACTACTGTTTTCTGGACGGGTACTCCGGATACAATCAGGTGGCCATTGCGTCCGAAGACCAGGACATGACTGCATTAACCTGTCCGTTTGGGACGTATGCTTTCAGACGGATGCCCTTTGGTCTATGTAATACCCCGGCGACATTCCAAAGGTGCATGTTGTCCATCTTTTAGGACATGGTGGGTGAGTGCTTGGAGGTCTTCATGGACAACTTTTCGATCTATGGCTATGGGTTTGATGCTTGTCTTGACTGCCTAGACCGCATCCTCCAGTGATGCGTCGAGGTCCATCTGGTGCAATCTTGGGAGAAGAGTCACTTCATGGTGACTCAAGGGATGGTGATTGTCCATATCATCTCCAACAGCGGCATGGAGGTTGATCCGACCAAGGTGGATATCATTAGGAAACTCAGTCCACCGTCCAACTTGCGACAGTTACGATCTTTTTTAGGGCACGTCGGTTTCTACCAACGATTCATTCATGATTTCAGCAGGATTGCCCGACCGTTGACTGATTTGTTGACGGAAGACACCGAGTTCATTGTGGATGATAAGTGTCTAGCGTCATTTGAGACTCTCAAGACACTACAAGAAAGAGTAGAACAGGCGACGATCAACATCCGTCGCTAATGATAACTTGACCGTCCCCATTGATCAATGGTGACGGTCGTAAGACCGTCTCCAAAGGTCGCATCCCATTTGGTATAGGTGACGGTATTACGGACCGTCCCCAATACACGTACATAGGGGACGGTCGTGACCGTCCCTAAAAGTCTGCCATAGGGGACGAGCGTGACCGTCCCTTAAAGCATTTATTGGGGACGGTCATGATCGTCCCTTAATGTCATCAGGGGGGACGGTCACGACCGTCGCAAAAGAGGGAAAGCGAAGACGGTCATAACCGTCTCTAAGAACGTAGGGGACGGTTGCCATGACCGTCCCCTTTGTTCATCTGCTAACAAAAAAAATTTCCATTGCCCCCTACTTGATCCTCATTTTGCCCTGTATGTCAATATAATGTAGTACCTGTTACAAAAAATCGGTCTTCATAATAAACATAACGATCACCACACAAAAAAATGCAATCGACAATCATAAAGTCCTTGTCCAACAACATATGCATTCAAAATACTAATGTAGCATACAATAAAGCGTTCATAATAGTTATACAATATACTAAAGTATCCTACAAACTAACTAAGCTATCCTAGTCGTCCTCATCCTCTTTGTCGTCGGCGTCCTCGTCGTCATCAGCATAATCTTCTTCTTCGCCTTCATCGTCGTCGCCTAGCCTCGCAGCGGTATTATCATCATCTGTTGGGTGTCTAGTCGACGCTCCACCTTGATGTGCCTGCATGAATGCATTGAAAATCGCCATTTGTTGGCGCAAATACTGAATCTCCATATTCATGCTAGACACCTGACTCTCTAATTCCCTCTCTCTTTGTGTCTTCTGAGAGGTCGAGCCGGTCCCTACTCCATACCAATTCCGTATGGTGGCACCATGACCACCACAACGGACGCGTCCCTGATGCCCTGGACCGGTCGCTTGGAGGAACTCCATACCAATTCCGTATTAGCATCTCGTTTATTTGAACGAGAATGCCACGTCATCCACTTTGCAGTTTTTTCAGACATGAAGAGACGTTTCAGTCTTGGAATTAGTGGGAAGTATCGTAATATTTTCACCGACTTCTTCTTTCTCTTTAAATCATTTTTTTCTTCTTTATACCTGGAAGCCTTACAATATGGACAAAGAACTAAATCCGAATTCTCTCCTCGAAAAAGCATACAATCATTAACACAAGCATCGATCTTCTCGTATTTCAGACCAAGCGATCGGAATCGTTGCTTCACCTCTTTCCAATCCTTAGGATAATTCTGAGGATTATTTAATAACTTTCGTATTAAACCCAGCACATCTGTCATCACTGCTGCAGTTGATCCGTTCCTTACTTTCATCTTAAACAGCTCTAACAAAAACTGCAAACGCGTCATTCCACCCCAGGAGCCAATATATCTTCTGCATCTGGCAAACTGCTTGAGAACCTATCATCTAAACCAATGTCTTGTGCCTCAGGTCTTCTTAAATCGTCCATTAGTTCAAATAACTCGTGATCAACATTATTCAAGGTTTGTGTAGTCACCCCTGCATCTACGCCCATATCCTCATCCATTCGCAAATCTAAACCCTCTCCATGTTCAGTCCAAATGGAGTAATGTAACCAAAATCCATTGAGTACGAGATGGTTATACACTGCCTCTCTAACATCCCATTTAATATTCTTGCATCTCACACATGGACAATAAATCTTTAGACGACCAAATTTCTTATTACTCTTACTATTTGAAATGCCCAATCCAAGAACGCAATCACTCCTCTCTTATATTGTTGAAAGTCATCGTATCTCTTATCCATCCATGATTTATCCATTTTACTGCACAATCATAATAAAATCCACCATTATGTTATTATAGACAACAAGTTTTCCACCCTAAACCATAATGAAGTGTTTCTCTTATACACAAATCATTATGGGTATATGTATTGTATACACAAATCATTATGGGCATATCTATGATATACACAAATCATTATGGGTATATGTATTATATACACAAATCACTATGGGCATATCTATGGTATACACAAATCATTATGGGGATCTATTGTATGATTTCACTATCATTTTGGGATATCTATTGTATACACAAATCATTATGCGATATCTATTGTATACACAACCCTAGTATATCTAATGTATACACAAATCAAAACAACTAAATCATATGGAGAAAACCTAGGCATATCATCAAAACAAATCATAACTAGGGGAAAACCTAGGCAAATCATATCTATTGTATACTAAACAAATCAAGCAAACCTAGGCATATCATCAAAACAACTAAATCATATGGGGAAAAACAACTCTAACAAGATTATCAAGTAAAATAAACAAGAATAAAAGCAAAGGAGTGTTCATAGTTACCGAAAATGAAGATTGAGGAGGTCCGCAAGCAAGGAGGAGCTGGAGGCGACGCCGGGACGGAGCGGGCGATCGTGGGGCGGCGGGCTGAAGAGACGAGAATGGAATGAAAACGCATGTCGAAGGGGGTTTTTTCGATCTGACCAATGGGGACGGTCGTAATGACCATCTCCATTGGTGACGATCGGCGACGGTTCACTAAAGACCGTCTCCTTTGAAAGGCATAAGGGACGGTTGTCATTAACCGTCCCTTTTGGCCAAGGCAGAGGGGACGGTCAATAAAAACCGTCCCCTCTGATCGACCACTTTGGTCCATTCGTCAGAGGCGACGCCAACAGAGGAATATTGGGGACGGTCAGGACCGTCCCCAAAGCCATTCCAGGAGGGTCGAAAACATCCAGTAGCCTGGTCAAGGCATAGGGGACGGTCAATATAACTGTCCCCTATGGTCGACCTCTATGGTCCAATCGCTAGAAGCGACGCCAACAGAGGACCAATGGGGACGGTCAGGACCGTCCCCAATGCCCTTTCAGAAGGGTCGAGAACGTCCAGTGGCCTGCTCAACTCAGAGGGGACGGTCACCTATGACCGTCCCCTCTGGTCGACCTCTTTGGTCCAATCGCTAGAGGCGACGCCAACAGAGGACCAATGGGGATGGTCAGGACCGTCCCCAAAGCCCTTCCAGGAGGGTCGAAAGCGTCCAGTAGCCTGGTCAAGGCAGAGGGAACGGTCACTATAACTGTCCGCTCTGGTCAACCTCTTTGGTCCAATCGCTAGAGGCGATTCCAACATAGGTACAATGGGGACGGTCAGGACCGTCCCCAAAGACCTTCCAGAGGGGTCCAAAACGTCCAGTAGCCTACTCAAAAAGAGGGGACGGTCACCTATGACCGTCCCCTTTGGTCGACCTCTATGGTCCAATCGCTAGAGGCGACGCCAACAGAGGATCAATGGGGACGGTCAGGACCACCCCCAAAGCCCTTCCAGGAGGGTCGAAAGCATCCAGTAGCCTGGTCAAGGCAGAGGGGACGGTCGTTAGTGACCGTCCCCATTGAGTTAATACAGTAGGGACGATAGTCCACATACAGTCTCCAATTATGTGGTTATTGGGGACGGTTGTTTGATGACCGTCCCTAAAAAGAGGCATTAGGGACGGTCATTCAAAAACCGTCGCTAGTTGTCGTCCCTAAATGGGGCAATTCCTGTAGTGAGAGTCTAGTTGTTGAGGCTCCTGTCCTCCAGCCGCCTGATTAGTCTCTCCCATTCGAGATCATGATGGATGCCTCTGATTTTACCGTAGGGGTTGTGCTAGGATAGAGGAGGGATGGAGTACCATTTGCCATACACTACGCTAGCCAGACTTTGGATATCGCTCAGCGGAACTACACCGTCACTGAGAAGGAGATGCTAGCCGTAGTGTTTGCCCTAGATAAGTTCAGATCATACATCATTAGATCTAAGGTGACCATCTTTACCGATTACATCGCCATCATGTACCTCATGGCAAAGAAGGATGCCAAAGCCAGATTGACCAGATGGATCCTTCTACTCCAAAAGTTTGATATTGAGAATAAGGACAAGCTTGGAGTCAAGAATGTGGTGGTGGATCATCTCTCCCGATTATAGCATCTTGAAGATTCTGACCAGATTAATCCTATTTAAGAGACCTTCCCAGATGAGGCGATCCTTGCTATCGCCTCTCTTCCGTGGTACGCTGACATTGTGAACTATCTTGTTGCCAAGAAAGTTCCACAAGATTGGCCCAGGAAGCGACTTGAGACTTTCCTCGTGAAGGTCAAGTTCTACCATTGGGAGG
This sequence comes from Ottelia alismoides, assembly GCA_037367405.1. Taxonomy (NCBI): domain Eukaryota; kingdom Viridiplantae; phylum Streptophyta; class Magnoliopsida; order Alismatales; family Hydrocharitaceae; genus Ottelia; species Ottelia alismoides. The sequence goes on along the minus strand of JAZKJV010006982.1, from coordinate 286,143 downwards.
ATCCCGTCCTTTATCATGAAGGAGGGGATAGCGTCTGGCGTCGGTGCATTCCTCAGGAGGAGCACCATAGCGTCCTCACTTACTACCACAAGCTTGAGGCAGGAGGACATCACTCTGGGAGGAGAACGGCACAGAAAGTGCTCCAATCCAGCCTATGGTGGCCTACCCTCTTCAAGGACTCTGATGAGTTCGTGAAGAGGTGTACTGACTGTTAGAGGATGGGCACTTGTGGACAGCGTGATATGATGCCGATGCGACCCATTCACTTCTGTGAGGTTTTTGACACATGGGGTATCGATTTCATGGGTCCATTCCCTAAGAGTCAGGGTTTCGAGTACATTCTGTTGGTCGTGGATTATGTGAGTCGTTGGGGTGCCTAGAGTTTTGATATCTGACGGGGGGTCCCATTTCGTCAACGATAAGGTAAAGGCCCTTGCTAGCGAGTTCAGCATAGACCATCGAGTAGCCACACCATATCATCCTCAGGCCAATGGTCTTGCTGAAGTGTCGAACAGGGAGATCAAGACTATTCTGCAGAAGGTCGTCCGCCCTGACCAAAAGGATTGGTCACAGCTTTTGGACTCGGTCTTGTGGGCATATCGGACGTCCTTCAAGATGCCTTTGGGTACATCTCCCTTTCACCTCGTTTATGGAAAGCCCTGCCATTTACCTGTTGAGTTGAGACATAGGTCACTTTGGGCAGTCACAAATATACTTCTAGATCCAGTGAGTGTTGCAGATCAGAGGAGGGCAAAGTCGGCAGCCCTGGAGGAGCTTAGAAATGCAGTCTTTTTGAGCAGCCTACAATATAAGGAGAGAGTGAATGAGTGACATGATTCTCATATCAGCCACAAGCAATTTGAGCCAGGACAGAGAGTATAGTTGTTTGATGCCAGGCTTCGTTTATTTCCAGGGAAGTTGCAGAGCAAATGGAAGGGACCCTATCTGGTCCGAAAGGTACACGACAACGGAAGCATCGACATATCTGAGTTGTCATATGAGTCTACCTTTCATGTTAATGGGCAGCGGCTCAAACCATATCTAGATCATGAGCCGCTTGTCGTTGACGTTGCCCCGATTCATTTTACGTGAGATGTGGTCTCTTGACTCACATCTATTGCATCTCATGCCTGATTATCATTGTTCTCCCGACTTGTACAAATCCAGTTGTCCATATCACACTTTTCTTCAGTCCAACACCCCATTTGCATCTTTGATTATCCTATACTTAGGGTGTACTTTACCTTAAGTATAGGGGGTGTGAGACTTTTGATTTCCTTTTGATTCTTTTCTATCTCTATTTTGCTGCCTATACTTAGGGATATTTCACCCTAAGTATAGGGGAGGTAGACTCTGTACATTCTTTCACTCGGATTTCCCTTTGTGTACAACCTGCTATACTTAGGATTACTTGATCCTAATTATAGGGGAAACCCTGAGATTCTTTTCATTTCTATTTTTCTTTCGTCTTTGTAGTATAGGTTTTCCTTTTTACTTCCCTATACTAAGCACAAGTTATGTCTTCTTCATCGCTCTTGATTCACTCTGAGGACATCGTTCGAGCTAAGTATAGGGGGGTGTCGTATATATTTCATATATACTTTAGCCATAACTCGTACTTTGTGTGAGTGTGTTATTAAATAAAATGGCTAAATCTTTAAAAACCCAAAAATTTATAAATTTTCTTGTACATAAAATTCTTTATTGCACATACATGGCTATTTATGAAATTATTTTTGTAAAAATGTTTGTGTAAATAGTGTGTAAATATTTTCATATCAAAATTATGTATATAGTACAAAATTTTTGTAAAATGTTTGAAAAATAAAAAGTTTGCAAAAACCTTGTGTAAATGTGCGTAAATATTTTGCAAAACTTCTGCATTCATGCATACATCCATGTTTTCAAACATTTTCAAAAATTTTGCACATTTTCAAAAATTTTGTAAAAATTGCATCTTTGTAAATATTTGTACAGTTTTTCCTGAATCATAGTTGACATTTAAATTAGCCTGGAATTAAATTGAAAAATGGAGCTTGGTTAAGATCTTAATCCACCTAATTCTAAGAGGAACCTTATAGGGCTTAGGGTTGAGACGTTTCAGGTCCATGGTGACTTAATTCTTTGAGTCCACTAGGATATGATCATATGTCATCTTGATGAGCCTAAGTAGAACACTTAACAACACACGCATGACTCTCATAGACAATAGCTTTACTTGGACCAGCACTTTACACCTAGCTCTCTACGGATGAGGTGGTGAGGAGGCAGTCTTCTTTGACTTGAGGTAGCATATGAGGGTAGTACTTCTAGGCGGAACCTCTCTTCTTCTTATAGTGAAGGAAGTGCGTCTCAACTTGGTCTGGTAGCAATGAGGTCTAAAGACAGGAGTTGTGGGTTGCAATAAAGCTTCAAAAGAGGGATAGTCTACTGGCTCAAGAGGAAAAACTCCTTATGTATATATGCTGCACCATGTAAATATGTTGTACATATGCGCATAAAAAATGTGCAAAAAGAAAAACTCCAAAAAAGTGGTGGGTCTGATAGAAAATGAAATACCCACCGGAGTGTATATAGTTCCATAAAGCAGAGCTTATGTTACCCATTCCCATCTCATGAATCTTGCAGCAGGGAGACTTAGATACAATGGTTGAGCTCCCTAGGATACATGGGTACAATGGCCATGATCCATTCTCTTCTTCCTCCTCTTCTTGAGCCGATTGAATTTGAACTTAGAAGGGAATACCCCGCTCCTCGAGGAAAGAGCTTCCGGAATAGGGCATTAGAGTTACCTTGTTGGGGAGGGTTGTCACTTTGCTATTTCTGAGGTGGAGAGCTATATCACTTACACAGTACAAGAAAAGATTCATGGTCATCAAAGTTTGCGTATGTAGACTTGTTCAGATCTGGATTGTTGAGGAGTCTTGACTATAGATTAGTGGAACTTAGAGGCTGTTGAGTTTCAAACCTAAGTCCAAATAAGGTTCCGACAAATTAATAATTCAAAGATCTGATTGAGCTCAAAAGTAAAGTATATGGGGTGATGAATACTACATTCATCACTCTTTATTCTTTTATTTTAGCTAATTATCTTGGCAAAATACCATGCATATAGTTATAAATACAATAAGTTACCAAATAGGCATGCTTGTGTAAATATCAATAATTAGCATGTATTTGTGCAAAAATAAAAGAATAATGAAATAAAGAAAAAGAAGGAAAATTTAAAATAAATATTGAGTGACCTGAACCCAAGAGAGGGCCCAATAAGGGGCTGATCGCAAAATAAAATAAGTAGAAAGAGATATGGCCATTCATCCTTGCCTATATTCCTTCTATTTGTACATATTTTATAAAAATAAAAATGTGTTCCTATTATCTTGTATATATTTCTAAAAATAAAATAAAAATCAGAAAAATAAAATAAAAACAAAATAAATTCTCTCTCTCCACATTGTACATACCATATATATATGTATCTACTATTATTTATTTCACCCTTGTAAATATTTAATAAAAATAAAATAAAAATTAATTTATACTCTAAATTTTATGTTGTAAGTAAATAAAATATAAAATTGGAATATTTATACAAAAATAAGAAAATGAAAATAAAAATATAAAATACATGGGTATTTTATATTTGTATGTAATATAATATAATGTATATAACATAATTTATTTTTCATAAAAATAAATAAAAATCACCAAAAAATAGTTTGAAAATAAATAAACATTTTTTATTTTGTAAATATTTTAAAATAAAATCATTTTTGATTTTTAATTTATTTTCTAAGTATTTTTGACCCTGGATTTTTGTGAATGGTCCACGAGGGATTGTTCACCCTCGATTAACTCCCCCTCTCGGAACAACCCGCGCCCGGATCTGTTTTGCACCGCACTTCTCGAAATTTTCCCAATCGGATCTGAGAATCTTTTGCCCCGATTTCTCCACCCGCCTTTTCTTCATGGATCAGCCACCCTCGCGGATCCTTAAGAGAGATCGGATCTGCATTGATTCGTGCACCCGTGCCCACTCAACCTCGCCACCTAGGACTTTTTTATAAAAGCTTCACCTTGATTCCCTGCTCCATAGCTCGCACCGCAAGCCCTCATTCTACGCTAACGATCTTCCCCTCGGTGACAGCGACTAGAAGCACTCCTTGACGGTCGGATTGTGTGGCTGCAGCTGTTGATCAAGGTACGTGGCCGGAGCGCTACCACTTTCGATCCTCCTGATGAATCTCCATTTCATCACCTTTATTCTATCATTTTGGCCTCAAAAACCCCAGCAAATGCATGTAAATAGCATCAAATTGTACATAATAGCATTCATTATTCATTGTATTTATTTTACATTAAATAAGGTTTTACTGCCAAAATTATAGAATAAAGAGGAGAAAAGAAAAAGGAATAAAATATTGTAAATATTTTATGACCCAAACCCCGAGACCAAGGCCAGCATGGTATTGGTCGACAAGGAATAAAGTAGGGGGAGATAAGGGCCAGTGTACAATAAATACCTCATTTATTCATGCATTTATTCATGCATTTTTGATACCTATTTTGTACATAATTATTTATTCATCAAATAAAGAAACTTTGTATATGAAAGTTGTAGATAATAATATGAATAAAAAAGCAAAATTGAGTTTGTACAAAAATAGTCCCCAGTGTACATTTTATACACAGAATAAAAAGCCAAAATCTCAACTTCACAGACCCATATCTTGCAAATGAAAACTCCAAATCACCCAAACTCACCTTTAATTGTATATAGCATTCCATAAATTATTTAATAAAACTGGTTTCATGATTTTTGGAGTCCATATACAGAAGTTAGGTTTTTGGCCCTCCTAGTATATATGAGTGATTAAAATATTCATTTTATTCAATATTCATTATTTGTATAAATTCATATTTTTAGAATTTTGTAAATAATGTACATAATGCATACACATGAGAGAAGTTAAAGAAAACCAAAATTAATTTGTAAAATAAAATCAGTCTACGAATTCATAGACAAAATACCTATGCTATGTACTTATCTATAAATAAAAAGGGTTTTAATCCTTGATTCTTTTGCTCTTTTATATTTTTATAATAATGTATACATTATACATAACTCATTAAAAATACAAAACCAAAATAAAAATCAAGAAAATATATTAAATAAATTAAGTGTATAAAATACATAGATAAAACACATATAAGTATACCTACATACATCTATACCTATTTATTTAAAAATATACATAAACTCATAAAAATCAAACAAAAATATTTTATACTCACAAAAATAAATTATAAATTTATAAAATAAACCAATGAAATAATAAAAGAAAATAAACAAATTTAAAATAAAAATACATAAAAATACATGTAAATACATACAAATACACAATATTCAAATAAAACGATAATAAAACAACTCGAAAAATTCAATAAAAATCGTAAATAAATACTAGACGAAATAATACACATTTTTTATTTTATAAGAAAAAATTAATAAAATCATTTAAAGGGTCAAATATTTCAATTTCTACTCAGATCCCCTGTTTTGTCTTCTAGCGGCTGGCGTGGACCAATCGCGTGCCGGCCTTCGTTGACCTCCGGTCAACTGCTCCCCCAGCCGCCCGATGTGACTTTGCATGTCTCTTCGCCCATCTTCTCCCATTTTTCCCGGGCATACCATCCATCAATCGAAGAAGCTTCCTGCACAAGAATTGTTCTCTAATCATCACTGAAGCCCGCCGATTCTTTGGATCAACCTAATACTCTTTAGATCATGCAATAATCGCCGGTCAATAAGGCTACTCGCCAATGTTTATAAATAACAAGCTCCACCTCCTTCCTCGAATTTGGCCACTTTTATTCCAACCTAAAGCCTAGATCTTGCTCCTGAATTGTTTCTCGTGACAGGGGGAGTAGCCCAGCACCTTGACTCGGCCGGAGGAAGGAGATTTTTGTCGTGGCGGAGCTCCGGCGTCCGCCCTGCTCCCTGGAGGCCCCCAGGTATAAGAGCGGACCTTTTATGCATTTTTAGTTAGTATTAGATGTTAGTTTTTCATTCCAGTCATTAGATTAGGTCTTAGTTAACTCCTGTAGTTTAAAAATCAAAATTCGAAGTTCGCCGGAGCTTAGCTCCGGCGACTTCTCCACTGTTTATCCGACTGTCTCTGACCGCCTCGTTCATCCCATCTCGTTCCTCGACGCCTTCTCCATCTATTGCGTACATTTGTCAAACCCAGGACTCTAGGTCCTGGCGAATCGGGGCTCCTCCTCCGCCGTTCGCCGGAGCCCCTCCGCCCACCTCATTTTTTGCGTTGCAGCTTCCAAACCCTGGGTCGAGGAGAAAGCTCTCTCGCCCGCAGTTCTTCCTGTGCAGGTATCTCGAAGAATAGAGCCCATCCGGGCTTGCATTGAACCAGGAAGAGGTCCCTGGGGGTCATTTTCTTCATCGACCTCGATCGGACGTTTCAGACCCCCAGGAGCCGTGAGACCACCATCAGTCGATGCGGGACGCTTCCAGTCACCTTCAGAACACCTCAGACACGCCGGAGAACCCTGGAGGAGCCCAAGCTCCTCGATCAAAGCTCACCAGCCCCGAGCTTCATCCCCGTTCTTCCAGGGGGCTTCAGCACCGTCGGATCAGGAGGCGAGCCCCAGATCAAAGGAGAGACGTTCGATGAAGATCAGCCTCGACCGTCAGATCAACCAGAAGCTTCTAATCTACACCCTTCATCGACGAATCGGTGTCGACCGTCCGATGGCTGCCACGTGGATAAGTGGCGCCTCCAGCGCCATAGGATGAAATGCTTTGTTTAGGGGTAAATTTCATATCAAGCCCCTCTACTTTTTGTATTTATTATTTAATGCTAAAAATAAAAGTATCAGTTGTAAATAAAATGTAAATTTTGCAGAGGAATCCCCAATGTTTTAAGATTTGCACTTTAGTCCTTCCGCGCCTCACGTGCCGCAACCACGTGAGGCGCGTGAAATTTTGCATTTAAGCCCCACCGGGTCCCTGTAATTATTAAATGGTCCTGAAAATAAAAGTTAAAGTGTATTTTTATTGTAATTTTTGCATGTATGCCCCTGTGAACTATTTTATTTGCAAAAATACTCCTGCCAGGCCATTTAATTTTTGAATGCTTTGTCTATTTATTTTGTGCTCCGTATTAAATCGAAAAATTTTGTAAAAATAGACTTAAGCTCCTGTTAGTGTCCCCTTGCACGCCATATTTTTAGTTTTCCATTTTGTTGCATTTTTGCATTTATAAAAAATCAAAAACATGCCTTTTATTTACTGTCTAGATTATAAAATCCCAAAAAATATCAAAATGCCTTAAAAATTCCAAAAAAATTCCCTATGGTGTATTTTGACCTATTTTAGTGTCAGTCCAAAAATCCCTAAAAATCTCAAAAGGAAAACCTTAAAAATTCAAAAATACCCAAAAACTTCAAAAAAATATTAAAAACCAAAGAAAAATCAGAAAAATATAAACTCAGGCCTTATTTATGCTATATTTTATTATCGTTATTAGAAAATTAGTGTGGAAAATATTTGAGGCTGTTAGCTATTTTAATATCTATTTTTGCGACAGCCAGTACTTAGTCCACTGTTTGCTATTATTTAGCTAGTTAAAAATACTAAAACTATTTCCAAAAATGCCCAAAAATCACAAAAACAGTAAAAACCATGAAAATCCCAAAACAACTTTATTCCTGAATTTTTGACTATTTTTGAGTATTTTTGTGAATATTATAATACCCCCTTTATGTATATGTATCTATATATTCTAAAAAAAAAAAAGAAGAAAAAGAAAAAAAATATTATATATATATGTAATTATTTATATGTATTATCATTAGTCTTAATATAAAAAGAAAAAAAAAGAAAAATATATATATTTATTTTATTATATTTATATATACCTATATATATATTGTATATATTACAAGCTATATACTAACCCTCTATGGGTATACATATATTTTTATTTATATTATATATATACATATTACCTAATTATATTATTAAAAATTAATAATAATAATAATAATAATAATAATAAACCCACACAAGGATGATTGTGATTTACATGTAGGCTATTGCATTTTGGATTGCTCTCTGTGGTTCGACCTCTACATGCTTGTCACTGTACATTTTATGGTAGAGTAAATAAAGATTAATTCACATTTATTTTTGAGCTTGATTGTTGTATTCTTTGGATTGTGGGTTAATTGCTGATTAACACGGGTATTTTGTGAGCGGTCGCCTCAGCGACACCTTTCATATTATTAGTGGTGACCCTCGCATGATACTTGCGTGTTATCAGATGGCGCCGTTGCCGGGGAGCAATGAGCATAGCCTAATTCATGTTGTTATTCTTGTATAAAAAGATTCTTGATTTATTATTCATTTTTGTGAGCAGCTATTTTTATTGCTATTAATCACCATGCTTCATTTCTTCATTTATTGTGATTATTTACTCTGCTCTATTTAATTGATTGAGCTTTACTAATGCATTCTTTTTGTGACTTTGATGCGAGGGACCGCCACGTGAGGATGGCTTCTTAGGAGGCCAATGCAGCCAAGCTTGGAGGAGGATGGTCTTCTTCTCATGACCATCTGGAGAGTGCACCAAAGAAGCAAGGAGATGTGCATTAGATAGGCTAGACACTTAGGAGTATTTATTTTGTAATTTATGGTGAGAAAGACATTTTTGGCATGTAATTAAACAGGACTCTACTCTTCACAATGAGGTCCAGTGCCCGGGTGATTGTTCACCTAGGGGCCTCATCGCGGCTTTTCGAGTTTTCATCGCCTTCTTTTATTTTGTTTTCCGAAGTTTTGAGCTTTCCGCCTTTCTTTTATTTTGTTTTATGTGCTTGGAGCCCCTAGATATAGGTTGCTTGACTCGGTAGCTAGGTCCAAACATTAATAAGAATGCATGTTCCTATAGTCTGCTTCGCTTGGATCTAGTCAAACTTAAACAAGTTGTTAATTTGTCTCTTAGCCCTCTGTGCTGTAGCAAACCTTGTAAAGCGCTTTCTCCTACCCTCAATTTGTTGAGCAGAGGAGGGGTGAGCCAAGACCGGACTCTCTTGGGCTAGAGATGAATTAGCGGCTTATGGTTCTTCACGCTAATAGCAGCTTATGTTTAGGGTGATTTTGGGCCTTGCATACCGACATGTAGATAGGTTTAAAAATTCTGTTTTGCATACCACATGGAGAGAGCTGGGATGCACTGTAAGTCTTCTAACTCAGCATGCATCATCCGGTTCAATGGTGAGATTTCCATCATGGAACCACTTGCACGGCTTTTCCGCTATCTCCCTCTGATTTTGAGCACCTAGGACTTAAATGAAAATCTACAAAAACGTTAGGCGCTGGTATGAAACAGATCCAAAAAAAGTGAAAACCCAAAAATTAAAACAAGGGGACTGCTAAATAAAATTTGACCTTAATTAAAATTCGTAATGGACTATCATTGTACCTGGTTCATAAAGCCCTCATTGTTTTCAGGTACCTTGGAGGGGGACCAAAACCCTACTCCCTTGAGCGAGTGCGACCCCTATGGATTAAAACCCAAAACCCAGTCTGCAACTGCCTTGTGTGTCGCCTGGATTTCCGAAGTAATGGTGCTTCTATCGTACGTAGGCGAGTAGGACTTGGTCACCACTGGTGACTCTCTGTTGTGAGAGCATCGACCCTGTCCGAATTATTGAGCATATGCCACGCCTTCACGGGGGTGTCTGTCTCATCGTCCTGCGTCCGAGTAGGTTCTTGCACGCTCACGGGTGATTCCGTTGCGAGCGAGAACTGAAATATTGGTTTCGCCTATCGGCTTCCTCTCTCTTTTCTTTGGCTGAGTAGGGATCCAGGAAGGGTTACAAGAACTCCAAAAAGTACAGACTACAGGTTACACAGGAGGAGGACAACTACGGGATACTCTTCCGGCAGTACTCTCTCTCCTATAGGGTAGCGTACTAAGGACTTGTTATAAGATATGCCTGAAAATCACAACTCTAAAAATGAAAAGATAATAAATAGCCGAACTTTCACGGCTTCACATGGCGTGAGTTGGTGAACCCGATTTTTGTATTGTGTTTGTATGAATCTAGATTAAGGTTCAAAGATCAAGTCCCGCGCATTTGCGCATGTTTTGTTGTTTCTCCCTTTGACCACCCCGCTCAACCGAGCCTTTCTACTGTTTTACACTCCTTTTATTCCTCGTTGACCATCGTATCATTCTTCCAACAATCCGACATTCTCTTGTACTTCGCGAAGTTGATCCATGGATGGTTTCGTCGGGACCATGCCGACACCTACATAGATTCCATAGACTCAACTCCGCCAATAAGTTCGAGGCGATTCCCGAGAACCCGATCCGGACTTTGCGGATCGGTCTCCAGACTCCTCGTTTTCTACCTTTCTCTTGGCCACCCAATAAACTGGGATCACTTTTGTCCCGCTTTCACCATTGTGAATGGGAGTCGATTACAGTCTACATCCCTTTTCCATTCACAACATGCTGGGGTTGACCTAGATTCCAGCTTAATCACGACAACTGAAAGTTCATTGCAAGTGATCTGATTCGGACTATCTCATTCTGCAGATAGAAGCCAATGCGAGCCCTGGAGACTACTCCGGAGTTCATTCGTCCGACTCAGACCCTGACATGGCGCCAGGAGGAAAGGGCAAGGGTCAGCAGCCACCACCAGAGGGACAAGTGCCAGATCAGAACCAAGTCAATGCACAGTTGCTGGCATCTATCCAGGCCATACAGCAGCAGCTGACCGAGCAGGCCCTCACACAGACCGTGTTCCAGGATATGTTGAATGACATGATGAACCGTGACGATGGAGGAGGAGGCAGAGGAAGAGGAGGCTGGGGAGGAGGAGGTGGAGGTGGAGGTGGTGATCCTCCTGATGATGACCTTGATTTACCACCACCGAAGCCGACACTAAAAGAAACATACAATCCGGGAGATAGCCAGATGACCGAGTGGATTCTCATTACACCTGTACACGCTCACTTTGAGCTGAAGCCCCAGTTCATATCCCTTCTCCCTGCCTTTCATGGAAACACGAACGAAGAGCCGTACATTCACCTGCAGCAATTCTCCCGCATTTGCCCTACCACACACTATCCCAATGTCCCTCTGGACATTGTAAAGATGATGGCTTTCCCCTTAAGTCTACAGGACAAGGCCCTCTATTGGGTCAATCATATGGGAAAGGTCGTGACGACCTAGGAGGAGTTGAAGTCCGCCTTCCTGCACAAATACTACCCTCTCGGTCGGCTCAACCAGATGCGAGCACGTATTAGTAATTTCTCCCAAGGAGCACATGAGTCAGTTCACGAGGCTTGGGAGAGATTCACTGATCTGCAGGAGAAGTGTCCCCATCATGATATCCCGAAGACCAGCTTGGTCCAGCATTCTTTGGGGGACTAAACATTGAAAGCCAAAGGCTCGTGGACGCAGCATGTGGGGGCTCCCATTTCAACAAGGATGAAGATGTTGTCTGGCAGATTTTTGAAGAAATGGCCGAAGGAGAGGCCGCCCTCTCTTCATCCAAGGCATACCAGAAGCAGCCCCAGATCCTCCAGAAACAAGTTCACATGGCTGCATCCAAGGAAGCAGAGAGAGATGAGAGCTCCAACCTCAGCATCATCGGGGGCCATCTCTCTAAGGTAGATATCATTGAGAAGCGATCACAGGACCTCGAGAAACTCGCTGTAATCGAGAAGAGGACCCAGAACCTGGATAAGCTAGATCAGATCAACAAGTACCTCGAGCTGTTGGTCGGTACGATCAACTCTGTCCAGTCGGCTACACCATCAGACGCTCCCGCTGAGAAGAAGGACGAGCCGCAACCGCAACATCAGCCTCAGCCGAGCCAGCAGCCACCGGCAGTCCAGCACGTGTACTACGTGCAGGCACCCGATCAGGGCCCGCCGCAGCAGCAGATGGTCGTATACCAGCCAGAGTTTCTTTCTATTTCTGATCCAGTTTTCCCACCACCACCCCTGATCCAAGAAGTCAATGGGGTCTGGAGTAATGATGCACAGCTGACCCGTCCTCAGGGACAACCCCAGGGTCAGCAATTTGCCAACCGGTAGTACCACCAACCTCAGGGTGGTCGTTTTGGTCAAACCTCTCATCCTCACCAGCAACACCAGCAGCCTCCCCAGTTTACACATCAATGGAGGCAGAATTTTCCTTATCAGCAGCAGCCGCAGTACCGCGACCCACAGCTGTATCACCAGTACGCGGCTGCCCCCTCTCCGCAATATCAGCAGTATCCTCCGCCGTCTTACCAACAACTTCAACTTCCTGCACCACCACAGCAACACCACCAGCAACAGCCTCCCCACCCATCTACCCAACAACAGCGTGGTCTGCACGCTGAATCTTCTGAAATGTCCCCTGCTAGTCCCACCGTGGAGTGTCTATCCCAGCTTGTTAAAGGGCTGGCGGAGATGACAAAGCGGCTTGATGACCTGACCGCCACCCGAACCACTATTCCGGCGCAGGTCGAAGCCAACCCCAACAACTTCAAGAAGAAAGAGCAGGTAGAATGTAATGTCCAGTCCGTGTCTGATAGCGATATTACTGTTTATTCTAATGCTGTTACTCTCAGGAGAGGTCGGGCTTTGCCTCCGCCTGCTACTACTAGTGGGGTGAATAAAGAAACAGGTGGATCGTCATCTTCCGCATCAGCCGTGCCAGCTCCAGGGGCGGGTGAGGAGGAAGAAGAAGGAGAAGCCAGTCCAGCCGTCGTGCCTTGCCAGCATCAACCTCAGTCAAAAATACAAAAAAATCAGCAAAAGCAAAAACACCAAAAAGAAGCTTGTAGCAGAAGCGAAGCCGCGCCCGCCTTGGAGGAGCCGCCAGCAGCAACCGATCCCTCACCAGCCGATGGAGCCGACGCTACCCTTTTTGATCGCCCAACCATACCAGCATGTTCTGATTCAGCTTGTACTCCTTTTTGTAGTTCGGATATACAACATTCTGTGGGCGATGATTTTGATGTAAATAAGAACTCTCATTTTCCTTCCAGTGATGTAAATATTCCTTTTCCGCATGCAATACAAAAATCCAAAAAAATTGCAAAACGAAAAAAGGCATTGTCTGATCCAGGTGTTGTGGAGATTTTGGATAAATTGACTGTTGAGATTCCCTTATTGAAGGCTATGGAATACATGCCAGCTGTAAAGAAAGGACTGAAAGAGGCATGTACTAACAGGAGTCGCCCAGCGCAAGACAACAGACGCCGAGAAGTAGAAAAGCACATTCTCTCCATGGCCACAGTTGCAGCTATCAGCAACCTCCCCCAGAAAAAGCATGATACAGGAGCACCTCTCATCAGTTGTGTGATTTTTGACCAGGTTTTCGAGCATACTCTTCTTGACAGTGGTTCTTCCATCAACCTTCTTCCCTCATCCATAATGCAAGAATTCGGGCTGGGACCGCTCAAGGAGACACGCATGATCCTTCAGTTCGCTGACCGATCCCTCAAGCGGCCCCGAGGTTTGTTGGAAGACGTGATAGTTACCGTGCAGGAGATGAAATTCCCAGCTGACTTTGTAGTCCTTGATATGGACTCACCTGCACCCCTGCTCCAGACCCCTATCATCCTTGGCAGACCATTCCTCCGTACTTCAGGTGCCGTGGTTGATTACGGGGCTGGGAAGATCACTTTCAGCTCGAACACCCAGCAAATCACGATAAACATGAACAAAGAGCAGAATGCCACGACTGATGAGAGCCAGGCAGCATCAGAAGCAGGCTGTGATTTTATCGCAGAGATCAGAGATTCAGAGTTATCACTAGACGATCCATGGATCCGAGAAATCCTCACTCTTGAGGAGGACATGGAAAGCGCAGTCAGCATATGCTCCGATAATTCTTGAGAGACAGATTCTCAGATGCAGGCGCATCTTCTTGAGCATTCACTCCAGACCGAACATCATCAGCTTAGTGCAGAACCGTTCGGTGCATCTCCGGGATCTCCACAGAATGATGAGGATGGTAGCAACCTCAAAGTGTATTCCACCACCAGCATGGTATCTGAAGTGACAGGCAAAGTGGACAGATCAAAGCCAGAACTCAAGCCACTTCCTGCAGGCCTGAAGTATGCTTTCCTTGCGGGTGAAGAGCAAATGTATCCGGTCATCATCAGTAGTAGGCTGAATCCGGATTAGGAATCTCGACTTCTCGAGAATCTAGAAAAGAACCGCATGGCACTTGGTTGGAGCGTATCAGACCTCCGAGGGATAAATCCAGCTCTGTGTTCACACCATATCTATCTAGAAGAAGATGCCAAGCCGTCCCGCGAATTTCAGAGAAGGCTAAACCCTAATCTTCGGGACGTCATCATGAAGGAGATCACTAAATGGTGTGACGCAGGCTTCATCTATCCCATCTCCGATTCAAAATGGGTAAGCCCACTACATGTAATTCCCAAGAAATCAAGGCTTACCGTGGTCACAAATGACAAAGGAGAGGAAATTTCTACTCGGGTACCAACCTCTTGGCGGGTGTGTGTTGACTACCGCCGACTCAATGCAGCAACCAAGAAGGACCACTTTCCCTTGTCATTCATTGATCAAGTTTTGGAGAGATTAGCAGGCAAGGAGTTCTTCTGCTTTCTGGATGGGTACTCCGGGTACAACCAAGTGGCGATCGCTCATGAGGATCAAGAGAAGACTACCTTCACTTGCCCATTCGGCACCTACGCCTTGAAGAGAATGCCCTTTGGATTGTGCAACGCACCTGCAACCTTCCAAAGATGCATGCTAGCAGTCTTCGCCGAGATGGTAGGCAGTTTTCTCGAGGTGTTCATGGATGATTTTTCTGTCAATGGTGATAGTTTCGATTCTTGTCTTGAGCACCTAGACAGAGTGCTTCAGAAATGTCAGGAAGTTAATTTAGTGTTCTCATGGGAAAAGAGCCACTTTATGGTCACAGAAGGTATTGTGCTGGGCCACGTCGTTTCCAAACATGGCATGGAAGTCGACCCAGCAAAGGTGGATGTCATTTCGAATCTTCAGCCACCTCAGTCAATAAAGAATGTGAGGTCATTCCTGGGGCATGTGGGATTTTACAGACGGTTCATCAAGGACTTCAGCCGCATTGCCCGACCTCTAACAGAACTTTTGTGCAAGGAAACCGAGTTCATTGTTGATCAGCCAGTTCTCCTTGCTTTCAATCAGTTGAAGGAGCTTATCACTCAGGCTCCAATCTTACAACCTCCCGACTGGACTCTTCCATTTGAGATAATGACTGATGCGTCAGATTTTGCAGTTGGAGCTGTTCTTGGACAGAGGAAAGACAAGGCGCCCTATGCCATTCACTATGCCAACAGAACATTAGATGAATCTCAAAGAAATTATACAGTGACAGAGAAAGAATTGGTGGCTGTGGTTTTCGCCTTAGAGAAGTTCAGATCCTATTTGTTGGGGTGGAAGGTCACAATTTTCACGGACCACTCTGTTGTCCAGTACCTACAGCAGAAGAAGGATGCCAAGCCAAGACTGATTCGTTGGATCCTTCTCCTCCAGGAATTCGATCTGGAAATCAAAGACAAACCTGGAGTTCAGAATGTGGTAGCAGACCATCTATCCAGAATAGAGCAGCATGAGTCTCCTCTGAGCAATGCACCTATCACAGAAACCTTCCCTGACGAAGCTATCTTAGCAGTGGATTCTCTCCCTTGGTATGCTGACATTGTCAATTACCTCGCCTCTGGGGTAATACCTTCGGATTGGACGAAGAATCAGAAGAACAAATTCATGTCGACCATCCGCTTCTACCAGTGGGAAGATCCTCTTTTATTCAGAGAAGGAGCAGATTGTATTTGGCGCCGGTGCATCCCTCAGACGGAGCAATCAAGTGTCCTCGAGCATTGTCATTCGCTCGAATCTGGTGGGCACCATTATGGAGATCGTACGGCAGCTAAAGTATTGCAGTGTGGCTTCTGGTGGCCCACATTATTCAAGGATGCAGCAGAATTTGTTAAAAGATGTATTGACTGTCAGCGACTGAAAGGTACACTCACTGCCAAAGATTCAATGCCCCTTAAAATCATTCAGATAGCAGATGTCTTCGATGCATAGGGAATTGACTTCATGGGACCTTTCCCTAACAGTCAAGGTTTTGAGCACATCCTTCTTGCCGTAGATTACGTGAGTCGTTGGGTTGAAGCTATTCCCGCCCGAGCCGCCAACAGCAAAACAGTTTGCCAGTTTCTGAAGAAGAACATCATTTCGCAGTTTGGGATACCAAAGATTCTCTTCTCAGACGGGGGTAGCCATTTCATCAACAAAGAAGTCAAGAAATTAACGAAGGAATACAACATCGATCACCGTGTCGCATCTCCTTATCATCCGCAGACCAATGGCATGGCATAGTTATCCAACAGAGAAATCAAGACCATATTGAAGAAACTTGTTAGGCCAAGCAGAAAAGACTGGTCTCAACTCTTGGACTCAGCTCTTTGGGCTTACAGAACCGCCTACAAGTCTCCCTTGGGCATGTCGCCCTACCGTCTTGTATATGGGAAACCATGCCATCTGCCTGTGGAATTAATACACAAATCTCTTTGGGCAATCAACAATTGTAATTTAGACTCATTCAGAAGTGGTCAGAAGCGAAAAGAAGATCTGAACAAACTCTTGGAATTCCGAGACTGTGCATACGATAACACCTTGATGTACAAGGAGAAGGTGAAACGCTGGCATGACCGGCACATCAGACGAAAGACCTTTGACGTTGGACAGAAAGTATGGTTATTTGATGCAAAGTTGCGGATATTCCCAGGCAAATTAAAGAGTAAGTGGACAGGGCCATTCCGAGTTTGTGAGGTGCGTGACAATGGCAGCGTCGCTATATCAGATTTGTCTCCTGACGCACAGCCCTTCGTCGTCAACAACCAACTACTGAAGCCTTACCTCGAACCAGATGCATTCTTGGCCGTTGTTGACTCTATTCAGCTAATGCACCATGATGACACCTTCACAGCACCTGCGGCATCGAAAGATTCAGACTATGTCATTCAACAACTGTTTATCTGATTTTCTTCTTTTCTTCTTTTCTTCTTTTCATTTTCTATTTTCTTTTTTCGTATCAAAAGGTGCCGCCCTTGTAGACAGTTTTCTATACTTAGGACGTACTTGGTCCTAAGTATAGGGGGGATGTGCACCTAGAGTTTTTCATTTTGTTCCGATCCTCTCCATTGTCTCCTCTTCTTGTCTATACTTAAGAGTATCTTACCCTAAGTATAGGGGGAGACAATCTGAGTACGATCTGTGTATTCCCACCCTTGACCCTCCCTACTTTTTGTACAGTCTGCTATACTTAGGATTATTTGATCTTAAGTATAGGGGGG
This sequence comes from Ottelia alismoides, assembly GCA_037367405.1. Lineage (NCBI taxonomy): Eukaryota > Viridiplantae > Streptophyta > Magnoliopsida > Alismatales > Hydrocharitaceae > Ottelia > Ottelia alismoides. The sequence continues at coordinate 268,740 of JAZKJV010006982.1, read as the reverse complement.
ATGGTCAACTTCTCATTCTTTCATTTTATTCATAGTGCTCTTTAGATCTGTCTATACTCAGTACGAGTTATGTCTTTGCTTTTCCTTTCGATCTATGAGGACATAGCTCAAGCTAAGTATAGGGGGGTCGTATATACCCTGTATATACTAAAAGCCATAACTCATATTGAAAAATAAAAGACCACTTCATCATAAAATAAAATGTAAAAAGTAGCTCTATAATAATGAAAGATGATTGTGAGTTCCTCAGACTCTTTGTAATTATACTGATTATTGAGTCAGAAAAATGTTTTGTGCGAAACATTCTCTTTTGAAAAATCTAGTGAAAATTGTTTGAAAAGAGTGTGTACAAGTATTCAATGTTTGAAAAATTAGTTTTGTGTGTAAAATTTATTTTCTTTGAGTGAAACCAAAAATGTATGAAAATAAGTGTGCAAATGATTGTGAAAAATTTGATTGACAAAATTGTTTTGAAAAATCTATCTATGCTGTGTAAACCTTTGTAAAAGGATTTTCAAATGCATGAACATGTTTGCAAAATTATTTTGGACTATAGTTTCCAAAATCCTTGTGAAAATGGTTCTCGATTAAGTCTGAGGAGTCCGCACAAAAGTCTCTCATTTGTAAATAATAAATAAGCCCAAACAAAGCCTAAAAGAACCAAAACCATATTATACATCAAATACTGTTTTTCTTCTTTTGTACATGCTGATTAATAAATCAGATACCTATACAGTACGATTTGAAAAATAGTGTGACCAATTTTGAAAAATTTGATGTGAAATGATTTCAAATATGTGAAAACATTTTGATTGCAAAATTTTTCTTTGTGTGAAAGAAAGGATTTGAAAAACCTATGTGCAAATATTTTGAAAAATGCTTGTCAAAACTATTGTGAAAATTATACATATATAGTGTGACAAATCTTTGCAAAAATAGATTTCAAATGTGTGTAAATGATTGCGAAAATTATTGTGTAATATAGTTTGCAAAAGTATTTTCAAAACCTAATAAGAACACTCTTACAAACTCTTGTAAATCATAAATAAGACACATACAATTCTTTCTGTACAGTTCTAAATAAACTACTCCATTCAAACATGTAAAGTTTGTAGAAATTCATACGTTTTGTAAAGCAGCACGCCCGTGTAAATAATTGTATATACTTTTTGTGTATGTCCAGTTCTTAGTTTATTTGCAAAAATTCTTTGTGTAGAAACATTCTTTGATTCTTTCCAAACTTTTTGTGAAAAATTTGCATCATTCATTGTGCATAGCATAAGCATACCATTCATATTCTTTTTGAGTGAGCTTGATGATTGAATCAGTCTAATAAAGTCTCAAATTGGAGCTTGGTTGGACCTTACCGCACCTAACTGCACTGGAACCTTATGGGAACTAGGTTTAAGGTACTTCAGGTCTATGCAGACTTAATTCTTTGAGAAATCAGGGCTGGGTTCAAGTCACCTCAGTGGGCTAAGTAGAACTTTTCGAGACACACGTACGACTCTTACCGACCGTGACCTAACTTGGACACTTGCACCCTTCACTTGGCTCAACTCAGTTGGAGTGGTGAGGGGGTTAGATTTGCCAGTCTGAGACGCACACGGGTGGAAACATTCGTCCTCGTCTAGGGAGGGAAGTGCATCCCAACCTGATTCAATAGCCATGAGGTCTAAAGACAGGAGATGTGGGTTGCGATAAAGCTTCAAAAGAGGGATAGTCTACTGGCTCAAGAGGAAAAACTCCTTATGTAAATGCTGCTGTGAATAGTATGTTGAAAAAAAAAATGGTCAGGCCTGTACAAAAATAAAATGCCTGCAAAGTATGTACAAAGTCAATAAGCAAGCTTGAGTTCCAAAGACAAATATGTGAGCCTGCAGCTGGATGACTTGACTACACTGGTCTTGCATCCCAGGATAGGTAGCTACACTGGCTACCGTCCATTCTTCTCTTCACCCCCTCCTCTTGAGCTGGTTGCCACTTGAACTTAGAAGGGAATACCCTGCTCCTCGAGGAAAGAGCTGTTGGATTGGGGAATCATTGGGTTGTCATTCTGGAGAAGTCAGCTCCTTTATCATTTCAGTTGGGGAGAGCCACTATCACTTACACCGTACAAGTCAGCTTCATAGTTATAAGGGTTTGCGTATGATGTAAACTAGTTCTGACCCGGCTATTGAGGTGGGTTGAACCGAGTTCTGTGACTATCGAAGGCTGTTGTATTTTAGAGCTGGTTCCCGACTAGGTTCCACACACATTCACACCCAAGGTCTGACAGGAGCTCCAAATTCAGATTTTGTAAGAACATGCATTGCACTGAAAGCACCCTTATTCACTCTATCTTTCTTTTATCCTCCTTTTTCTTTTCTTTATTCTTTTTGTACTTATTGCATAAGTGTTTGCTAGGGACTAGCAAAGGCAAGTATAGGGGGTAATGAATCTCCATTTCATCACCTTTATTCTATCATTTTGGCCTCAAAAATCCCAGCAAATGCATGTAAATAGCATCAGATTGTACATAATAGCATTCATTATTCATTGTATTTATTTTACATTAAATAAAGTTTTACTGCCAAAATTATAGAATAAAGAGGAGAAAAGAAAAAGGAATAAAATATTGTAAATATTTTATGACCCAAACCCCGAGACCAAGGCCATCATGGTATTGGTCGACAAGGAATAAAGTAGGGGGAGATAAGGGCCAGTGTACAATAAATACCTCATTTATTCATGCATTTTTGATACCTATTTTGTACATAATTATTTATTCATCAAATAAAGAAACTTTGTACATGAAAGTTGTAGATAATAATATGAATAAAAATGCAAAATTGAGTTTGTACAAAAATAATCCCCAGTGTACATTTTATACACAGAATAAAAAGCCAAAATCTCAACTTCATAGACCCATATCTTGCAAATGAAAACTCCAAATCACCCAAACTCACCTTTAATTGTATATAGCATTCCGTAAACTATTTAATAAAACTGTTTTCATGATTTTTGGAGTCCATATGCAGAAGTTAGGTTTTTGGCCCTCCTAGTATATAGGACTGATTAAAATATTCATTTTATTCAATATTCATTATTTGTATAAATTCATATTTTTAGAATTTTGTAAATAATGTACATAATGCATACACATGAGAGAAGTTAAAGAAAACAAAAATTAATTTGTAAAATAAAATCAGTCTATGAATTCATAGACAAAATACCTATGCTATGTACCTATCTATAAATAAAAAGGGTTTTAATCCTTGATTCTTTTGCTCTTTTATATTTTTATAATAATGTATACATTATACATAACTCATTAAAAATACAAAACCAAAATAAAAATCAAGAAAATATATTAAATAAATTAAGTGTATAAAATACATAGATAAAACACATATAAGTATACCTACATACATCTATACCTATTTATTTAAAAATATACATAAACTCATAAAAATCAAACAAAAATATCTTTATACTCACAAAAATAAATTATAAATTTATAAAATAAGCCAATGAAATAATAAAAGAAAATAAACAAATTAAAAATAAAAATACATAAAAATACATGTAAATACATACAAATACACATTATTCAAATAAAATGTTAATAAAACACCTCGAAAAATTCAATACAAATCGTAAATAAATAATAGACGAAATAATACACATTTTTTATTTTATAAGAAAAAATTAATAAAATCATTTAAAGGGTCAAATAATTCAATTTCTACTCAGATCCCTTGTTTTGTCTTCTAGCGGCTGGCGTGGACCAATCGCGTGCCGGCCTTCGTTGACCTCCGGTCAACTGCTCCCCCAGCCGCCCGATGTGACTTTGCGTGTCTCTTCGCCCATCTTCTTTCATTTTTCCCGGGCATACCATCCATCAATCGAAGAAGCTTCCTGCACAAGAATTGTTCTCTAATCATCACTGAAGCCTGCCGATTCTTTGGATCAACCTAATACTCTTTAGATCATGCAATAATTGCCGGTCAATAAGGCTACTCGCCAATGTTTATAAATAACAAGCTCCGCCTCCTTCCTCGAATTTGGCCACTTTTATTCCAACCTAAAGCCTAGATCTTGCTCCTGGATTGTTCCTCGTGACAGGGGGAGTAGCCCAGCACCTTGACTCGGCCGGAGGAAGGAGATTTTTGTCGTGGCGGAGCTCCGGCGTCCGCCCTGCTCCCTGGAGGCCCCCAGGTATAAGAGCTGACCTTTTATGCATTTTTAGTTAGTCTTAGATGTTAGTTTTTCATTCCAGTCATTAGATTAGGTCTTAGTTAACTCCTGTAGTTTAAAAATCGAAATTCGAAGTTCGCCGGAGCTCAGCTCCGGCGACTTCTCCACTGTTGATCCGACTGTCTCTGACCGCCTCGTTCATCCCATCTCGTTCCTCGACACCTTCTCCATCTATTGCGTACATTTGTCCAACCCAGGACTCTAGGTCCTGGCGAATCGGGGCTCCTCCTCCGCCGTTCGCCGGAGCCCCTCCGCCCACCTCATTTTTTGCGTTGCAGCTTCCAAACCCCGGGTCGAGGAGAAAGCTCTCTCTCCCGCAGTTCTTCCTGTGCAGGTATCTCGAAGAATAGAGCCCATCCGGGCTTGCATTGAACTAGGAAGAGGTCCCTGGGGGTCATTTGCTTCACCGACCTCGATCGGACGTTTCAGACCCCCAGGAGCCATGAGACCACCATCAGTCGATGCGGGACGCTTCCAGCCACCTTCAGAACACCTCAGACACGCCGGAGAACCCTGGATGAGCCCAAGCTCCTCGATCAAAGCTCGCCAGCCCCGAGTTTCTTCCCCATTCTTCCAGGGGGCTTCAGCACCGTCGGATCAGGAGGCGAGCCCCAGATCAAAGGAGAGCCGTTCGATGAAGATCAGCCTCGACCATCAGATCAACTAGAAGCTTCTAATCTACACCCTTCATCGATGAATCGGTGTCGATTGTCCGATGGCTGCCACGTGGATAAGTGGCGCCTCCAGCGCTGCAGGATGAACAACTTTGTTTAGGGGTAAATTTCATATCAAGCCCCTCTACTTTTTGTATTTATTATTTAATGCCAAAAATAAAAGTCTCAGTTGTAAATAAAATGTATATTTTGCAGAGGAACCCCCAATGTTTTAAGATTTGCACTTTAGTCCTTCCGCGCCTCACGTGCCGCAACCACGTGAGGCACGCGAAATTTTGCATTTAAGCCCCGCCGGGTCCCTATAATTATTAAATGGTCCTGAAAATAAAAGTTAAAGTGTATTTTTATTGTAATTTTTGCATGTATGCCCTTGTGAGCAATTTTTTTGCAAAAATACCCCTGCCAGGCCATTTAATTTTTGAATGCTTTGTCTATTTATTTTGTGCTCCGTATTAAATCGAAAATTTTTGTAAAAATAGACTTAAGCTCCTGTTAGTGTACCCTTGCGCACCATATTTTTAGTTTTCCATTTTGTTGCATTTTTGCATTTATTAAAAATAAAAAACATGCCTTTTATTTACTGTCTAGATTATAAAATCCCAAAAAAATATCAAAATGCCTTGAAAAATTCCAAAAAAATTCCCTATGGTGTATTTTGACCTATTTTAGTGTCAGTCCAAAAATCCTTAAAAATCTCAAAAGGAAAACCTTTAAAATTCAAAAATACCCAAAAACTTCAAAAAAATATTAAAAACCAAAGCAAAATCAGAAAAACATAAACTCAGACCCTATTTATGCTATATTTTATTATCGTTATTAGAAAATTAGTGTGGAAAATGTTTGAGACTGTTAGCTATTTTCAATATCTATTTTTGTGACAGCCAATACTTAGTCCACTGTTTGTTATTATTTAGCTAGTTAAAAATACTAAAAATATTTCTAAAAATGCCCAAAATCACAAAAACAGTAAAAAACCATGAAAATCCCAAAACAACTTTATTCCTGAATTTTTGACTATTTTTGAGTATTTTTGTGAATATTTTAATACCCCCTTTATGTATATATATCTATATATCCTAAAAAAAGAAGAAAAAGAAAAAAAATATTATATATATATGTAATTATTTATATGTATTCTCATTAGTCTTAATATAAAAAGAAAAAAAAAGAAAAATATATATATTTATTTTATTATATTTATATATACCTATATATATATATTGTATGTATTATAAGCTATATACTAACCCTCTATGGGTATACATATATTTTTATTTATATTATATATATACATATTACCTAATTATATTATTAAAAATTAATAATAATAATAAAAAAAATCAAAAACCCACACAAGGATGACTGTGATTTACATGTCGGCTATTGCATTTTGGATTGCTCTCTGTGGTTCGACCTCTACATGCTTGTCACTGTACATTTTATGGTAGAGTAAATAAAGATTAATTCACATTTATTTTTGAGCTTGATTGTTGTATTCTTTGGATTGTGGGTTAATTGCTGATTAACACGGGTATTTTGTGAGCGGTCGCCTCAGCGACACCTTTCATATTATTAATGGTGACCCTCGCATGATACCTGCGTGTTATCACCTCCCCACCCGCCGTAGCGTGGTCGAGGCGACGACCAACATCGTCACACCCTCTTGGAGCTCCGGATTGATCTTCGATCATCATGTAACCTTTTCATCAATCCTAGTTCTGTCTATCATCAAATCCTTCATCGGTCCTCCGCCGGCTCCGACCCAGTGGTCGGAGCTCCATCGACCATCTTCATCCCTTCAAATCGATTCCTCGTTCCATCGTCACCCTTCTTCAATAGTATGATCGTCTTGATCTTAGCTATCCGAGCCGAGGTTGAGCTAGGTTCCTTCCGCCGCCTTCGCCGGAATCTTGGCTATCTGAGCAAGAGCTTTTGTTTGCAGGTCAAGGAGCGCAAGATTACCCCCCAGCTCGCCATCAACCTACCTCGCCGGAGTCATCCCAGGTCACCACCTCCTTCCTGGAGATCCGACCGGCGGATGCTCCATCCGCCACCGCCATCTGACTCGGAGGAGCGTCGCGAGTCGAGCCATGCCTCCAGAACGCCCATCAGCCACCTCGAGCGCCCACAGTCCTCTGGCGAACATCGCCAGGGAGGAGTTCATCCAGACGCCTTCTCCTCCATCGGATCTCGCTTCATCTCCAGACAACATCTGGACCGTCCGTTGCCTACAGCTTATCAGGCCATTAGATTGGGTATCTAACGGCCTCCGTACGACCACGTCTGTGCCCGCAGGACAACCGTCAGATCTTCCAGGTGTCGTCGTCATCACCGCTCGTCGCAATCCATTCACCGCCACCTACCTGGCCACCCATGTGAGCTGTACGCCCCTGGATGGGTAATTTGCATCACCTTCCCTGCAGTTTCTTTATGTTCCTAATTAGTCTGTTAAATAATTAGTACACTGTGGACTATTTGCATTTGAGCACCTGCTATTTTCACTATTTGTGTTTTAGTCCTTCCTGTATGGTGGCACGTGCATCGTCACGTGTAGTTTTGGTGTAATTGCATGTATGTCCTAAGCTTTATTGAGGTTCTGATCTGATATTGTAGTTGTCATATTTGCACTTATGCCCCTGTGAATGCTGAGTTTCGACATGTGCTGAATATTGTGTGAAAATTACAAGTGCCCCATGGAATTGTTAAAGCGTGTTACCATTTAGTCCTGGTAACTTCTTTTTCTTGCATTTTAGTCCCTATGTGCTTGATGCTTTTGATTGGTTGAATAAAATATCAATTCTCGCCCAAATTTCATGAAATTTGGAAACATGGCCCCTGCCATTGTGGAAAATTTTATATGAATTTTTGGGCCCATTTTGTTTTCATTTTTTATTTTTAAAAATTCAAAAACCTCTGATTTTGCTTCTGTTTGAATTGAAAAATAAACTAAAATAGTAAAAACCCTCCAAAAATTCTAAAAAAATTACTGTTGGCTTCTTTTGTTTTGTTTTTATTGTTATCCACTATTTGTTTGATTTGGATTTTTAAAAAGCTTAAAAATTGAAAAACACTAAAAAAACTCATAAAAATCATTAAAAATTCTTAAAAATTCAAAAAAATGCAATTCTAGTTTCTTTAGTTAGATTTTTATTTCTATTTTACCATAAAAGTGTCTCTGCAATTTTATAGGCTATTTAGTTATTTTTAAATAGCTTTTAGATTCTGTCTGCACATTATCTTTGATTTTTCCCTCGTTTCATTTTTAGAAAATTCCCTAAAAATCAGAAAAATCTAAGAAAATACCAAAAACACTTGAAAAATTATGAAATCCAAAAATATTTTTATTTTAATTTTCTGACTTGTTCTGAGGTGTTAAATAATTGGTTTGTTGTGCTCTTTTTAGTTCCTTTATACATTTTTATTAATTTTAAAAAAACACAAAAAAATTAAAAAAAATAAAAAAATCTACCAAAAATATTTAATTCTTTTTATTTTTTTGAGTCCCGACTACTTCGTAGGTTTTCGCCAAACCGTGCTCCTTGTGTTCGACCCTGGTAGCTATACCAGATAAGAAAAATAGCAAGATCTCTATTTGTTTGACTTGTTTCATTATTTGTTTTGGTGGTCTTCGAGTTTTCTTGATTGAGTCCGACCCGAGAGGTTGAGGTCACAATGACCATTGATACCTTCTCACCTTAGTCGCTCGGATTTTCAGCTCATTAGGTGCCACTGCAAGATGTCCCCTCCCATCACATGCCTCGCACGCGGGGAGGGTCTCGGGACCTATGCCCGATGGTCGTGGCTGGCGAGAGGGGCGGTGGTGGTGGAGCATCTGCTGGAGGTCCGGCTGGGTCGGTGACTGGCTCGGTCGGAGGAGGCACTGGTGGTTGTTGATGAAGCTTGGAGATTGTTGGTGGTGTTCAAGACGCTGGCGGTGTGTGGCCTTATTGACGGTGAAGTCGACGGCGGAAGCGCATCGGGCCGATGAGGTTTGGTAGCTGAGGGACCGCTAGAGCTTGCTTCATTGATGAAGAGGTGGAGCGAATCTTGAGTGCTGGAGGAGTCGCGAGGCGTTGCTAGGCTTCAAGCACAGCTAGTGGGTGTGGTTGGATACGAAGGTGTGGGCTCGACGGTGACGACACCGGAGAAAAGCAGTAGCTCACGGAGAGCTGTCTGCGACAGCATCGAGGGGAACGTCGGATCTCACCAATGAAGATGGAGGTGGGAGGGAACTCTGTCACAGTCGCCTCTTCCTTTCAATAGATGCTGTCGACGGATGATGGTGACGAGGGGGGTGACAAAGATTAAATAGGAGAGGGGTCGGCCATCCATGGAAGTGAATCGTGGATGTGTTGATTGGGGAGGATCGGAGATTTGGGGGGGGGGGGGATCGATGATTGGGGATCTGAGATTCAATTGGAGATTGATGGAGATCGGAGGGTGAACATCTGAGGGCGACCGACGAGATTTGGTTGCGAGATACGCGGGCGGAGGAGTTTGGAAGGTGGCCGATGATCGCGGGGCTGAGGTAGTTGGGTGTGAGACGGGTGGCGCCTTGATTGGAAAGGGGATGAAGATGAAGGCCAGCGGCCGTCCGATCGGCCAAGATCAGACGACCATGATCGCGACATGTGGCACCATAGGGTGGGGCGAAGCACGTGAAGGACACGTGCTCCACACGTGCGATGCTTTAAATTTTTTATAAAAACAAAATAAAAATAAATCCAAAAAATGGGTGACATGTGGCGGCTCCAGGAGCTGCCACATGTCAGCACCACAAAAATCGGAAAACAAATACCTTAATAAATCCGTAAAAAATAGTAAATGACCTCGGATCGAAAAAGTTTCTACACGAAAACCTCTCGTCTCGATGAGATCTACAACTTTCATGAATGGATCAAAAAACAAAAATTGATCATTTGCACAAAGTGATATTTTTGGGATATCCCATGTACATAGAATACCTTGATTTTTGGATTTTATATTTTTTTGTTAATTTTAAACCAGATAAAAACCCCAACAAAATATGATAAAATCAAAGATAAATATTTACATATCAATCTATTTTTTTGGATTTTTATTAATTAAGAAAAAGAATAAATAAAATAAAACACGAAAAAGACCAATTTTGTACAAACAGTTAGTAAAGACTCGGACTCAGTTAGTTTCTTTGATTTCAAGGTTAGTTTGGATTTGGATTTTTACGTATTTTAATAAAACTTTCATAAAAGAAGACAAATAAAAAGAAATAAAATAAAATAAGTTACTTATGTATATAAAATAACTGGTCAAAAACCGCTAAAATACAAAATGTACAAAAGAGGCCCAAACTCAACTTTCACATATGAGCACCGATTCACTTGAACTTGATCTTGTTTTGAAGGTAATTGAATGTACATTAGTTAAAAAGTGAGTAGGATCAAAACGGACACTGGATGGAGAAGATATTGAGGTTTTAGTCCAGGAATCCTAGAACTAGGGTTTGGGTTCTTGGTCCACTTATTTGGGCTAATATTTTTTTTCGTATTTTTCATTTATTCTTGTTAGTGATATGTACATAGTGGAGGTGGTTTTTGGTCAATTGGAGTTGGCATGAATTAGTTAAAAATTAGGGAAGTTAGGCTATTTACAGGTCAATTTGGTTGAGATTTTTGGCTTCTTATTTTGTGCGAAAATAAGTGACAAAATGTAATTCTTATCAAAACATGCATGAAAATTAATTATGCAAGATAAATGAAGAAATGCCAATGATTTTTAGGGATTAGAGCTTAATTAATGAGTTTTAAGTGATGAATATGAGATTCATTATGGAGCAAGACCATAGTCTATCCATGTGATGAACTGCGAAAACTTGTCTCTTTAATAAGCTAAAGTTGTAGTATAGGAGACATATTTCGATTCGTCAAAAACTACAATATTTTAATGTTGTGGAATATTTTTACTTGACAAGCCTACCAAGGTCGAACACAGGGAGCGGTGATTTTAGTTGCACGATTTCAAATTAGATTAAATAATTAATTAATCGCAAAGTTAATCTCCATGAAAACGAAAGAAGATACAATAATGCAAATGCAATGCAAAATAAACATAGAGGATAAATAAGCACATGATCTATGTTTTTTTTAATTTTAATTCAATATAAAGATGATAACTTAATACTCGAAATTAATCACAGATCGAAGGGAATGAACTTAAGAAATATTTGTCAATTTAGCTCCAGGATACATGCTAAAAGAATTTATCAAAGAGATCACACAATGATTTTATCAAAGAATATTTTGACTTGAAATTCCCTCTAATTTACTCCTCAAAATCAGTCATTAATTACACAAACTATCAAGGAGATTTAATTGATTCTCCCACCTTAATTGAGTTCCTGCAATAGATCAAATTCCTCAATTAATGATCAATTACTATGAGATGATTCATCAAATTTGAATCTCCTCAAAAATTATCAAGAAAATTCAATTATTCATCCTTGATCTTACTCCATACATAGATTAATTTCTCAAATATAATAAAAGATAACCACGATAGGGCTCATCAAATTAAATATCTTCACTCGAATCCCTATAGATAAAGATGGATTCTTCTCAATAAAATATGGCACAAATATATCAATACTTCAATCTGCATGTGCCAACAGAGATCCTCAAATAATAAATCTTATAAAATAACCTTAGATCAATCCACACATTATGCAAAATTATAGAGCACAAAAATAGCTTCAAAACGACATAAGACACGTAAAAATATGAGTTCAAATGAGGAAAATATGATGAATGAAGTAGCAAGAACCAAAATGTAGTAAAAATAATTATTTCCCCCTCAAGCGGGTCCTTGGGGGACATATCTACGATTCGTTAAACCCGTAGGAGTTTTGTTGCACTTTTTCTAGTGTATCACGTACGAAGCACGTGATGTTGACGTTAGCGACAAGCGGGGGTCTTATTGTGATTCATGAAATCTTGAGGGCTTGTGCATAATTTTCCAGGGAATATGGGCGATGGTATGCAAGCTTGTTGTATGATGTAGGGCTCGTAGGTCGAGGCTGACATTCGGTGCTACGGGCGGAGGGGGCGACCGATCGAGGATGAAGGGCTGTGTTGTCGGTGGGTGGCGACGTCTGGGTTGTGATGGCCTGCTGTGCGAGGAGGGTGGTGGACGGTGATCGTGGTTGGAGCGTAGAGGAAATTCTCCCTTGCATGGGCGACGCTGGAGGCGGAGCAAGGGTGGTTCAGGTCATGGCACACGGCGTAGTGGAGTGCACGGAGGAGAGGGGCGGTGGCGTTGGCAAAGGGCGGTGAGGTGCGAGGCTTTGGAAGGCTGGATGCGTATGCTGATGGAGGCACGTGGGTCCATGTGCAGCGACGCTGCGCGCAGGCAAGCCCCAAGGGCGACGAGGTGCTTCGGAGGCTGGAGATGGAGGGATGATCACCTTGGGTTGGAGTCGTACCTGGGACTCCTAGTTCTTCGCTCGATGAAGGCGACAATACCTTTAGAACTCCACTACGGTCGAGGGCTCGCAGCAATGAAGGATTCGCTCCTTCAGATCAGACTTGAGATAATGCCTCACCGTCATCGCTCTTTGCTAATCACGAGTCATTGTCATCAACTTTGCGATGCGTCTAGTGGTTGGCTTTCCTCCTAATGGTGGATGTCCTGCAGGCGCTGTGGAGCGAAGATTTTATAGGGGGCGCAGTAGATGGCGGTTACGGGGGAAGGCATAGGAGGTGCGAGATCACAAAGACTAGGGAGGTTGTGGCGATGGTCGTTATGCAGTGGAGGAGCATGGAAGGAGTAACGGCAGGCACACAGAAGGTGAGGGGCGGGAAGGGAGCATATGTCGTGTGTGCGAGGAGGGAGAGGCTAGCGTGGTCACGTGCAAAGCACATGACCTGGGGAAGGGGGAAGAGAGAGAAAGAGGAAAGAGAAATGAAGAGAAAAGAGAGAGAAAAAGATAGAGAAGAAAGAAGAGGGAGATGAAATAAAAATTAAATAAAATTAAAATTAAAATTAAATAATTAAAATAAAGAAAAAGTAAAATAAAAAATTAAATAAAGATAAAATAAAATAAAAATGTAATAAAGTCAAATTAAAAGAATAACCGAAAAGAAGTAGCAAATGAAGTCAAATGAAAAAGTGGATCAACACAAAAGTTGTTCGTCTCTACGAGATCTACAGCTTTTGTGAAGGACTCAAAAAGAAAAAAGGGGTCAATGCACAAAACGTGCTTTTAGTGGTACTCTATAGATAATAAAATACCACATTTTTTGCAGTTTGTGATTTTTTATATTTTTATTTGATTTTAGTCAGTAGATTAATTTATATACAATATATACATACTTAATCTAATTTTTATAGATTTTTATAGGATAGAAAAGGTAAAATAAAAACAACAAAGACAAAATATATATACAAAGTATAAAAAGTCAAGCTTCTTTATTTTCTTTTGGTTTTCTGATTGTTACGAGTTGTATTTCTTTATGCCATATTATTTAATTAATCAAAGAATAAATTTGAGAAAGAATTAGGTTAAAATAAAGATTATTTACACATAAAATAATAAGCTCAAACCATATAAAAATTAAAGTTATTCAATTACATATTTTATCTCTAATCTCAACGCAATTAATGAATGTTAATTGATTGATTTTAGGGCGTTTAGTTATTGAATTATTAAGAGGATTTTGCTAAAACGTCCATATAAAGTAGATGAAACATGGATTCATCACCATGATACTTCGATGATCAAGGTTAATGAGAATGATCAAAGTGTTGTTCTTCTTTGTTGGGATGGTTTATTATGTTGTTTTCCTTTTGCACACTTTCTTTAGTATGTTACTTGTAGTTTTAGCACCGTACTAGGCAACTTTGCTCATATGTACCCTTTACGTTGTATCCACAAGTGCAACGGAGCAACCACAACAGTGAGCGGCTAGTGTTGGTTGGAGACTACTTTTGTGCAGCTACACTACTTTTGTGGTACACTGCTTGTTGTAGATTTTACTACTTTATTTTACTTTTAGTTTCTTTGAGAGACATGCTATTTAATATGTATGTATGGAAAACTTTTATGATTCATATATGATACATGTGATTTTGTGTACATGTAATATGTTGATGGATATTATGCGGCAGAATGGAAAAGAAATTTATAAATTCTTATCTTTTTCGCTATATTTTTCTCCTTCTTATAATTTAGATGTTTCGAACGTGGAATGAATTAGTGTAGAATCGGTTTGTTGAGTACCATGGATCCTTGGGGGGATGGTCGTCACATTAATATATACTGGTCATCTTTAGATAGGGAAAATGACCCCTTTATGAGAGAACTTTCCTGTTGGATTCATCCTCCTTACCATCCTCATTCTTAGCTGGTGATTTCAACCATTTAAGAAGATGCTCCAAATATCTTTCAAATGGCTTGTTAAATAGATTTGACAAGCATTTTAATTGATGGATTCAATCATCTAGGCTTTTAGACTTGAGAAATACTAGTCATTAGCCGAATTAATCTACCATTTTGAAATCTTTCCAAGATTTTAGTTAATAGGCGGGGAACAATGCTTAAAATAACTATCCCACCCTTCCAATGCACATTTATCTAGGGTTGCTCCACAACTGATGCATTTACTATTGTCTCAATGATTCTTCATTGCTGATCTTATTCAAAAACTAAGGTTCTCATCATAAAGGTTGACTTTAAAAAAACCTTTGATACTCTTTGGTAGTCATTGATTCTTAGGTCACTTTAGGCTTTGAGTTGTCCTATGAAATTTATCAACTGGATTGTTGTGATTCTTGAGGTACCAAAGCAGCATATAAGGTTAACGACCCATCGATGGGTTTTTAAAACCCAGTCATAGGGATTAGATAAAGTGCCCCTATATCTCCCATGCTCATCATCCATTCACTTTTGCTAGTGGGTGTCATGCTATCAAAGCTTGTAGCAAATGATTTAATTGAAGAACTGTTAGAGGAGGGCATGTAGTCCTCAGTCAGCTATATTCAATTTGATATTCTTATCTTTATCAAATTTGACACTGGAAAGATAAAACCCTTAGATCCATACTAAGGATCTTCTAATCTCTCTCATGATTAGAAATCAATTGTTGTAAGTCTGCATTCTACTCTTTTTGGTTGAAGCTATTCTAGGATAGAAACACAATGTCTCACCTATTAGCTATTTGGTATTTCCTCTGTTCACAAGGAATCTCAAAATTCAAGATTGGTAGCTTGATCAAGAAATTTACGTCCAAACTGCTAGGTTCGAAAGCTCGAATATTATCTTTAACAACCCGTGTTTTCATTGTAGAACTTCTCCTTAACACCTATCTCTACAAATACTTTGCCATGCATCAAAATCCCAATTCAAATCATTACAAAGATAGACAAGATAAGGAGGAAATTTTTATATAATGGGAACACAATATACCATCTTCAGCCCATGGTGGCTTGGTTTAGAATTTCTCTCCATCATATAAATGATGGATGCCAAATCATTGATTTCAGATGATTAAATGATTCATTACTTTCAAAAGCCTATATTAATATTTTAGTAAACAAGAAGTTCTAGATCTCACATATCATTAGTGTTAACTCTTTCAGAGGTAACTCTGTCTCCGAGGATTACTTACCTTCGGCTAGACATTCATTGGTTTAGTGCTCCACTTGGAAGGGTGTCAATTCGCTCCACTAGGTGGCACCGAAAAGCTTGGTTTGGGTTACTAGCCTTACTTGTGGTTCGACTCGCTCAGTGGGGCACCCCCACTTTGTTGTATCTTTCCTAATGTTTAGAAAGCTTCTAATAACAAATTATATATGATAAAAAAGGTTATCTTCTTGGAAGGAGACCTTACTTAATCACTGAAAAGACCTTTACAAGAGACCCGTGCTTGCTTTCCTTTGAAATTTCATACACTTCATGCTACATTGGATCAATTAGCATTCTCCTTGCGAGCATGTGATGGAGATCATATCATGTTCCCCACTCGTATTGAAAAACAGATAATCTTTAAACAATAACATTTGTTCTCTTCGTTTGCACAATAGGGTTTAATACTCATCCCATCATAAATTCCGTACTTCTCTTTTTGACTATAGGTTGTCTTATATCTTTTGGCTTCTTCAGCATGAAGGAATTATCACTCAAGACTTATTGTGGACGTTTCGACTTATCACAGTAAATTGTTATTCTCTCTGCAAGAAAGATGCATAAAATATTACATATTTGTTCAAAGATTGTGATCGTACTAAATAGATATTTCAAGCTTGAGTTTTTCGTTGTGATTTTATGCATGTTGGAGTCTTCTTCATCTACGCCTCAAAAGAACAACTATTGCTAATCATGAATGCTTTAATTTGGTGGTTGAATTGGATTCATGATGTTTGGAAGCCTGACAAGGTATTCCAACTCTTTGGAAAAAATTCCACATGAATATAACTTCCTTTGGTTGATTCGTTCATGATTTTTGATAATCCCGAGGATGAGGACCCACGAGCGCTCCATGCATATCATGTGGATCATAGTCGTCTACTCTCTCTACATTTCTAAAATAGTTGTATTTATCTATGTTTGTTTTGGTCTTTCTCCTTACTACAAGTCATGCCTCCTTTGTCATAAAATCTCCTAGTCCCTCTATGAAGAGCAATCCCAAATCCATGATTCCCACTAAAAAGTGGAACCCATCAAGCCACTTTTATTGTGCATGGCAGTCCCTGGAGATGTTTTTGGGTGAAACCTAAAGGAGCTCCTATTGTACCGATGTTTGAAGGTTTTCCTAAGTATCAAATGAAGTCTGTTGAATCCAGGATATCAATGGTTCTCTAAGATGATCGATTACCTTGACATAACAATCAATCAACAAGAAATGATTGATCATCCCAATTTGCATCATTGATCTTTGATATCAAATCTTATTAATTTATTTTTTATTTTATTTTCAACAGACATATTCTCTTAGATCTTATATAAGTGACCTCATACCCAACGTTCGAAGATATACAATTCACTCTCACTCTCTATTAGTGGAGGAAAATATCCTCATAGTGATATTTATTTATTTTCTACCCGCTATTTTCGAGTTCTTTGAATATGAACATTAGAGGGGTCCCGACGAGACTAATCTAATGGAACTTGTTTCTCCTTAATCGGAGGTCGTTTCAAAAAGTTATGAATTTTGAAAGCAAAGAGTTTGATGGCAGTTAAGCCATCATTAGCTCTTCATCATCATCATTAGTAGTAACAAACCTTGATTAAAAATATAAATAATCATTAAGCATAATGATCATGGTTAAGTAATTTTAACCCATGGTTTATTAGATGTTAATCCTTACGAATAATTAGTCACGATCAATGTTAATTAATTAAAATTAGTGCTAATAAAGACTCATTAGAAAAACCATGGATTTCGTGATAAGCTTGGACGAAATATGAGCAAAAAACATGGGTTGTGAAACCAAGGTATTACAGGAAATCATGGTTTTAGCAAAATCAAGGGTGAAAATCATGGATTCTAAACCATGATTTTCAGGGATTGGGAGCCTATAAATACCTCCACCCATTAATTCTCTTCAAGTTCAATCCATCCATGACAATCCTCAGGACTAGGGTTAAAAGGTTGAAAGAAGGGGAGGTAGGCAGGACAGAAGCGCTAACGAAGCTCTACCGATAAGAAGAGTAGAAAGAGGATGGTGCGCTCCTCTCCTCGACGACTTCGAGTAGGTAGTGAGTCTTTCTTGATCTAGATTTTCGAGATTTTTCAAAGATCATTTCCTTTCCTATGTTAGTATCAGCATATAAGGGAGATATCTGAGCATAGCCCTGCTTGGGAGCAGGCAGTTGTACCATCAACGAAATGCTACACTCACCCATGAAATGAGACTCTCATCCATGAAATGAGACTAGTTGATTCTTTGTCGTATGCTGATAGTGTTGTTATATGATGTAGAAATCTGAGTAACGCCCTACCTAGGTGCAGGCAGTTGGTTTGTTGATGAACGCATGCATCACCCACCCATGATGCGAGGTGTACCGGTTACGCTTCACTTCTTCTTTTGATTCGTTATTTCGAGTCTTGTGTTGTTCGAGTATCATTTTATAAGAATAAACTATATCGAGTTTTTCTTTGGACTATAACCGGATGTAAGGGGAAATTCTGCCGAAAGATTCCTCAGAATATCTTCTGACATAAGGGGAAACTCTGTTGAAGTATTCCCTAAAATATCTTTCGATATAAAGGGAAGATCTGTCGATTTTTTTTAGAAATATCTTTAGATATAAGGGAAATCCCTGCCAAATTTTCATCGGAATATCACCCGATATAATGGGAGAGTCTATCAAAATTTTGAGAGAATTCATGTTCTTCACATTCTTCGTTCATTCTTCACCTTCTTCGTTAGTTCTTCGTGTTCTTATCATTCTTTATATATAAATGGAACTTAATCATTTCAAGGACTAATAAGCCTCTAGTTTAACATGAATCAAGGTAGATTGGTCCCATAGAGAAGTTAACACGATCAGGTAATGAAGTCTAGATCTTGTTGATGGATTTTCAAGTTAAACTAGATAAAATTAATGTTTATTATGAAGAATGTTCACATGCTTACTTCATGATTTACTCTAAAATAATTGCAAAAATATAGTTGATGTAATGAATCAACTATCCTCATAGTTGCCATGATTGGCGTAGACTACTATATAGATATTAGGTTATAATTGATATGGCATAAATGAGATCTAGTTACAATATTCATATGGTCTTTTACGATAAGGATGACTTAGAGTAGATACTACTGGTTGGGCATGCAATATGTAGGTTCTGTATTGGCAGGCCATACCTAGGTGATACACGATTTCCCGAATATTCAGCTGCCATTAAGCGGGTTGACTGACTAAAGATGCGGCTGGAGGTATGTGTTGTTTAATAGTGTCTGAGTCATGATATCATGTATTTAAAGGTACTAGTATATGTGATTAATGGTGAGCATGGTGTTTTAAGCTACCAAGTCCTCGAGGACAGTATGCTTCTTTGATTTTCAGGTTGAGGGTTTGGAATCATGGATAATGAAAAAAAATGAATTGCCAAGCTAGCATTGGAGTATTGGTTGAGATGATGTGCATCGACATAAGCTCACCAGATCAATGCAATCTATAATCCCGAAATGTCCATAGCTTCAGAGTCCATGAGAGGTGAGGTAAACTACATGGACTAATCCACAACGTGGAATATAAGGAATAAAACTTAATATAATGAAAACAAATGAAACTTTCTGATGTAATAAGTTTTGTTAAACTACACTTCTCATTTACTTTTCTCTTCTTCTTTAATTAGCACTTGCTAATCTTTATCGTATGACTTCTGGGAACCCAGTAGGTATCGGTGAGCCATCGCAAGGACCATAGCTAACCAACCAACAATAGTAGCTTCTAGTATAAGGTAGTAGTTATTTTTTTAAATCCTTTTCCTTTAGCTTAATGTCCATGTATTAGAAAATAATAGGACATATTTTCTACATAAGCCTTATTTTGTGAATGGAATAAAACTGTGAGATTCTCTCTATGTAGTATTTTTTCTGAATGTTAGCTATTATTATTGGATAAAGTTATTGCTGAGTAACTAGATCCTGTAAATGGGAGGATCCGATGACATGGAACTTGGGTCGTGATAGATTAGAATCAGAGCCTGGTTACTCCAGTAGCTTTTTCATTAATTAACAATTATTAGTTGTATTCAGAATCTAAAGATATGTTAAGATTTTTTGATCTTAAAACTGACTGTAAAATTATTATCATTTAAAATTAGTGTCCCTAATGTACATCATGTTAGGTAACAATAAGAACCAATCGATTGCCTCGATTCATCTAAGGATCATAGCAGTTCAAAACATGGCTAAGTAAATCATTGCGATGATGGCAACACTCCAAGAGATGGGATAAAGGCATCATATATTAGAGCGAAAACTCGATGCCCAGGCTGAGAGACTTGAGGCATCTAAACCTATGGATGCTATGGTTGAGGGTTCTATTTACTTTTCCAAGGAAGATTACATTTCCAAGGAAGAATCTAGTTACCATCCCTCCACTGAGTTTGCTTCTACCCAGTGTTGAAGTGCACTTGGTCTACTATACCTAACAAGATATGCTAGTAATCGCTGCGGTTAATAGGCGTACAATCAAATAACAATCAAGCCACAATTAGGTGAAACATCAAAGTGCATGTGGGTCAAAATTTATTATAACTCTACATAAATATGTATAGGCATAATTATGGTAGGGTGTCGACCATTGGGAAGAAAAACAGGGGTAGTAAACTATTATTAGTTATTGTTAATTAATAATAAAATTTTGATTTTTTAATCTTTTTCTGGTTTTATGTGGGTATTTAATTACACTAATTTTTTATGTTTTTAATGTTTTATATTTTTAATTTTAATTACACAAAATTTTAATTCCTTTTTTTTAAATAAAGCAATTACTAATATAGATATATGTACAAATATTAAATATAATATATAGATAATATATTCTTTGAAATAAGTCAAATAAAGTTAAAATATAGCTGTGAGAAGAAAATAAAGTTATCACTGTTCTCTGTGATAAGAAAATTCTTTAAAAATTAAAGGAAAGTTTTACAAAGCAGCCATGAGACCTGCTATGCTTTATGGTTCTGAATGTTGGCCTGTAAACCATAATCATGCGCAAAGAATGAATGTAGCAGAAATGAAAATGTTAAGGTGGATGTATGGACACACACGTAAAGATCGGATTCAGAATGATGTAATCAGAAAGAAAGTTGGTGTAGCTCCGATCGAGGATAAGAAAATAAGTCAAATAAAGTTATCACTGTTCTCTGTGATAAGAAAATTCTTTTAAAAATTAAAGGAAAGTTTTACAAAGCAGCCGTGAGACCTGCTATGCTTTATGGTTCTGAATGTTGGCCTGTAAACCATAATCATGTGCAAAGAATGAATGTAGCAGAAATGAAAATGTTTAGGTGGATGTGTGGACACACACACGTAAAGATCGGATTCAGAATGATGTAATCAGAAAGAAAGTTGGTGTAGCTCCGATCGAGGATAAGATGCGAGAAAATCGCTTAAGATGGTTTGGACATTTGCAAAGAAGATCAGCTGATGCACCAGTTAGGAGATGCGAGTGTTGGGATGTTGAGCCGGCTAAGAGAGGGCGAGGACGGCCCAAGAAGTGTTGGAAAGAGACCATACGAAGGGATCTCAGTTTTGTGGATATAAGCCCGGGTTTGACTCAAGATAGATATGAATGGAGGCGAAGAATCCATGTAGCTGACCCTACTTAATTGTGGGAAAAGGCTTTGTTGTTGTTGTTGTTGTTGTAAGTCAAATAAAGTTAAAATAAACAAAATAAAATGTTTTTTTTTGTATTTTTTACATTTTTCTCTATTTTTAATTATTTTTAGGAGATTTTTCTAATTTTTATGGATTCCAAAAGTTATATAATACTCAAAACAACGAGTATATTAATTCAACAAACTTGTTTTGGGTTTTACAAATATTTATAAGTCCAAAATAAAACCTAAACTATTTATATATATACTATGTATAATAAATAAAATTTACAAATAGAACTGTATTTTTGGATTTCTCTAGAATTTCTACTAATTTTTATAAGATTTTTAGAATTCTTAGACTTTTAGATTTTATATAATGTATTTTTGTAATGATTTTTTGATATGTGGTAGAAATTACTGTAATCTAGCTAATGTAATTTTTGGAATTTTTGGAGATATATTTGAATTTTTGTGGTTTTTAAAATACTAAATAGGGAAACTATACATGCTTTTGTATTTCTAAATAGGAAAATAGGTTTAAATGCCAAATAAAATTTATGTATGCAAGAACATAGATCCATGACTCTATCCTATTTTCCCACGATTTTTGGCATAATAGAAATATTTAATGCAAATGAAACACAAAAAAAAAATACACAACAGTACATGGACCTATTTGGAGTTAAAATAAACTAAGCATTCATTTGATAACATGTTCTACAAACACTAGGTCATACATGTAAAATAGCCAATGCCTCACATGGGACAACACATGAGGTTGTTTATCTACCTGAACAGAGTGAAGCAGTTTTGTCAATCTACAAGGCAGATAGACAGTTGCAGAAGTGACCTCTCACTAAGCCCAAGTGGCCAAGCAATAGTCAACCCACAACAAGTATGAATCAATCAATCAAAGTAAGTAATGCGGATGGAAATTTATTATAACACTACAATATATGTGTATAGTGAAAAGTATGGTAGGGTTCGAACATGAGAAGCACAGGGTGTAGAAGGTATTATTTAAATGAATAAATAAAGCAAGTGTATAAGTATGTATGCACAATTTCAATCAGTCTATGTGTGTTTTAATTAAATAAAAATAATATACTTTTTTAATTAATTTATTGAAATCTATATTTTTAAATATTTAATTTTTTGATTTTTAATTTCTTTTTAAAAAAATAACTAATGTATATGTAAAAGGATATATATATAAGGGAATAATAAGGACATTATATAGTATATAAATGATATATATGATTATATATATAATAAATATATAAAGATTAGAAAATAATCAAAAGAATAGTCTTTTTTATTTTTTAATGTAATTAAAATATTTATAAGGTATTTATGTAAATACACAATAATATAACTTATGTATAATAATATATAGATATATAGAGGCTGTATAGGGGATATTATATTTAAATATAGATAAACATATTAAAAAATATACAAATAAAAACTTTTTATGTTTTCCAAATATTTTTCCATTTTTATGTATTTTTGGGGAATTTATCATTTTTTTGCAATTTTAAAGTCAGAAATATAAACAAACAGGGACTATTTAATATGAATGAATTGATTTGAAATTTAAAAATAGGAAATGGTCTCACAATCTCTCAAAATCAATTTTCATATGTTGATAATACTATATATATGGATAGAAATTAATATTTTTTATTTTTTAAAAATATTTTGCAAATTTCTTAGGGTTAACAAGGGTTTGCTAAACTTTATAGTTCTTTTCTAGTTTTCTTGTGCTTTTTGGTATGGAGTTAGAAAATGCAAAAATAAATAGTAGCTATGTTATTTGGAATTCTTATAAAATGTTTTATTTTTTGTATTTAAAATCAAACATGGAATAAAAGAACCCCAAATGAATTTTAATAAATATTAGATGCATGCAAAATGACAATTAAAAATGAGGGTTGAATCATGAGTCAACCATATGCGTAGACTTAATTTTTTAGAATTTTTGGATCATAGGAGCTATTTAAAATAAAAAGAAATGCAAAAATAAAAATATAAGCTGCTAGAAGGGGGATATTTGTAAATAAAATAAAAGGTGGGGATGCATGTGCAAAATATCCCAAAATTTTGTACTTAAACTTGACTTTTTAGGACTTGAAACAAATTTCCAGAAATCAGGGGATACGCCTGCAAAATGTCCCCTCATGTGGGGGTCCATGTGAGGTGACCTGCACTGGATTAAACTACAATATTACAAATGCTCAAGGGCATACGTGTAATTATCCCACAACTTTTATATATAATTAAAATTTTACAAGGCTATTTAATAATTACAAAATTGTGAAGGGTGTGTGTGAAATTTACTTATGATCGGGCGCTAGAGAACGGTTGGGAGTGCTCCACATCACCTCCACCTGAAAATGATCTGACTGCTCAGGAGGGCTTCGTTTCACCTCGGCACATATGACAGATATTAGATCTGGAATGGGGATTGGATCGGATGGCTCCTAGGTGATCTCCAAGAACATAAATAACTCGTGCTATGATGACCTTCGATCTCAAATTTCTTCCTAGTTCGAACTCGTATCTTCACGTCAATAAGTGCATCTCCTTCCTGGGAGTCCTCCGTGTGCACAGGTTGTCTTGAATAACTTCTCGGTCCCAACGATGGGGACTTGGGATATCTTCTTCCTAGAGCAACCGGTGAACCTCAAAATGGCTCCAGGTGTGCTGCTTCAGCTCATTACTATACATAAAATAATCTTTGGCTCGAGAATAATGTCTCATCCCAAAAATAACGGCTTGAGCTGCGTAAAATCAGATGGCAGTGAGTCTCAAACGACGGCGGAGGGCGAAGCTATGGGGATTTTGCAGAGAAATATAGGAGATACGATGTGGGATGACCAGATGGGTTGGAGTTAGATGAAACACGGTAGAATCGGCCTAGAGATTGAGCTCTAGGTTTGCACAAAATCTAGATTTTTAACCTAACCTAATGTATTAAATGATAAACTAAGTGCGAAATCAAAATCTAAGCTAAGATTACTACCTAGAAATGGCTGAAAAGGGCCTTAGTTTGGCTCAAAATCCAAATAGACTGAACCACCGACGAAGCTCGTCAGTGATGCAGGATGCACCTTCTCCCTCATTCTTCCATGGTGCAGATCGAGGTGCAACAATCTTGTCACCAATGCAACACCTAAGAACCAATCTGAGGGGCTAAGACCGAGCTAAGAGAGATCAATCCCCGAATTGAGGACGAAGGAGCTCATTTATAGACAGAACGAAGGGCGAAGTTGCAGATCGAATAGAGGATGATTTGAAGCATATTGATGGGATCTGAGAATCATGCATGCATTAAGGATATCCCATCGATAAATGTTGTTCAATGCTCAATGTGAATCGATCATTGAGATTTTTGGAAAAAGTGAAAGTTGAGTGCTTGAGGTAGGTGTCAGAGTAGAGGAGGCGGAGAGGGTAGTTGACTTGGGTCAACTAACATAAGGATAAAATGTTTTAAAAATGAATAATAAATAATAAATGAATTGATTAAGTTTTTTATAAGGTAAAAAATACTTCTAATTTTATGTAGTATTTAATTCATATTTTTATATATTTTTACAAGGTCATTTATTGTAGGTTCATATTTATATGTATAATCATAAGTATATTTACCTATATATTGTGTATTTTATTTTTATTTTGTATTTGTATTTTTTTATTTTATACACATAATTTGTATATTTATAACTTATTTAAATACACTTAAATATATTTTTTATTATATTTTTTTGATACAATATGTACACTTAATTAAATATAGCTACTTATTATATATATACTTAAGAGTAATTCATCTATATATTATAGTATACATATTTACTTTAAGGTATTTTAATGGTTTATTGTAATTTATTTATGTACATATACTATAAATAATATTTACAAAATTATAAAAATTTATAATCATGAAACTTATAAAGGAAAAATAAAATGAATATTTTATTCAGGTCTAATGTACAATCAGGGTCCAAAACCTAACTTTTGCTTCTTGACTCCAAATAAATGAAATCGCCTTCATTAAATAGATAACTAAAAGTTATATACAATTAAATGTGATTTTGATGAATTTTGAGTTCTTATGTAGGAGATAAAAGTTTGAGATGTTTTTGGTTTTAATTCTGCATGTAGAAAGTACAATATGTATTATTTTGATGTGAAATTAATTTTATATTTTTCTATGTATTTTTATCTACAACTTTCATGTATAAAGTTTTATTATTTGAAGTGTAAAAACAATTATATAGAATAGGTGCCAAAATGTAATTATAGATGAATTAAAAATCAGGGTTTTTATGGTGATTTTTGTACAATTCATCTGCCCTATCTCCCCCTACTTTATTCCTTGTCGACAAAGTCATCATGATGACTAGGTCTCGAGGTCTAGGGTCACTCAACACCTATGGTATCTCCTTTTCTTTTTCCTTTCTTCCTTTATTCTTTAGTTTTGGAATTAAATACAATAAATAGACAATATTTTATATATTTGTACAAATTATAGAGTATTTATTTTAATAAATTAATGATATATACATGCATTTAGCTAAGGATTTAAGGTCAAAATGGAAGAATAAAGATGATGAAATGGAGATTCATCACTTGTCAAGGACCTATATGCAATAACCAAAGAGTTCAGGGGTCTACTTACAATTTAACATAATAATTTTATGTGTTAAACTATATTTACTAGACTATATAGGAAATACAAAACACAACGGGGGTTGGGCAGAAATATACTCGTGGGCGTGTTCACTTCTGATCCAATGGTCCGTGTGCGCTCACTTAAGATTATCCAAAGGCTCCTGATGCATACCATTTCGCTTCGATTGGATGACCCACATTAGATCTAGCTCATGTTCTTCATCTGATGGTCAAGGAGAGGCCTTCAAGAATAGGGAAGAATGTCTTCTTCCCTGACCTTCGATCTGGTGTTGCATCTCACTCTAGCCACCTCTCTTGCTCAAGAGAAGGTGCAAAAAATTCCTGGTAGGGTCACACCTCAATTGGGACCTACGGATAGCTTCAGACCTCGTCGAAGGAGGCCTGGAGGCCAGTTTCTTATTTGGACACCTAGCACTCAAAGCATGAATCAAATCACCCCCATGTGGGGTGCTCTAGGCCTCTAGCCAACTTTGGAAGAATGGGGGGTTCGAGGGTGGTTCTCCTCGACCCATGTATTGAAGCTGAATATCAAATGGGAAGAAGGGGTGGAGGTCTTCGACGCTGTGACAGAAGAGGAGATCGGGTTCCACAATTCTTACAAAATTGAGGGGGTATGATGGCTCGAATAGATGGAGAACACGAAGGGGGAGGTGATGAGATGATTAAATGGTTCTGAACAAGAATGTACCATAGTGGACGATGGTCGAAGCCTAGAGCTCTGAAGAACTTCAATATTTGATTTTAATGCAAATAAAGATGAAATGAAATGAATTAAAATGTACGATTTAGCTAGAAATTAAAATACGAAACTGAAAAACCTAAGTTAGCAGCTCTTAACCGATCTTAAGGACATGGGAGAAGAAGACCTGACAGAGCTCGCCGCTGGTGGTCGGATCATCCTCTTCCTCATTATCATCACCTTAGATTGACAAAAGTATGCCTCCTTTCATGAGAGCACCACTCCAACAGGCAATCGAAGGGGTTACAAGGGTTCAAATGAGACAAACTTGATCTGGAGGGGGTGGATGAATTTTTATAGAAGTGACAGAGGAGCTAGCTTCGCTCATGGATGGCATACAAATCAAGGGCGATAGGTGAAATCTAGATGTAGGGCGTGAGATTCCATGATCTGATGAACAACTTTCATGTTGGGCTCAAGGTGATCCGAAGCATGGATTTGGCATGAAAAAACAATGAAGGAGAAGCGTCGCAAGGTCTGACAAGTGCAGGGGGCCTAGGGTCGAGCCGAGGAGGTGTTTATCGGGGTCAACACTCATTGTGCGGTGATTGGTCCACGTCAGGCCACTACAGGGCATAACAGAAAATAAAAATGAAAGATAATTATATATAAAATAATAAATGATGCTATTTAAAAATTTAAAATATGAAAAATATTCATTATTTCTTGAACTATTTTACGGTGTTTTTTATTTATTTTTACAACCTTATTTAATATAGTTTATTATTGTACACTATTCTATATAGGTATATATACTTGTATATTATGTATTTCTATTTTCTTTTGTATTTCTATCCATAAGATCATATTTACATATTTTTAAATATTTAATACATATTTTCATTTTCATGGCAGCTTAATACTTTTTTATGTGTATGAACAATTACATGTATCTACAATATATGTATAATAAGCTTATGTATTTCAATGTATGAATTGTTTTGGGTGTTTCATAAATGTTTTTATTTGTATTTTTATTTTTACTATGTGTTCTAGATAGTATATACAATAATTCAGAAATATAAGGAGATTAAAAATGTAATGAATAAAATAATTGGTTTTATATACAAATGCCCAAGTACAGTAGTACCCCGGAAAAATCAGCTTTTGCATCTTAGCTCCATTTTAAGTGAAACTACGTTCATTTGATAGAAATTTAATTTTAAATATAATGGAGGTGGGTTTGGTTCATTTTGAGTTCATACGAAGAAGATATTGATCAATGAAGTTTTGTGTGAGGCTTTTTCTTAACTTTTATTATGGCCAATATTTTTTGTGCATGATTTATTTTGGCCAATATTGTTCTTATTTTTTATGCATTATTATGTACAAGTTTTATGTTGAACACTTTATTATTTGAATTGTGTATGGTGATAATGAAATAGTATATGATTGGGCTATAGATTTAATATATTGTACATAAAAAAATAGGGTTTCTTTATATTTTTGTATATTATTATACATTATCTCACCCTACTTTATTTATAGTCAACCTAGTCAATATTTTACTTGGTCTTGGGGTTTAGGGTTTGTTAGTATCTTTGATACTTTCTTTATTTTTCTGTTCTTTTCTTTAGTTTTTAATTTTTGGTGTAATTACATGTATTAGTATGCTAATTACATATTAATGTTAGGTTTTAATTCATGCAAGTTAGTGATATTTACATGTATTTTACTAGGGATTTAAAGCGAAAATGGAAGAATAAAGGTGCATGAATGGCCATACACCACCCCCTTATACTTACCTTTGCTAGTCCCTAGAAAACATGTATTAGGAGAATAAATGATGAAAGAGAAATTAAATAAAAGGGAAATAAAGAACTTAGATTATGATTTTTAAACTTGTCTTCATAAAATAAAAGTTTGGAGCTCAGACCTTTGGATTGTTAATTTTAAAGAACCTTATTGAGAGTAGGATTTAAAACACAGCAGCCCTCAAGTTCCACAATCCTTTGTTCAGTTCGCCTCGATAGTCAGGCCAGAACAAGTCTTTTCATACACAAACTCTTATGACTAAGAGACTCACTTATATAGTGTATGTGAAATGTAGCTCCCTACATCTGAAGTGGTAAAGAAACAATCTTCCTCAGCAAGGAAACCTTAATTCCCCAATCTAGCTACTCTTTCTCGAGGAGCGGGGTATTTTCTTCTAAGTTCAAGTCCAACCGGCTCAAATAAGAGGAGGTAGATAAAAAGAATGGACTATGACCAATATGGCCACATATCCTTTGGAGCTTGGCCAGAGTAGCAAAGTCTCTAGCTGTAGGTAACCTTGTAACTTTGACATTGAAGCATAGGCCTTTCTTATTGATACATAACTCCAACGGAATCGACTTTTCATTGAATTTTTGGCCATCTAACTTTTTTGGAGTCTTCATTTCATACTTCTGTTTTATATATATGCATATTAATAATCCCTAAAAAACCCTATGTTAATTGTGTTGAATTGTTATTGTACTCGGGTGATCAGAATCAATCAGAAATTAACCACACAAATAAATCAATCAAGTTAAAGTGAATGTGGTTATATGTATTTTTAACCTGAGCAAACCCCAAGGTCAGCTCAAGGTGGCAAAGGAACAACTTAGGGTTCAAATTATCCAACTTAATGCAAGATTTTCAAGAGAGGATTTTTTGGTACTTTTTATGCAATATGAACGTAAATACAAAATGTGATTGAATTATGTTCTTAGGCAAAACAATGAACTTAGTCTAATTATTTTTAATTCAAAATCAGATCAAATTAGGCAAGTGATATTTTTCATATGAACCTAATTCACTAATACTTCGTATTTCTAAGGGTTAAAAGGCAATAACGAAAAATGAATGATTTTTAGTATTTTTATGTAATTTTGTGAATAAACAAAATGCAAAGTTAATGAAACTTGGATAAAATCTCAAATATGATGAGATGAGGTTGCATTGATTTTTTTATATAATTTTGTAATGATATTTGATTTTTTTATGAATTTTATACTGAAATAGAGTGAATGTTGCAATTCATTCTTTTCAAATCCGCACCAACAAATTATCTGGAACTAATTATCTCAAATAGTATTTTAATTTGCACTCCAAGAGATTTAAAAATTTGTTAAAATGATGTGTGTGTATTAAACTAAAAATCAATTACAAATCACACTCAACAATTTATTTCATGCACGAAACCAATGTCACTATTATACGAGCAGACGTTAAAGCACAAGTAAATACCCAATCTCTGATTTTTGAAGAATTTTTGGATCAAGGTATAATTGCATGTGAATTTCAGAGTAAAATTTTTTGGTAAATCAATAAAGAGTCACAAAATTATAAACCAAATATGTTCCGATAGAGAGTTTAATGACTAACATGTAAATTTGTTTTGGAAAAATGATAATGTTTTAATATCCAAAATAAACCATAAACATAGTCTATTCGCAAATAAAATTTAGAGTTCAATTGCTTACAATATGCCTAATGGCACTTTTAGAATTTGGAAAACTTGAGGGATGCTTCTTGAAATTTCTCCAAAGTGAAGAGGGCATTGATGAATCTCCATTTCATCACCTTTATTCTTTCATTTGGCCCATTAAAATCTAGTTAAATGCATGTAAATATCATTATTTTGCACAAATTAACATTCATTATTTATTGTATAAATATTGCATAAAAATACATTGTTGAAAGCCAAAATAAAAGAATAAAAAAAGAAAAAGAATAAAATGTCAAAGGTATTTTATGACCCTAACCTCAAGACCTAGGCATCTTAATGATTGGGTCGACAATGAACAAAGTAGGGGGAGATAAGGGCCAAAAATACAATAAAAATCTCATTCTTTTATTCTTCAATAAGTTCTTTTTGGGACCTATTTTATTTTCTAATTTCTATACCTCAAAAAAGGAACTGTGTAGATGAAAGTTATTGATAATAATATATAGAAAAATACAAAATCGAGTTCACATAAAAATAATATATAGAGTACTTTTTATACACAGAATAAAAAGCCAAAACCCAAACTTCCAGACCCATATCTCCTCTATAAAAGCTCAAATGCATCAAAATCACCTTTGATTGTATATAACTTAATAATATATTTAATGAAGGTGGTTTCACTTTATTTGGAGTTAAGATGTAGAAATTAAGTTTTGGACACTTATCGTATAACTTACCTGAATAAAATATTCATTTTATTTGTTGTTTATTATTTTCATTATTTTATATTTTTGTATTTTTGTAAATATTATTTATAACATATGTACAGATTTAGAATATAATAAATACATAAATAAACAATTAAAATAAAATAAGTATACAAAATACATAGATGAAATACCTATACTTATACTTATATATTATATACCTATATTTATCTAAGTATACAAATCACATCAGAAAAATACTATAAAATTATATTTATGTATAACGAAAAAATTTATAAATATATAAATAAAGAAAATAAAATAATAACATCAAAAATACCAAATAAAAATAAGATACATATAATACAGGTAAATATACATATATAAACCCTAAAAATCAACTTATAATAAATAAACCCATAAAAATAAATAATAATCATATTAAAATATTACAGAAAATAATAAACAATTTTTTATTTTAAAAAATATCAATAAAATCATTTATTAATTTATTTTAATTTATTTGTGACTTTCACTTCAGTTTTGTCTTTTTGCAGACTAATCAGGCCACACCATCCGTTGACCTGGGTCAACTACTCTGGCCCAGGCTTGGACTCATCAGAACCTCACCTCTAAACTATCTTCCTCGATTTTTCGTGAAGGTTCCTTTCACTATTTTGAGTCGAGATCATCTTGACTTTTCCTCCTCATTCATCCTCCATTCACGCTACTAGCACTCCTTGGAGGACGCGCCTCTCCATCGAGCGCCATTCCTCGATGTAGTCTCCCATGTATAAAGCATCACCTCCGAGCTACCTTTACTCTTTGATCCTTCTTCCACCCCTAAACCCTAAATTTGAGCCTTGATTCTTACTCCTGGTGACATCAGGGACTTGATCGACTCCTTAGGTGTTGGTCTAGGCGTTGAATCGAAGAGGTCCAATCTTCTCTACCACCTCTGCTGCAAGCTTTGCAAGTAGCGATTCCAGGCATGCTTTTCTTTGCATTTTAGATTCACAACAGTAACATTAGCAAGTTTAGCCCTCTGTTTCTTAAAATTTCATTTAATTTTGCGTGCTTTCCCCTTCTATATGATGCTGGAGCTCGAGCTCCGCTACCCTGTTCCGTCCCATATCTACCCGCTTCACTTCTCTTTCACCCACACTTTCTTCCCCTTCACCTGATGCACCCCTGACGCACAACCATTCACCATGTTCTTGCACAGAACAAGTGAATTAGTCTCCTTCCACCATCATCACCAGAGACTATCACATCATCCCTATTTCTGACTCACTTCGCCCCAGGAGCTCCCCAGAGCTTTGCTTTTTGTCGTTGACTTGATCCCTGCCATAAATAGAGAGAAAAATTCAACTTTGTAGGGGATTTCGAAGATAAAACAAGGCCTCTAGGTCTGAGACCTCACTGGAGTTCATCTCAAGGTCTCCAGACATTTTTGAAGGATCCACGAGCTGTGGAACACCTCCAGGAATCCATTGTGCCACTTCGCAGCATCTGAGAGGGTTTGGAGTGGGAGAATCACAAGATCGAAGCATGAGAAGGATGGTATTCTTCCCTGTTCTTCATGGATAGTAGTAGCCATCGGATCGAGGGGAGCCACCAGTTGTAACCTCTGTTGTTGGATCAAGCCCTTGTTCAGCCTCAGATCAGCACCAAGATCAAATCAGGACCACTCATCCACAAAGCGGTATTACGCATTATGGGCCTGCTACGTGTATAAGTGGGATCATCCACTTCATCCAGCCACGAATCATTGGTGGTAAATTGTATCCCATACCCCCGTTTTTTGTTTACTTTATTTTTAATCATGTAAAATATTCTAAAAACGTTATATTTCTGGATAATTGGCATGGGAAACCTTGTACTTGATTCATATTGCATATTGGTCCAGTCCGCACCACCTCACGTGCGGTCCCATATGAGGTGGCAATTTTGCAGGGATACCCTCGCAGGTATTTGTATTTCATTTTGGTCCATAAATTTTTACTAGGAGTTATAAAACTTTATGATATTTATACTTTAGCCCTCACCTTTATTTTTATTTGCATTTATGCCCCTGCTAATTCATTAAGTTTTTTGCAAGTTTTCTATTTATTAAATATATCATCCGTGCTCCAAAAATTCTCAAAACATAGGGTTTAGTGCATGCTTGCTTGTAGATTCATGCTATATTTTTGCATTTTGATTCTAGGCCCTTTATATATTTGTTAAAAAATCAAAAGAGCATGTTTTTATCCATGATTGAATTATAAAATGCCAAAACATCTAAAAATATTTCGAAAAAATGCCCAGAAAATGTATTTTGTCTATTGTATTTTCTAACTCCAGACCAAAAATCCCTAAAAATAGGAAAAAAGACTAAAAATTAAAAAGCTCCAAATCTAGTTAAAAAAGATAAAAAATTCCCAAAAATACCAAAAATATTTATTTCTGTTATATATTTTTTATATCATTATTTATATATTAAAATTAATTTGGAAAATTTTGAACATTTTTTCTATTTTTAAAGTCCAAATTAATTTGACCAATTTATTAAATCCCTATTTTGGGATATTTTTTAGTTTTAAATATATAAAAATTGGATAAATTATCTAAAAAACTATGAAAATGGTTGAAAAATATTTAAATCCCAAAAACATTTTATTTCCTAGATTTTGATTATTTTTAGTAGTATTTATAATTATATTATCATATGTTGTATATATAGCCTTATATATTCTTATTATACATTTAAAAAGAAAAAGAAATTAAAAATCAGAAAATTTAAAAAGAAAAAATATATAAAATAAAAACATATAAAAAATATAAAATTAAAATCCAATAAAAATACAAAATTTAAAACCTACAAAAATATCTATTGGTTAAGTTTTTGAAAGATAATTTTGTGTGTTGACTTTCTATATCATTTTCTCTACATCTTTGTTTCCTGAGTTCGACCCCTACATATTTGTTATTATACATCTTTAGTAGGGTATAATAAATTTTATCCCAATATGATTAATTGCTTAATTATTATGTATGGGTTAATTTTTCTTTGGTCATGAGTATTGAGAAGTCTCCTCAACGATAGTGAGTCTGGTCTAATTTTGTCAGACCAATATTAGTGGCTCTGATTCATGTGTTCAATAGGCATGCATGTGATGCTCCTGAAGGATCTTCTTATTTGTTTTCTCTTCTCCATGCGGTCAGATGCACGGACGACAATGTGTTGCTAGATCGAGATGACTGTATGACTAAAGCTCACACCAAGAAGGTGGGTGCGATGGAGTTGTTGAAGGTGATGAGCATGTGTGAACTACCACAGGAAGTTGCTACGTGCATTTGTGGGTGTTGTGAAGTGAGAAGAAGAAGAGGGGAGAGGGAAGAAGAATAAGAAGAGAAGAAGAAGAGACGAGAGGAAATAAGAATAAGAAGACGAGAGGAAGGGGTATAGGAAGAGAGAGGAGAGGGAACATGTGGTGGTTCACTCACAAAAACAATTCCCCTGTTGCAAACATGGGATTCCCATGCATTTATTTAATGACTACATATTTTGTATTAATTGATTGATGAAATTTCAGCCAAAAAATAAATAAATAAAAATCACCATTAGTTCCACGATGGTGATTTATCTGTTGAAGTGTAAAATTCTGGCTATTTGATAGATGAATGAAGGAGGAATAAGGAGAGAGAAAATATTAGGAGTAAGAAGAATAAGAACAATAGAGGAAGAAGAAGAATAAGAACAAGGAAGAAGAAGAAGGGAGGTTACCTGCATAGGATGGAAAAAGTGCTTGTTCCAAGAGAAGCTTGAATCTCTCTGGTTGTCGCTTAACATCGTAGCGAGACAGAGCTCGAGCAATGGCTGATGGGCACGCTACAACAAGGATTTGAGCCCTTAGATCTCACCGGAGTTTGAAGGCACGTCGTCGCTTGATAAAAGGTAGAGACTCTCGCTATCACTGGGAACCCTAGTCCAGAGCTCTGTCCTTGGTCTCATAAGATGGCGTATGAGAGGGGTGGAGTCTCAACTATTCGATCGGCCAAGATCGAAGACCAAAATGAGTCCAAGTGGCGAGTTTATAACAAAAGAAGTAATAAAATAAAATAAAATGAAAATGAAAATATATGGGTTGTTGTATGAAGCACCATTCATCTAATGACCCAAATAAGAGTGCGGATGAAGAGTTTAATTGGGAGACACGTGGAGGCTTTAGGAGCTGCCACGTCTCGCTCCCACATATAAGAATAAAAATTGAATGAAAAATCAAAATAAAATAGTAAATGATGTCAAATCACAATGTGGTCTTCATAAAAGTTGTTCATCTTGACGAGATCTACAACTTTTGTAAGAAACCAAAATTAAAAGAAGTCGTCTATACAAAAGATGTTTTTGATGGTCTTCTATGCACATGGAATACATTATTTTAAGGTTTTAACATTTTTATGATTTATAAATAAGATAAAATTCATAATAAAAGCAAATAAAATTTAAAATGAGCACATATATCGTAATCTTTTTTTTTATAATTAAGAGAATAAAGGAATAAAAGAAGAGTGACTTATATACAAATTATATACACGAGCTCAAAACGATTCATTTCTTTGATTTTTAACTCAGTTTATATTTGTATTCTGCATATTTTATTAAAACATAAATAAAATAAAATAAATGAAAATAAATAAATTAACAAGATTATTTTTGTACATAAAATAATATGATCAAAATCAAATAATATATACAATATGCAATAAAGTCCCAAAATCCAAGTTTTACATATGAACTTTGATTCCTTTGATTTTGATCTTGTTTCGTAGATAAATGAATGTTATT
This sequence comes from Ottelia alismoides, assembly GCA_037367405.1. Lineage (NCBI taxonomy): Eukaryota > Viridiplantae > Streptophyta > Magnoliopsida > Alismatales > Hydrocharitaceae > Ottelia > Ottelia alismoides. Next base: position 233,130 of record JAZKJV010006982.1, on the reverse strand, counting down.
AATTCAAAAGTGATTAGGAGGTCATAGGAGACTGTATGCAAGAGATATTGGACTTTGTGGCTTTTATCTCAAAATGAGGCTTGGTTTTATTTGTCAAAGTACAAGTTAGTATTTTTATAGTATTTGTTCTTTATTAATGTTAGTAATGTAAACATAATAGAGTTGATTTTGCTTTATTTGGAGTTAGTATAAAATAACTAAAAATAAGGGAGTTTTATTAGTATACAGTGATAAGATAGACAAAAAATATGGCTTCTTGTTTATGCAATTTTGAATGCTAAAATATGAAAATTATTTAAACATACATGAATGCTAATAATGCAAATTGAATGAATAAATACCATTAATTACTTGGGAACAAAGCTCTACATTCATCTTTTAGAGTGATGAATCACAGATTCATCAACCCCATATACTTAAACCTTGATCGTCCTCGAGCAACTAAAATGAATGCATAAGTGAAATGATATTGGGTTCTATACCAAGGTCATGAATAAAAGGTGAAAATGAGCTTGACTTGACCTTTAGATTAATAGTGTGGTGGAACTCCTTATTAGAATTAGGAATTTAGAAATAAAAACCCTAAGTTGTGCAAGTCAACATCCAAGTCCGACTAAGAAGTCATCTTAGATCAACCCGTCCCAAAGCATTCCAAATTGAATAACTATTTCTCGTGTGTAAAAGAGTGTTAGGTCTTTCCATCCAATCCTTTGTACTACGATGCAATCTCCTCCTCAAGTAACTCATCATCGAGGAGTCAGGTATTTCCTTCTAAATTCAGGAACATGCTAGTTCACAACGAATATAGGGAGAAGTCTTGAATAAGGGGAAAGAACTGGAGGGTCACCAGTATAGTCAACTCTCATGTGAAGCTTGGATAGTATAGCCACATCTCCTCCAAGATCTGCTGGCTATCTGAAGCTTGAACCATTGTGGTCAAATAATATTTTTTGGAATTGGCTTCTATTTGGTAGGAATTTATGTCACTCTCCATTGATCTTTTATGCCTTGATAAATATAGAATCTTTTATTATGCTCATGTTTTGGGTCTTAGAAAAATGTGCTAGTAGTCCATCCCTCATCTAAAGCTTTATTTTAACCCGTTACTCTGATCTTTAGTTGTCCACGCTACTAAAGAAAAAAATGCACAGTCTTCCCACACCTTGTCTGAGTTAAGTACGCGGTGTAGAGTACAGATTAGTTCCCTACCCAAGTGTCTACTAAGAAATGAGGCGACCAGTTTAGACACCTAAGAGTCAAAATCTAAACATTGTCATGTCAAACTTGAAGAATTACGTCTAAGACTTGAAGTTTCTAAAATCCACGTCTCAATGAAGTTCCTTTGAAATTAAGTAACTTAAGGTCAAGGTCACGTCCACCCTCGATTTTCACTCATGACTTTATTCACAACCTGTTGACTTTTCACTTAGCATATGCATGATATGCTAATGAAATGCAAAATGCAAATGAGTGAAGTGTAAGTTTTTTTATGTAGAAATGAATGAAAAGCTATTTTTATTTGACAACTTTTTTATACCTCAATTTTATAATAATTTACAACATAAGTATTATTTATAAGAGTTTTACACCTATTTTAAAAAAGTATTATTTACACAACCTTATACAAAATATACAACTTGTATATAATATACACACTATACAATCTTACATATTTTTATATATTGCACATACTCTACTCTTTTTTACAAATTTTACAAAGTAGTTACCCATCATGTATTTATTGAATATTATACACATAAAATACATGAAAGTACAAGCTATGAGTAAAGTATATATTTGATATATACACATGCCCCTATACTTAGCGTGCGATATGTCCTCAAAGCACAAAAGACAAGGAAGAGACATAGATTATGCTAATCATAAGAGAGTGAACAGAATAAAAGTATATAAGTCGACTTGACCCCCTCTTAGGCTCTGGTTAGTCTAAGTGTAGAAGAGAGAACAAAATAGGGCGGTAGAGGTCAAGAGGAGAATGAATGAATGAATGGATGGATATACAAGGCAGGCATCAGCCCTCCTATACTTAGGCACTAGTCAACCTAAGTATGAAAATGCATGAGTGGGGATGCGATGAGATCTTGAGAATGTATAGAGAAAAATGAAAAAGAAAAGAAAGAGCAACTCAGGTCACTCACCACCCTATACTTAGAATCTATTCATCCTAAGTATAGCCACAAAATAAAAATTATACGGAACTGGGGTGAGTGATGCGAATCATGGGAGAGGGAGGGAACTTAAAAAAACTATACAAGATGGGGTGAGAATACACATGGAATCAAGAAATTTTGTGAAGGGCATTCTTGTGAAAACAGAGAGGGAAGATGAATTGTGGTCCAGTGTCATTGTGGGATTAATCCCTAGAAGAATAATAGTGAAGAGGATGGAATGTACAACGACGATCGACACAGGGTTGCTTGCTCGAGTAGTGTTGAATGACAACCTTACTATACCCATTTATGATGACTACATATTGGAATTCAAAGAGGAATCCTCAGTGGAGACAATCATAGTCGATTTTCTAGAACCTGAAGTATGGAGAGGATGATGAGGATGGCACGCCTTGAGGGGTTCAAGGTAATGCCTCAAGGAATCAGTGTTGTTCATCTTCTCACTAGAAAACCAACTAAAAGAAATGACTTCCTTTTTGGAGTGATTTTTGTGAGATGGTTGTCGTCTCTCTGGGTGGTGGTTGTGACAATGTAAGCTTGAGATTCAAATCACCGAAATAATCAAGACATTCGACAAAGTTCGATTTCAAATCAGAAGAATCTTCTGTTTGTGAGTCCTTTATAGGGTCTCTTATGGAGGTCGTGGAGCAAGCATTGGGTAGAATCTCCTTGGTGTGGGAGGTCTCAGTACCATGGGTTGCTCAACAACCGTAAACTTAGGTGTAGCAGAGGGTAGGACTTATCTACCTCTTGACGGTTACGGCTGTCTACAACTTTCTAGGTTACCATAGAGTATCGTGTGTCCTTAAAGAATGGGTGAGGTTGGAGTATTCCCAATGTTGTAAATCTAGATCTTCCTAGTATCGCAATCTATAGTTGCATTAGCAAATGATGAGAACGACTTCTCGAGAATCAATGGAGACTGGGTGAACTCTCCTCGGTGCTCAATGACATTGATCATGAAGTCTACTTGATGTAGAGAACCTTGGAAAGTAATGATGACTAAAATGCTTCCTCTCCATCTTTTTATAGAACAATCAGCCAGCTAAATGATCTCTCTCAATTTCATGATTGGCCCGAGTTTTATCTTGTCAAACACGGATGCCAAGTCATCATAGATTCTGGCATGGGTGAAGGTAGTATCTTCGATTTCACATTCAACCCCAAGCAACTACTTTACTCCGTGGCTCTTGGTCTTTCTCCCCATCACTAAGGAGGTGTCCATAGACACTAGATGTCTCATAATCATCGTCTTCTTATTGCTTAACTACCCTGACATCAATTTACTTCTCACAAATTGTTTGAGGTCGGGAAATATTCTATGGCCTTCATAAAGGGAATCTCTAGAATTAATTACTTAGCAGTCGCTTCCCTAGGGCCAGGGTACAATTGTTTTAGGTCTTTTTCATTTTTAAATTTTGTGATATTTTCTGGTTTTCAACTTTTTTGGTCTTTTTGAGATGTTTAATTTTTCTATATTTTTGATAGGTGAAGGAGGAATAGGAGAATGTACATACTCTACATTGGAGGACAATTAGTTAGTAGAAGAGGGAGGTGGAAAATGACTCCAACTGTACAGATTGTGTGGTTTTCCTAGTGTCCTATATGTTTTCAATGTTGAATCCACTCCTTTAATTTTCTACTTTCATACCTGAGCTGAAAGCAAATGAATTCAATATGTTATCAACATTTTTCAACTTGTCACCAATTGATTCAATCTCTTGAAAAGTCTAGAAATGACATCCTCCAGGAATTTTTCATGATAAATCAAGGGAGAAGTATGCTCAGTTGGAGGATATTGTTGTGAACTTGGGATCTCATACTCAACATACCTAGACTCTGGCATGTAATGTTGGGTCAAGGATAGACCATACGTGTGGCAGATATTGGTCGGAGCCTTATATGATGGAGTCAATAAATAGGGGCGTGTAGATCGATCTCATGGGACCAATCCCCTGCATGTGTAGGCTCTCTGAATGGGTGGTATGAGGGTTGGTCAATGTGATCTTTATCACTAAGGTCAAACAAGTTCAGAAAAATCATAAGGTACATACGACCCATTAGGTTTCCTCTTTTGACCAAGTTGTAGTTGAACTGTCCCAAAATCATATGAGTGAATGGGGTTGATGATTACATTATATATTGGTATAACATGCTTAAATTATGCGAAGAACACCATAATGATTAATTCATATACTCCAAAATCGCATAATTTACATTCTATTTATTATATACACTTAACAAAGAAAATCACCTTAATTACACAAAATCAATGAAATCACCCCATTAATCAACAAGTTCATGGTGACATGATCGGATAAAGTATGTTCGAAATCTCTATTTATATATATGGATTATATGGTGGAATATATTTAATACTAAATTTCCATGAATAAATCATCTACAGTAAAAGAGAAAATGAAAGTGCAATGGATGTAATAATATAGCATCCAACATGATGATTTGGCTTTACAAATTCCATTGATGGTTTGTTGGAAAGAAAAGGGAAGTGTTGAAAGTGAAAAAATCTCCACTCTTTAATACCATGTCTAGAGCCACTCACATACATGCATGTGCCCCCCTATTATTTACTCTCTCTCTCCCATTACTCATGAAAGTAGCCGTCCATATTCTATCTTACCCATGTATCTCCCCCCATGCATGAATGTATTTATTATTTTTATCTTTATATGCATGGGGTGCTTCCCTTGAATGCAAGTAACATTCTCTCTTTCCCATGCGTGAATGAATTTATTATTTTGTCTTCATGTGTATGGGATGTGTCCCTTCATTCCAAGCAACATTCATCTATAAAAGGAGGCATGGCACATGAAGGATAGCCCCCCCTTTCTCTCTATTACTTCTCTCTCTCTCTCATGCAGATGAAGGCATAGCCGGCAACAACCCCTTCCCCGTCCTCCTTGCTCTTACGTGTTGCGCGACCAGCAACCTCGCGACCTCCTCCTCCACCTTGCGCGACCAGCAGCTTCTCCGCGTACTTCGGCTCCTTCTCCGTGCAATCCAGTTCCACCTCCCATGCATCCGGCTCCTTCCTCGTGTGGCCTAGCACGTATCCAGCACCTCCCCATGCGGCCGGATCATTGTGCACCCCGTTGGTGTTCCCACCAACTCGCGCGCCCGCCTCCTTGACATCCAGCACCATCATCGTCTCCATTTTAGATTCGCAAGCTCCAATAGAGAAGACTTCTTTCCCATCATTACTTACCTTTTGCATTTTTTCTTTTAGTCGTTTTATTTAAGTTGAACTTGAAGGAAACAACTCTCATGTTATAAGTTCTCATGTTTTTTTTTATGTTCATTGTTTTGTTCAAGTTGAACTTGGAAGCATTCTTATTTCATAAGGTTCTTTCTCAACTTTAAGTTTCCTTAATATATTGCAAGTTTACCTTCCGTTATTTTGTTTTGAAACATTTCAAATGTCACATTAATTTTTCTATCTTAAATTGCAATTATACCATTGTCTCAATATTTAATTGCACTCATGCCCATGCTTGTTTACTTTGAGTTCTAATAAATATTTTTACCATAGGTTGCATTTACTCTTTAAGATTTCATAATTTTTTCTCTCATTGCCATGGAGTAAGATTTGATTTAAGTTTAAAAGAAGAACAAATATTGCAATTTTGCTTGGTCCCTGTGGATTCGATCCTCTACTTGCCGCATACTTATTGCATACATTCATTGTGCTCGTAGTTGTAACATTATTTGTTTGATTGCGATTTTTCGTGGAACAACAACGACGTGGTAAAATCATCTTTTTAAACCGCGGAAAATCATGTCAACATTTTGGCACCGTTGCCGGTACTAGGCAACATTTGCATTTTTTTCTTTACTTCCAACTTATTTTCCATATTCTAATCCGTGCATTTTTTATTTCAGGTACATGAACACAGAAAAAAAAGAAAAAATGAAGAATCTATGCATTTTTTTTCAAACTTGTAACTTGTTATAAGTAAAAAAAATTGTTCCCCCCTATCTCGAAAAAGCGCACCATCAGCAGGACAAAACATTACGGATTTAGCGCCAGAAGTGCAGGCACTGTGAGCTTTCTTTTTCACTTAAGCATTCTAAGATTTATATTTCGTGCATTTGTTTGCGCATCGAATTAAACTGAAAAAAAATTAAAAAAAGCTCTTGATTGCATCATCTATGTGGTCTTCTTCCTATGATATTCTAATTCAAAGACTACCCAAAATTGTGCTAGATCATATTAAAAAGATAAGCTTGAAAGGCCACCGTAGTGGCCCGAGCAGAAAGCAGGCAAAAATTCCTGAATGCTTGTTTTGATGCACATGTATGACACAAAAATCACGAGCACATAGAACCCTTGGATAGAGATAAAAAATCCCTGGTGCTACGTTGGATTGCAGAGAGAAATCGTAACTCCTCGACGCATTGGGCACATGTTCTTGTGGGAAGAAGCAGATCCTCGATCTGAGTACCGCACTATGGATCCCCCAGCCAGATTAGGACATCGATTTCTCACAATCTTCCACACCCACCTCATCTTTAAGGACTCTAATTTCTCTGAAAACTTTTGTTGAATCACTAAACTAAAATTGAAAAGATAATCGCTCCCGCAGCAATTTTTGTGTGAGTTGGTGAATCAACAACTTGTCTGGTGTTTGTGCTGTGTATGCTATGTCTTAGGTTTCTGAAAAATCCATTGCAACAATCTTTAGATTACGACCTAGTCTGTAAATCCTACCCGTCTCCTTCGACTGAGAAATCTGAAAATTCACCTAGGAGACATGGGAGCAGAGAAACCGAACACCATGGACCACATCTTCAAACATCTACAACTTTTGAGAGAAGAAAATGCGACAATCCGATATACCATAGCTCCTCTCATCTGACCACCACCCATCAGCACACGTTATTTCTCTGCAGCAGAGGACACAGTCCATTGGGTCCAAAATCACACCCAGCCCAAACAGCTGATTGATCCCTTACTGACACAACTAACCTCAGCTGTAGATTTTGATGCTTTGACCCAGGCCATTCAGCAACTGGCTACAACACAACAAAAGTCCAATCAAGCCAATACACTAAGATAGAGACCCAACATACTTGAACGACCGTTCTTGGCCACTGCCAAGGCACATTTTGACTGTGAAAATGAGAGAGTGTAATTGAAAATCAATGATAAAGATATTCCAATGTATCATGTCGCCCCTACTTCTGATGACTCTAAAATTGAGGAATGTGAATGTATAGAGAACTGTGCTATTCTTTATGATTTTGCCCCTGTCCATCTTTCCAAAGACCCTCTGGAGTTTAGTCTAAATACCTCACAACTCACTCATAAGGACATATCTCTTCTTGACTCTGCACTTGAAGCCCCACCATGTCCTCTCACTGGTCGGAAAATTTTTGAATTAGATGAAGCCTGGGAAACACTAAATACTGATTTCAAATTAACTTCAGCCCTGGGTATGCCAAAGATGAAGACATGTTTTGATGATAGCATTAATCCTTCCTCAGACGATTTTGAAAGTTATGAACCTCGGTGTATTAATGACATTGATTGGTGTGAGACAAAAGTTGAAATTGAGGATGGCACTTATGTTGAGTTGGAAGAAGAAATAGAAGGAGATATACCATTTGATGTTGATTCCGGATGTGATTTTTCAATTAAGGAAAGTGCAGATTTTGAGTTGGAATCTAAGGACATATCAGACAATGAGTTGACTTCTTCATGTATCAAAACTTCTTTCCAACCAACACATGATGATATGCTGAAGATTTTTTGTGATGACTCGTTCAAAGATGAAATTTCCAATTCCATTACCCCACCACAAGGAAAGAAGATCAAATCAATTCAGTCGATGACTATATGGATACATCTTCTACTACCGAGTCTGATCAGAGTGATTTTTTATTCTCTGATCCTTTTTGGGATGATACCGAGGAACTACTCAAAACATTCGAAATCATCCATTAGCCACTATTCTCCCGCTCCTGGCCTCTGAATCTCCTAATCATATGTCTTGGAAAGAATCGTCTTTGTGGCTCAAGAAGAGAACTGAAATGAAATTCACAATAGATGCCACTGAGGATAGCCATAATGATTATTTGAGGGAAAATGATGATTTATCATAATATACAGAGGACATCATGGAGGAATCAATTCTTGATCATGTAGAGCTCGACTTCAATACAACATATCTAGTCCATGAGCCCTTCACCAGTCCACCCATTTCCCTCCCATCACATCCAATCCAAGATCAAACTGATTTATCTCTCATTCCGATTCATCAACCAATTAATGTCTTCACCATATTAATGAGAGCACACATTTATCAAATTCATCAACCGCACTCTCACATCTGGGTCAGGATATCTGTATCTTATCAAGAGTTTCATTTGGGTTTTCTGAATACAGCTTCTGCATTCACACGCAACACCGGATACTCTTGATAAGCTGAATCGTCGAGTTGGCACGTTAAACCAACAACATTTTGTGGGCCCACAGCCATAGGTATCTTTTCCTTTTTTTGTATCCTTCTCTTTCCTCTTTGCATTAGATAAGTATGGGGGTCTACCTCCACACTTTACGAGAAAAAAACAAAAACAAGAAAAAAAAACAAAAAATACTTTTCACAATCGCTCACCCCTTCTTTTGGTCCTCCTATTACACCTTGTTTTCGCCATGCGGACATGGCTTCTGATAAGTATGGGGGGTATGTCTGCATAATTTTCAAAATTGCATACTTTTCAAAACATCAAAAAGAAACATCAAAAATTTTGTAAAATTTCCCCTAAAAAATATATTTTCAAAAAGCAAGAAAACCACCAAAAATACGTCCTTCCTAGTTTTATCCTATCTTTTGAGAAATCAGCTCTTCATTGCATAGATCATATATTGAGGTCAAGTTGACCCTAATCCATTTAACTTCATCAGAATTTCACTAGGCATGAGTTTTTAAGCTTTCTTCAGGTCCATATGGACTTTATTCTCTCAGTTCCACTAACTCTACTGGTGAATGAACTTCTGTATCTAACTAGATCACCTGAGCAACTAGTAGCACTCTTAAACTCTTCAGTGGATATTAAACAACTGCACATTACACTTAGCTTGATTGAGTTGAGTTTACGAGATACAATTACAATCTATTTAAGGTGAGGAGTTGTCCTCTTGGTTGCGCCAATGCCTGAACCTTGTCTATAGTCAGTGAAGGAACTTGACTCAGGGGCAACATGATCTCTCTAGTCTATGTATGTCAGCAAATAAGCCAGTATTGTGCCTCCAAAGTCAATATTAAGCCGATACTACCTTTGATACCAAACCCAAGACAAAAACACCACAAAAAGGCATATCACAATACAAAAGAATGCCAAAAAACCCACCAATCATGCAAAGATATGTAAAGCAGAAGCAATGAAAGAAGACCACCAAATAATCCCTCTCCACCAACAAAGCCGTGGTAGCAGCCCAATGATGCTACCTAAATTCTTAAAAGAGGCCCAAAGAGGCCCAGGGTTATGCTCTGCAAAAGGAAAAAATGAGAGCAACGGACCAAAGCGGTCTACGAAAAACCGCGAAAATTAAGTCCCATTCTCCAATGAGTTATGACCTATTTTTTATGCTGACATACATGGGTAAAAAGAGAATATGCCTAAATTCATGTGAGGAGTGAGGCCATATGTGTAGGTAATCATTCAGTACCTTGATAGATTGTGTTGTTAGCTCGTTCTCTTGACTCACAAAAGTTAAAACATCACTAACATTGTTTATATCAATTCAAAGTCAAAGAGAATACTTGTTTCTTGGGGATGAGCTGACCTGATTGACCTTCTGAAATCATGTCTGATTTTGTTGGAACTGATAGGCTGTTGAAACTACAAAACTCAAGTCAAGTCGACTATTCAAGAAAATCATTAATCTATGGGTCAACTCTACTGAAGTTTGTGTATTTGTGTGGATAGGATATGAAAACTAAAGACTTTGTGGGTATGTCTGCTGTAAACCCTCACCCCACCTATCTTTGCTATTCTCCTTATCCTTCATTATTTCTTATCTTATTCTTGCTCGGGACTAGCAAGATTTAAGTATGGGGGTGTGATGATTACATTATATATTGGTATAACATGCTTAAATTATGCGAAGAACACCATAATGATTAATTCATATACTCAAAAATCGCATAATTTACATTCTATTTATTACATACACTTAACAGAGAAAATCACCTTACTTACACAGAATTAATGAAATCACCCCATTAATCAACAAGTTCATGGTGACATGATCGGATAAAGTATGTTCGAAATCTCTATTTACATATATGGATTATATGGTGGAATATATTTAATACCAAATTTCCATGAATAAATCATCTACAGTAAAAGAGAAAATGAAAGTGCAATGGATGTAATAATATAGCATCCAACATGATGATTTGGCTTTACAAATTCCATTGATAGTTTGTTGGAAAGAAAAGGGAAGTGTTGAAAGTGAAAAATCTCCACTCTTTAATACCATGTCTAGAGCCACTCACATACATGCATGTGCCCCCTCATTATTTACTCTCTCTCTCTCTCCCATTACTCATGAAAGTAGCCGTCCATATTCTATCTTGCCAATGTATCTCCCCCATGCATGTATGAATTTATTGTTTTTGTCTTTATATGCATGGGGTGATTCCCTTAAATGCAAGTAACATTATTCTCTCTTTCCCATGCATGAATGAATTTATTATTTTATCTTCATGTGTATGGGATGTGTCCCTTCATTCCAAGCAACATTCATCTATAAAAGGAGGCATGGCACATGAAGGATAGCCCCCCCCCTCCCTTCTCTCTGTTACTTCTCTCTCTCTTTCTCATGCAGATGAAGGCATAGCCGACAACAGCCCCTTCCCCGTCCTCCTTGCTCTTACGTGTTACGCGACCAGCAACCTCGTGGCCTCCTCCTCCACCTTGCGCGACCAGCAGCTTCTCCGCGTACTTCGGCTCCTTCTCTGTGCAATCTGGTTCCACCTCCCATGCATCCAGCTCCTTCATCGTGTGGCCTAGTGAAGGATATGGAGAAATCCTCAAGCACATCACGGAAGTGTGATCGTCGTATCGGATACGACGAAGAACGACTAGTCGCACTAGTTGTTCGGTGCAGCGGAATTTAAAAAATTTATTCGATGAAACCACATGATCCAAGAACCATTCTCGGATCGTTTCATCTAAAACCACAACAAGTATAATGCAATACCTCTTGAAGCGTGGTTGATCGAGTCTCTAAGAGAAGAGACCTCCTGTCTCAAGTCCGATCGTCGGAGAGATCGCTTGCGAGCGCGGGGATGAACCGCGGTGTCCTCGCAATCCAAGATGTTGATCCAAGCGCGGTTGCTCCTGATCTCGACACACGAGATCGCACGTCTCCTTCGCGAGTGCAGCACTCCAAGTAGACGAAGAACCGCAGAGCGTCGAGGCGGCGGCACGAGGGCGCGGGCGACGACGGTTCTCTCCACCAAGGTGGACGGCCACCAAGAAGCAAGGGAGAGAGGGGGCGTCGAGTATGAGAAAGAGAGAGAGAGAGTTTTTCTACAATAGCATGTGTAAAGAGAGAGCCAAGTATGCCTCTCTATTTATAGGGTTTTGGGATCCATGGATCTCAATCCATGTGCCTCATAAAATCAATGGTTGAGATTGATTTATGATAATCCAATGGTCAAGATTGTTGTTGGTAAAAGCCAACAACTTATGATTTAATTTTGATTAAATATATTTGATAAATCAAATATACATTAATACCAAATCAAACCAATCAAATAAGAAGTGAGATAACAATTAAGAGCCTCCTTCCCATTAGGGAGAGGGGGACGGCCACCAAGTCCTAAAGAGAATTGGTGCCGCCCCCCCTCTTCCTTATGGGGAGGGCAATCCCATGGATTACATGGGATTGCATATCTCTTAATTTATCTCTCTACTTATTTTCCCAACAATTTTTATTCACCAAAAATAATTCTCAATTAATTTTGGGAATATTGCAATCTTGACATTGGAATATTGTGAATCACATTCACAACCCAAAACGAAATGTAATTTACATTTTCAATTAATTAGACAATGTGTATCCAATACACATTAATAATTAATCTACTAATATAAATTATATTTAACTCTCTCTAATACATTATAAATCATATTTATAATATATTAGGAATAATTGGATATTACTATCCACATTATTCTTATCCATAATAATTAAATCACATTTAATTATATCGGATAATTTCTCATACATCATGATAATTAAATCACATTTAATTATCAACTTCTCTTTGCTTAGATCTCATGGAATTGTTCTCTAACCATTTAAGAACAATGCTATTTCTCCTCAGATACTTGGAGATAAGGACAGGGCGATTGTATTGTTCCACGTATAGTGACTTGGATATTGAGATCACATCTCATATCCAGATCCCATGGACCTCTCATAGATGCTTGATTAAATCAAGACCGTAAACCTAATCTTCTCATTGCATCTGAATCTCATTCAGATCAATGTCCAGCTCATGGACTAAGATTAGGTCACTTCTCTTATGAGAGGAGTCACTAAAATCCAGACCTGTTTCATCACTCCCTCGGAATGGAAGCGTCATGGTTATACAATCGTTTATGATCAAATCACCCTTCAGGTATTCCTAATACCTGCACATCCTGCATACTGGAAGACTCATGATCATCATGAAGATAAAGATCACTTTTACACTGTCATCTTCATGGTCTGATCATTAAGTTTCTCAATCTTGGTCCTTGGGATATGGTACAGATCATATGCTTTCACAAAGCATATATCTTACCTTCAAATTCATATCATGCTTCTAAAGCATGATGACCATGCATGGAATTTGGTCAATCCCAATACCTCATGAGTGAGCTCATGTCTCCCGGTTCGTAAGTGAACCTGTATGATCCCTTTGAGAGATCATATTACTCATATGCCCTTACATGCACACCAGCTCGCCGGTGTATAGACCTTGATTAGGTCATCAACCTATTGGTCTGCCAAATGTACATGCTCAGACATATAGTAATATATCTGTCTCTGGTCAGAGGATGTTTGCCTGTGATGTGACAGTATTCATCATAGGTCTTTGGTTATCTCGATCTCGTTAAGTCAACTCATTGACTCAACTAATCTGATACCTCCGAATCAATATTCCTATGCAGAGGACCTGCATCAAGAGGTTAATCAGATATCAGTCTAATGAGATGGGATTGCCATCTCCCACTCAGACTGGAGATCACTACTTGTTAATCATTGATGATGCTTGATGAGTCCTCTATCTAACTCCTTAGATATTCATCCAAGCATCAGCCTCTATGATTCAATCATTGAATCAACAGCTGTATGATTATCAAGTTGGCCATGGTACATAACCCTTATTGTACAGAGGGACCTTATAGTGCATTCATTCATTCAATATCAGAAAGGGAGTGAAACAAAACATCAATAACTTTTATTGATAAATCATTTATTACAATAACATTTATTGTAGGAATGGTTCGCCTCGGGCTCACATTGCTAACAATCTCCCACTAGCCCTCAGAACCATTCAGGAACAAGCCTTAAACCCATACTCATTACATGCTGGTCAAAAACCTTCTGCGTTAGAGGTTTGGTAAGAGGATCAGCAACGTTGTCGGCGGAGGCCACCTTGGTGATGATGATGTCACCACGCTTTTGTATCTCCCGAATGATGTGGTATTTCCTTTCTACGTGCTTGCTCTTCTGATGCCATATGGGTTCCTTCGCCTGGGCAATGGCTCCCGTGTTATCACAGAGTAGCGGGATGGGAGTATCAGAGGAAACTACGCCAAGCTCCTGGACGAACTTGCGCAACCACACCGCCTCCTTTGCAGCATCCGATGCGGCAATGTATTCGGCTTCTGTCGTTGAATCTGCTGTAGTGTCCTGCTTCTTGCTTCTCCAGCTCACAGCACCACCGTTCAACAGGAACACAAACCCTGATGTCGACTTTTGATCATCAATATCCGATTGGAAGTCAGAATCTGTATATCCCAAGACTTGGAGATCACCATCTCCATAGACCAAGATGTAATCTTGCGTCCGTCTAAGATATTTGAATATGTTCTTTACTGCATTCCAGTGTTGTTCTCCATAGCAGGATTGGTAACGGCTTACCACTCCCACTGCATGGCAGATATCTGGCCTAGTACACATCATGGCATACATTAAGCTTCCTACGGCCGATGCATAAGGACATCCAGCCATGGCCTTCTTTTCCTCAACAGTTTGAGGAGCCATTCCTTTAGACAGGTGGATACCATGTCTTAAGGGTAGGAATCCTTTCTTGGAACTATCCATACGGAATCGTTCAAGAATCTTCTTAATGTATCCTTGTTGTGACAATCCCAATATCCTCTTCTCTCGGTTTCTGAACAGCTTCAGACCCAAGATGTAAGAGGCTTCTCCAAGATCTTTCATCTCAAAGGTATTGGATAGCCAAATCTTCACACTGGTCATCATCCCTGTATCATTCCCAATGATAAGGATGTCATCTACATAAAGCACTATGAATACAATGGCGCTCCCACTAAGCTTCTTGTACACACAAGGTTCATCAGGATTTTGCACAAAATCATAACTCTTTATGGTTTCGTCAAATCTGATGTTCCAACTACGAGAAGCTTGTTTGAGCCCATAGATGGATTTCTTCAGCTTGCATACTTTGCCATCCTCAGTTATGAAGCCCTGGGGTTGCTCCATGTAGATATCCTCCTCGAGGTATCCATTGAGGAAAGCCGTCTTGACGTCCATCTGCCAGATGTCGTAGTCAAGATATGCAGCTATAGCTAGCAGTGCCCTGATGGATTTAAGCATAGCCACAGGAGAGAACGTCTCATCGTAGTCGATGCCTTCTCTCTGTGTGTAGCCCTTGGCTACGAGCCGTGCCTTGAAAGTCTCTACTTTCCCATCAGGTCCCCTCTTTCTCTTGAAGATCCATTTGCACCCAATGGGTTTTACCCCTTTAGGTGGATCCTCTAGGGTCCATACACCATTCTTATGCATGGAGTCAATCTCTGACTTCATTGCTAGCATCCATCTATCCATGTCATGATCCGCGAGTGCTTCATCAAATGAAGTAGGATCACTGTCAGTTTCACTTGACACATGGAATCCATACCTTTCAGGTGGTGCAACCACCCTCGAACTCCTTCGAAGAGGTATGGGTGTTTCATCTTTATTTATCTCTTCAGTTTCTGGTTCAGGAAGCTCAGAGTCCTCAGGGGACTCAATGAGTTCCTCTACATCACTTTTGTCTTGACCTTTAAGGAAATCATCCTCCAGAAATTTCACATCTCTAGAGACAAAAACCTTTTGGGTCTCAGGGTCATAAAGTTGATATCCAATACCATCTTTAACATACCCAATGAAGTAGCACTCACGAGAGCGAGATTCTAGCTTACTTGCATCCACATTCTTCGCATGGACCAAGCAACCCCAAACCCTCAAGTGATTAACACTAGGTTTGGTTCCATACCAGAGCTCATGAGGAGTCTTAGGTACAAATTTGCTAGGAATCTTATTTAGGATATATATTGCAGTCTCTACTGCATATCCCCAGAAACTAAGTGGTAAATGTGCTTTACTCATCATTGAACGAACCATATCCATGATGGTTCTGTTGCGTCTTTCAGCAACACCATTAAGTTGGGGAGTTCCAGGAGGAGTGAGATTGGAAATAATTCCATTCTCCTTAAGGTATTCCTTAAATTCATCTGATAGGTACTCGCCACCTCGATCAGATCGAATTCGTTTAATCTTCCTATTGGTTTGGTTCTCAACCAAAGCCTTGAACTCTTTGAACTTTTCAAAGGTTTCAGACTTATGACGTAATAGGAAGATAAACCCGTATCGCGAATGGTCATCAATAAACGTCAAATAATATCGATATCCATTTCGAGTCGCGGTACTGAAGGGACCGCATACATCAGTATGTATCAGGTCAATAATACCTTCACATCTTGTAACCTTGTTACGAAAAGGTATCCTGGTCATTTTACCTCGAATACAATGTTCACAGGTAGGTAAAGGCTGTACCTGCAGAAAGTCCAAAGGTCCATCCTTTATCAATCTATTGATCCTATCAACAGATAAATGACCAAGCCTTTGATGCCAAATCATGTTTGAATGATTTATATTGCTCCTGGATCTTTTAGGGTTTTTATTAGTGGCTGTAACATTCATGACATGCTCATTAATGCATAATTCATAGAGTCCTCCAGAAGTCAAAATACCCTCTGCAATATATTTATCATAATGATTTATGACTAATTTATTACAAAATAGGAATGAGTATCCACTTCTAACTAGCTTAGATACAGATATCAAATTCCTTCTGACTTCAGGTACATAAAGACACTCTTTAAGTACTAGGACTCTTCCACTAGATAATGATAGTCTGCAGGTCCCGACGGCGACTGCTGCAACACTTGCATCAGATCCCATCTGGATGACTATCTCCCCTTCCTCAAGCTGTCTAGTTTCCTGAAACAAATGCAACAAATTGCATACATGAACAGAAGCACCGGAATCAACTACCCAACTTCCTTCTCGTCCAACGAGAAAGCTGGTTTCAATGATAAGAGTAGATTTCATACCTGCAGGGGCTTTACCTTTGTCGACCGACTTCAGGTAATCTGGGCAATTACGCTTCCAGTGCCCCGGCTTCTTGCAGTGATGACAGACGTCGGTCTTCTTCGACGCCATTAAAGTGGATGCATTGGAAGATGAGGCAACACCTTGTCCCTTCTTCTTTCTCTTCTGGGCCGGGCCCTTCCGAGAACCTTGCTTCCGACCGCGCTTCCCTTTGACCTGTGCAACCATTGCAGTGCCAGAGGGACCATCTTTCTTCATCACGTCTTCTGCAGACTTTAATGCAGCAAGAAGCCCAGCATTTGTCAGTTCCAGCTTATTCATGTGGAATGACACTACAAAGTTATTGAAAGATTTAGGCAATGACAGCAGAATGAAATCAGCTTGCATGTCTGCATCCATCGTCGCCCCCAGAGTCTCAAGCTCTGACAAGTACCCAAACATTTTGAGCACATGATCGCGGACCGAGGTCCCTTCCTGCATCTTACAGCGAAGAAGATCTTTCATAACATTGTACCGCTGGGTGCGGTTAATGTCACCAAACATTTCCTTCAGATTCTGCATGATATCCTGGCAAGTGCTCATCTCCACATGTTGCTTCTGAAGAACATTGGAGAGAGAACCCAAGATATAGCATCTAGCCAAGACATGATCTTCATCATACTTGTCATTATATGCTTTTTCTTCCTTAGATTTAGGGTTTTCAAGTTTGTTATCATGGAGCACATAACTGATGCGCTCCGCTGAAAGCACAAGCTCCAAATTACGGATCCAATCCGAGTAATTTGGTCCGGTCAGTTGGTTGACCTCCAGAAGCCTATTCAGTGGGTTCATGGCCTTCATTTTCTGAAATTGAGAATGCACTATATTAGAACATATAATCATATATCCAATTTAATTTTATTTGATTAAGGCATTTTAAATCAAATTAGTCTTGCTATGTCAACTATGAAAGTTTATTCCCTTATTCACTTTCAAAGTAGGAGATATACTTACCAATATATCTCAAGCAAGAACTGGGATCTCCTCTTTATCATTGTCATATCCCAATAATATGAGAACCTATGACTCTGATAAAGAGAAGCGGGAACACATTCCGCCTTGCAACTCCAACTTGCATTTCCCAATTCGGTCTTTAATACCCGAGCCCACCACCCCTAAGGTGATGTTGACTCGTCATTAATTGAACCAACCGTCAACAGGAATACAACTCGCTATGCGCAATCCAATATCGCCTCAATAATATGAGGACCCGATATTGGGGTCACTACGCATACGTCCTTACTCTTTCGAGAAGCGACGAGCCTGATCCAAACGGATCATATGTGGGAGCTGTCACTTAGGACAGGCGTCTCCCACATATAATATTTGGCGACGAAACCCTTCGCCTTGACGGGAGACCATGGATGTCACTTATGTGATCCTCCATCTCTTATTCAAATTTAATTAATTTCTATGAATCTCATTCATATAATTAATTCTTCCAAGGGAATTATTAACTCTAATCATATTAGAGTATTTTCAATTGGATATAATTAACTTAATCATATTAAATTAATTATCAATCCAATTTAATCAATCAAACTTAATTTTATGCTTGAATATACATATATGATATTATTCTCAAAGTACGTATTAATTCGAATTTTAATAATTAGAAAAATACATCATAATCCCTCGGACATTATCCCGGCCCTACCCGCTGTCATGGCCAGTACCGACGGGAGTGGGGCGGACCACATACGTTGCAACCCGCTGACCCAGCGATCCCCGACTAGACACCATATCCACCTCGGGAAAGGATAATGCCAAATTGATTACTTTGTACTTGAGATGATCATCGGTTTCTCAACCGAAATTATACCATATAGTAATCAAAACAATTTTGATTTTAAGGAAATTTGCTAGGCAAATTCCCAAGTCCTATTCAAGCAAGAAGTTTGATGATTGTAGTTCCAATTAAGGTTTAGATCAAATCTAATCATTTAATTGGTTGGGGCCAAGTCAATTAGGCAAATAATCATGTTTCAATATTTCACAAATATTTTTCAAGATTATCTCACGAAATTAACAATTAATTTCTCTAATTGACAATCACTTGGTTCTAGATTAGGAAGGCAATTTCAGCAGTGACCCCTACTTACTAAAATTGACATATCTCAATCATATTAAATCCAAATTAAGCAAAGTCAATTTCTAAAGTTTGCTAATTTGATTTAGGACAGAACCTAAGTGATGTTTCATGCATTTCGAGGCAAGTCTAAACAGTAATTAACATTTTAATCACGTTTAGATTCACAGTTCTCGCAACAGTGCATACATGTCCATTAAAACGACCATATCTCGAGCATACGAAATCCGATTTACGCAAACTCAGATCCTATGGTTTCCTTATTTAATGGGGAACATAATACAATTAAAAAATTCGTGATTAAACAATTTAAACAGTGCCGAATTTCTTCACTAAACAGATCTGCGAAATCAAATGCGATGAAAACTTTCGCGACCTAAACGAACCCAAGTCGTCCTTGGTTAACGAATCACTATTCGAAACCATCGACCTAAGGCTCTGATACCACTTGAAGGATATGGAGAAATCCTCAAGCACATCACGGAAGCGTGATCGTCGTATCGGATACGACGAAGAACGACTAGTCGCACTAGTTGTTCGGTGCAGCGGAATTTAAAAAATTTATTCGATGAAACCACATGATCCAAGAACCATTCTCGGATCGTTTCATCTAAAACCACAACAAGTATAATGCAATACCTCTTGAAGCGTGGTTGATCGAGTCTCTAAGAGAAGAGACCTCCTGTCTCAAGTCCGATCGTCGGAGAGATCGCTTGCGAGCGCGGGGATGAACCGTGGTGTCCTCGCAATCCAAGATGTTGATCCAAGCGCGGTTGCTCCTGATCTCGACACACGAGATCGCACGTCTCCTTCGCGAGTGCAGCACTCCAAGTAGACGAAGAACCGCAGAGCGTCGAGGCGGCGGCACGAGGGCGCGGGCGACGACGGTTCTCTCCACCAAGGTGGACGGCCACCAAGAAGCAAGGGAGAGAGGGGGCGTCGAGTATGAGAAAGAGAGAGAGAGAGAGTTTTGCTACAATAGCATGTGTAAAGAGAGAGCCAAGTATGCCTCTCTATTTATAGGGTTTTGGGATCCTTGGATCTCAATCCATGTGCCTCATAAAATCAATGGTTGAGATTGATTTATGATAATCCAATGGTCAAGATTGTTGTTGGTAAAAGCCAACAACTTATGATTTAATTTTGATTAAATATATTTGATAAATCAAATATACATTAATACCAAATCAAACCAATCAAATAAGAAGTTAGATAACAATTAAGAGCCTCCTTCCCATTAGGGAGAGGGGGACGGCCACCAAGTCCTAAAGAGAATTGGTGCCGCCCCCCCTCTTCCTTATGGGGAGGGCAATCCCATGGATTACATGGGATTGCATATCTCTTAATTTATCTCTCTACTTATTTTCCCAACAATTTTTATTCACCAAAAATAATTCTCAATTAATTTTGGGAATATTGCAATCTTGACATTGGAATATTGTGAATCACATTCACAACCCAAAACAAAATGTAATTTACATTTTCAATTAATTAGACAATGTGTATCCAATACACATTAATAATTAATCTACTAATATAAATTATATTTAACTCTCTCTAATACATTATAAATTATATTTATAATATATTAGGAATAATTGGATATTACTATCCACATTATTCTTATCCATAATAATTAAATCACATTTAATTATATCAGATAATTTCTCATACATCATGATAATTAAATCACATTTAATTATCAACTTCTCTTTGCTTAGATCTCATGGAATTGTTCTCAAACCATTTAAGAACAATGCTATTTCTCCTCAGATACTTGGAGATAAGGACAGGGCGATTGTATTGTTCCACGTATAGTGACTTGGATATTGAGATCACATCTCATATCCAGATCCCATGGACCTCTCATAGATGCTTGATTAAATCAAGACCATAAACCTAATCTTCTCATTGCATCTGAATCTCATTCAGATCAATGTCCAGCTCATGGACTAAGATTAGGTCACTTCTCTTATGAGAGGAGTCACTAAAATCCAGACCTGTTTCATCACTCCCTCGGAATGGAAGCGTCATGGTTATACAATCGTTTATGATCAAATCACCCTTCAGGTATTCCTAATACCTGCACATCCTGCATACTGGAAGACTCATGATCATCATGAAGATAAAGATCACTTTTACACTGTCATCTTCATGGTCTGATCATTAAGTTTCTCAATCTTGGTCCTTGGGATATGGTACAGATCATATGCTTTCACAAAGCATATATCTTACCTTCAAATTCATATCATGCTTCTAAAGCATGATGACCATGCATGGAATTTGGTCAATCCCAATACCTCATGAGTGAGCTCATGTCTCCCGGTTCGTAAGTGAACCTGTATGATCCCTTTGAGAGATCATATTACTCATATGCCCTTACATGCACACCAGCTCGCCGGTGTATAGACCTTGATTAGGTCATCAACCTATTGGTCTGCCAAATGTACATGCTCAGACATATAGTAATATATCTGTCTCTGGTCAGAGGATGTTTGCCTGTGATGTGACAGTATTCATCATAGGTCTTTGGTTATCTCGATCTCGTTAAGTCAACTCATTGACTCAACTAATCTGATACCTCCGAATCAATATTCCTATGCAGAGGACCTGCATCAAGAGGTTAATCAGATATCAGTCTAATGAGATGGGATTGCCATCTCCCACTCAGACTGGAGATCACTACTTGTTAATCATTGATGATGCTTGATGAGTCCTCTATCTAACTCCTTAGATATTCATCCAAGCATCAGCCTCTATGATTCAATCATTGAATCAACAGCTGTATGATTATCAAGTTGGCCATGGTACATAACCCTTATTGTACAGAGGGACCTCATAGTGCATTCATTCATTCAATATCAGAAAGGGAATGAAACAAAACATCAATAACTTTTATTGATAAATCATTTATTACAATAACATTTATTGTAGGAATGGTTCGCCTCGGGCTCACATTGCTAACACCTAGCACGTATCCAGCACCTCCCCATGCGGCCGGATCATTGTGCGCCCCGTTGGTGTTCCCACCAACTCACGCGCCCGCCTCCTCGACAACCAGCACCATCATCGTCTCCATTTTAGATTTGCAAGCTCCAATAGAGAATACTTCTTTCCCATCAATACTTACCTTTTGCAGTTTTCCTTTAGTCATTTTATTTAAGTTGAACTTGAAGGAAACAACTCTCATGTTATAAGTTCTCTTGTTTTTTTTATATTCATTATTTTGTTTAAGTTGAACTTGGAAGCATTCTTATTTCATAAGGTTCTTTCTCAACTCTATGTTTCCTTAATATATTGCAAGTTTACCTTCCGTTATTTTGTTTTGAAATATTTCAAATGTCACATTGATTTTTCTATCTTAAATTGCAATTCTATCCTTATCTCCTTATTTAATTGCACTCATGCCCATGCTTGTTTACTTTGAGTTCTAATAAATATTTTTACCATAGATTGCATTTACTCTTTAAGATTTCATAATTTTTTCTCTCATTGCCATGGAGTAAGATTTGATTTAAGTTTGAAAGAAAAACAAATATTGCAAATTTGCTTGGTCTCTGTGGATTCGATCCTCTACTTGCCGCATACTTATTGCATACATTCATTGTGCTCGTAGTTGTAATATTATTTGTTTGATTATGATTTTTCGTGGAACAACAATGACGTGGTAAAATCATCTTTTTAAACCGTGGAAAATCGTGTCAACAGGGGTCTGTTGGGATAAATAACCATGCCAATCATCTGTCTCAACATGGCTTGCTCTTCAAATGGTTCCTTTATTCTAGCAAGCGCTCGAGAATACGGTGAGTCAGCATAGGATAGAAGTGGAGTAGGAGTGTAAGAATGTGGTATAATTGAGAAATGCAAAGAAGTGGAGAATTTGGTCAGAGTTTTGATTTCATAATCGGAATGGGATGGAACTGACCACGGGTAAGGGTTTCTGCGGATGGTAGAGGGCATGTGGAAGATATAGAAGATGAAGATGAATGGTGCATGGTTGAGGAGAAGTGACCTGAGGGGTTTGGGTATGAGGACCGGTATCTCGACATCTTCGAGAGAGATGAATTGTGGAACGATAGTGGATCGAGGTAAAAACGTGCAAGTACACATGATAACACAAACAAATAAATAATACACAAAAGCAAAACCTGAGTTCACGTACTCAACACGATGATGGTCACAAAGATCTGACTGTTATCTTTTCCAATTTTAGTTAGGTGATCAATTAATCTTTGTTACACAAGCACACAAGGTGAGTCGACTGGAGCTCAGCATACGCTCCCACTATATCCCAATCAAAGAGATGATCTGCCCAAGCTGCATGATTATATCATGCCCCTAAGGAGTATAGTGAGAAGATGTACACCAAAATATCTCTCTAAGGTTAAGGCAAGCTCTTGCTGCTCCCAAGCCCACAAGAGTCAAACCTGGAGACTTGGGGTGCAAGTCCAGGGATTTGTGCTCTAAAATTAGTGTATACGTCCTCATCCACTCTGTCTGGAAATATATACTTGTGTACAAAGACAAGGTTGCTCTCCCGAAAACAATGATTAGTTTTAATTTGATTTTTTTGGTACAATTCAATTAGCAGTCTGGATTTTAAAGATTAGTTGTCACTGGTAATTAATCCAACACATGAAATGTCACAACCCCAATTCTGGGTCATCAGATCCTCCCATCTCCAGATCTGGTTACTCAGCAATAATTTATTCAATAATCCCAACAAACATTCAGAAACAGGCTGCAATTAAAAAAATACTTAGAAGGAAGTATTTCAATACTTCTTCCATTCATAAAATAAAGTTAACATGGTACATTGTCCCACTATAACTATTTATATGTACATCAGGTGGAAAGGAAATATACAGAAAGATTACCAACTACCTTATAGAGTAAAGCTATTGTGGCTGGTTTGATGGCTATTATGTTAGATAATTGGATTATTAAAGTCTTTGCGATGGCTCTCTGACACTTGTTGGGTTTCCATAAATCATAGGATGAAGATTAGTGAGTGCTAAGTAACGAAGAAGAGAAACATAAGCAAGTAGTGTAGTTTAGCAAAACTTATTATACCAGAAAGTTTCATTTCTTCTCATTAATATAAGTCATATTCCTTCTATTCCATGTCAGGGATTAGTCCAAGGAAAATATCACCATTCATGGATTCTGAAGTTGTGGACACTTCAAGATTGGAGATTGCATTGATCTGGTGAGCTTATGTCATTGAATGCCGCCTCAACCAATCCTCCAATGTTACCATGATAATTTTGTTTTCTTTTATTATCCAGGGTTTCAAACCCTCTGCCTGACAAATAAAGAAGCACACCATCCTCAAGGACTCGATAGATTTAAAATCATAAGCTAACCATTAATCACATATACTAGCGGCTTTTAATACATGTTATCGTGACCCAACTGCTATCAAACCGCTCGTGCCTCCACATGACATGACCACATCCTTAGTCAGTCAGTCCGCCTAATGGCAGCTGAGTACCATGCTTTGCAAATAATTTATTTTGCACGCTCAACATATATAGGAAACCGAGTACCACCTAGGTTTGGCCTGCCAATATGGAGTTCTTCTGACCAGCCTATAGGTTGCATGCTTGATCAGTAGTATCTACTCCAAGTCATTATTAACATAACACATGATTCTTTTAAGGATCCATTTCAATACATATCAATTCCGATGATGTAATTCATCCGTTAAGCCTTCGATTTCATATTCGTCAACATTGAGAATAGCCTCACATATTCATTTGTATATATACTTATATTTATGCTTATTTTAACTCCCAAACCTTAACTTTCCAAGCTACTTTATCAATTATATGATATATACTTTTTAGTGGAAATTACAAAGTAACTTTTCATATTTTCTCAAAAATAGCCAAATTAGGTTATTCGTAGCGAAGAACATAAAATCAGGAATTTCAATGATATCGTATAAAAACCCAACAACAAAAGGAAGGATTTCATTATCTAATCGATCTCTCTCTCACGTATGTTGTGCTTTATCGTAATTCATTTTCAGAAATGATGATTTACGTCTCCTGAAATGATCGAATTTCATTTTTTTATCAAGAATATTAAGAACATGCCAAGAAGGCGAAAAACAAGTGAAGAACACGAGAACGTGAAGAACACATGAAGAACACAAAGAATGCGGAGAACGTATTTTCTTTCAAAATTTCAGCAGAACTTCCCCTTATACAGGATGATATTTCTAGGAAAACTTCAGTAGAGTTTCCCCTTATATTGGGACATATTTCTAAGAAAATTTCAACAGAGTTTCCCCTTATATCGGTACATATTTCCAGAAAACTTTCAGCTGAGTTTCCCCTTATATCAGGACATATTTCAAAAGATAAATGGAAAGAGTTTACTCTATAAAACACCGAGAGGAAAACAACAGTGATACCGAAAGAATATATTTAAACTACAAGCAATGGAGAATCGGTAGACACCACGCATCTTAGGTGAGTGAAAGTGTGACGAATCACAAGGTTCACTGACGTGCATAGCCGCCCGCACCTTAGTAGGGTCTTACATAGATTTCTCCCTCAAAACAAGTATAAAATCGAAATCAAAAGAATATAATAGAACTATAAACTATGGAGAATCGGTAGACATCGCACGTCTTAGGTGAGTGAAGGGGTGACGGCTGACATGCATAACTGCCCGCACCTAAGCAGGGTGTTATACGTATTTCTCCTTGAACCACAACACAGAACAAATTGAAAAGGAAGATGAATCAAAAACCTATCTCAAGTTAGAGCTACTTACCTACTAAGCCAACTAGGAGAGGATCGTACCGTCGTCCTCCTCCTCGTTCTCCCGACTAGCGCTCCTTCCCCGCCTCCCTCTCCTCCTCCTGACCTTTCAACCCTATCCCTTGGGGTATTGGTGGTAGTGGAAATCGTAGATAATGAATGGGTGGGGCACTATTTATAGGCTTTAGAAAATTGTTAACCATGGTTAGTAAGTCATGGTTTAACTTTTAACCATGGTTAATGGCCCATGTTTTTCTCCCATGATTTTGGCCAAAGCTTATCCGGAACTTAAGGCTTAAGATAGAATTTCCAAGGTTCTAGATTCGCTAATGATGCTTAATTAGCTCTAATCGTGATTAACTTTCACTAATCATGATTTAACTTTCGTAGCTTGCGCTTAACTTTCACTGACCTCTGATTAGTGTTAGCTGATCATTTGTACTTCTCAATCCATCATTACTTTTTAATCGTATTTAATTAGTCTTACTGATGGTCATTACTAGTTAATGACATCTTAAGCCTCCTTATATATCTTTCTTACAAAAATAATAACAATTCCAAACGAAGTCTGATTCATACGAAACAACTTTTGTTGGTTTCCTCTTGACAAGCCGGATCTTATTGTTGGAAATGCGAGCCCACGGCGTGCCATTATGCAATAAATGTTATTGCAATACACTCCTTAATCTGAAATAAAGAGTACATAGTTTGCATAATAGGTCCCTTAGTACAATTAGGGTTATGTACCATGGCCATCTTAATGATCATACAGCTGTTGATTCAATTATTGAATCATAGAGGCTGGTGCTTAGATGAATATCTAATGAGTTAGATTGAGGACTCATCAAGCACCGTCAAATGATTATTAAGAGATGATCTCCAGCCTGAGTAGGAGATGGCAATCCTATCTCATTTAGGTTAATATCTGACCGACCTCTTGATGCAGGTCCTCTGCATAGGAATAGAGATTCGGAGGTGTCGGATGAGTTAGGTCAAAGAGTTGACTTAACGAGATCGAGATAATCAAAGTCCTATATCATATGCTGTCATGATATAGGCACACATCCTCTGACCGGAGACAGATGTGTTACTATATGTCCGAGTATGTACATTTGGCAGACCAATAGGTTGATGGCCTTATCAAGGTCTATACACCGGTGCGCTGGTGTGCATATAAGGGCATATGAGTAATACGATCTCTCAAAGGGATCATACAGGTTCACTACTGAACTGGAAGACATGAGCTCACTCATGAGATATTGGGAAGAATCAAATTCCGTGCGCACGGTCGTCTCGCTTTGGAAGCTTGACTGAATTTGTTGGTTTGATATATACTTTTGGAAAGTATATGATCAAGACCTAGGTATGATATATGCTTTTGGAAAGTATATGATCAATACCGACTCCCAATGATTGAATGAGAAACTTACTGATAAAACCCTGAAGTAGACAGTGCAAAGTTGATCTAATACTTCGGGTTTACTCAGAGTCTTCCAGTATGCAGGATGTACAGGTATTAGGAATACCTGAGGGTGATGTGATCATAAACGATTGTATAACCATGACGCTTCCATTCCTAGGGAGTGATGAAACGGGTTTGGATTTTAGTGACTCCTCTCAGTAGAGAAGTAATCTGATCTTAGTCCAAATGTTGGACATTGATCTGAATATGATTCAGATTCAATGAGAAGATTAGATTTGCGGTCTTGATTTAATCAAGCATCTATGGGAGGCCCGAGATCTGGATTTGAGATGTGATCTCAATATCCATGTCACTATACGTGGAACAATACAATCGCCCTGTCCTTATCTCCAAGTATTCGCGGAGAAAGCGCATTATCCTTGAAAGAGTTCATGGATAATTCTATTGTTGATATATGTATCCGAGCATTGAGAAAATGGATAATTAAATGTGATTTAATTATCATGAATAATATGAATTTGATTCATATTATAAGGAGAGTTATCTTAGATAATTAAATGTGATTTAATTATCAAAGATGTGAATAATGTGAATGTGATTCATATTATTTGAACACATGAGATAAAGAGATCTAAGATGATTAAATATGATTTAATTATCAAGGATAAGAATAATGTGGATAGTAATATCCAATTATTCATAATATATTATAAATGCGATTTATAATGTATTAGAGAGAGTTAAATATAATTTATATTAGTAGATTAATTATTAATGTGTATTGGATACACATTGTTTAATTAATTGAAAATGTAAATTACATTTTGTTTTGGGTTGTGAATGTGATTCACAATATTCCAATGTCAAGATTGCAATATTCCCAAAATTAATTGAGAATTATTTTTTGGTGAATAATTGTTGGAAAAAAAGTTGAGAGAAAAACAAGGAGATATGCAATCCCATGGGAATCCATGGGATTGCCCTCCCCATATGGGAAGAGGGGGGCGACACCAATTCCTTTATGGAATTGGTGGCCGTCCACTCCTCCCAATAGGGAAGGAGGCTCTCATTTGTTTTTCCACTCCTTATTTAGTTGGTTTAATTTGGTATTAATATATATTTGATTTATCAAATATATTTAATCAAAATTAAATCACAAGTTGTTGGCTTTTACCAACAACAATCTTGACCATTGGATTGTCATAAATCAATCTCAACCATTGATTTTATATGACACATGGATTGAGATCCATGGATCCCAAAACCCTATAAATAGAGAGGCACTCTTGGTTCTCTCTTTACACAAATAATGCTTGAGAAGCATCTCTCTCTCCCTCTCTCTTTCTCTCTAGAGGTCAGCCCTCTCTCTCCCTCTCATGGCCGTCCACCATGGATGCCATGGAGAGGTTCTCCATCGCCGCGGCATCGTCGTTATGCTGCCCGTTCTTCTGTTCGTGGATCTCCGTCTCCTTCGGTGCGCCTCGCTCGTGAAGAAGATGTCGGATCTCGTGTGTCGAGATCAGGAGATCCGCCGCTTGGATCATCAACATGGATTGCGAGAAGCACGCGGTTCATCCCCGCGCTCGCAAGCGTCTCCTCCGTCGGATCGGACTTGAGACAGGAGGTCTCTTCGTTTAGAGACTCGATCGCAACCACACTTCAAGAGGTAATCCTATTACTTGTTTGTGGTTTAGACGAAACGATTCGAGAAGTGTTCTTGGATCATGTGGTTTCGTCGTATAAAATTTTTTTAAAATTCCGCTGCACCGAGCAACTAGTCCGACTAGTCGCTTCTCGTCGTATTCAATACGACGCTCACGCTTCCGTGATGCGCTTGAGGATCTAACCATATCCTTCAAGTGGTATCAGAGCCTTAGGTCGACGGTTTCGAATAGTGATTCGTTAACCAAGGACGACTTGGGTTCGCTAAGGTCGCGAAAGTTTTCATCGCATTTGATTTCGCAGATCTGTTTAGTAAATAAATTCGGCACTGTTTAAATTGTTTAAACACGAATTTTATACATGGATTATGTTCCCCATTAAATAAGGAAACCATAGGATCTGAGTTTGCGTAAATCGGATTTCGTATGCTCGAGATATGGTCGTTTTAATGAACATGTATGCACTGTTGCGGGAACTGTGAATCTTAACGTAATTAAAGTGTTAATTACTGTTTAGACTTGCCTCGAAATGCGTGAAACATCACTTAGGTTCTGTCCTAAATCAAATTATAAAACTTTAGAAATTGACTTTGCTTAATTTGGATTTAATATGATTGAGATATGCCAATTTTAGTAAGTAGGGGTCACTGCTGAAATTGCTTTCCTAATCTAGAACCAAGTGATTGTCAATTAGTGAAATTAATTGTTAATTTCGTGAAATAATCTTGAAAAATATTTGTGAAATATTGAAACATGATTATTTGCCTAATTGACTTGGAACCAACCAATTAGTTGATTAGATTTGATCTAAACCTTAATTGGAATTACAATCATCAAACTTCTTGCTTGAATAGGACTTGGGAATTTGCCTAGCAAATTTCCTTAAAATCAAAACTGTTTTGATTACTATATGGTATAATTTCGGTTGAAGAACCGATGATCATCTCGAGTACAAAATAATCAATTTGGCATTATCCTTTCCCGAGGTGGATATGGTGTCTAGTCCGGGATCGCTGGTCAGCGGGTTGCAACGTATGTGGTCCGCCCCACTCCCGTCGGTACTGGCCATGACAGCGGGTAGGGCCGGGATAATGTCCGAGGGATTATGATGTATTTTTCTAATTATTAAAATACAAATTAATACGTACTTTGAGAATAATACCATATATATATATTCAAGCATAAAATTAAGTTTGATTGATTGAATTGGATTGATAATTAATTTAATATGATTAAGTTAATTATATCCAATTGAGAATACTCTAATATGATTAGAGTTAATAATTCCCTTGGAAGAATTAATTATATGAATGTGATTCATAGTAATTAATTAAATTTGAATAAGAGGTGGAGGATCACATAAGTGACATCCATGGTCTCCCGTCAAGGCGAAGGGTTTCCGTCGCCAGGGATTGTATATAGGAGACGCCTGTACGTAGTGACAGCTCCTATATACAAGCGCATCTGGATCGGACTCTTTGCTTCTCGAAAGAGTAAGTCCGTATGCGTAGTGACCCCAATATCGGATCCTCATATTATTGGGGCGATATTGGATTGCGCATAGCGAGTTCTATTCCTGTTGACGGTTGGTTCAATTAACGACGGGTCAACATCACCTTAGGGGTGGTGGGCCCGGGTGTTAAAGACCGAATTGGGAAATGCAAGTTGGACTTGCAAGGCGGAATGTGTTCCCGCTTCTTTTTATTGGAGTTGCAGTTTCTCATATTATTGGGATGTAACAAAGATAAAGAGGAGATCCCAGATCTTGCTGAGATATAATGGTAAGTATATCTCTTACATTGAAAGTGATTAAGGGAATGAACTTTCATTGTTGACATGGCAAGACAACTTTGATATAAAAACTCCTAAATCAAAGTATAATATGTGTATATATATAAATATATACCCTTATGCAAATTACTTATTTCAGATAATCCTTCATTAAACCCACTCAATGCTATACTCATTATTAACCAGTAGAATATCATGGATTGGACCCTTGATCCTGATATTGTACTTGCGATTGGACACATAATGTATGTGGTTGCAATGTGCAAGATTCCTCATAATAATGAGAAGTGATAATTAAATAAGACAATAGGACTAAAACCCTAGGGTTTGTATGTCTCTATAAGTCTTGATCTTATCGAATGTACTTTTGAGGTGACATGTCGATGATGATCGTAATTATCAAATTAATCCTTATAAAATCAATAAAGTTATTCTGGCATATATATGTGCTCTTGACATTTAATCATGAATGACATGGTTCTCTACATCATGTAGAATGGTAGCTCTATTAGAGATAATGTATTCAAATTGTTTGAATACCTACCTGAACCGATGCTTCAAAGAGTTTAGATGGATGTAGATGATGAGTGTCATCATTCTACTGTCTGTACTCTAGTCATTCATGAAGCTTCATAATATTCACATTATATGAACTTAAATGAAGCTTGTATAAATGTTGAAATACTCTTATATTGAAATTTTTGTTTTTAACATAAGAGATCCTTGGTCTTGAGCAAAGGTTGCTTATAGACAAAGGGAGCGCAGTGGAAGCATGGGTTGGACCCAAGTAAGAGGTATAGTCAAAGAGTTGACTGTACTTCTGTGACTTCCATATGACATCCAAAGAGTTGGATGAATGCCAATGCTGCAATAAGTTGATGTGTTGATAGTATGACTATCAAATCTATCTAGAATCCTTAGAGAAGGAATCAGATAGTGCATCAGATTAATCTACATATAATCATTGATATTGACTTACTTATTTGATAAGATAAGGTCTAATAATTGTATCTCAATTTTCTAATGACACTTGAAATTGGTTGCGTATGTATTAGAAATTTGATCTTAAGGTTTATTGGTCATCCATGTTGAAAGTGATGCAAGTGTTGCAACAATTTCCATGAGATCAATAGACTTCATATTTTCAGTGGGAGCCCTTAGTCTTAGAGAATGTCTCTATGACCTAGATATTAGAATACACTCATTGTTTATTTCTAATTGTTGGATATAAACATGAATTCTGTAATAAATCTATCATAAAGAGTTATGATGGAAATATTTCAGATAGTAATCTAAAATTTAGTGGACTCTATTAAATTAGAAAATTATTGAATGGTTCATTAAGATTTCTAATACTGAAAATTAAACCTTTAAAAGATAAATAGGAGGATAAAGATCATTTGACAATGATCTGACATCAAATTTTGGACATATGTCTGTTGATGAAATGAATGGACTAGTAAGACATGAAACTTTAGATTGTCTAAAGATTCAAATCTCACATACTTGTGAATATTGTATTCAAAGTAAAATGTCCAATACACCCTTCCTTGGGAAAGGTGTAAGATTAAGGTATTCAAGATCTCATACATATTAATGTATGTGAATCATCTATATCAGAATAAACATTATGGATATGTGATATCTATTAGTGATTATTTGATATGAGATTTCTTTTTCTTCACTTAGAAAACTTTGAAATGTTCAAAGATTTCACAATTTTGGTTTAGAACCAAAGTTTGAAGGAAGATAAAATGAATTTGATCTAACCAAGGTAGCATGTACCTATTAGATGAATTCAAGAAATACCTTATGGAGATATGAATATCATTTCTATCTCAATCCTCCTAATAAACCTTAACTCAATGGAGTTGTAGGAAGATACAATTGATCATGTGTGACATGATTTAATGAATGATTAATCCTAGCATAATTATCTATTAGTTTCCAGGTATATGTATATGTGGTAGAGACTACATTATATATCCTTAATAAGGTTCCATGTGATTAAGTTGGAATCTGGCACTAGAGAGTGCTACTTCATTAGGAAAATAAAGGATGGTATTGGATACCTACTTTATGACCTTGAGATTCTTAAAAGATCTCATCTTTGAGAATATGATTCTTATAGGATGACTCTCTTGAGAATCAAGATGAAAATGAAGTAAAGGAACTCATTTAATCTTGAAAAGATAATGAGGCTCCTGAAATCGGAAACTAAAATAGATAATTAAAGATGAAACATTAATACCTCTTCAAATAAGTTTGAGGATGGATTCCATGTGTTAGTTAAATCTAAAAATGATCGGACTTCATGTGATGAAGCTCCTGAGGATCATGACATGGAAAGATGGATGTTAGCAATAAAAGTCTAATGTAGACTTCATATACAAGTGTCGTATATGGACCCTCGAGGATCCACCTGTATGGGTCAGACCCATTAAGGTGTAAATGGATCTTCAAGAGAAAGAGGGAACCTGATGAGAAGGTAGAGACCTTCAAAGCACGGTTCGTAGCCATGAGCTACACACCGAAGAGAAGACATCGCTTGCGATGAGACTTGCTCTCCAGTGACCTTGCTTTAACCCATCAGAATATTGCTAACTATAGCTGCACAACTTGACTATGGCATCTTCATGATGTGAGTCAAGATTGCATTCCTCTATGAATACCTCTCTGAGGATATTCATATGAAGTAGCCCCAGGGTTCATGGTTGAGGAAAGCAAGGTGTGCTAGCTAAAGAACTCCATCTTTGGACTCCAATAAGTTTCTTGTAGATGGAACATAAGATTTGATGAAATCATAAATGTTGTGATTTCAGATAAAAATCTTGATGATCCATGTGAAGCTTAGTGGGAGTGCCATTGTGTTCATCGTGCTAAATGTAGATATTATTCTAATCATTTAGAATGATATAAGAATAAATAGTGTTTTATAATTTGGTTGTTCCATACCTTGAGATACGATCTCAAGGATACCTCTTAGATCTTAATTCTGAAGTCGTTCAGAAGCAAAGAGAAGAGGGTATTGGGACCGTCACATTAGTAATACACCTTGGACTTATTTCAATTTTGGAAAATTCCAAGAAAGGCTTCCTTCCCTTAAGATGTGGTAGTGACCTGTCTAAAGGGATAGCACCTCAAAGAGTTGAGGAAGTGAATGCTAGAACTTCTTGCACTTGTGCATCAGTTATGCGAAGCTGAATGTATGCTAGATGTGTACAAGAACCAGATGTCTACCATGCAGTGGGAGTAGTAAACTGTTACTAATCCTACTATGGAGATAAAACACTTGATTGCAGTAATAATAATATCTTCAAAGATGATGAAACTTAGAGATAGTGATCTCAAAGTCTTATCTTCAAAGGTTTAAGACCTTGTAGATAGTGATCTATAAGGGTCTTGACTGTAGATACCTTAGGAGATAGAGATCTCCAGGAATGAAGGTATTCTAATAACGATTATGGGAATACTGGTTATGATAATTAATAAGTAGTGTCAAGGACACTATAACCAACAAAATTGAGTATCGGTTGCATGAGATGCAACATTCGCATTGGATGCGAGCACTGTTACTAGGAGATATGCAAGTGTCGTAAAAGGACTTGGCGTAGTCTCTTGAGAACAGAGTGACTGATCAGCTTACCTAGCTATTTTCTAAATAGCCTATGATTGTCACATGAGTGTGGGTTTAAATGATTAGCCCATTAATGGCTCTTTGGGCTAGTGGGAGATTGTTGGAAATGCGAGCCCACGGCGAGCCATTATGCAATAAATGTTATTGCAATTCACTCCTTAATCTGAAATAAAGAGTACATAGTTTGCATAATAGGTCCCTTAGTACAATTAGGGTTATGTACCATGGCCATCTTAATGATCATACAGCTGTTGATTCAATTATTGAATCATAGAGGCTGGTGCTTAGATGAATATCTAATGAGTTAGATTGAGGACTCATCAAGCACCGTCAAATGATTATTAAGAGATGATCTCCAGCCTGAGTAGGAGATGGCAATACTATCTCATTTAGGTTGATATCTGACCGACCTCTTGATGCAGGTCCTCTGCATAGGAATAGAGATTCGGAGGTGTCGGATGAGTTAGGTCAAAGAGTTGACTTAACGAGATCGAGATAATCAAAGTCCTATATCATATGCTGTCATGATATAGGCACACATCCTCTGACCGGAGACAGATGTGTTACTATATGTCCGAGTATGTACATTTGGCAGACCAATAGGTTGATGGCCTAATCAAGGTCTATACACCGGCGCGCTGGTGTGCATATAAGGGCATATGAGTAATACGATCTCTCAAAGGGATCATACAGGTTCACTACTGAACCGGAAGACATGAGCTCACTCATGAGATATTGGGAAGAATCAAATTCCGTGCGCACGGTCGTCTCGCTTTGTAAGCTTCACTGAATTTGTTGGTTTGATATATACTTTTGGAAAGTATATGATCAAGACCTAGGTATGATATATGCTTTTGGAAAGTATATGATCAATACTGACTCCCAATGATTGAATGAGAAACTTACTGATAAAACCCTGAAGTAGACAGTGTAAAGTTGATCTAATACTTCGGGTTTACTCAGAGTCTTCCAGTATGCAGGATGTACAGGTATTAGGAATACCTGAGGGTGATGTGATCATAAACGATTGTATAACCATGACGCTTCCATTCCTAGGGAGTGATGAAACGGGTTTGGATTTTAGTGACTCCTCTCAGTAGAGAAGTAATCTGATCTTAGTCCAAATGTTGGACATTGATCTGAATATGATTCAGATTCAATGAGAAGATTAGATTTGCGGTCTTGATTTAATCAAGCATCTATGGGAGGCCCGAGATCTGGATTTGAGATGTGATCTCAATATCCATGTCACTATACGTGGAACAATACAATCGCCCTGTCCTTATCTCCAAGTATTCGCGGAGAAAGCGCATTATCCTTGAAAGAGTTCATGGATAATTCTATTGTTGATATATGTATCCGAGCATTGAGAAAATGGATAATTAAATGTGATTTAATTATCATGAATAATATGAATTTGATTCATATTATAAGGAGAGTTATCTTAGATAATTAAATGTGATTTAATTATCAAAGATGTGAATAATGTGAATGTGATTCATATTATTTGAACACATGAGATAAAGAGATCTAAGATGATTAAATATGATTTAGTTATCAAGGATAAGAATAATGTGGATAGTAATATCCAATTATTCATAATATATTATAAATGTGATTTATAATGTATTAGAGAGAGTTAAATATAATTTATATTAGTAGATTAATTATTAATGTGTATTGGATACACATTGTTTAATTAATTGAAAATGTAAATTACATTTTGTTTTGGGTTGTGAATGTGATTCACAATATTCCAATGTCAAGATTGCAATATTCCCAAAATTAATTGAGAATTATTTTTTGGTGAATAATTGTTGGAAAATAAGTTGAGAGAAAAACAAGGAGATGCAATCCCATGGGAATCCATGGGATTGCCCTCCCCATATGGGAAGAGGGGGGCGGCACCAATTCCTTTTTGGAATTGGTGGCCGTCCACTCCTCCCAATAGGGAAGGAGACTCTCATTTGTTTTTCCACTCCTTATTTAGTTGGTTTAATTTGGTATTAATATATATTTGATTTATCAAATATATTTAATCAAAATTAAATCACAAGTTGTTGGCTTTTACCAACAACAATCTTGACCATTGGATTGTCATAAATCAATCTCAACCATTGATTTTATATGACACATGGATTGAGATCCATGGATCCCAAAACCCTATAAATAGAGAGGCACTCTTGGCTCTCTCTTTACACACATAATGCTTGAGAAGCATCTCTCTCTCCCTCTCTCTTTCTCTCTAGAGGTCAGCCCTCTCTCTCCCTCTCATGGCCGTCCACCATGGATGCCATGGAGAGGTTCTCCATCGCCGCGGCATCGTCGTTATGCTGCCCGTTCTTTAGTTCGTGGATCTCCGTCTCCTTCGGTGCGCCTCGCTCGTGAAGAAGACGTCGGATCTCGTGTGTCGAGATCAGGAGATCCGCCGCTTGGATCATCAACATGGATTGCGAGAAGCACGCGGTTCATCCCCGCGCTCGCAAGCGTCTCCTCCGTCGGATCGGACTTGAGACAGGAGGTCTCTTCGTTTAGAGACTCGATCGCAACCACGCTTCAAGAGGTAATCCTATTACTTGTTTGTGGTTTAGACGAAATGATTCGAGAAGTGTTCTTGGATCATGTGGTTTCGTCGTATAAAATTTTTTTAAAATTCCGCTGCACCGAGCAACTAGTCCGACTAGTCGCTTCTCGTCGTATTCGATACGACGCTCACGCTTCCGTGATGCGCTTGAGGATCTAACCATATCCTTCACTTATGATATAGGATCTGAGAGATGCCAAATTTAAGGATTTAAAAATATAACAAACATAAAGGAAGTCTCGTCCTCAAGACTTGAAGTGCAAGCATAACACCTTAAAGAGGATTGAAACCTTAACAATTTTAAAGAGAATGAACGTCATTTCATTTATAATAAAGATATACACAATATATAGGTTATCATTCAAATAAGTAGGGTGTTTTTCTCTCATATCTACCTTAGGTTCCCATGTGGCTTCTTCAGACTCTTGGTTCTGCCACAATACTTTAACTAGAGGTTTCTCTTTATTCCTTAACTTCTTGATATCCCTGTCTAGTATATGTATAGGTATTTCTAGGAATGTAAAGTCTTGTTCAACATGCATATCATCAAAACTTATCTAATGCTCAGGATCCTTAATATACTTTCTTAGATTTGATATATGAAAAACATCATGTATTGCCGAAAGATATGGAGGAAGTGCAAGTCTATATGCAACTTTTCCAATCTGTTGAATAATTTCAAAGGGATCCACGAACCTAGATGCCAGCTTCCCATGCAACCCAAGCCTCTAAACTCCCTCCATAGGAGATACTTTGATAAATACAAAGTCGCCTACTTCAAACTTAAGATCTTTTCACATGGCATGACTATAGCTTTTCTGGCATCTCTGAGCAGTTAATAATCTTTTTCGAACAAGCTTTACAGCTTCCTGGGTCTCCTGGAGTCTATATGAATCAGAAAGGTTCTTTACCCCAACCTCTTGTAAACA
This sequence comes from Ottelia alismoides, assembly GCA_037367405.1. Classification (NCBI taxonomy): domain Eukaryota; kingdom Viridiplantae; phylum Streptophyta; class Magnoliopsida; order Alismatales; family Hydrocharitaceae; genus Ottelia; species Ottelia alismoides. The sequence goes on along the minus strand of JAZKJV010006982.1, from coordinate 195,365 downwards.
TAGAGGAGTAGCACACCTACATCCATATAGTGCTTCAAATGGTGCCATGCCAATACTTGCATGGTGACTATTGTTGTAAGTGAATTCTGCAAGAGGCAAATGTTTAATCCATGATCCCTAGCATCTGAATCACACGTTCTGATTGACCATCTATTTATGGATGATATGTAGTGCTCAATCATAGTTGTCTGCCTAAAGCTTTCATGAAGTCCTCCTAGTAGTGTGAGGTGAATTGTAAATCTCGATTGGAAACTACCTCCATTAGGATACCATGGAAATAGATCAAGTGTATAATATATAACTCAGCAAGTTAGTCTGGAGTGGAAGATAAGCTAATTGGAATAAATTGTGATACCTTGGTCAGACGATCTATTATAACCCATATATTATCCTTACCACCAGTTATCTGAGGTTAGCCAGTAACGAAGTCCATGGAAATGCTTTCCCATTTCCATTCAGGGACAGGGAGAGGTTGCAACAACCCTAGTGGCTTTTGGTATGAAGCCTTTACCTGTTGACAAGTGAAACATGAATTCATAAATTCAACAACATATTTCTTTATTCCCAACCAAAAAAAGTCTGAACGAGGATCTGTATGCATATTTGTAATTCCTGGATGTATAGATAATCTAGAGCAATGCACTTCACGTAAGATGTATTTCCACAGTTCAGGTCTATTTGGTACCCAAACTCTGTGATGGTTATATAATACCCCATCTTGTATCTAGAATCCCTCTATCTCATCTTTTCAAGTTGTTGTCTCAAGTCTTTAAGGACTGGATCATCCTCCTGTACTTTCTGTATTCTATCCATAATATCTGGTTTGTATTGGCGAGGAATAGTTATAGTATCAGCACTACTATTAAATGGTTTCCATTCACTCAATGTTGATAGTAAACCCTAGAAGTGGATAGCACTCACCAACCCAGTTCAATAAGTTCTTCATCTAAGTGCATCTGCTTGGACATTCCCCTTATCGGGGCAGTAGGAGATGGTGCAATCATAGTCCTTTAACAACTTTAGCAACTGTATCTGTCTCATACTAAGCTCCTTCTGATCAAAAATATATTTCAAGCTTTTATGATCGGTGAATATTTTAAAAGTAATATCAAAGACATAGTGTCTCCATATCTTTAAAGCGAAGACTACGCCAGCTAGTTCAAGGCTATGTGTCGGGTACTTCCTCTCATGTGTCCTGAGTTGTCGTGATGCATAGGAAACTAACTTGCCATGTTGCATAAGAACTTCCCCAAGTCCTTCTTTAGATGCATCAGTGTACACTGTAAACCCTTCAATCCCAAAGGGTAGAGTAAGGATAGATGTAGATGTTAGACATTCTTTCAGTGTCTGAAATCTAGTTTCGCATGCATCAGACCATATGAATGGAACTTCCTTTTGAGTCATCCTAGTCATTGGAAATGCTATTCATGAAAAGTTCTTCACAAATCTTCTATAATACCCAGCTAGACCTAGAAAAGATCGTATTTATGTGATAGTCTTCGAGCGTTCCCAATTCATCACCACACTAACCTTCGCAGGATCAACTGATATACCTTCTCCAGGAATAACATGGCCTAAGAAAGATACTTCAGATAGCCAGAAATCATATTCTCTATATTTAGCATACAATTTGTTCTTCCTTAGTGTTTCAGGTGCCTTCCTGAGATGGGGTTCATGTCGGCACTTATCATTGGAGTAAATAAGCATGTCATCAATAAAGACTACTACAAAGTGATCTAGGAACTCCATGAATACTTTAGTGATGAGATCTATGAAGGTTGTTGGGGCATTTGTCAGTCCAAAAGACATAACTAAAAATTTATAATGTCCATATCTAGTTCAAAAGGTTGTCTTTGGGATATCGTCATATTTAATTTTCAACTAATGGTATCCAGATCTTAAGTCAATCTTGGAATACACAGTTGAACCATATAATTGGTCAAAGAGATCATCTATTCTTGGCAGAGGATAGTTGTCTTTTGTGTCCTCTTGTTTAGTTGTCTATAGTAAATGCACAACCGCATCGACCCATCCTTCTTCCTTATAAACAAAACAGGTGCACCCCATGGTGAAGTACTAGGATGAATGAATCCTTTGTCTAACAGTTCTTGTAACTATACCTTTAACTTCTATAGCTCAGCCAGTGCCATCCTATATGGAGGGATATAGATAGGATGAGTATCAGGTGTGAGAGAGACTTCAAATTCAATCTCTTATTCAGGTGGTGATCTAGGTAGTTCATATGTAAATGCATTTGGAAACTCGCACACTATAGGCACATCTTCTATTATTATATCTGACCCTGATGTAGTGGATACATAAGCTAAATAGCCTTGACACCCTTGCTCTAACAATTGTTGTACCTTCAGAGTAGAGATGTATTTGACATCGTCACTGGATATCTTTCTAATAAACTGAAACTCCATAGAGTTAGAAATGTGAAAAGTTATTGTCTTCTGGAAAAAGTCAAGGCATGCATGATGCCTTTCTAGCATGTCCATCCCCAAGATGAGATCAAAGTCATCCATTTCAATAAGCAGTAGGGAAACAGGTAACTGATGTCCTGCTATTACTACTACATAATTACCCGAATTTCTCAGATTATAAATACTTGTCCTTCTGGTCCCTTGATCAGATAGGAACGTTGTACTTCTACTGCTATCTTACCCAAAGTGGGTACTAACCGTCAAGTAATAAATGAATGTGAAGCACCAGAATCAAACAAGGCATGTACTGAGGAGCCATGAACAGTAACGGTAACTCGTACGACCGTGCCTGAATTGTAGGTTTGTTCTTCAGTGATTGCATTGAGCTGGCAAATAGGAATAGGCAATCTAGAACCTGCAACACTTTGTGGTGGTTGTTGCATAGGATACGATCCTTGTGAGCCCTAACCTCTACCCAGTCTTCCTCTACGTGTTGCTCCATTGCTCGGGATGGAAGTTACATATTTAATTGTGGTTGCTTTAAATCTCGAAGCTCTCAATTTTATACAGTGTTTCTTAATGTGGCCTTTCTGATGACAGTAATAACACAAATGTTTCCTATGTGGGATGAAGGCCCAACTACATAGGTACTAGCTCCTTCTGTCGAGTCATGAGAGTATAGTGGAGGTCTAGAGAAACCCCCTCTTCCAGATAATTTCTTACCCAAGGTCTGTGGTAAGCTTATACTGGAACCAACTGGATGATAGTGACAGTCTCTACAGTTATAATTTGTTTTACGTTTGGATGGTCCACCAGTAAAGTGGAAGCTTCTTCTTTGGTGGTTTTCATCCCTTTCCATCTTATAATGAGAGGCGATATCCATAACTTCATCTATAGTGGTGGCTCTAAAATCTGCAAGCTTCTCTCTAAGATCTCCCTGAAGCCCGCTAACAAATTTGGTAAAACACTCTTGTGGTGAAGCTTCTAGAGCTAGGGAATAATGTAGTAGCTCGATGAAATGAATATGATAATCTCGTACATTTTGGAACCTTGGGTCAGAGAAGCCAAATCCCTCCTCTTTAGTTCTTCCCAATGGGAAGGACAAAAGTGAGATTGGAACCATTCTTCGAAGATATCCCATGGAACGGGATGTAGTAATTTCTTAGAAATTACTCTCCACCATCGTCTTGCATAGGCTGCTAGGGAGTTATCAACAAAGTGCACCCAATTGTCTACTGGTGTATGTATTATTCTCAACATCCTACTGACATCATCAAGCCATAGTTCTGCCTTAGTTGATGTCTCTATGCTTTTGAATCGAGTAGTCTTTCTCTTTCGGTATTTGTCTAGTAATTTTTGGTGTTTAAGAAGGGCCTTCTCCATTGCTCCTTCAGCTTGGATAGGAGCAATCTCAATGGAAGGATGGTAACTAGATTCTTCCTCAGAAAGGTAGATAGAACCCTCAACTCTAGCATCCACAGGTTTGGATGCCTCGGGTCTCTCAGCTTTTGCATTGAGCCTCTCCTCCAATACATGTTGCTTTTGCCCCATCTTTTGGAGAATTGTCATCATAGCCGCTAGTTGCTTAAACATGTCTTGTTCTGCCATGATCCCAGGATGAATTTGTTGGACATGTGAGCCCACGGTAAGCCATTATGCAATAAATGTTATTGCAAATATCATTCCCTAATCTAAAATGAATAATAACTAATTTGCGTAATAGGTCCCATAGTACAATTAGGGTAATGTACCATGGCCATCTTAATGATCATACAACTAGTGATTCAATTGTTGAATCATAGAGGCTGGTGCTTGGATGAATATCTAGAGAGTTAGATTGAGGACTCATCAAACTCTGTTAAATGATTATTAGGAGAGGATCTTCAACCTGAGAAGGAGATGACAATCCTTTCTCTAAAGGTTGATATCTAATTGACCTCTTGATGCAGGTCGTCTGTATAGGAATATAGATTCGGAGGTGTTAGATAAGTTAGGTCAAGAGTTGACTTAACGATATCGAGATAACCAAAGACCATGTCACGATATAGGCACGCGTCCTCTGATCAAAATCAAATGTGTTACTATATGTCTGAGTATGTACATTTGACAGACCAATAGGTTGATGACCTAATCAAGGTCTATATACTGGTGTGCTAGTGTGCATACAAGGCATATGAGTAATACAATCTCTCAAAGGGATCATATAGGTTCATTAACTGAATCGGAAGACATGAGCTCACTCATGAGATATTGGGATGAATCAAATTTCGTGCACGGACGTCTCGCTTTGGAAGCTTGAATGAATTTGTAGGTTTGATATATGCTTTGGAAAGTATATGATCAATACCTGGGTATGATATAAGTCTTTTAAAAGCATATGATCGATACAAACTCCCAATGATAGAATGAGAAACTTTATGATAAAACCCTGAAGGAGACAATCTAAATAGATCTAAAACTTCAGGTTTATTCTTGATGTTCTAGTATGCAGGATGTACATGTATTAGGAATACCCGAGGGTGATGAGATCATAAACGATTGTATAACCATGACACTTCCATTCCGAGGGAGTGATGAAATAGGTCTGAATTTTAGTGACTCCTCTCATAGAGAAGTAATCTGATCTTAGTCCAAATGTTGGACTTGATCTGAATGTGATTCAGATACAATGAAAAGATTAGATTTGCGGTAGTGATTTAATCAAGCATCTATAAGAGGTCTGCAAGATATTGATTTGAGATGTGATCTCAATATCCAAGTCACTATACGTGGAACAATACAATCACCATGTCCTTATCTCCAAGTATCCACGGAGAAAGCACATTATCCTTGAAAGAGTTCGTTGATAATTTCATTGTTGGTATATGTATCTGAGCATTGAGAAAATTGATATATAAATGTAATTTAATTATCATGAATAATATAAATTTGATTCATATTATAGGAAGAGTTATCTAAGATAATTAAATGTTATTTAATTATCTAAGATGTGATTAATGTGAATGTGATTCATATTATTTGGACACGTGAGAATAGAGATCCAAGATGATTAAATATGATTTAATTATCAAGGACATGGTTAATGTGGATATCACTATCCACAATAATCATGGATGTTATAAATGTGATTTATAATATGATGGAGAGATTTAATTGTAAATATAATAACAAATTATAAGTTGTTGTGAATATGATTCACAATAAACAATTAATTGTAGATCTAACTTACATATTATGTTCGATAAATGAATATGATTCATATTTATTAATGGCATGATTGATGTTTTCACAAATTTAATTTATAAAGATAAATGTTCTAATAGTTGTTGCATTTTATCCAATATAATAAATATATATTAAGGAAGATAAAGCCACTAACAAAGTGACCGTCCACCTTGACCAAAGCCAAAGGGGGGCACGACCAACCTCTTTTTAGGGTAGTGGTTGCCTCCCTTATTATATATTTATTATAATTGAAATTAAAATGAATTAATATGAAAATTGATAAAGGGATATAATTAATTTATTTTAATTAGATTTGTTATTGCAAAATTGGAGCAACAAATCATCACCATTGCTTAATAACTTCTTAATCTAAACCGTTGGATTAAGAGGGAACATGGATTGAGATCCATATACATCCAACTAGTATAAAAGGAAGGTTAGCCCTTGCCTTTTAGATGACACCTATAATTCCAAGAGGTATTAAACACTTTCCCTCTCTCTCTCTCTCGCTACATACCAACTTTCTCTCTCTCTCTGGCCATCCACGATGTAGCCCTAAAGAAAGTCACCATCGCCAAAACATCGTCGTTATGCTACTGATTGTTTGCTCATGGATCTTTGTCTCCTTTGGTGTGCCTTGATCGTGAAGAAGATGTCGGATCTCGTGTGATGATATCAGGAGATTCGCTACTTGGATCATCAACATGGATTGCGAGGAGCACGCGTCTCATCTACGCGCTCGCAAGCGTCTCCTCCGTCAGATTGGATTTGAGACAGGAGGTCTCTTCCTTTAGAGACTCAATCGCAACCATGATTCAAGAGGAAAACCTAGTACTTGTTTGTGATTTAAATGAAATGATCCGAGAAGTGTTCTGGGATCATGTGGTTTTATCGTCTGAAAAATTTTAAACTCTGCTGCCTTGAGCAACTAGTACGACTACTAGCTCTCGAACGCATACGATGCGATCCTCATGCTTCTGTGATGCTAAGTACTTTACCATATACTTAAAGTGGTATTAGAGCCATAGGTCGGAAGATATGATCCATAAACCTAAGATGACTTGGGCATTTTTTGGTTATGTGATGTTTCATCGCATTTCATTCATGCAACCCTATGTAGTGTATTTTTTCAACCTATTTAGAAGTGTTTAAACAAGTGATTATCACTTTGATAATGATCCCCATTAAATAAGGAAACTGTGGGATTTTAGTTTGTATGATTTGAAATCTGATTGCTCAAGTTGTGATCATTTTAATGAACATGTATCCACTGTTTCAGAGATGGCGAATCTTGACGTAATTAAAGAATTAATTACGATTTTAAAAAACCTAGAAATACATGAATATCATTGGGTTCTTTTTTAAATCAAATTAGGAAACTATGGAAACTTTTTTTGCTTGATTTGGATTTAAATTGATTGAGATATGCTAATTTTAGAAAGTAGGAATCATTGTTGGAAATTACATACTTGATCATGAATCTTGTGACGGTCATTCAATTAAACTAATGGAAATTAATGGTTAATTTTCTGAAATATTTATTGATGATCTTTTGTGAAATATTTAAAAATGATGATTATTTCCTTGAATGAAATTGATCATAATCAACTTGATAATATGATCTAGATCATAATTGGTTATATGAACCTTCCAACAAACATTGATGCTTGAATAGGATTGGGATTTTTTTAGCAAATCTCCTTATAATGTTAATAGAAAATAATTTGATTATTATTATATGGTATAACTTTGCTCGAAAGACCGATTATCATTTCAAACACAAAATGATCAATTCACATTATCTTGACCTGAAGTAGATATGGTGTCAAGTCGGGGAGCGTTGGGGTAGCAAGTTGCTCTGTGAGCAGTCTGTCCCACTCTCGTTTGATAAATTCCAGATTTATCAACTTAGTTGATTATATTTAACTCTCTTTCCTAAGTTATTCACAAATATTCAATAACAACTAATACTAATTGCTCATTTATGTGTTGTATATAATTATCACTGATTTATATATATTATTATGGTATAACATTTTATGTATTTATTTCTTATTAAAAATCTAATAAAAATTAGATTAATGTTGTATATAAATAAATTAACATAAAATAAAAAATTTTAAGCAAAAGGAAAATTAAAGAAATTTTTATATGGTTTTTTATAGTACTTAATTTTTAACTATGTATAGATGACTTCTGATCTATTTGACTTCTACATGAAAGTTGTAGCTCTCATTGAGATCTACAACTTTCATGTTCACCACTTTTCTTAATTCACCATCTAACAATTTCTTTCCAAATTAACTCTAATTTATGTAATTGCTCTAATTCTGATTGGGCCATGTGACGCTTCCAAAGCACTCCATGTGGTCCGTTGCTGTTATGCCACCTTGACAAAGCGTTAAATGCATATATTAAGAGAGATCAGTTGTAGCATGTGCAGTTAGCTTTCCATACAGAACCGAGATGAATCTCAGTGACGAGGTTCTCAGTTTTAATTTATATCCTGGGAAGTCCAGGGTTGAACACAAGGATGCGAGTACTCTGATGATTAGCTTTAGAGGACAAATAAACTTAGATAGTAATTTTCAGATTTATTACTTTTAGCTCATGCACATCACACAGTTAAAATAGAATTTTAAAACATTTTTATGCCTATATATTCAGTGCTAACATAGATGCATACACAAGACATACAGAAGATCAAAACTTAAACGAAACTCACAACTAGAAACTTGGATGATTAACAAAAAAATGGATTTTAAAGACAATCATGCTTGAAAGGATAAAATTGAGTATGCAGAATAGTTGAATTACAATAATAAATCCAAACCTTCGAGCATTGACAATTAATGCATGATTTATTAATCAAAATCAATCACTTATGCTTTTACAAGATAGATTGTCAAACCAGCTTTCAAAGAGACCAAAATTACATTAATTAGATCTTAGGTTATTAAAATATTCAACAAAGAATCCTTGCGTACAATTGAAATAAAAACTTCCAAGTTTTATTACATTTAAGGACTGGTAGATGTAAATTTTACAAAATGGAAGGACTTATCTGTGATTGCTTGAAATTTCAAGATCTAATCTACAATTTCTCCATTTACCACGTGCGGAACCACGTGACTCGTTGCACGCTCTGACTCAGGCTAGGACCATGTGTTAAATCCTAGTGCTCCATGCAGAGTTCGGAGGTTGGTCCGGTGTACGAGCCTAAGGTTCGGAACGTAGTTTTGGATTGTCTACGTGGATCAAATTAGACCATTTGATCTCGCCCAATTTAGCGAGATCAAAAATATCTGTTAATCCGACTGTTCTTATACTCCTCCGTGCTCAGCGGTAGTAGGGTTGCGCTCTGACGATGATTGAAAAGCTCTGTCGTGCATCCTATAGCTCTATGGAAGTAATCGATCCTTCATCACCTGCCAGCGATGAGGTCTGTAGCTTGACGAAGGTGTGAGGATGAATATAGAACCCTGTCGTTGAAGCTTCACCAGAGAAGATAAGGGAGATCGGAGCTAGACATCGAACTCTGATCAATGAAGTCATTTGCAATCCTGCACTATTAGTCCATATCCGAAATACTTTGGAGAATCTATTCGGATGCTAATGATGTGGAATGGAGGGCTACTCGCATGTGGTAGGCTAAGCCCTAAGGGGTGCCATTTCCGTAGAGAAAACAACAATGGAATAGGGTGATCGCGATAAACAACCTCTTCGGATGGTCTAAGAGAGCTTAACAGCTAGAGTATAAATACTCGAAGTTAACACCATAATTACCATAAATTCTAATATGAAGTTGGAAGCATGAAGAAGATGTAAAATAAGTTGAATCTTTAATCCGAATTGCAAAGCTTAAATCTTAAAGCTTTGCGGTCGTCGCTTGAAGTTCCTGGATCTGGAACCAAGCTCGAAAAGCATCAAGTGATGGTTGTAACTTGGAAATGAAGCCAAGGATCTCATTGGAGCTACACTCCGTCGTGGTGTTTGTTCTTTCCCTTGAACTGTCACTTGGGGTCAGAGAATGGTAGGGCGTATATCCATAAAGGGCGGATAGCCGGAGCTTGGGCTGATGGAGAGGTATTTAAAGAGGAAGGGTGATAGAGTTTTTGAAGGTTTTTAGGGAAGTTTCAACCCCCTCTTAATGATAAGGAAGTTAGATTTAAGGAATGACGGGAGATTAGTGTGAATCTAGGGAGTTAGATGTAGAGATTCACGGTGGCAGTTCGTTGGGAGGCAACTGGAGATGGTTTACAAAAATGGTAGAAGTTGCCAAGGAATGAGCGGTCTCATCTCTTGGCATAGGTGTCTGGAGGTTGAAGATAAACCTCAACCGTCTAATCATCAGATCAAATGGTTCAGGTTAAGGTGATGTTGAGAGGTTGGGATTAACTGATGTGAATAATCAAACGGTCTAAAATAGAACGCTAAACGATGGTGATGATTGCATCTGATGAAAGTGATCAAACGACGCAAGAAGGAACATGTGTCTAACCAAGAGCGGGCCACGTGGGCGGCTGAGGATGTGCCACGTGGCCCAATCAGAATTGAAGAAAATTGCTAAATCAAATAAAAATTAGGAAAAATAAGTAGAGGCTGAATTTGGAAATGTGGTAAACATGAAATAGTAGATCTCAATGAGATCTACAACTTTCATGTAGAAGTCAAAGAGATCAGAGGTCATATGCATATAGATAAAAAATAAATAATATTAACAACCATATAAAACCATTTTCTTCCTTTTCCTTTTTCTTATTATATATTTTTTATTTTTTTATGTTATTTTATTTATGTATAATTTTTATTCGAATATTTATTTGATTTTTAATAAGAAATAATATATATAAAATAATACACCATATTAATATATAATAATAAGTGTTAATTATATACAACACATAAATTAGCAATTAATGTTAATTAGTTAATGTATCTTGTTATTAACTTGAGTAAAGGAGATAAATATGATCAATTAAGCTGATAAGTCTGAGATTTATCCCCCTATACTTAAACTAAGCTCGTCCTCGAGCTAATAAAGGATTGGTAAGATTAACTAGTGAGATCCCTGACATGTGCTAGTGAGTATACAAGGCTTGATTTGACCTAGAACACTAGGTTTTAGAATCCTAAAACTCGGAGTTGATCCAAGTCTTAATTAAAAGGAATTCAACTCCTCTAATTGTCAGACTCTCAATGTATACGCAAATATAAAGAAAATGACTTAGTGTTGACTGCAACAAGAGAGTAGAATCAAAACATCACTAGCAATTCCAATCTTGGAAGCTCTCCTAAGGACCCATACCTCAACTCTAGGGAATAAATCTAGTCTTGCTTCAATCCACCTTCTCTTTAGTTTGTCAGACTTTAAAAGGACAGATGGAAGGCCAGATTATGAAGGATATATGATTGTGTACTTATTTTCTCTTCATCTCATTGGAACATGATTCTCTCTAGTGCCAAAATGCAACACATTTTTATTTTGATTCTTGCCAATCAATGTGTCCGTCAAGAGAAATTGGAGTCGTCTGCACTTGTTTTCCCGGGAATACACTGGGGTGTGCCTTTTTTGAGTATCTGTTATACCTTCTACACCCATACTTGTAGAATTTACGATGCAGAGCCCTTTTTTGGTACTAGCCCGACTCTTGGTCCTAAATATCTTTGGTTCAAATGGATACTTTCGAAATGGTTGGGAGCACTTGCCTTTGATAGTTGCTCTTTGATATAAATTTGCCTTTGTATGATGAGAGCTTTTCATTATCATTCCTTTCTTTGTTTTTGGCTCGCTCCACTGCTTTTACCAAAAGATTGGTGCACATTGATCAACTTATTAATTAATTTTAGAGATTTTTACCCAGCAGACACTATAATCTTTTCTAGTTACCTCTACGACCTTTGAAACATCGTAATTCCTCCTCTGACCTCGTAAACTTGGTCTGTCTTACCCAACAAACCTGCCGTCAATTTTAACTATACTTGAGTCAATTACTTGGGTTAGTCTTGAGTTAACCTAACCAATTTAGCATCCAACGGTTAGGATTACCCAAAAAATAGAAAAATAATCCTGCAAAGTAGACGGTAGGGGAAGAGCAGGGAAGCAGCATCCATGGAGGGCTCCAACGTCGGAGGTGAGAAGGGAGCTTGGGAGAGGGCGACACATGGAGCAGCAGCACGGGGGCGTGACCAGGAAGCTTGGGAGGGGGTGGCGTAGGTTGCAGCGGCGCGGGCCAGGGTGCAGCGGGTTGCAGCCACATGACCAGGGAGCATGGGAGGGGGCGGCGCAGGGAGCAGCGACGCGGGCTAGGGTGCAGCGGCACGGGGGAGGGGGAGGTGAGCAGGGTGCTTAGGGGGGGGGGGGGGCGACGCAGGTGTGCAGCGGCGCGTGGGAGGGGGAGGTGAGCAGGGTGCTTGGGAGGGGGCGGCGCGTGGGGGAGGAGGTTGCAGCGGCCGCGGAGGGGGGTGTGCAGCGGCGCGCGCGGGGGGAAGGGGGGTGGGTTGCGCGGGGGGGGGGAGGGGTTGCAGCGGCGCGCAGTAGGGGGGTTGTGCAGCGACGCGCGTGGGGGAAGGGGGGTGGGTGCGCGCGGGGGGAAGGGAGGGGGGTGTGCAAGTGGCGTGCGGGGGGGGGGGGGGGGAGGGTTGCAGCACCGCGGGGGGGGGGGGGGGGATCCAGGTGGCGGGGGTGCAACAGCGCGGGGGGCGGGGAGAGCCGGGGAAGGAGCTGGAGCTTCTGTTCATACAGTCCATTCGAGCGGATGAGAAGGAGCTGGGCATGGGGAGGTGGTGGAGGGGAAAGCAGGGATGGAGGAGCGGTTTGCGAGGCTCCTCGATGACGGAAGTGGCGAGGTTCAAATTTTGACGCTGGAGGGGGAGCTGTGTATAGGGGGATCAACTTTTCTGATGGAGTGGCATTAAATGTAATTTGATAAACAATTGGGTATATATAAATGAACATAATGGAATCGGGTTAACTTTTACGGGTAAATGAACGGGGGTTAACCACAGGGTCTATAGGGTAAGGGTTAGCAAGTTACGAGGTCGGGGGAGGAATTACGATGTTTCACCGGTCGTAGAGGTAATTAGAAAAGATTATAGGGTCTGCCGGGTAAAAATCCCTTAATTTTATCACATCCTGACACTTTAGATTTAATCAAGAGATAGCATGAGAACAAGTCCCATGCTAGCTAAGATGCTGACACTCAGGTTTCATGAAGCCATCATTAATTTTATCCCATACTCGAGAATCATACGAATCAAGTCCAAACTCAAACTCCCAATCCCAGTTTCTTTAGTGATATCTTGACTCATCTCAATAAAAAATGCAGTCGTGTATGTATGTGAAAGTCAAATTCTTTTGAGGAAGATTAAGCATGGAATATAGCATGCATATCATCCAACTAGGAGAGTGTGAATTTTTAAATCTAAGACCCTAATGATTAATCCATGATAACTCGAAGTCTAGAGACTCCTTAAATCAAGTGTTGAAGATCATCTCAAGCCTTGAGTGCATAGTGATAAAGTCAAGAAGAGACAACAATTAATAAGTTAGCAATTTTTACAAAAGATTTTCAAGATTTATGAACTTTATTGAAATGGACTGCTAATTTTGACAGGATATCATAGAGATGTAAAACAAAGATACCCAACATATCATTACAAACTTCAGCTCCTTAGAAATCAAGATCAAATCTCTGGCATTTATAGTTACATGCTACCTCATGTTTTAACTGCTTTTTCCTAATAGAGAAAACTTCTGAATCAGAATAAGAAAGATCTTCATCAACTTGAAATTTTATCCTTCGAGAATGATGCCATTCTTCCTCAAAAGTGATATTCAAATATACATGGGAAGCCTCAAAATTCTTCATGATCATGGGAAGACGAATTGATCCCTGAATATCTGCGATAGACTTTTGGGTTTTTCTTAGAAGAAAAAAACTAGAAGAAGAATAATGACATAACTTACAAGAAAGGTGGTTTTTCATCAAGTGAACATCAGAGAAAAGGTAAAGGAACTTCTATATCTAGTTCTTCTATCAAAAGATCGTCCTCCTTAGCTGGCATCACTCTTTTCAAAGAAATTCATATCAACTTAATCTCCCAAAATACAAAATCTATATCGAGATTTTTCTCCATGTCAGATCCTTGTAAAATTTTAAGGCAAGACAACCTTATAAATAAAAATGATAGGACGGTTCAGAAAACGTCACAACCTCTGAGGCGTGAATGAGACACTAAAGGAAACTGAAGATACATATTAGAGGATATTGAAAGTCTTTTGAGTTAGAGTGTTAAGTAATTAGACTCATTTACATCCTTAGTTTTGAAAGGAGAATTTTGAAAACTTTTTGCAAACATTGTCACTTAAATATGTAGATTTTCAAAAAATATTTTACAAACATGTTAAATTGTGTTTTTGCAAACCATGTAAAACATTTTTGAAAATCTTGTAAAATAATATATCTTTCAAAAAAAATTAAAACATTTTGTACAAAAAGAAGTTCAACAGTGTAATACGATACCCATAACCCCAATAGTTTTGAAAAAATAAAATAAAATATGAGCTATATCTAAAGTATATATGCAATATACACGGTAGAGCCCCCTATACTTGGCTTTTGCTATGTCCTCGTAGCACAAAGTGAAATAAAGCCATATCTCATGATAAGTATAAAAGAAAAGAATATACATGAACTGAATTCATAATCATAGATGCATTATGAGTAAAAGAATCATTTAGGGAAAATATAGATTCGGGTCCACCAATACTTAAGATGAGGACTAGCTTTAGTATAAAGATATGAATTAAACTTGGAGACACGAGGGGAGCAATTAGAATTAAATAAGATCCCCCTATACTTAGGCCGGAAATAGGCCTAAGTATAAATAATATGAAGCTTAGTAAGTGATTAATGTTAATTGAATTTCAAGATGATGAATCTTAGGAGATGATAAGTCTGTCCTGATACTCATGCTTTTTCTAATAAACTGGTAACTGCATCAATAGGCATGAAGTTGATCATTTCTATGGGAGTTATACTTTCTGATGATTCTATCAAATGCTTGAGTAACTTCCCATTAACCAAAAAGGACGGTGCATGCTCTGATATTTTTGAGAGTTCTATACTACCATTCTCATGCACTTCCTTAACAAAGAAAGGGCCCATCCACTTTGACTAAGTTTCCCGTGAAAAATCCTTAACTTTGCATTAAACAACCATACTTTTTGTCCAGGAACAAAGTTTTTATATCTAATATGTGAGTCGTGACACTTCTTAACTTTGTCCTTATAGGTCATGCTGTTGTCATATGCTCGGTTGCGGATTTCCACTAGTTCATTAAGGTCAAGGTCAAGGTCTCTACACAATTTTCCTTAGTGACAGCTCAAATTAATCTTTTTTATAGCCCATTCAGATTTATGTATTAACTCAACAGGCAAATGACATGGCTTGTCGTAAATCATCCTAAAAGGTGAAGTACCAAGAGGTGTCTTGTAGGTCGTTCTCTAAGCCCACAGAACTTGATCAAACAACTGAAACTAATTCTTCCTATCTGGACGTACTAACTTCTGGAGAATGCTCTTTACATCCCTAT
Source organism: Ottelia alismoides (assembly GCA_037367405.1). Taxonomy (NCBI): domain Eukaryota; kingdom Viridiplantae; phylum Streptophyta; class Magnoliopsida; order Alismatales; family Hydrocharitaceae; genus Ottelia; species Ottelia alismoides. Next base: position 180,117 of record JAZKJV010006982.1, on the reverse strand, counting down.
TAGAAACCTCTACCATGCCATTTGATTGAGCGTGGTAAGGACTAGTTATTCTGTGCTCAAATTTATAGTCCTTGACTAAAGATCTCATCAATCCATTAACAAAATGGCTACCCCCATCAGATATCAATACTTTAGATACCCCAAACCATGAAATAATATGATCTTTGATAAATTTACATACAGTCTTTCCTCAGCAGCTCGGGTTGGATTAGCATCCACCTATCTTGATAAGTAATCATCCACTAACAAGATATATTCAAAACCTTGACTATTAGGGAAAGGACCCATAAAATCTATGCCCCAAGCATCAAAAACATCACAAAAAACTACATGCTGCATGGGCATTTCATCTCTAGAACCAACAATCCCTCCCATTCTCTGACAAACATGGCACGACTGTACAAAATCAGTTGCATCTCTAAATAAGGTCAACCAATAGAAACCACATTGCAAGATCTTGTGAGCAGTTCATTTTCCTGGGCGGTGTCCTCCAGCTTCAAGTGAGTGAAAATATATGAGGACACTCTCCTCTTGAGGAATACATCTTCTCCATATAAAATCTGGTCCTTCGAAAAAAAAAGGAATGGATCCTCCCAATGGTATTTCCTCGAATTTGATTTAAGTCGATCTATACTGCTTTTAGTCCAACTATGAGGAACTTGCTTAGAGACAAGGAAGTTAACCATGTTGTCATACCATGGGAGTGAATTTACAATACAAATAGATTTATCTTGAAAAGTTTCTCGAACAGGATCAGAATAGGTAAATCATTAATTTCAATCCTCGAAAGATGATCAGCTACTATGTTCTTGACCCAAGGTTTATCCTTAATTTCCAGATCAAACTCTTGGAGTAATAATATCCACCTAAGAAGATGTGCCTTCGCATCCTTCTTTTCCATGAGATACCCAATAGCTAAATGATCTGTATAAGCTGTCACTTTAGAGCCTAAAATCACAAACCTAAACTTTTCTAATGCCCAAACTACTGCAAGCAATCTTTTTCTTTCATTGTATAATTTCTCTGAGTTGGATCCAAAAACTTTGCTTGCATAGTGAATCGCAAACAGAATTTTATCTCGTCGCTTCCCCAAAATAACTCACATAGCAAAGTCTGAAGCATCGGTCATGATCTCAAAGGGAAGAGACCAATCAGGAGCTTGCAGAATCGGCAAATCACAGATTTTCTTTTTAAGAAGCTCAAAGGTCTCAAGACACTTGTGATCGACAAAGAACTCGGTGTCTTTCCCTAAGAGCTCAGTCAATGGTCGGGCAATCTTAGAAAAATCTTGAATAAATATTCTATAAAATCCAACATGCCCTAGAAATGACCTGACTGACTTAATATTGGTCGGTGGATCAAGATTCTTAATCACGTCTATCTTGGCAAGATAAACCTCCATCCCTTTTTTGGAGATAACATGCCCCAATATAATACCCTCCTTAACCATGAAAGGACTCTTTTCCCAGGAGAGCACCAGATTCATTACTCTACACCTTTGAAGAATTCGGTCCAGATGCGTTAGACAAGAATCAAATGAATGACCATGAACTGAAAAATCATCCATGAAGACCTCAAGGAAATCCCCAACCATTTCGGCAAATACTGTGATCATGCACAACTGAAAAGTGCACAGGGCATTAAACAACCCAAAAGGCATACGTTTGAATGCATATTATGCCGAACGGACAAGTGAAGGTGGTCTTTTCTTGATCTTTAGGAGCAATTGCTACTTGATTGTAACCTGAGTACCCATCAAGGAAACAAAAGAACTCTTTCTCAGCTAATATCTCTGAAATTTGATCAATAAAAGGTAAAGGAAAGTGATCTTTCTTGGTCGCAGCATTCAGGTGCTTGTAATCGACCTAGACGAGCCACTACATGGGTACTTGTGTCGCAATCTCAACTCCTTCTTCATTGGTCATCATATGAATTCCCAACTTCTTGGGACAACATGCAAAGGTGCCACCCATTTGGAGTCAAAAATAGGGTGAATAAAGCCCACTCCACATCATTTTTCAGTTTCTTTCTTAACTACTTCCCGTAGATTTGGATTAAGTCTCCTTTGAAACTCACGGGAAGACCTAGCATTTTCCTCAACAAAAATATGGTGTGAATAGAGTATGGGATTTATACCCACGAGATCTGATATGGTCCAACCTATAGCCTTATGGTTTTTCTCTAATACTTCTAACAACTTAGTCTCCTGTTCTACAGTCAAACTAGAACTAATTATGAAAGGAAAGTTACGCTTTGGTCCCATAAGGAAAGTGTACTTGAGTGTAGGAGGTAGTGGTTTCAACTTTGGCACGGATGAATCATCTGGTATATCAGGATGAACCACCATTGAATTTGGATATGTGCTGCTTAGTGAAGATGATTTAACTGTAGCACTGTCCACCAATTGTACTAAAGAATAAGGAGTCAGATCACTAAAAATAAATGGTAGTTCAGCCAAAGCTGCGTCCAACTTGTCATTTACTTCCCTCGATTGTCCCGAAGGAATGGGAACTGACAATTCCAAAGCGACTTCTGTATCATCAAGGGAATAGGGTGATGCATATGTCAAGAACCCTGGTAACAAATCAGTAACTGCTAGGTGAACATTGTCCTCTCCTGATGAGAGTCACTCATTCTGTATTGTTGAGTTTTGTGCCCAAATCCCAACTATGTTGACTACATTGCAGTCTTCCTCGGAAAATGAAGAGAAATCCGTGCTTGATTCGAAATCATGTCTCTGCCATTTTGTTTGCTTCATGTGTAATTCCACTTCTTCGTCAGGAGAATGTAACTTCATCATCCCTGTTTGATATCAAATGATGCTCCAGCGGTCCTAAGGAATGGTTGCCCAAGGATAATCTGCGAATCTCTCCAATGACGAGGGATATCCATTTCAAGGGATGTGAAGTCCACCTTATAATTTTGTCCCTCAATAGAGATAATGACATTTTTTATTTCACCCTTGGTCTTTTTCATTGATTTATCAGCAAATTGAAGTATTGCTCTAGATTTATGTAAAGGGCCCAATTTCAGTTTCTCATATAAGGAAAAGGGTAATAAATTGATTGAAGAGCCATTATCTAGGAGAGTGCGTGCAAACACGATATCATCGATATGACTCAACACATAATGTACACCTAAATCTCTCTTTTTCTATGGCATTTTCTGGTTCTTGATACAAGAGATAGTGGTAATCGAAAGAATATGTGTCTTGATGTAGTTGTTTGGTTTCTTCCTACTAACTCTGCTTGGTGTACATCTCACCTTTAGATATTTTTGAAAGGCAGGGTGACTAACCACATACTCATCGAATGGCACTTTTACATGATATTATCTCTACAAAATAGTGCCATATCTGGATTGTTTAACTGAATCATATTGGTGATGCACTTTCCTGTCGTAAGAGCACGGGGGGAAGGGATAGGTAAAGAATGGAGTGATGACTCAGATTCAGAAAAACCATGCTCCTTATTATCATTAAAAACCGAGTCTTTCAAACATGAATCTTTTACAATTGGAATAATAATAGGATTATCTTCTTTAGGACGTGGAATATATGTTGAATGTGCATTCTCCTTGTCCGAAGGTACAAGGTCCTTCGTAGCCTCTGAATTTGATGCGTGATGCTCAGCTCTTATATTCCTCCTTAATCTTCTTGCTCTCTAGGAAAGATGTCTGACTTTATCATCCTCTAAAGTCTCTTTAGGTTGAACTTCAGAGTCGGTCTTATACATATCCTTAGCTCGATCAGGTAAGGATACGGTCCATCCGCTCCTGAGAGAAATATGATGAACATAATCAAACTAATAGATCTCATGATCAGATTTGTGTAAATCTGAATAGTATACCTGATCCATAGAAGGATGTTGATGTGATTTGCTTAGGCTATTGGGATTAGCGTGAACCTGGGCTGGAATGGTTGTAGATGGAATATTACGCTCATCATGTAGACAGGAAAGACAATTTATATCAGCCCTCAAATCATGTACATCTATTCTGTAACAACATAGCTCCTCCAAAATCTATCGCTGAAAGTCCATTAAACCTGATGATGAATGATGTTGCTGGGAAGATTAATAAGGGCATGATGAACGTGAAGAATACTGTTGTTGGGTATGATTATGAAAATGCAGACTTTGTTGGTCCGCCTGATATGTCTGCTGATGACCTCTATGTTGTTGCTGCCTTGATGCTTGATAAGGATTGGCTCCAAAGCTCGTTGATACCGGAAGAGATGTAGGAGTAAATGATGTGTTATAGAATGTCTGGGGATGTGGATAAGAAAATAGGTCCCCAAAACCTCCTTGCTTGACAAGGTCAATGGTGTACCACACACCATTTACTTCACACATTTGGGAAGGCTCCTCAGTAATAGTCTCTACAGACTGTGGTTGTTGCTGACAGGGATGGGATAAAGACTGGTCCCAACCCATGGCTGGACAGGCCCTAACATCTGCTACTCTTGGATGTGATGAACACGATATACGGGAGCAGCAGATGTAGTCACGACATGTACCTTCATCTTGGATACCTTCTTGGAAAGTTCCACTGTTTGTTTAGGTAGTTTAAACAAATTACTGTCCAAGTCATTCATCTGTTTATCTATCCTTTCATCTACCGTAAGTTTATCTACTAGTAAACCAATGTCAAAAGGATATACTGTAGTCTTTATTCCTCCACTTGATAAGAATGGATTGGTGGTCTCCAACTGAGCTCTACTAGCGGTCTATACTCTACCTGTTTCAGCCATTCATTCGGGCACTTTCCAAACAGCATCCGCTCCTCGTGAAGTATATCTACCTCCACAAGCAGCACTAACTAAACCCTGTACTTCAGGGTGCAAACTGTAATATAGCGACTGAACCAGGATCGTAGGCTCTAACCCATGACAAGGACATTTCTGTAAAAGGTCTTTGAATCTCTCCCATGAATCACAGAAAGCTTCATTAGGAAGATGGGAGAAACTTGTGATGCGTAAATGCATCAAATTTGTTATACTCAAAGAGTAAAACTCCTTCAAGAATAAAACCTTGAACTGAGCAAAAGTTGTGACTTTTACCCCCAAGTTCTTCATCCAATAATCAACCTTATCCTTTAAGGCAAATGGAAGGGCTTTGAGGCTTATGTAGTCTTGGTTAACCCTAGGATGCCTAAGGTTAGAATATATCAACTCAAAGTAGGGATGAGCATTGGGCTGGGCCGCCCCAGCCCGGCCCGAATCCCAGCCCGCATAGCCTGGCCCAGCCCGAGCCCGAAATATTTAGGGGCCAGGCTTGGGCCAAAGATGTAGGCCCATTTAATAATTGGGCCGGGCTCGGGCTTAGCCCGACCCAGCCCATTAGGTCCAATAGCCCGGCCCGTATAGAAGCCCAAAATTAGGCCCGTTAGGCCCAATAGCCTATCCCACATAGAGCCCATATGTGTCTAGACTTTGATCTCTCACTTTGATATATTCATCTAGATTGAATGAGGGAGTTGACGACGTCGACAGATTAATCCACTTGAGGTACATTTTCAATCTGTTTGTTTACTACTATTTGCATATGTTTATATACTATCTCTATGAAACTCTTTCCATTATATACTGTACAATCATAGATATGACAAAATCCGTGCAAAATAGTTGGATAACTAAATAATAAAGACTTAAATAACTAATGAATACTTCATAACGAATATTATAATGAAAATAACCAAATGAGGGTGCGCCAAGTTTATGGGCCCACCAAGTCTAGAATCATAAGTTTTGGGTCGGTCCAAGCCCAATTGATTTTTGAGACATCATGGGCCGGCCTGGCCCAGGCCCGACCCATAATAATTGGGTCGGGCTTGGGCCTGGGCCTTCAAAAAATTTTTAGTAGGCCTAGGCCCAGCCCAAAGCCCACAAACATAAATGGGCTTGGGCTTGGGCCTTGTAGGGCCCGTCCCAGGCCCGGCCCATGCTCATCCCTAACTCAAAGTCCCTAAGGAATGCATAAGGTTCCTCATGAGCATTCCCATGAAAATGTGGTAGCAAACTAAGAAATTGCAGCTTCAGCTCATATTCTACTTAAGGATCAACCGGGCTCAACCAATTTCTCATCTGAAATTGTCTAGGATTATAAGCTACATCCATAGGTCTATCATTACCTAGATGTAATTGTCCAAGTTGTGCTCTCATAAGTGCTTGATTTCGTTCAGATTCAGCTAACCTAGCCAATACTGCATGCAATGGATCTTCTCGCTCTTCTTCCTCCCCATTCCCGTTAAGTTTTTAGCATCTCTACTGAGTCTTCAATACATGCATCAAACAAAGGATTGGAATGAGATCTAGATGAAGATAACGAAATTACGTCGATCTCTCCAAGGCAATGATCTTCCTCGGTGAGAAAATAAGAAGGAAAAGGGTCTCTATAGATGTAACCTTCCCCTAAGAGTGAATCATGATACATCGGTTCAAAGCAAGGGTTGCTTCGAATATGGGATGGCCCAGAAAAAGAAAGGGACTGGACCAGTGAAGATGTAATATTTGGGCAGTTCAGTGATAGGCTCGTAAAGTCCGAGCAAAAATCTAGCCAATTATCCATCTAAATGCTCAAGAGATAAGAAAATTGAACACACTTCGTTTTCAAAAGAACCTAAATTTAACTTGGCACTTGAATGTGTAGAATAATTCACACAAATCAATAAATGCAAACGTTGATTAATTCACCAACTCAACACTAAAGGCCGAGATGATGGCCTTGTTATCTTGTCAAATTTTAATTGGTGTTTCAATATAAATCTTTTCAGAGTTACGAGTTGTTGGGAACCTAAATTTCTATATAAACTATCCCGATTCATATGAGTAGTTGAATCCACTCTCAATCAGTATAGAGGTAAGTCGGACCGTATAAATACAATTACCCATTTACTTGAGGATCGGGCCTTTCGCGGTGTCCTCTAAACCCTCCACTCTGCAAAGGAAATCCAGATCGTTTATAGGCTACCCGTAAATCCTCACTGAGAAGCGGCTAATCATTTTTAGAGAACCATTAGTTCAAACGAAAATTCATGGTATAGCTCTATCCTAATGTCATCCATCTCTCACCAAAATTGTACTTGCAGACGAATGAGGGTTTTACTGTCGGAAAACAAGGTTGATTTTATTCCAATTAATTAAGGTCAACTTGCATCAATTTAGTCCTGATTTTAGGAGATTAGGTTATTGCTTGGAATTAAGTGACCACAATCATCTCCTAACGTACAATCCCTTTTTCCTTTAATCCTTATGTTGGTGAAAACTGAGGGAGAAATCGGAAAATGGAATGCAATAGAAATCAATGATGCATGCAGTCATTAGAGATACCTACAGTGCATCCTAGCACTCTCCATGTGGATGCAGAGCAGAATTTTTAAATCTAACTATATGATGCAAATCGAGAAATCAACATCTAAGCATCAGTTCTATTAACGATGAAGAAATCAGTTTAATTTGACTAAGTAGAACGTAAGCTTTGTGCGTCTATGAATTTCCTAAGATTTTTGCAATTGTGAATCATATAAGATTTGTGCAGTGTTCCTAAGTTACGGAATAGATCAAGCAAAGGAATGACCTACGATCTTTCTATTTGGCGTAACTTGAATCTAAATCGTCGCTCAAGTCGAGAACCATTTGATGAAATCCAATTTCATCATCTTTATTTTCCATAATTAACCCCCTTGCTTAAGTTTTTGTCAATAAACCCCGGATAACGTCCTGTAATTAACAGAGTCCTAAATAAATTAAAAATCACAAAAAAATGACAAAATGAAATTCGTGGTATTTTTAGACTTAAAAATACCCTCAAAAATATTTCGGGCCTTTGTTTATTTTCATTTCCAGTTTTGGTCAACATGAAACTTGTAGATCTCATCAAGATCTACAACTTTCATGTTTTGAGTTTTCTCAAATTCGGCCATTTCAGCCCCCAAAAATTAAAAATGCTCTCTGAATAACCTGATTGGGCCACGTGGCCCATTCTGGGGGCGCCACGTGGCCCGGCCCCTTTGTCTCATCCGCCTCATCTTCCAGCCGTTGGATCTCCTCCTGAGATCCAACGACTCCAGGCTTTCCACGCACGCCCCTTTGCCTGGGCCGTCAGATCATCTCCCGCCTTCATCATCACCGTTCATTAGCGCCTTAAGAAGAGCTCGCCACGTGTCAAATCCTCAACCCTCTGTTCGACCTCTGCCTTTCCATCTCAGCCGCGTTTTACGCCTTTTCTTCTCAGCCGCTTGATCAACCCCAACTGCTCATCCTTGTCGCTCGCTAGCGCTTCGCCCGTAGCTCGACACGTGGCGTGAGCGCAGCCCTTCGATCGCCCCCCCCCTCCCCCCGATCTTATCTCAACCGTCGCTCCGCGCCCTTCTCTCAGCCCTTGGATCGCAAGATCCAACGGTCGAGGCATCGTCTTCCTCCTCCCGCATCCTCCGCCGTAGCCCTGGGCCTCACAGACCTCCTCCACCTTTCTAATTTTAGCCGCCTCATCCGACCTCCTCTCCTTTCGCCAACCGCCTCTAGGTCTTGCCCAGTCATCCACCTCGTCCGCGCATATCTCCACTACCCACAACCACCTTCCAGACGACCCACAACTCCCTCTAAACCCTCGACGCCACTCATCAGCACCGCCGACTTCACCCTTTAAATACACCGTCCCCCTCCTCCGATCACTTTGTCCATCAACCAAGGGGGAGAGACCTAGCCCTCCAGCTCCTCCCTGTGACAGGGGGAGGAGCTCGGATTGAGCGACAATGGCCTTCTTCCCTGATGAGACCCACCACCGATCACAGCGGTGCTGCGGAGGCTCCAGCCCCGCTCGAGCTCCGAGGAGTAGCCGACCTCGACGTGCGACGACCCGGGCCTCTTCTCCGACGCCCAACCCAGGCCAATACCTCCATCTTCGGTCAGGTAAGCCCTCTTATCTCTTCTTGTTTTTCTCTTGATTTTACCTAATTTTCAAAGTCTCTCCAAACACCCTTGACCTCCATTGACCATTCCACGAGCTCCACCCATCATCCATTATCCTCGCCGACCCTACCGATCACCCCCTTCCCCTATCACAACCTCCATCATCCCAGGCTTCTTCCTCCGCCGGAGGCGGAGGAGGACCCACTAAGGGCTTCGCCTTCTGCGCTCCACAAGATCCCTCTGTCCACTTCATCTCGCACGCACACACGCCTTAACCCCCTTGCAGGTCAACCAGCACCAATGGTCGGACCTTGGGCGGAGCCAGGTTCTAGAGCTCCGCCTCCGGCAATCAGGCATCGACGGCGAACTCCAGATGCGTCTGCAGCTTCTCCGACCTCGGAGCTTCATCGCCAGATCTTCAGTGCCAGCCCCCGAGCTTCACCGAACGCAGCGACGCGCGGCGGAGCTCCAGGCCTCACGCCGGAGCTCCAATAGCGCCGCCAGCCATCGAGGAGGAAGGAGGAGCAGCCACCGTTGGATCTAGCCCCACGGCGGAGATCCAACGGTCCTGGAGCGACCACGTCGACCATCCCGGAGCGCGGAGGCTCGGTGGGACCGAGCCTCGCCCGAGGCACCCTCGAGCCACCACGTGGCCCGAGCCACCTACTACGGCCACCCGAAGCAGCGCCTACCCTCGCCCCCATCCGAGCCTGAGATCACGTGCTGCACGCACGTGGCTGTGGGCTTTTTGCATCGGCGCCCTCGCACCTTCCACAAATTGCATCCAGGTCCTGATATACGTGGCACACCCAGAGACCACACCGAGCCTGATCGCCACCAAGCTTGGAGGCTCGGATATCCTGAGCCAACCCGAAGCAGCAGCGAGCCTCTACCAAGCCCGAGCCGCACTCCGAGCCTGGATAGCGCGTGCAGGGCACGTGCTTTCTGGGTTATTTGCAGAGTCACCCACAACGTTCATCAAAATGGCAAACAGGTCCTGAGCACGTGCAGCACCTGCGCGCCTGGGGTTATTTGCACTCATACCCTTGCGGGTTTCTGTAATTGCAAATATGCCCCCACACGTATGATTTATTTACAGGGAAGTCCTCCACACTTATTTTTATTGCATTTTAGTCCTTCCCAGGGACTTGTTTGTAGATATCTTTTCATGTTTTTATTTCATTTATGCCCCTGGCTTCTTCTATGCATATCTTGAGCTATGTTTATCCGATTGAGATGATTTTAGTTTCGTTTTAAAGCCGATCTGATGATCTTTCTAATGACATGCTTAGTTGTTGTCTTGGACACAATGAGTCTTATGAATTATTGTATAGTCATGTGTCTATTTGAATTTGCACTGATTTCTTGCTTAACATTGTTCATCGCATCTGCCCCTTTTTTAATTGTACTCGAAATTAACTCGTATTTATTTTTGCTCATTATTTTCACCTCGGGCATATTTTAATTGCATTACATGGCATTTATTTGCATTATAAAAAATAGAAGAAAAATGCATATTTCTTTTTAATGCATTGTGTTGTGGTGTCTGCATACTTTGACCTATACATTTGCTTCGACTCAACACTTAGTTAAATAAATAGAAATCCGACTAATATGAGAGAAGCGCGTGTCCCTGAGTTCGACCTTGGTTTCTTACCAAGTAAAATAAAAATTAACGACCATCGCATTCTTATTTGACCTATATCAATGAGGTGGTCTCTTTGATGACCAAAATCGGCCCGACTGCTACGACATGTTGAAGTGCTAATCTGGCACTCTTAAAGGGCCGATTTTGCAGTTCGTCACCATTCTCGACATAACCACACATAAAAATGAATAAAGTTTTAAGAGGCCTTTGTTTACATACGTGAGATCTCAATCGAGAACTGTTGTAAATGACGATAGAATTGAAATGAACTAATTTACTGATCTCTCAATCTTAATTGTATGCCTCGTGGCTCTCTAGCAAAATTCTCCAAGCTCTTTGCCTCCGCAGTCCTTTAGAAGTAGGCGGCTCCACGGGCCTATCACGAAACAATATAAATTTATTAGAAAGTTGAAGAGAGATTACATAGATTAATTTAGAAAAATACTACAACACAACATAAGGAAACATGCTCAAAAATAATTTCAACCAAAATTACTGAATAAATAAAAAAATTGCTCTTAAAAATAATAAACAAATATGTCGCATCCCCAGCAACAACGCCGTCTGATGAAGCGTTAAATGCATATATTAAGAGAGATTTGTTGTAGCACATGAACTTAGCTTTCCATACATAACCGACATGAATCTTAGTGATGAGGTTCTCAGTTTTAATTTATATCTTGGGAAGTCAAGGGTCGAACACAAGGATGCGAGTACTTTGATGATGAGCTTTCGAGGACAAATAAACTTAGACAATAATTTTCAGATTTATTAATTTGAGCCCATGCACATCACAAAGTTAACATAGAATTTTAAAACAATTTTTTATGCCTATATATTAAGTGATAACATAGATGCATACACAAGACATACAAAAGATCAAACTTAAATGAAACTCACAACTAGAAACTTGGATGATTAATAAAAAAAATGGATCTTAAAGACAGTCATGCTTGAAAGGATAAAATTGATTATGCAGAATAGTTGAATGAGAATAATAAATCCAAACCTTCGAGCATTGATAATTAATCCATTATTTATTAATCAAAATCAATCACTTATGCTTTTACAAGATAGATTGTCAAACCAGTTTCAAACGAGACAAAAATTACATTAATTGGACCTCAGCTCATTAAAATAATCAGCAAGGACTCCAAGGGTATAATTGCAATAAACACTTCCAAGTTTTATTACATCTAAGTACTGATAAGGACTGAAATACAATAAATAAAACCCGTAAGGGTTAACATGTAAATTTTACACAACAGAAGGGCTTATCTATAATTGCTTGAAAATTCAGGATCTAATATACAATTTCACCAATTACCATGTGCGGAACCACGTGACTCATTGCAGGCTTTGACTCGCGCTGGGACCACGTGTTGAATCTTGGTGCACCATGCGAGGTTCGGAGGTTGGCTCGGTGTACGAGCCTAAGGTTCGGAATGTAGCTTTGGAGTGGCTACGTGGATCAAATAGACTGTTCGATCTTGCCCAATTTAGCGAGATCAACAGTATCTGCTAATCCGATTGTTCTTACACTCCTCCGTGCTCGGCGGTAGTAGGGCTGTGCTCCGAAGACAATTGAAAAGCTCCGTCGTACGTCCTATAGCTCTATGGAAGTACCTGACCCTTCATCACCTGCCAGCGATGAGGTCTGTAGCTTGAAGAAGGTGTGAGGATAAATATAGAACCTTGTCCCTGAAGCTTCGCCAAAGAAGATAAGGGAGATTGGATCTAGACATCGAACTCCGATTAATGAACTAGTTTGCAGTCCTACACTATTAGTCCATATTCGAAATACTTTGGAGAATCTATTCAGATGCAAATGGTGCAGATTGGAGGGCTACTCGCATGTGGTAGATTAAGCCCTAAGGGGTGTCATCTCCATAGAGGAAACAACAATGGAATAGGTTGATCGCAGTGATGAAGAAATGAATACATCACTAGAGATAGTACGCTTGGATGAATGTTCCAAGGTGCAGATAAACAACCTCTTTGTATGGTCTAAGAGAGCTTAACAAATAGAGAATAAATACTAGAAGTTAACACCATAACTACCATAAATTCAAACCTAAAGTTGGAATCTTGAAGAAGATGTAAAATCAGTTGAATCTTTGATCCGAATTGCAAAGCTTAAAGCTTTGCGGTCGTCGCTTGAAGTTCTTGGATCTAGAACCAAGCTCGAACATCATCAAGTGATGGATGTTACTTGGCAAGGAAGCCAAGGATCTCTCCAGAGCTACACTCCGTCGTGGCGTTCGTTCTTTCCCTTGAACTGTCACTCAGGGTCAGAGAATGCTAGGGTGTAGTTCCGTAAAGGGCAGATAGCTGGAGCTTGGGCTGATGGAGAGGTATTTAAAGAGGAAGGGTGACAAAGGTTTTGAAGGTTTTTAGGGTAGTTTCAACCCCCACTTAATGATAAGGAAGTTAGATTTAAGAAATGAAGGGAGGTTAGCATGAATCTAGGGAGTTAGAGGTAGAGATTCATGGTGTCAGTTGGTTGGGTGGCAACTGGAGATGGTTTGCAAAAATGGTAGAAGTTGCCAAGGAACGAGCAGTTGCATCTCTTGGCATAGGTGTCTGGAGGTTGAAGATAAACCTCAACCATCTGATCATCAGATCAGATGCTTAAGGTTCAGGTGATGTTGAAAGGTTGAGATTAACTGATGAGAATAATCAAAGGGTCTAAATAGAGCACTAAATGACGGTGATGATTACATCGGATGAAAGTGATCAAATGACGCAAGAAGGAACATTTGTCTAGACAAGAGAGGGCCACGTAGCGGCTGAGGATGCGTGATAAACGCAGAATTGAGAGCGGTTGTCTTGACTCACAAGGCGAGTCAACAGTCGGTGTCTTAACCACTACAAAATCCTGGTTTAATCAACAATTAACCCACACTAAAGATCAATAATTAGAAATAAATGTGGAGTTAAAATTTATTTTTAACTGCACAAATGGTGTATAGGGACAAGTATGCAGAGAGTTCGAAAACAGGAAGCAAGCAGGGCAATTCAAATAGATGTGCACAAGTGAATGTGAGATGTCTACACTAAGTTAGCAAGCAAAGAAATTTTTGTGGGTTTTTAATTTTTAATTTTTTTTATTTTAATTTAATTTTTAATTTTGTATTTTGGTTTTTAATTTTCTAATTTTTATAATTTTTTATTTTATATTTTTTTTCTTTTTAATATTGGAAAATAAGACAATGTAAGAAAAAGGAAGATAGAATATTTATAAAAATAAGCTAAAATAACCAAAAATTCAGCGATAAACTCTTTTTGGTATTTTTATGATTTTTTACTGTTTTTGTGATTTTTGGGTATTTTTCAAAGTGTTTTTGGTGTTTTTAAATGCTGAAATAAATCAAAATAGTGAACAGTGTACTGGCTATGAGCAAAATGGAAATTAAAAATAGACAACAACCACAAAATATTTTCAAACTATTTTTCAAAGAAAGCTGATAAAATGTAGAGTAAACAAGAACTGAGTTCGTAATTTTTGGAGTTTTCTTTGATTTTATATATTTTTTTGAAGTTTATGAGTATTTTTGAATTTTTAAGGTTTTTCTTTTGAGTTTTTTAATAATTTTTGAACTGACACTAAAATAGGATAAAAGACACGCTAGGGAATTTTTTTGGAATTTTTCGAGGTATTTTAATATTTTTTTGGTATTTTCTAAGCTAGACAGTGAATAAAAAGCATGTTTTTGATTTTTAATAAATATTTAAAAGCAATAAAATTAAAAACTAAAAATATGGCAACAAAGTACAAGTTAGCAGGAGCTTATGTTCCAAATTTTTAGAATTTTTGGAGTTAAAAAGATGCCTTAAATAAATAAAGCAAGACAACACAAATGAAAGGCCTAGCAGTGACTATATTGCAAATAGATAAAACTATGGGGGCACGTCTACAATTTTCGCACAAAATTACTACTTAATTAAATAAATTCTGGGCCAAAAACAAATTACAAAACCCGCAAGGCTTTTTCCGCAAAATACCCACCCAAGCACGTGCGATGCACACGCCCGGGAAGGGCTAGAATGTAATATTACAAAAGCTCAGGGGCTGACTTGTAAAAAGTCCAGATAATTTATAACGGAAATAGAAAGTTACTGGTCTAAACTTAAATAATACAAAATCCAGGGCCCTTTTGGCAAAAACGCCCAGGCGCACGTGACGAGCGCATGCGTCAGGCGAGGACATGAAAGTAAATAAGCAAACGTTCGGGGGTCCAAGTATAATTATTACAAAATTTTTCAACATCAGACGAATGATTAAGCGTTAATTTATAAATACAAAAAGGTACCGGGCTCACGATGCAAAATGCCCAATCAAAGGGGGCGATTTGACGGTGGGTGTTAACCCTCTTAACACGTGGCGGCGCAGGAGCTCCCGATACCCCTTCCGCCACGGACGGCCATGATTAGATCGACCTCAGTAGATCCGACGGTCGAGGCAGCGGTCGATCTAACGGCAGCTGTGCTTCAGGAGGAACACGGCAGATTCGACGGTGCTGGGGCCTCTAGGATGAACTGACGACGAACAGGGCCCCGACGAGCTTTGGGCGTCGAGATCTCGGCGTTCAATGGTGCTCCCTCCCTTCCGATGGCTCCACCGACCTCCTGGGACCCCCCCTCTGTTGGACGACGCTCCCAAAACGACTATAGAGTGACCAGAGCGTCGCTGCGTGGTCGGCAGAGGAGGTTGGCTCCAGGTGGCTTGGCGCCCGCAAAATTCAACTCCAGATGGAGTCCTTTGTCCCTCGCGACCTGCGAATGAAGAGCAAGAGCACAGTAGATGGCCCAAGGAACTGATTGGTGCATGGATGGTGGCGTGGGGTCGATGAATGTGATTGCCGGAGCTCAAGAGCTCCGGCGAGGTGTTTGATGGATGGATCTGAGCGAAAAGTGGGCCTGGATCGAAATGGATTAGGGGAAATTGAACCTCAGACTACACTAAGTACGAAAATGCAAGAAAAACAAAGGTAGAAACGACCTCAAGGGCGAAGATGCCCAAGGTTGACCTCGACGGCCAATTGGCCGGAGGTGGCTTGGAACGCGGCGTTTGGAGCTCGCCGCACCTCGGCTGAGATGGGGGAGGAGTCCCCTGTCACAAGAGCTTGCCCTCGACCCTCAACTGGAAGCTATTGGCGCCCAAATCCGGTTCAGAGGAAGAAGGAAAGTAAGGGGCTCGGTTTTGAACATGGTGATGGGGCGATCTTCGAGGAGGAGTCACGGGCGAGAGGAGAAGATCTAAGGAGATCTTGGAGGTTGGCGGGCTAGGTGGTTGTACAGGGTACAAAATCGCAGAAGAAATCAGCCTCAAAGGGTGAAAGACGCACCCTCGAAAAATCCGCAAAAGCGGGGGAAAAACGAGGCGCACAGAGCTACAGGGGGGGTAGGTCAGACTGTTGACCTTGGTCAACAGTTCTGACCTCCTGGTTGGTCCACGTGGACCAACCAGGAAAAACCCTGGAAAAAATGTTTTATTAATTAATTTAAAAATAGTAAAAGATTTATTTAACTTTTAATTATAAAATAAAAAAATGTTTATTTTTTTATGAAGTATTTTATTCTTATTTTTAATTATTTTTACAAGGTATATTTTTACAAGTTGCTTTTATACCCCTATGTAGGTATAATATATATATACTTTATTACTTTATTTTTATTCTGTGTATTTTATTTTTATGATTTTTATTTCTTATCTTGTAAAATTATAAAATACTTTTATACACTTAGAAATATTTTATTTTATTTTATTGAGGTGTTTTGGGTATTTAATAAAATAGAAGTGTATTTTTTTGAGGTATGTCTATAGAATTATTACCTATGTATTATACATACATGTATTTTATTTTGAGTTTTATTTACATTTTTATTCTGATTTTGATATTCACAATTATTATAAGTAATATTTACAACATTATAAAAATATAAAATTATAAAAATAATAAATAAATAATAAATTGAATATTTTAATCTGTACAATGTACAATGTGGGTCCAAAACTCAACTTTCAAACCGTAGCTCCGCCAAATGCGAAACTACCACCATTAAATAGCTTATTTTATTCTATATAAATTAAAGGTGAATATGATGCATTTGGAGTTTTCGTTTATGAGATACGAGTCTGGGAAGTTGGCATTCTGGAATTTTATTCAGACCATAACTTTTTATCTGTATATTCTTTTTCTGTGAAGTCAATTTTGTATTTTTCTTTTTAAAATTATCTACAACTTTCATGTACAAAGTTTCTTTATTTGATGTATAAAAAGTGGAACCAAAAATAGGTCCCAAAATGAATAAAGAATGAATAAAATAACATAGGTATTTGACCCTTATCTCCCCCTACTTTATTCCTGGTCGACCTATTCATCAAGATGCCTAGTTCTCGGAGTTTCGGGTTATAAAATATTTACAATATTTTATTCTTTTTATTTTCTTTTATTTATTCTATAATTTTGACTCTAATTACAGTATTTTATACACTATTTAGATGCACATGCATGAATGCTAAGATGATGATTTTAATGCTATTTACAGGCATTTGCTAGGGTTTTTGATGCCAAAATGATAGAATAAAGATGATGAAATGTGGATTCATTATCCCCCTATACTTTACCTTTGCTAGTCCCTAGCAAACACTTATGCAATAAGTGCAAAAAGAGAAGAAAGAAAAGAAAAAGAAGAAGAACTTGGATTTAATTTGATTATCAAACCTGTCTTCACAAAATCAAAGGTTGGAGCTTAAGTCGGACCTTTGGAATTTTAGTGCGGGCGGAACCTTAATGAGAACCGAATTTGAAATCCAAGAGTCCTTGAGAATCCCAAAACTCTGTCCAAGTCTCCTCAATAGCCAGGTCAGAAATACTTCAACTCATAAGCAAACTCTTACGACTATGAATCTGACTTGTACAGTGTAAGTGATAGTGGCTCTCCCCAATTAGAATGACAAAGAGACTGACTTCTCCAGTACAACAACCCAATGATTCCCCAATCCAATAACTCCATCCTCGAGGAGCGGGGTATTCCCATCTAAGTTCAAGTGGCAACCAGCTCAAGAGGAGGGGGTGAAGAGAAGAATGGACGATAGCCAGTGTAGCTACCTATCCTGGGATGCAAGACCAGTGTAGTCAAGTCATCCTGCTGCAGGCTTACATGATATGACTTTGGAACTCAAGCTTGCTTATTGACTTTGTACATACTTTGCAGGCTTTTTATTTTTGTACATGCCTGAACACTTTTTTTTAATACTATATACAACAGCATTTACATAAGGAGTTTTTCCTCTTGAGCCAGTAGACTATCCCTCTTTTGAAGCTTTATTGCAACCCACAGCCTCGTATCTTTAGACTTCCTAATCACTGGACGGGTTGGGGTGCACTTCCCTCCCTAGAGGAGGACAAGTGTTTCCACTTGTGTGTGTCTCATACCGGCAAATCCAATCCCCTCACCACTCCAACTGAGTTGAGCCATGTGAAAGGTGCAGGTGTCCAAGTTAGGTCATTATCAACAAGAGTCGTGCGTATGCTCCGAAATACTCTACTTAGGCAGTCAGGAATCCATTGAACTAAGTCCCATGATCCTCAAAGAATTAAGTCAACTAAACCTGAAGTACCTCAAACCCAGTTCCTATAAGGTTCCTGTTATTAGGTAGATTTTAAGGTCCAATCAAGCTCCAATCTCCGGATTTTACTTAGACTTCTTCAACCATCAAACTCAATCCGAAAAATGCTCATGCCATGCAGTGCAATGCAGAAAATATTTTTGTAATGTAATTTTCAAAGATTTTGAACTTTTTATGTATTTTTGAAAAGATGATGCATGCATATGCAGATGCAATTTTTTTGTATTTTTCAGAGAAATTTTTCAAATGTTTTTGGATTTTAATTTTGCAAATGTTTTTGGGATTTTTGAAAACAAAAAGGTTTTGGCTGAAAACTAGGTTAAAATATGTACACGGGAGTGCTTCTTATATATACAAGAAATGGATTTTAAGTATTTACAAGGGTAAGTGGTCAATTTTATATAAATAATGGATTTTAGTGTGATGTTAGTATTCCTCAAACTTATTTGACACAAACTTTTCAAAGAATTTTTGAAAACTATAGTCCAAAGTAATTTTTACAAACATTTTTGCAAACATGTACACGCATTTGAAAATCATTTTGCAAAGGTTTTCAAAACAGTATATATAGATTTTTCAAAATGTTTTTGCAACCATTTTTCAAACCATTTGTAAATCATTTTCCAAACATTTTATTTCACACAAAAAAAATAAATTTTACGAAACACACATTTTTACACAGGTTGAAAACATGTAACAAAATATTTTCAAAATAGTTTTCAATAGATGTTCACAAAGTTTTTCAAACTATTTTTCAAACATTTTGCAAAAAACATTTTCACATGATTTATTAATCAGTAAATACAAAAAGAATTTGAGGAATGATAACATCTTTTTATTAAGGATTTTAATGAATTTTAAAGAATTATTAGCCATATTATTAGGAAAATACGAAAGTACGAGTTATGGGTAAAGTATATACGCAGTATATACGACCCCCCTATACTTAGCTTGAGTTATGTCCTCATAGATCGGAGAGAAAAGAGACGACATAACTCGTACTAAGTATAGACAAGTCTAAAGAATAAATAAAGAAATGAATGAATGGACCAATGAGAAGTTGACCGTCCCCCATATACTTAGGATCAAATAATCCTAAGTATAGCAGACTGTACACAACGCAGGGAGGGTCAAGGGTGGGAATGAATAGATCGTACTCAGATTGTCTCCCCCTATACTTAGGGTAAGATATCCCCAAGTATAGACAAGAAAAGGAGACAATGGAGAGGATCGAAAAGAATAGAACGACTCGAGGTGGGCGCCCCCCTATACTTAGGACAAAGTATGTCCTAAGTATGGAAAACTGTCTACAAGGGTGGCACCTTTTTGATAGATAAAGAAAATAGAAAAGGAAAAGAAGAAAAGAAGAAAAGAGATCAGAGTGGATGAAGAGATCGTGAGGATGTACATACCACTCCCCCTATACTTAGGGTAAAAGAAGCCTTAAGTATAGGCAACGATAGGAGTGATGACACGGAACGAAGAATGAACACTCGACTCGTCCACCCCCCTATACTTAGGACAAAGTACGTCCTAAGCAAGGCAGACACGAGAATGGGTGGACGAGTAAAAACGGGAGATAGAAAAAGATGAACAAAGGAGAATGTACAACAGAGGTGGATGTACATATGATCAAGAAGGCCGAAAGCTAACCTTCTTGCGAGACCGCTGAGGGATAGATCTGGTATGGTGTATGTCGACATCGGGGTCCATAGAGGACGGAAGCCGACCAGGGTCGACACGGTGAAGGCTCTCAGTGGAATCAAAACGGAAAGGGACGAACTGATCAATGGAAGCAGTAAGGCTAGGTTCTCCCTTGGTGGTCCTATGGTGTGAAGGTACAGACGGGTGAGTGGAAGAAGTACGACTAGGTCTGGCCTTGGAAATCTCGCAGATGTCAAAGCGAAATGGTACGAACTCATCATCCTCGGAAGAAGTGTAATCGGAGTCGTCCTGCGAGTGATCGTCCAGGTCAAAGTCAAAAGGAACGAAATCATCAGTGGAAGTATACGAACTCTGTTCGTCCTCAAGACTCTCACCCGAATCCTTGTCTTCAACAAGAGGTTTGAATTTATCAAAATAAATGGCAGCATCATAACCGACCTCAATCATCTTTACTTGTGAACGACCAGGCACGGACATATCAGTGGATGTAGTCAAACCAGGTCCGTCCTGTCTCGTCTTACCTAGGTCACGCGTTTCCTTATGAGGTCTCTCAAAATAATGGGCAACTTCATAAACATCCTCAAAAGTCTTGGTATCTGCCCCCCGCTCAAATGGATCAATCACATAAATGCTTTGGATTTCATCAACACATCGCCACACACCAGGAGGAGGAACTGCAAGGTCTATGCTTTCCGACTTCCTCCCCTTTTTGGGGATCCGTCGGGTCTCATCAATGGTCGCTAAGGAAGCATCTCTAGTATCATCAGATCGGTCACAGGCCTCGGAGTCAGCTATGATCGGTGAAGGTGCATCAGGTGCAGGTCTCTGGTCAACTGTGGGTGCGGTGACCGCCACTTCGCTCTCGTCAACAGGACGGAAGCGAATCTCTCCTGATCCGTAATCAATGACGACCCTCGTAGAGGCGAGGAAAGGTCGTCCCAGGATGATTGGAGATGGCTCCCCTGTGGAGCTCTCCATGGGCAACACGACAAAATCAACATGGTGGTTCGTGCCGTAAATAGAAATGACGGTGTTTTCATGGATACCCTTCGGCCTCTTGATAGATCCATCAGCAAACTGAACGATCATCCTGGTCTTCTTGAGAGGCCCTAAGTGAAGAGACTGTACCAGCGAGAAGGGTAGTATGCTAATAGAGGCACCGCCGTCCAGGAGAGTGCGATCACATGTATAGTCAGAGATGGTTCAAGTAATGAAAGGTGTAGCTGTGTTCTTCTTCTTGGGAATGGGACGGTGTGTGATGGTGAGGGCAGTGGCCATTGTCAGAATGTGACGCTCAGATCTGCTCCTCTGCTTTCTCTTCTTGGGAAGAGAAGCAGACATATGGGTCATGTCCTACTGAAGTGGGGCACGGATGATCTCATGAATAGTAGCCACCACTTCGGGTTCAGTTAACATTTTTTTTGAATTTTTGGACTTCCTCCATACAAGGGAGGAAGTCAAGATCAGCATATACACGAGGCATGCCAAGAGCAGTCTGTACAACGGCATCCTCGGGGTCAAAGGTGGGACTGGGTGTTAATGCATGTGTGGTCCAGGGTTCTGGCAAGTGGACTCTCTCCTCAAAATATTGATCAACCAATTGTCTCCCGAAATCTTTTTGGTCTTTTAAATTTTTCTCATTTTTTGTATTTTTGGCGATTGCAAGCTCCCATGATCATCTACAAGTGAAGCCGTATTCCCGACGAAAGGAGCATTAATCTGATTCTTCCTCAAGAAGGCAATATCATCATTCATCAAATCAATGCGCTTTGTCATCCGATTCAAGATATCACTCATAGAGATCGAGGGAGGTGACTCCATCATGTCAGACTCGGGTGGATGTGAAGGTGGAGGTGGATAATACACAGGTGGGGGTGGGTGTGGGTAGAACTCCGAATCGTGATGCTGTGGCTGAGGCGGGTATGTACAAAAATCAGAAAAAATAGGAGGAGGATCCTCCTGATAAAAAGGAGGTGGACCGGCTGGAGCGAGCAAGGGGTCCGCAAAGTTCGGATAAAATGCACTCTAGGGATCCATCTCGAAAACAAAATGAAATGATCGGGAGAGCACGATGGTCAAGTCAAGAGAGTGAAGACGAAGGCGCAAGTGCGCAGGAGTGATCTAGGACACACACAAAACAATCACAGTCAAAAATAAAAAGAATACAAACCCTCAATTCACCTACTCAACTCGGTAGAGACCGCAAAGAGCGGTCTTTTTATCTTGTTTGTTTTAGAGTTAGGTGAGAAGTCCAAAATTGCACAAACACTTAGGGGGCTGAAAATGGGATTTGGGCTCTAACCTTAGTGTGTGCGCGAGCAATGTAAAACGAAGACAATGAGGGGATTACTCGCCCCAAGACAAGATTTTTCTTTTTGATCGGTTTTAGGGTCAAGTAATATTAGCAGTCTCGATTTTATTTGGTTATCACTTTTTTTGGATTTTTAGTGAGAATGCACGAGCCTAACGAGGAGTCAATTCCTTTAAGATCCTAGGTTGGCAAAATCAGAGGTAGAGTCGCGAAAGCAATGCAAGCAGCAAAAACGATGATGAATGCTAAAGCGTAAATGCTCACCTTGCCTCCAGCACTCTACATGCAAGGATGCTCACCAGAATTGAAACCTGTCTATATGCAAATGCAAAAGCCGATGAAATCGCCCTAAGTTTCAGAAATTGCTATTATCGGGAATAACCACGAGCTGACCACCAATCCTCAACCCTAGAGTCTGGTCTAGGCTCACCCCTCCTCTGCTCAACACACTTGAGTTTAGGAGAAAGCGCTTTGAGGGGAGAGCTCGCGGCGCGACGGATCGAAGGTGATGATCAACTGTTTAAAATTTGACTAAGTCCAGAACGAGACTATAGGTGCATGCAAAATATTAGGTGTTTGGCCTTAGTCTATCGCAAGCAACTCCTAAAGCTAGGGGCTCAATCACACAAAATAACTAAAATCAGACAACAAAGCAAAATAAATAATAAAAAAATGCAAAGGAAAACGCGAGAAAAGCCGCGGCGAGCCCCCAAGTGAACAATCACTTGGAAATTAGGCTCGAATGTCCAAGTGTTCGGGGGTACCTGTATTATTACAAAAAATAGGTCTCTCTCTCTCACAAATTACACAAATAAATGCAATAAAAGAAAATGCAAATAAAGTCGAGCTCGGTCTTCAAAACTTCTCTTCTCGTCTCCTTGGTGCTAGGTGGGCTAGAGCCGGCTTCACGTGGGTGCGTCGGCGCCTCGAGTGACACGCCTCCCTCGGTCTGCGGTACCTCGCAAAAAGTCAACAAAGAAGAGGGATTAGACAGCTCAAAAGATATATCAAAAATAATACAAATAGAAATAAAAGCCGCGAAATGCGGACAAATGATCATAACACAACAAAAATAAGACTTACGCGCTGTTGCTCCCGGACAACGGCGCCATTTGATAAATGCAGAATTGAGAGCGGTTGTATTGACTCACAAGGCGAGCCAATAGTCGGTGTCTTAACCACTACAAAATCCTGGTTTAATCAACAATTAACCCACACTAAAGATCAATAATTAGAAATAAATGTGGAGTTAAAATTTATTTTTAACTCTGCACAAATGGTGTATAGGGACAAGTATGCAGAGAATTCGAACACAGGGAGCAAGCAGGGCAATTCAAATAAATGTGCACAAGTGAATGTGAGATGTCTACACTAAGCAAGCAAGCAAAGAAATTTTTGTGGGTTTTTAATTTTTAATTTTTTTATTTTAATATAATTTTGTATTTTGTATTTTGGTTTTTAATTTTCTAATTTTTATAATTTTATATTTTATATTTTTTTTTCTTTTTCAATATTGGAAAATAAGACAATGTAAGAAAAAGGAAGATAGAATATTTATAAAAATAAGATAAAATAACCAAAAATTCAGAGATAAACTCGTTTTGGTATTTTTATGATTTTTTGCTGTTTTTGTGATTTTTGGGTATTTTTCAAAGTGTTTTTGGTGTTTTTAAATGCTGAAATAAATCAAAACAGTGAACAATGTACTGGCTGTAAGCAAAATGAAAATTAAAAATAGACAACAGCCACAAAATATTTTCAAACTATTTTTCAAAGAAAGCTAATAAAATGTAGAGTAAACAGGAACTGAGTTTGTAATTTTTGGAGTTTTCTTTGATTTTATATATTTTTTGAAGTTTTTGAGTATTTTTGAATTTTTAAGGTTTTTCTTTTGAATTTTTTAATGATTTTTGGAATGACACTAAAATAGGATAAAAGACACACTAGAGAAATTTTTTGGAATTTTTTGAGGTATTTTAATATTTTTTGGTATTTTCTAAGCTAGACAGTGAATAAAAAGCATGTTTTTGATTTTTAATAAATATTTAAAAGCAATAAAATTAAAAACTAAAAATATGGCGACAAAGTACAAGTTAGCAGGAGCTTAAGTTCCAAATTTTTAGAATTTTTAGAGTTAAAAAGAGGCCTTAAATAAATAGAGCAAGACAGCACAAATGAAAGGCCTAGCAGGGACTATATTGCAAATAGATAAAACTATGGGGGCATGTCTGCAATTTTCGCACAAAATTACTACTGAATTAAATAACTTCTGGGCCAAAAACAAATTACAAAACCCGCAAGGCTTTTTCCGCAAAATACCCACCCAAGCACGTGCGATGCACGCGCCTAGGAAAGGCTAGAATGTAATATTACAAAAGCTCAGGGGTTGACTTGTAAAAAGTCCAGATAATTTATAACTGAAATGGAATGTTACTGGTCTAAACTTAAATAATACAAAATCTGGGGCCCTTTTGGCAAAAACGCCCAGGCGCACGTGACGAGCGCGTGCGCCAGGCGAGGACCTAAAAGTAAATAAGCAAACGTTTGGGGGTCCAAGTATAATTGTTACAAAATTTTTCAACAGCAGACGAATGATTAAGCGTTAATTTATAAATACAAAAAGGTACCGGGCTCACGATGCAAAATGCCCAATCAAAGGGGGCGATCTGACGGTGGGTGTTAACCCACTTAACACGTGGCGGCGCAGGAGCTCCCGATACCCCTTCGGCCACGGACGGCCAGGATTAGATCAACCTCAGTCGATCCGACGGTCGAGGTAGCGGTCGATCTAACGGCAGCTGTGCTTCAGGAGGAACACGGCAGATCCGACGGTGCTGGGGCCTCTAGGATGAACTGACGACGAACAGGGCCCCGACGAGCTTTGGGCGTCGAGATCTCGGCGTTCAATGGTGCTCCCTCCCTTCCGATGGCACCACCGACCTCCTGGGACCCCCCCTCTGTTGGACGACGCTCCCAAAACGACTATAGAGTGACCAGAGCGCCGCTGCATGGTCGGCAGAGGAGGTTGGCTCCATGTGGCTTGGCGCCCGCAAAATTCGACTCCAGATGGAGTCCTTTGTCCCCCGCAACCTGCAAATGAAGAGCAAGAGCACAGTAGATGGCCCAAGGGACTGATTGGTGCATGGATGGTGGTGTGGGGTCGATGAATGCGGTCGCTGGAGCTCAAGAGCTCCGACGAGGTGTTTGATGGATGGATCTGAGCGAAAAGTGGGCCTGGATCGAAATGGATTAGGGAAAATTGAACCTAAGACTACACTAAGTACGAAAATGCAAGAAAAACAAAGGTAGAAACGACCTCAAGGGCGAAGATGCCCAAGGTTGACCTCGACGGCCAAGTGGCCGGAGGTGGCTTGGAACGCGACGTTTGGAGCTCGCCGCACCTCGGCTGAGATGGGGGAGGAGTCCCCTGTCACGAGAGCTTTCCCTCGACCCTCACCTGGAAGCTATTGGCGCCCAAATCCGGTTCAGAGGAAGAAGGAAAGTTAGGGGCTCGGTTTTGAACATGGTGATGGGGCGATCTTCGAGGAGGAGTCACGGGCGAGAGGAGAAGATCTAAGGAGATCATGGAGGTTGGCAAGCTAGGTGGTTGTACAGGGTACAAAATCGCAGAAGAAATCAGCCTCAAAGGGTGAAAGACGCACCCTCGAAAAATCCGCAAAAGCAGGGGAAAAACGAGGCGCGCAGAGCTACAGGGGGGGTAGGTCAGACTGTTGACCTTGGTCAACAATTCTGACCTCTTGGTTGGTCCACGTGGACCAACCAGGATAAACCCTGGAAAAAATGTTTTATTAATTAATTTAAAAATAGTAAACGATTTATTTAACTTTTAATTATAAAATAAAAAATGTTTTTTTATGAAGTATTTTATTCTTATTTTTAATTATTTTTACGAGGTATATTTTACAAGTTGCTTTTATACCCCTATATAGGTATAATATCTATATACTTTATTACTTTATTTTTATTCTGTGTATTTTATTTTTATGATTTTTATTTCTTATCTTGTAAAATTATAAAATACTTTTATACACTTAGAAATATTTTTATTTTATTTTATTGAGGTGTTTTGTGTATTTAATAAAATAGAAGTGTATTTTATGCTGGTATGTCTATAGAATTATTACCTACGTATTATACATACACGTATTTTATTTTGACTTTTATTTACATTTTTATTCTGATTTTAATATTCACAATTATTATAAGTAATATTTACAAAATTATAAAAATATAAAATTATAAAAATAATAAATAAATAATAAATTGAATATTTTAATCTGTACAATGTACAATGTGGGTCCAAAACTCAACTTTCAAACCGTAGCTCCGCCAAATGTGAAACCACCACCATTAAATAGATTATTTTATTCTATATACAATTAAAGGTGAGTATGCTGCATTTGGAGTTTTCGTTTATGAGATACGGGTCTGGGAAGTTGGCATTCTGGAATTTTATTCAGACCATAACTTTTTATCTGTACATTCTTTTTCTGTGAAGTCAATTTTGTATTTTTCTTTATAAAATTATCTACAACTTTCATGTACAAAGTTTATTTATTTGATGTATAAAAAGTGGAACCAAAAATGGGTCCCAAAATGAATAAAGAATGAATAAAATAACATAGGTATTTGACCCTTATCTCCCCCTACTTTATTCCTGGTCGACCTATTCATCAAGATGCCTAGGTCTCAGGGTTTCGGGTTATAAAATATTTACAGTATTTTATTCTTTTTCTTTTCTTTTATTTATTCTATAATTTTGGCTTTAATTACAGTATTTTATACACTATTTATATGCACATGCATGAATGCTAAGATGATGATTTTAATGTTATTTATAGGCAATTGCTAGGGTTTTTGATGCCAAAATGGTATAATAAAGATGATGAAATGTGGATTCATCAATGCGCCACGTGGCCCAATAAGAATTGAAGAAAATTCTAAATCAAAGGAAATTTGGAAAAAATAAGTAGACAGAATTTGGAAAAGTGGTAAACATGAATATTGTAGATCTCAATGAGATCTACAACTTTCATGTAGAAGTCAAAGTGATCAGAGGTCATCTGTACATAGATAAAAATTAAATACTATTAAGATCCATATAAAACCATTTTCTTCTTTTTCCTTTTTCTTATTATATTTCTTGAATTTTTGTTTTTGTTTTATGTTATTTTATTTATGTAGAATTTTTATTCTAATTTTTATTTGATTTTTAATGAGGAAAGATACATAAAATAACACCATATTAATATATAATAACTAGTGTTAATTATATGCAACACATAAATTAGCAATTAGTGTTAATTAGTTAGTAAATCATGTTATTAACTTGAGTAAAGGAGATAAATATGATATATTAAGCTGATAAATTTGAGATTTATCACACCTATGTCCTCTTTTCCACCATCTGATTTGCATTATGATCAAGCATAATCCATGTCGTCCACCGCTACCCAAATAATGAGCGTCTTATCTGATGATCATATGACTGGTGATCTTCTGAGCCTAGCTGTCCAATCCTTTTGATCAAAGCAATCTAATCCGTTCGTTGGTGCCTCAACCGTAGTCGTTCGATCTCATGATCGGACGGTCAAGGTCTTTCTTCAAGCTTCAGTCGTTCTTCCAACTTGTTTGAACCGCCCTTTTCTCCCCATTATCCTCTCTTTATTAATCTCCATCCTACCCAACTTCCATCACCAACCTCTAGGTCGCTCAACCCTAATCCACACAGACACCCTAACTCCCTTCTAACCTAACTGCTATCGCAAAAGCAGCG
This sequence comes from Ottelia alismoides, assembly GCA_037367405.1. Lineage (NCBI taxonomy): Eukaryota > Viridiplantae > Streptophyta > Magnoliopsida > Alismatales > Hydrocharitaceae > Ottelia > Ottelia alismoides. The sequence continues at coordinate 152,152 of JAZKJV010006982.1, read as the reverse complement.
ACTGAAACTTCTGCCAAAACCACCGCCAACCTCCACAATTTCATCTTTAAATAGCCCATACCCATCCCTTTCTCCGACTATCCGCCCACTTCGAGAGTAGCCTCGTAGCCCTTTCTCCTCGGTTGTGATAGAATTTAGAAGAGAACGAGTGCGACGACGAAGAAATTACTCCGGTGAGATCCAAGGGGTTTTTCCCTTGCTACAACCTCCAACAAGTGGTTGTTCGAGCTATGTGATAGCCTAAGTATTAAGCGACAACCTGGGGCTTGATAAGCTCCATCCAAGGCCATATTCTTCATCCTCTTCGTCTTCTCTTGTTCCCTTTTAAGTCTCAGGTAATCTTCCTATATTTTCCATTTTATTTTCCATATTTTCATTTGATTTAAAACATCATCGATTCTTTTATTTGAGTCGATCTATATCAGCAACTCAGTCCATTCATCCACGCGTGTATTCTAGTGTTTACTCTACGCTTCTCTATGAATGTATTCACATCGATCCCTTTTTCCTCTTGTACAGTGGAATGACCCATATAGGGCTCGCATCCACCACCTTCGATTGAGCCCATTCCACTACCTAAACCATTTGCTTCTGGATGGTTTTGTCTGCTAACACCTACAAGTGCACAATAGACCTCAATGATCGAACATTGAACGGAGGAAGGTTCAAGCCCTCTATTTGCGATGATCTTACACCGACCAGGCGACCTAGACAATCACCATTATGGTCTTTAGCGTGCCACGTTATGGTCGAGTGATAAACAACAGTCACCGTTATGGTCTTTAGCATGCCACGTTACACGCCAAAGCACCGCTTTACCACCTGAGACTCGAGAGAGTCGAGCCAACGTCAAGGCGTTCAATCAAGACATGTGTACCTGAGACTATGCACAGTCTGAGCCTCGAAGCACATGCCTTCAGCACGTGATGCAGACTTTTTGCATTGATACCCTATCGATTTTCAATAATAACAGATAAGTCCTTCTACCTTGTTTTGTTCGCATATTAGCCCATGTAAGTTATTGTATTTATGTATCAGTTCCTATCTGTCTTGTTCTGTAATAAAACTTGAATGTTTTTATTACATTTATGACCCTAGGTTAGTTGTTGAATATCTTTTTATTTTTAAATCTAATTAATGTGATTTTGGTCTCGTTTCAAAGCTTGTTTAATGTTCTATATGTTGGCAAAATTTATGGTTAATTTTGGTTTAAAAGTCATACATTAATTGTTCTTTGTTTATGCGCTTGTTTAAACCATGAAACCTTATTGAAAATACCCTTTGAGTGAATAATTGAATCTCTGAGTTACCTTGATTTTTAACGATCTATTGTTAGTTAAATCTAAACAATATTATTAGGTAATCAAATGATTTAATTGCTCACTATCTCTATTTAGCATTAAAGTGAAGATTTAACTCATGTAGAAAGGCTTTGAGACTTATATCACACCTTGCCTAATCATTCCTTAAATTAATAAGCAAACAATTCAGGAAATTTTCGTGACTAATCCAAGTTATTTGTCATGTACTGTTAAGTGTTGTTGTTCTATTCATATTGATTGTACATCGTTATTTGCATTTAATTTAATTGCATAAAAAATGTGTTAAAAATGTATCATGTTGAGTTTTGTGCATCATCTCAATATAATTAATCCTAAAATTGCTATTTAAAATATTTGAAATCTAAATTTAATCAATAAAACTTCTCACATCATTGTGTTCGACCTTGAGCTTCCCATGTTATAAATTAAAGCTGAGAACCTCGTCATTGAGATTCTTCTCAGTTCTATATGGAAGGCTAAGTGCATGTACTACAACCGATCGATTTTAATACATGCATTTAGCGCTTCATCAGATGACGTCATTGTCGGGGACGTGACATATTTTGTGATTATAATTAGTAGCAACTATTTATTTAGTAATTTCAGGTTTAATTATTTTTAAGCTTGTTTCCTTTGAGTGTTGTTTTGTACATGTGATGTCTTTTTAATTAAGTATTTTAATCTCTCTAGAATTTCCTAATATATATATTGTTTTGTGGTAGGCTCTTGGAGCCAACTATTTTTGAAGGACGACGGAGGCAAGAAGCTTGGAGCAACTTGCTGGAGATCCCATGAAACAATTGATTTAGTAGAGATTAATTAGCTTAATTAGAATTTATTCCATTGTGTTGTAATTAATTTGTCTATTTAAAGCGGATCTCAATTGAGATCTCGTACTTGTAAACAAAGGCCTGTTAACCTTATTGATTTTTATGTGTGATTGTGTCGAGAGTGGATCTCGACTTGAGTGACATTTTAAAATCAATGATTCATGCCAAATAGAAAGATCTTAGGTCATTCTTGCTTGATCCATTTCGTAATTTAGGACACACTACACGAATATCATAAGATTCACTATTGCAAAAATCTTAGGAGATTCATAGATGCACGTAGCATACGTTCTACTTAGTCAAATAAATCTTCATCGCCAATAGAACTACTGCTTAGGTGTGGTTTCTCGACTTGCATCATAAAGCTAGATTTATAAATTTTGGTTTGCATCCACATGGAGAGTGCTGGGAAGCATTGTAAGTATTCATAAACAACTGCATGCATCATTGATTTTCGACTGCATTCCATTTTCTTGCTTTCTCCCTCAGTTTTTACCAACTTTACAGGTAGTCAGTAAACAGTTCGGATTTCCTTAGCAGAGTGGAAGGTTTAGAGGACACTGTGTAAGGCATGGTCCTTAAGTAAATGGGTAGCCGTATTTATACAATCCGACTTACTTCCAGACTGGTTGAGAGTGGATGCAACTAGTCATGGGAATCGGGATAGTTTGTAAGGAAATTTAGGTTCCTAACAGCTCGTTACTCTAACAAGATTTATATTTGATCACCAATTAAAATTTGACAAGATAATAAGGCCAACATCTTGGCCTTCAACATTGTGTTGGTGAATTTACAAGGGTTTGTATCGATTGATCTGTGTGAGTAACTCTGCACATTTAAGTGCCTAGTAGAACTAGATTCTTTTGTGTCTCGAGCGTGCTCCGAAATTCCTTTCTTTTGAAATTCAAAGATGGATAATTTGTCGGATATTTGCTTGAATTTTGTGAGCTTGCCGTTGAATTGACCAAATATCACATCTTCACCAGTCCATCTCCTTTCTTCTCCTTCTTTAGCTGGACCATCCTGGTTTGAAAATAATCCTCTTTTCAAACCATAATATCATGATTCTCTCCTTGGGGTTGGTTGTATCCCGACCAATTCCTATATACCTTCTTTACTCTCTAAGGAAGATCATTACCTTGGTGAACTCGACTTAATTTCATTTTCTTCTTCTACATCTCACCCAACCCTTGGTTTGATGAAGGTGATGAAAATACATTAAATAGGCCTCCAAAGAAACATAATGGAAATGAAGAGGAGGAAGAGCGAGAAGATCCAATGCATGTTGTATTGGCTAGATTGACAGAATCAGAACTGAACCAAGCAATAATAAGAGCTCAATTAGCCCAATTACAATTAGGTAGAGATGCACCAATGGATGTGGCATGCAATCATGAGCGATTTCAGATGAATAATTGGTTAAGCCCAGCCGAACTTGAAGTTGGATATGAATTAAAGCCGCAGTTCCTAAGCTTGCTGCAACATTTTCATGGGAATGCACACGAAGAGCCATATGCATTCCTTAGGGACTTTGAGCTAGTATGTTCTAATCTTAGACATCATAGGGTTAGTCAAGACTACATCAGGCTCAAATCCCTTCCTTTTGCCTTAAAGGATAAGGTTGATTACTGGATAATGAACCTTGGGGTAGTTGTAACTACTTTTGTGCAATTCGAGGACCTTTTCCAGAAGAAGTTCTACCCTTTGAGTAGAACCAACTTGATGTGTTCACGTATCACGAGTTTCTCCCAACTTCCCAATGAAGCTTTCTGCAACTCATGGGAGAGATTCAAGGACCTCTTGTAGAAATGTCCTTGCCTTGATTTAGATCCTACCATCTTGGTTCAATATTTATATAGTGGTTTACACCCATATGTGTAGGGTTTGGTTAGTGCTACTTGTGGAGGCAGTTATACATCAAGAGGAGCAGACACTGTCTGGAAAGTGTTCGAAAGAATAGCCGAGACAAGCAGAGCACAAACCGCTAGTAGAGCTCAATTAGAAACCCCCCAATACAGTCCAATATAATGGGGGAATGAAGGCTACAATGGATCCTTTTGACGTGGTACTCATAGCAGATAAACTCACAGTAGTAGAGAGGATCGATATGCGTATGAATGAGTTGGACATCAACTTATCCAGACTGCCTAAACAGATGGCAGAGCATTTTGAGAGGGTATCCAAGATGAGGGTACCTACCGTGACTGCATCTGCTGCTCCAGTTTATCGTGTTCATCATATTTAAGAACATCAGATGTCAGAGCCACCACAACCATGGGTAGAGGACCAGCCTTTCGCACATCCTTGTCAGCAACAAACACCATCAATGGAAACAATCGTCGAGGAGCCTTCACAAGTGTGGGAAGTAAATGGTGTGTGGTACGCACATGACCCTGCTAGACAGGGGGTTCTGGGGATCGCTTCTCATATCAGCGGCCTCAAACTTTCTTTACCACATCATTTACTCCTACACCTCTTCCAGCACCACAGAGCTCTGGAGTCGTTCCTTATCAAGCACCAAGGCAGCAGCAACAATATGGACGTCAGCGGGTGTACCAATCAGGCCAGCAGGGCATGAATACTCAGCATCATACCCAACCAAAGCAATAGCCGTATGGTCATCAGGGCCAGTCTTCCGGTCCTTCCTTTTCTTCACAACCACAACAACAATCATCTTCCGGTCCCATGGATTTTCAGCATCAGATTCTAGAGGAGTTATGTTCCTATCGAAACGAAGTGCAGGATTTAAGGGTTGACCTCAATTGCTTATCCCATCTACATGATGAGCGCAGTGCTCCTACTACATCCATTCTTGCTCAGGTTCAAGCTAATCCCAATATCATGAACAAACCTCATCAACAACATTTATTAGATCAGGTATATTACTCAGATTTTCAACAGTCTGAGCAAGAGATTTTTCCGTTTGATTGTTTTAATCATATGTCTCTCAAGAGAGGACAAATTGCGGTTGTACTTGATCGAGCCAAGTACTTGGATAGGACCAACTTTAAAGCTCAGCCTGATGAGACTTTAAAGGATGATGACACTAGGCATTTTCAGAAGGGAGAAAATTCTAGATCAAGGAGGAGTTCAAGAGTAGAGCAACATGCTTCAGATTCAGAGTCTACGAAGAACCTTGACCCTTCCGATGAGGAGAATGCACATTCAGCAGTCATTCCCCATCCTATAGTAGATAATTCAGTTCTTATTCCAAATGTAAAAGATTCAAAAGTGAAAAACTCAGTTTCTTCTAATAATAAAGAGCATGCTTTTATGTATGATTCTGAATCATCATGTTCTTTGCTTATCTTTTTCCCCAATGCTCTTACGGTAAGAAAGCGCATCAATAAGAATATTTGGAAAGGTGATCCTGAAATGGCATGATTCTGTAGAGATAATATCATGGCCAAAGTGCCATTTTATGAATATGGGGACAGTCGTCCTGCATTCCAAAAATATTTGAAGGTGAGATGCACACCTAGCTGAGTTAGCAAGAAGAAACCGAATAGCTACGTCAAGACCCTTGTTTTATCGGTTGCAATAATATTTTGTCTCAAGAACCAAAAATTGCCACAGAAAAAGAGAGATTAGGTTGCACATTATGTTGTGAGTCACATTTATGACATAGAGTTTGCACACAGTCTTCTAGATAATGGTTCTTCGATCAATTTGATACCCTTTGCCTTATATGAGAAATTGAAGTTGGGACTTCTACATAAATCTAGAGCATCACTTCAACTTGCGGATAAATCAATAAAAAAGGCTAATATGTTTAAGAATGTCATTATCTCGATTGAGGGAAAGGCATGCAAAGTGGACTATACTGTTCTTGATTTGGATATTCCTTGTCATTGGAGACATTCACAGATTATCCTTGGGTGGCCCTTCCTCGGGACTGCTAGAGCCTCATTTCATTATCAGACAGGGATGATGAAGTTCCCCTCTCCAAGCGGAGAAGTAGAGTTACAAATGAAACAAACAAAATGACAACAACCTGATTCCGAATCGAGTAATGCTTTCTCTTCACTCTCATAGGAAGACTACAATGTAGTTAGCATAGTTTGAATATGGGATTAGAACCCAACAGTCTAGAGTGAGACCCTCTCATCTGGAGAGGATAGTCTACACAGTGCAGTTGTACATATATTGCCAAAGTTCTTGAGTTATGCATCCCCCTATTCCCTTGATGATGCTGAAGTCCCTTAGGACTTGTCAATTCCCCTTCATTCGGAACAATCAAGGGAATTAGATGATGAGTCAAATGTGACTTTGGCCGAATTACCATGTATCTTTGGCGATCCAACTCTCGATTCTTTAGTTCAATTGATGGACAACATTACAGATGATTCCTCTCCACTACACAACACAGATTCAGATTCTGTGGTAATTCAGCATGATGTACCTGATGATTTATCTTTGCTAGAGTTGAAGCCACTACCTCCTACCCTCATGTACTCTTTCCTTACGGGACCAAAGAATAAGTTTCTTGCCATCATTAGTTCTAGGTTGACTATACAGCAGGAAGCTAGGTTGTTAGAAGTGTTAGAGAAAAACCGTAAGGCCATAGGATGGACTGTGTCGGATCTCGTGGGTATTAATCCCGTACTCTGTTAACACCACATTTTTGTTGAGGATAATGCCAAACCTTCCCGTGAATTTTAGAGAAGACTTAATCCAAATCTTTGGGAAGTAATTAAGAAATAAATAGAGAAATGGTATGGAGCAAGGTTTATTTACCCAATCTCTGATTCCAAGTAATTAGCACCTTTACATGTTGTCCTGAAAAAGTCGGGGATTCAAATGGTCACAAATGAGGAGGGATTTGAGATTACGACACGAGTACCTACATCGTGGCACGTCTGTGTCGATTACAAATGCCTGAATGCCGCGACCAAGAAAGATCACTTTCTCCTACCTTTTATCGATCATATTTTGGAGATATTAGCAGTGAAAGAGTTCTTCTATTTTCTTGATGGGTACTTCAGCTAAAATCAAGTAGCCATCTCTCCTGAGGACCAGGAAAAGACCATTTTTACATGCCCTTTCATCACATACGCATTCAGACACATGCCTTTGGGGTTGTGTAATGCCCCAGGTAGATTTCAGAGATGCATGATTGGTGTGTTTGTCGAAATGGTTGGGGATTTCTTAGAGGTCTTCATGGATGATTTCTCGGTACACTGTGACTCATTTGATTCTTGTTTAGCTTACTTGGACCGAGTGCTTCAAAGATGTAGTGAGGTGAATCTAGTACTCTCCTGGGAAAAAAGTCATTTCATAGTTAAGAAGAAACTTGATCCACCAACCGACATCAAGTCAGTAAGGTCATTTCCGGGGCATGTCAGATTTTATAGACAAATTATTCAGGATTTTTCAAAGATTGCCCGACCCCTGACTGAGCTCTTAGGTAAAGACACCGAGTTCTTTGTAGATCAAAAGTGTCTTGAGGCCTTTGAGCTCCTTAAAAAGAAGAGTTGTGATTCTCGATTCTGTAGGCTCCTTACTGGTCTCTTCCCTTTGAGATCATGACTAATGCTTCAGATTTTGCTATAGCAGCCGTATTGGGGCGACAAAGAGATCGGATTCCGTTCGCTATTCACTATGCAAGCAAGTTATTGGACCCCACTCAAAGAAATTATACAGTTACTAAAAAAGAAATGCTTGCAATAGTTCGGGCTTTAGAGAAGTTTAGGTCTATAATCTTAGGCTCTAAAGTGACAGTATATACTGATCATTATGCCATTAGGTATCTCATGGAAAAGAAGGATGTAAAGGCACGTCTTCTTAGGTGGATATTTTTACTCCAGGAATTTAATTTTGAAATTAAGGATAAACCTGGGGTTAAAAATGTAGTGGTTGATCATCTTTCAATGATTGAAATAAAGGATTCCCCTGATAATGAGCCTATTCAAGACACCTTTCCAGATGAGTCTATTTGTGTTGTTGACTCACTTCCACGGTATGCCAACATAGTGAACTTTCTTGTCTCTAAACAAGTTCCCCATGGATGGACTAGGAGCATTATAGACCAACTCAAGTCAGATTCAAGGAAATACCATTGTGAGGATCCGTTCCTTTTTTGAAGGACCGGATTGTATCTGGAGAAGGTGTATTCCTAAGGAGGAATACCAGAGTGTCCTCATGTATTGTCATTCATTTGAAGCTAGAGGACACCATTCTAAAAAAAGAACCGCTCACAATGTGTTACAATGTGGTTTCTTCTGGCTGACCTTGTTAGAGATGATGCGGATTTTGTACAGTCATGCCCTATTTGCCAAATGATGGGAGGGACTATTGGATCAAGAGACCTATGCAGACTGTTATTTTTTGTGATGTTTTTGATGCTTTGGGCATAGAGTTTATGGGTTCTTTCCATAATAGCCAAGGTTTCGAGTATATTTTGTTAGCGGTTGATTATTTGTCCCGATGGGTGGAGGCTATCCCAACCCAAGCCGTAGGTGGTAGAAATAGTTGCATGTTTATTAAAGATCATATTATTTCATGGTCTGGGGATCCTAAAGTTTTGATATCTAATGGAGGTAGCCATTTTATAAATGGAATGATGAAATCTTTACCAAAGAACTATGGATTTGAGCATAGAATAACTAGTCCTTCCCACCCTCAATCAAACGACATGGCAGAGTATTCAAATAGGGAGGTGATAAGTATTCTTCAAAAATTAGTCCGTCCATATAGGAGGAGCTGGTCTTAGTTGTTGGATAAAGTTTTACGGGCTTACAAAACAGCCTTCAAGACACCTCTGGGCACTTCACCTTTCAGGATGATCTATGGCAAGCTATGTCATTTGCCCGCTGAGTTAGTGCATAAATCTGAATGGACAACAAAAATGATAAATTCAAGCTATCACTTAGGGAAGTTATGTAGAGACCTCAACCTAAATGAACTAGTGAAAATCCGCAACCGAACTTATGACAACAACATGATCTATAAGGATAAAGTTAAGAAGTGTAATGATGTGCATATTAGATGCACGAACTTTGCTCCTGGACAAAATATATGGTTGTTTAATGCAAAGTTAAGGATTTTCCATGGGAAATAAAAATCAAAGTGGATGGGTCCTTATAATGTAAGGGAAATTCGTGAGAATGGTAGTGTAGAGATTTCAGAGCTTTCAAAAAATGCACCTTCCTTTTTGGTTAGCAGGCAGTTACTTAAGCATTTTGTAGAATCAAAGGAAAGGTTAACTCCCATCGAGCTAATTAATTTCATGCATGTTGAGCCGGTTTAATTTTTATTAGGTGATACATGATCGTCATCAGAAGATTCATATCTAGAAGATTCATACTCTCTAACAATCCTGTAACTCCTTATTTATCACTAACTTCTTATTTCTTATTCCACATACACTTAGGCTTCTCTCAATCTAAGTATAGGGGGGATTTTTCCTCATCTCTTTCTATGCTCTGATTTCAGCTATGAATATAACTTGATATATTTACTTAGATTTTCCACAACATAAGCATAGAGGAAACCATTCTTGTATATTCATTGTGACTCATTCGTACACTTGTTACAGTTTCGACTCAGCTCTTGTAGATTGCTTTATGCTTAGTTTAGTTATGACTTCATATCACTTTATGTTATGAGGACATAGTAAAAGCTAAGTATAGGAGGGTCTACCGTATATATTACATAATACTTTAGCCATAGCTCATATTTTTTAAAAATTTTCAAACTCTTGAGGTTATGGGTATTGTATTACAATTTTGAACGTTGTTGTGTATAAAATATTTTGAAAATAATTTTTGAAAATTATATACATATTTGACATGGTTTCCAAATGTTTATATAGTTTGTGAAAATAGAATTTGACATGTTGAAACATCATTTGTAAAATATTTTGAAAACCTGCATATTTATGTGACATTGTTTGGAAAAAAGTTTTCAAAGATTCATTTCAAAACTAAGGGTGTAAATGAGATTGACTAATTAACTCTATTCAAAATCATAAAAAATAGAAATTAAATCTTGTTGTGTCTCTTCGATTTTAAGGTTCTTAGAGGTCGTGATGGTTCACTGAATCGTTTCTTCTTTTTCTTTATAAGGTTGTTTTTCCTTAGAGTCTTTCAAAGTTACATATGGAAGAAAGTCTGGATCTCAATTCTATATTTTGGAAGATCATCTACCTTGTAAGTGGGTCAACTTTCTATGTCTAGTTTCTTTCTTCTAAGGAAAACCCAAAAGTCTGTTGCAGGATTTAAAGGTTTGATTTAACTTCCTATAATCATGAAGAATTTTGAGGCTTCCCATGTAGATATGGATATCACATTTGAGGAAGAATGGAATCATTCTAAGAAGGTTGAAATTTCAATTTGATGAAGATCTTTCCTACTCAGACTCCAAAGTTCTCTCCATTAGGAAAAAGCAGTTGAAACATAAGGTGACCTGTGCTTTTAAACCTCGATGATCCGATCTTGATTTTTAAGGAACTGAAGTTTGTAGTGTTCTGTTGGGTATTTTAGAATGTTCTTTGTGATGTGTTGTCAAAAATACCCAGTCTGTTGTCTTTGACTAATAAAATCTATAATTTCTCAATTCTTTTGTAAATAACTAACACACTGACCTATTAATTAGTGATTCTTCTCTGACATTTACATTATGCACTCAAGGCTTGAGATGATCGTTAACACTTGGTTTAAGGTGTCCCTAAGCTTAGAGTTATCTTGTCTTAATCATTAGGGTATTAGACTTAAAATTTCATACTCTCCTAATTCAAAGATATGCATGATATATCTCATGCTTACTCTCCCTTAAAAGAATTTGACTTCCACTCACATCCATGACTGCATTCATGATTGAGATGAGTCAAAGTATCACTAAGGAGACTGAGATTAGAAGTTTGAGTTTGGACTTGATCTATATGATGCTCGAGGATGGGATAAAATTAATGATGGCTTCATGAAACCTAAATGATAGCATTTTAACCAGTATGGGCCATGATCTCATGATATCTCTTGAATTTGACCTAAAGTGTCATGGTGTAATAACATTAAATTAATGCGTTAATCACTGTGTGCCAATCTTTTGGTAAAACCAGTGGAGCTAGACAAAAGCAAGAAAATAAAGAAAGAAGTATTGAAAGAAAATCTCTCACTAGAAGAAGTCAAATATCAAAGAGCTTGCAATAAAGGCAAATACTCTTAACCATTTTTAAAGTGTCCATTTGGACCACTAATAAGACCAGGAGTCGGGCTAGCACCCAAAAAGGGATCTGCATCGTAAATGCTACAAGTCTGGGTGTAGAAGGTATATTAGATACTCAAAAAAGGCACACCCTGGTGTACTCCTAGGAATCCAAGTGCATATGACTCCAACTTCTCTTGACGGACACATTGATTGGCAAAAATCAAAATGAAATTGTATTGCGCATTGGCACTTGAGAGAATCATGTTCCAATGAGAGGAAGAGAAAATAAGTACACAATCCTATATCCTCCATAATATGGCCTTTCATTTATCCCTTTAAAGTCTTACAAACTAAAGAGAAGGTTGATTGAAGTAAGACTAGATTTATTCCCTAGAGTTGAGGGTTGGGTCTTTAGGAGAGCTCCTGAGACTGGAATTTTTGGTGATGTTTTGATTGTACTCTCATATATGCAGTCTACACTAAGTCATACTTATTATCTATATGTATACATTGAGAGTCTGACAATTAGAGGAGTTGAATTCCTTTTGATTAATACTTGGATCAACTCAGAGTTTTAGTTCCTAAAACCTAGTGTTCTAGGTCAAATCAAGCCTTGTATACTCACATACACATGTCAGGGATCTCGCTAATTAAATTAACTATCTAACTAATTCTTTCTTTATTAGCTCGAGGAGAGCTTAGCTTAAGTATAGGGGGTGATAAATCCCTGATTTATTAGTTTAATTGATTATATTTAACTCTCTTACTTAAGTTATTCACAAAGATTCAATAACAACTAACACTAATTGCTAATTTATGTGTTGTATATAATTAACACTAATTATTATATATTATTATGGTGTAATATTTTATGTGTTTATTTCTTATTAAAAATCTAATGAAAATTAGATTAATGTTGTATAAATAAATCAACATAAAATAAAATAAAAATACAGAAAAATAAGAAAAAGAAAAATTAAAGAAAATTGTTTTATATGGTATTTAATAGTATTAAAATTTTAACTATGTATAGATGACTTCTGATCTCTTTGACTTCTACATGAAAGTTGTAGATCTCATCGAGATCTACAACTTTCTTGTTCATCACTTTTATTAATTTGCCCTCTAACTTTTTCTTTCCTAATTAACTATAATATATGGAATTTCTCTAATTCGGATTGGGCCATGTGGTGCTTCCAGAGCCTCCACATGGCCCACTGCTGTTATGCCACCTATGCCCGATTTCCCACCGTCTGATTTGCATTATGATCAAGCAGAATCCAGGTCGCCCACCACTACACAAATACTAAGCGTCTGATCTGATGATCAGACGATCGATGATCTTCTGAGCCTAGTCGTCCGATCCTTCTGATCAAAGCAATCAACGAATTCGTTGGCACCTAAACCATAGCCATCCGATCATAGGATCAGACGGTCACGGTCTTTCTTCAACCTACAGTCATTCTTGCACCTTGTCTGAACCACCCTTATTCTCCCCATTATCTTCATTAACCTCCATCCTGCCCAACTTACACCACCAACCTCTAGGCTGCTCAACCCTAATCCACGTGGACACCCTAACTCCCTTCTAACATAACAGCTATCGCAATGGCAGCGGTTGAAATTTCATCTAAAACCACTGCCAACCTCCATCATTTCATATTTAAATAGCCCATTGCCACCCCTTGCTCCGGATATCTGTCCACTTCGAGAGTAGCCTCCTAGCCCTTTCTCCTCGGTTGTGACAGAATTTAGAAGATAACGAGTGCGAGGACGGTGAAATTAATCCGACGAGATCCAAGGGGTTATTCCATTGTTACAACCTCCAAAAAGTGATTGTTAGAGCTATGTGATAGCCTACGAATTGAGCGACGAACTGGGGCTTGATAAGCTCCATCCAAGGCATGTATTCTTGATCTTCTTTGTCTTCTCTTGTTCCCTTTTATGTCTCAGGTAATCTTCCTATCTCTTCCATTTATTTTCAATATTTTCATCTGATTCAAAACATCATCGATTCTTTTATCTGAGTGGATTTATATCAGCAACTCAGTCCATACATCCACACGTGTATTCCAATGTTTACTCTACGCTTCTCCATGAATGTATTCACATCGATCCCTTTTTCCTCTTGTACAGAGGAAAGAACCATATAGGGCTCACATCTACCACCTTCGATTGAGCCCATTTCACTCCCTAAATCATTTTCTTCTGGATGGTTTTGTCTACTAACACCTGCTGGTGCAAAATAGACCTCGATGATTGGACATTGAACGGAGGAAGGTTGAATCCCTCTGTCTCCGACCATCTTACACCGACTGGGCGACTTGGATAATCTCAGAGCTTCTTCGTGGTGACACTGACTTTTCCAAACCCTCAAAGAGCTTCATAGAGCTTCATAGACCTTCACCGACGATAATAGAGCATGGTGGAGGAGAGCTACAGTCGTCGGAGCCCAGCCACACCTCCGTCGCATGCGAAGGAGATCGTCGAATGATGAACATCAGTCACCATTAATCTTTTTGACCGGAGCCTTGATCAAACGGTCTTTAGTACTCCACATTACATGCCAAAGCACCACTTCGCTATCTGAGACTCGGGAGAGCCGAGCCAGCGTCGAGGCGTTCAATCAAGACACATGTACCCGAGCCTATGCACAGTCCGAGCATCGACGCACACGCCTTCAGCACGTGGTGCGAACTTTTTGCATTGATACCCTGTCGATTTTCATTAATAGTAGATAAGTCCTTACGCCCATCCCTATCTGTCATGTTCTATAATAAAACTTGAAAGTTTTTATTACATTTATGACCATGGGTTAGTTGTTGAATATCTTTTTATTTTTCAATCCAATTAATGTCAACTTGGTCTCTTTTCAAAGCTTGTTTAATACTCTGTCAATTGGCGAAATTTATGGTTAATTTGGTTTAAAAGTCATGCATTAATTTTTCTTTGTTTAATGTGCTTATTTAAACCATGAAATCTTGTTGAAAATTCACTTTGAGTGAACAATTGAATCTCTGAGTTACCTTTATTTTTAATGATCTATTGTTAGTTAAATCTAAATAATGTTATTAGGTCATCAAATGATTTAATTGCTCGCTATCTCTATTTAGCATTAAAGCGAAAATTTAACTCATGTAAAAGGGTTTTAGACTTATATCACACCTTGACTAATCATTCCTTAAATTGATAAGCAATCAATCAGTATATTTTCGTGATTAATCCAAGTTATTTTTCGTGTACTATTAAGTATGGTTGTTCTATTCATATTGATTGTGCATCATTATTTGAATTTAATTTAATTGCATAAAAAATGTGTTTAAAAATATATCATGTTGAGTTTTGTGCATCATCTCAATATAATTAATCCTAGAATTACTATTTAAAATATTTGAAATCTAAATTTAATTAATAAAATTGCTCGTGTCCTTGTGTTCGACCCTGGACGTCCTAGGTTATAAATTAAAGTTGAGAACCTCATCTTGGAGATTCTTCTCATTTCTATATGGAAAGCTAAGTGCACATGCTACAACGGATCGATTTTAATACATGCATAGCTTCACCTTCCTCATACTACTATAGCTCTCCATTCTAGTCACAACTGCACGCACCCATATCATTATGCTTCGGCTATATTCGTTATAACACTTGCATGTTCAAAGGCCTTTAATGGACGGAAGCAGAAGACCCTCGTCGATCTGGACATTCTCCCTCAACACGATGGTGTTCTTCTGGGGAGGATGCACATGAACCGTCGGATTGTCAATCTGACGGTTTTATTTTGTCCACAATGGCGAGCCCTAGCCTGCAGCCTTGGATGATCCCAACTAATGTCTGAAGCATCAGACAACGCCATGTGGCCTGAGCCACGCCACGCCATCCGAACCTAGATCGTGTGTGCTTTGCGCGTGCTAGCTTGGGTTATTTGCATACTCACCCTCGTCGATTTTCTTAATTGCAATTATACCCCTGTGTAGGGGATATTCAATAACTTTGCCATTCTATTTCTAGTATTTACATTTACGTCCCAAAAAGGACATGTATGCGATTATTTCTTCATGTTTTTATTGTGTTTATGCCCCTGGATTCAAATTTAAATAACTTGAGTATATGACCTCCAAGTGAAGCAATTTCAGTGGCATTTCGATCCTTGTTTTGTAATCTTTCTCATGGTTTCATGTAATCTTTGATTTGATGCTCATTTCTTGATTAATTAATCAGAGATATTATTAATGCCATTTATCACATGAAATAAATCTTATCTTTTAATCAAGTGCTTAGATGGATTTCGATCTGAATTGCTTAAGAATTTATAATCATTCTAGGGCAAATTCGTGAGCTTATTTGTCATTACATCAGTATTTTCTTACATGCATTAATATATTAAAATAACATTTCATCCATGCATGCATTAGTAATGTGCATCTTACTATGATTTGCTTGCTTGCATTGTTTGCATGTTTTGACCTAGATTAATTATCAATCGCTTACCCTAGATATTTAAGCATCTAAATAATCGTATTACAGCTCATGTCCTTGTGCTCGATCCTAGACTTTCCAGGTTATAAATTGAAGCCTAGAACCTTGTTACTGAGATTCTTCTCGATTCTGTATGAGAAGCTAAATGCCCATGCTACAACGGATTGATCTTAATACAGGCACTTAGCGATTCATCACTGTCGGAACTGGCCATTACAATGGGTAAGGAAGGGATAATGCGTGAAGCGATCATGATGTATTTTTTTAATTAATAAAATTCGAATAATACTTATTTTGAGATAATACCATATTTCAAGAAACAATAGAGAATGTTTGTTGGATACTAATTGGATCATTAATTTAATATGATTAGATTAATTGGAATCTAATTAAAAATTAAAACACTCTATTATGAACGGAGTTGTTTTTTTTCTTGGAAGATTTAATCGTAATGAATATGATTCATAATTATTAATTAGAATTTGAACATGATATGGAGGATCACATAGGTGACATCCATGGTCTCCCATCAAGGCAAAGGGTTCTGTCATTAGGAATTATATGTAGGAGACACCTATCCGAAGTGACATCTCATGCATACAAGTGCATCTGGATCAGGCTCTTTGTTTCTTTAAAAAGTAAGGCTATATGCGTATTGACCCCAATATCAGGTCCTCATATTACTGGGGAGATATTGGATTGTACATAGCGAGTTCTATTCCTGTTGACGATTGGTTCAATTAACGATGGGTCAACATCACCTTAGGGTGGTGGGCCTGGGTGTTAAAGATCGAATTGGGAATGCAAGTTGGACTTCCAAGGTGGAATGTGTTCCGGCTTCTTTTTATCCGAGTTACAAGTTCTCATATTATTAGGATGTAACAAAGATAAGAAAGAAGATCTAATGAATCTTGAAATCATCATGCTAAAAGTCATTAATTAAACCCCTGGCTTAACTAATCCAATAAAAATCACCATAAATTCCTTATTCTTATCTTGTAATATATTGTGTATAATTAACCTTGAATTAATTGTTCTTAATTTCCTTTATTTCTTTGTATTTATTTTCTCATCAAAAACCCCTAAAATCTAGGTAAAGTAATTGTCCATAACTTCACTAACCCTTAAAAGACTAAAAATACAAAAACAACTCAAAACCAAAAAGTCAGTGTTTTTATCCCCCTTAAAAATACCCCCAAATGTACTTTTTGTACAAATGATCTCTTTTGGCTTTTTGTCCAACATAAAACTTGTAGATCTCGTCGAAACGGGCAACTTTCATATTTTGACTTTTTCCTGATTTTGCTTCTAATTATTTCTTTATATTTTCTTTGTTTTTATATTTTCGAATTTTCTGGTTGGGCCACATGGCGCCCTCTGGAGCCAACACGTGGCCCGCCTCTTCTCTTGCCACCTGGCCCCTTTTCAGCCATCAGATCCGTCTCTAGCCGCCTCCATCACAACCGTTCGTTCCTCGCCTGACCTCAATCGTCTGATCATCACCAGATCCCATCTCAACCGCTACATCGTGCCTAAATGCTAGCCATCCGATCTTCCTTCCATCATACGCCTATCATTATGCCACATCGCCCCTCAACCTTCGCCGCTCGATCGCATCTTATCATATGCCTTTCAAGCCTACACGACATCCCATACTTTCACACCATTGGATCTCCCCCATCTCCCAATCTCCAGCTCACCCGACTCCATGCGTTACACCTCGCAGTCCCATCTCCCCCTTCCTATTTTTGGAAGAACCTCTGACCACCTCTCCCACTCGTAATGTCTCCTCCACATAGACCGATCTCCCACCTTCCTCGCGCAACATCTACGTTTCCCTTACATTACTCCTCCACCATTAAACCTTGTTCAAAAACCTCCGACGACTACTGTAATGCTCGGCCATCTCCTTCTATAAATCCCCTCACCCCGCCTCCGTTCACCATGATCCACCACTTGAGGGTCTCCTACCTAGCTTCGGCTGCCCTCCGGTGACAGCGGAGGGTGGCTTGGAGAGGCGATCATGGCTCGAGTACTCCAATGTGATCTGTGGTCTCCGACCACATTGCGGTTGCCTCCGGGCACCGCTGAGCACTGAGGCGCGATCGGCCTCGTCGTACGACGACCCCAGAGGTCCAAAGAGGACCTCAGCCCAGATCACTGCAACCACGAACACCTTGCTCCGGTAAGGTGATTCTTATCCTTCTATTTCTCCTAATTTTCCTATCTGCTACATCATCGTCCACCTCCATCAGACCACGTCCTATGCTCCGCCACCCATCAGTCATTTACGCCAACTCCCTCTCCCATGATCTCCTCTTCTCCAGAGCCTCCACTTCGCTCCGACCCATCTCCTCCACCACTCACTGGAGAAGGAGCCCATGTCCCCCACCTCCTCAGACAGCCAGCGATGGAAGATGAAGACACAGTTGACGTCCGATCATCTGGATTGGACGGCCATTATGAAAACACGTGGATGACCCAAGCCTAAATCCGCTCCAGCAGGCTCGGTCTACCGAACCGGTCTCCGACCCAGCATTACATGCCATGTATCCCGAACCAGGGACGCCTCCCGAGCATAAGCCCCTCACGTACGCTGCACGTGAGGGCTTGGGTAAATTGCGATGAAGACCTCAGATGTTCTGGAATTTACATATTGGTCTCCAGGAACATGCCTCACGTGCGTGCCTGGGTATTTTACAGGGATGCCCTCAAGGCTTCTGGAATTTGCAAAAATGCCCCTGCGCGCATGGAAAATTTTCATCAGGGCCTAGGCAGTTTTTGGTATTTGCATTTAGGTCCCTCCAGGGACCTAAATGTAACATTTATCTTTTTATTTTCTTGCATTTTATTTACAATTATGCCCCTGCATTATTTTTAGCATAACTTGAGCATCGTAGGTCCAAATTGCATGATTTTAGTGTCATTTTGATCTTTGTTTCCTCATATACATCATGGCATGTTTAATTTTCTCATCTACCACCATTTTAAATGAAGTAACTTTTTTTGTTAAATGATGACCTTGCTCTACTTGTCCTTGCTCTGATTTGATGACTGATCTTAATGTTGTGATCAAAATGACCCTGATTTCAATTTCTATTATGTTGCTCATTTTCAGTGATATTTTTAGGGTATATTTGTAATCTTTTGTTCTTCATATAAGTTCCCTTGCATTACTCTCATGCATTATCCTGTAATTGCATAAAAATCAACTAAAAATTGCATGCTCCATTTTATTGCATTGTAATCTACATAGTGCATCCGGAAATTTCATGAAGACCTGAAATTAAGAATTTATTCACACTGCTCTTAATTGATCAAAAATCAATAAATAAATAGAGTAGCTCGTGTCCCTGCGTTCGACCTTGGTAGACTTGCCAAGTATAAATATTCCACAACATTCAAACGTGTGTGGTTTTTGACGAACCGAATTTGCCTCCTATATTACGATAATTTTAGATAATTAAAGAGACAAATTTTACGTTCATCAAGATCTTGGATCTTGCTTGAGATATAATGGTAAGTATATCTCTTACATTTAAAGTGATTAAGGGAATGAACTTTTAGTGTTGACAAGGCAAGACAACTTTGATATAAAAATTCCTAAATCAAAAATAAAATATGTGTGTATATATATGTGCAAATTATCTTATTTCATGTAATTCCCATTAAACCCACTCAATACTATACTCAATAACAACCAGTAAAATATCAAGGATTAGATCCATGATGAAGATATCGTATTTGCAGTTGGACACATAATGTATGTCATTGCAATGTGCAAGTTTCCTCATAATAATGAGGAATGACAATTAAATAGATAATAGGACAACAACCTGGGGTTTAAGTGTCTTTATAGACTTGATCTCACGTCGAGTGTGCTTTAGAAGTATGATATCGATAATGATAGTAATTATCAAAAATCCTTATAAAATATAAGAAGATATTTTGGCATACATATGTGCTCTTGACATTTAATCATGAATGACATGGTTCAATGCATTATGCAGAATGGTGACTTGATAAGATATGATATACTCAAAATTTTTGAGTACCTACCTGAACAGAAGTCTTTTAGAGTTTAGATTTATCTATATGCGATGAGTGCCATCATTCTACTATCTACCCACTAGTCATTCATGAAGCTTCATAATATTCATATTGTATGAATTGAATGAAGCATGTATAAATGTTGAAATACTCTCATATTGAAATCTTTTGAGTTCAACATAAGAGATCCTTTGTCTGAAGCAATGGTTATTTATAGAAAAAGGGAGCGTAGTGGAAGCATGGGCCTAACCCATGTAAGAAGGAAAGTCGAGGAGTTGACTGTTCTTCTGTGACTTTTATATGACATCTAAAGAGTTGGATGTTTGCCAATACTGCAATAAGTTGATGTATTGATAGTTTGACTATCTGGACTATATAGAATCCTTAGAGAAGAACTCAGATAGTGTATAAGAATAATATACATATAATTATTGAAATTGACTTTCTTATTTGATAAGATCAAAGTGTGATAATTGTATCTCATTTTTCTAATAACACTTGCAATTTGTTGCATATGTTTTAGAAGATTAGAAAATTTGATCATAAGGTTTTGGGATATTTACACCCATAACCCTGAGTAATCTCGTAATTACCACAGGAACCCTCGATAAACACTAATTACATCCAGAACCCTGAATAATCGCTCCATTCTACACCCACAACCTTCTGTTAGTTTAGTCCATTAACTCAACCAGATGGTTGAGTTAATATAACCAACCAGTTATCTAACGATTAACATTAATCAAGAAAAGAAAGAAAGAAGAGGAGGGAGTGAGTTCGAGCTTGCAACAGGGCAGACACACACGGGGAGGCCTGGGGCTTGCCGGGGGGCTGTAGCTTGCAGGCGAGCGGGGCTGCGGGGGTGGTTGGTGTCTTGAGCTTGCGGTACGCGAGGGCTGCATCTTGTCGGGCGCGCGCGCGCGGGGGTGGGCGTCTAGAGCTTGCGGGTGTGGGGGTCAGCTGCAGCTTGTCGGTCGCGCGTGCTTGGAGTGGGGGGTCTGGAGATTGCGGGCACAGGGGGTTGTTGCAGCTTGCGGGCGTGCGGGGGGCTGATCTGGAGCTTGAAGTCGAAGATGGGGGGAGGGCTCCCAGGGCTGGTGTGGTTGCAGCTTGTCAGGTTCAAGTGGGGTGGGGGGTGTCTCTATCTTGCCGGGGCAAGGTCTAGAGCTTGCAGGTGTGGAGGCTAGCTGCAGCTTGTCAACCGCGCACGCTTGGGGTGGGGGGTCTGGAGATTGCGGGCACGGGGGGCGGTTGCAGCTTGCTGGCGTGCGAGGGGTTGGTCTGGAGCTTGAAGGCGGAAACAGGGGGAGGGCTCCCAGGGCTGGTGTGGTTGCAGCTTGTCGGGTTCACGCGAGTGGGGGGGGAGGGGGGGTCTCGATCTTGCGGGGGCGGGGTCTGGAGCTTGCGGGGTGGGGGCTCTGGAGCATGCAGGCATGCACGACAGCTTGGGCATATCTCGTGGGTCGAGCTGCCATATCTCGCGGCCGAGCGACCTAGGGCTTGCGCGCAGGGGGTGGGTATGGAGCTGGCAGGCGGAGGTGGGGGCCCGATTGGAATGGGGGCAGGGGAGGCATCGTCCGGGGCTGCGGAGGGGGTGGGAGGAGTCACGCGGGGGAGGGGGGGCTGCTGGCGGAGGCGCACGGGGGAGGGGGGGCTCCAGGCGGAGGCACGAGGGGGCGGGGGGACCTGGGATGGTGGGTGCTGCTTGGAGGTCGAAGGGGAGAGGAGGAGGTTGTCGGAGGAGCTTGCTGCTTGGAGGAGGAGGTGGGTGCTGCTTGGAGGAGGAAGAGGATAAGGTGGAGGAGGAAGGTGATAAATGAACTTTTTTGTAAATAATAGAAACTTAAAGGATATAAATATAAAATACATAACGGATACCGTCAATAGTTAACTAGTAAAATGGATGGAAGTTGACTCAGGGTTATGTAATGTAAGGGTTAAACATTATTCGGGTTTCTGGGTGTAATTCGTGCTTGCGCAGGGTTCCTGGGGTAATTACGAGATTACTCAGGGTTATGGGTGTAAATATCCCTAAGGTTTAATAGTCATCTACATGGATATTGATGCAATTGTTGCAACAATCTCTATTGGATGCATAGACTTCATATTTTCAGTGGGAGATCCCTTAGTCTTAGAGAATGTCTCTATGACCTAGATATTGGAATACACTCTTTGTTTTTTTCTAAATGTTGGAAATGAACATGTACTTTGGAATAGACCTATCATAAAGACTTATGATGGATATATTTTAGAAAGTAATCTAACATCTAGAGGAATCTACTAATAGAAATATTAATGAATGGTTCATTAAGATTTCTAATGCTGAAAATTAAACCTATAAAGATCAATAGGAGGATGAAGATCATCTGACAATGATCAAGCATCAAGCCTTGGACATTTGTCTATTGATGAGATCAATGGACTAGTAAGAGATGAAACGTTAGGTTGTCTGAAATTTCAAATCTTACCTACTTATGAATATTGTATTCAAAAGTAAAAATGTCCAATGCACCCTTCTCTGGGAATGGTGTTAGATGTCGAGATAAAGATCTCATACATATTGATGTATGTGGATCATCTATATCAAAATAAACATTAATGATATGAGATATATGTTGATTATTATTTGTGAT
Organism: Ottelia alismoides; assembly: GCA_037367405.1. Lineage (NCBI taxonomy): Eukaryota > Viridiplantae > Streptophyta > Magnoliopsida > Alismatales > Hydrocharitaceae > Ottelia > Ottelia alismoides. The sequence continues at coordinate 129,691 of JAZKJV010006982.1, read as the reverse complement.
ATGAGATTTCTTCCCTTCACCTTAGAAATCTTTGAAATGTTCAAAGATTTCATAATTTTGGCTTAAGACTAAAGTCTGAAGGAAGATGAAATGAATTTGATCTAATCTAGGTAGCAAGTACATATTAGATGAATTCAAGGAATACCTTATAGAGAAAGGAATATCATTCCTATCTCAATCCTCCTAATGTACCTTAACTCAATATAGTTGTAGGGAGATACAATTAGATCATATGTGACATGATTTGATCAATGATGAATCGTAGCATAATTACCTCATAGTTTCCGGGCATATTTGTAGTAGAGACTACAATATATATCCTTAATTAGGTTCCATGCAAGTAAGCTGGAATCTAGCAACAGAAAGTTCTACTTCATTAGGATGGCATTAGATACCTACTTTATGACTTTGAGATTCTTAAAACATCTCATCTCTAAGGATGTGATTCTTAGTGGATGACTCTCTTGAGAATCAAGATGAAAATGAAGTGAAGGAACTCATTTAATCTTTAGAAGATATTGAGGCTCCTGAAATCAAAAATTAAAAAGAACATAAATATGAAACACTCATACCTCTTCAAATGAGTTTCAGGATGGATTCCATGTGTCAGTTAAGTTTGACAATGATCTTACTTCATGCGATGAAGCTTCTGAGCATCATGACATGAAGAGATGGATGTTAGAAATAAAGTCTAAAGTAGACTTCATATACAAGTGTTGTATATGGACCCCAAGGATCCACCTATAAGGGTAAAACCTGATGTAAATGGATCTTTAAAAAAAGAGGGAACCTGATGAGAATGTAGGGACCTTCAAAAAGGGATCGTATCCTCAAGATAAACATTAAGCGAAGACATTGCTTACGATGAGACTTGCTCTTTAATGGCCATGTTTAAACCCATCAGAATATTGCTAACTATAGCTATACAACTTGACTATGACATCTTCAAGATGTGAGTCAAGATTGCATTCCTCTATGAATACCTCTCTGAGGATATTCATATAAAGTAGCCCAAGGTCTTCATAGTTGAGGAAAGCAAGGTATGCAAGCTAAGGAACTCCATCTATGGACTCAAATAATCTTCTTGTAGTTGGAACACTAGATTTGATGAAATTATAAATGTTAATTGAGATAAAATTTTGATGAGCCATGTGAAGCACAGTGGAGGTACCATTGTGTTCATAAGCAAGGTATGCAAGCTAAGGTACTCCATCTATGGACTCAAATAATCTTCTTGTAGTTGGAACACTAGATTTGATGAAATTATAAATGTTAATTGAGATAAAATTTTGATGAGCCATGTGAAGCACAGTGGAAGTACCATTGTGTTCATCATGCTAAATGTAGATTATATCTTAATCATTTGGAATGATATAAGAATAGTAATATATGGTTAATAGTCCGGCTATTCCATACCTTGAGATATGATCTCAAGGATACCTCTTAGATCTTAGTTCTAAAGTTCTTCAGAAGCAAAGAGAAGAGGGTATTGGGTCCGTCACATTAGTGGTACACTTTGGACATGTTCTATTTTTCTGGGAAATTCCAAGAAAGGTTTTTTCTGATGAATCTGTTATTCATCATCTCAATATCTTGATCATAGAAAAATACCTGAGTAAAATCTCAAATAAATGTCCATAAAATCAATAAATTAACAAAATAGCTCTTGTAAATAAAACACTCTAATTATTATATACTAAATTATACAAAATAAATTAACAATAAAAAGATGCAAAATTAAAAGAGTTTTTCACCTGTAAAACAGTCCAAAACTTAATGTATTTTTAAAAAATTCATTTCAACTCCTTTTTCGCTAATTCATTCTCTACAAGTTTATAAAAATGTATATAAAAATACAAAAATACAAAATAAATTCTACCTCAAATAAATACTCCTAGATCCCAAAGATAAAAAGCCATAAAGTCCAACTTCCCAGCTAAATTCCTGCTCCATATGAACTCTAAATTCACCAAACTCATTTTTAAATTTAAGCTAGAAAATTATCTATCCAATGAAAGTGGTTTCATTAAAAGCGGAGCTCGTTTGCAAAATTTGGATTTTGGGAGCTAGGCGTACATTGTATATATTGTACATATTTTTTGTTTTCCCATTTTTATTTTTTCTTAATCACTAAAATCCAAAAAAAATCAATTGTGTGTTGTATTCTATTCCTAGTATTTAATTGTATTTTTTGTTGCAAATATCTTTTATAAAAAAATATAAAAAAATAAAATTAGAAAAGTAAAAAAACGTGTACATGTTGTTTGTCTTCTTTTGTAAATTCCCCATTCTTTTTCTTCTCTTTATTTTATTCTCTATTTTTAGTAGCCTTCTTTTATTCAATCATATTCTCTACACTAACTTCTCTTCTTTCATCAACCTCCATTCAACTCCAATATTCATCTAACTTCTCATTCAACTCCACAACTAATTCAACCTCTCATTCCACTCCACCTCCATTCTAACCTCCATTTCATCCATCTCTTTTTATACACCTCTCCATCCTTATTTTTTGCGTATCCGCCATTCTAATAGAAAAAGGGAGAGAGCTTGGAGTTTTTTGTTGGTGACAGCGGCAAGGCATCCTCCTCAAGTGACGACCTCCTTCATGCGAGATCCACGGAGCTCAGCTTTGTGTCACGAGTTTCCCATCGAGCTCGCATAGCTTCTCCGATTTTTATATCGCCAATCGGATCGAGGTGACGACAGGAGTTCAGCGTAGCTGCTCCGCAAATACGGCGAACCTCAAGTAAGTATTACTTCTCATTTCTCTTGTTGTTTTATTTTATCTAATATTTTATTTCCTTGTTGTCTCATCACCATATTATTTCCATCATCACCACCACCATCATAGCATCCCCCAAATTCATCTTCACCCACTGTCCACCTTCAATTTTCATTTGAATTTTTTTCCTATTTAAGAAAACTAAAAAAATTAGAAAATTAATAAAAAAACACTGCAAAAAAAGTAAAAAAATAAATAGGGCCGAAGGAGGCAGCCTGCCACCGCCGCCTTCTCCACCAAGGTGCTCCTCCGCCAAGGCGCCCTCCCAACTGGACACAACCGCAGCATGGCGCACTCACCTCCAGGTCGTGTTGCCCAGGTGCGGACTGCCTCCGCCACGTGCAGCGGCAACCCCTACCGCCCGTGTCCAGCGAGCCACGCCGACGGTGCCGCCCTCTCCTTATCCCGCGTGACCGCCTTCGCCAGCCTCTCCTCCACCTGCACCGTGATAGTTGTCGCGCCCTTCTCCTCCACGTGCCCGTGCGTGGGCCGCCGCCCGTCGTGCGCCCCACGTCCCTCCTCCTAGATCACCCGTGTCGCCACCTTCGTCCTCCCCATCGTGCTGCCCTAGCGCCTGCAAAGAGAAAGAGAAGGTCATTTCGTTATTTTTAATTTTTGTAAAAAAAATATTTTTTTTCCATTTCATTTATGTAATTATGAACCAGTCCATGTACATATTTTGTACCAGATATTATATTTTCTATTTTGCACGAACACCCCTGTATTTGCCATTTAATTTGGACCTCTCTTTTGCATCTTTTATAATGAAAAATAGCATGTTGTCGAGCAACTAATTCTCTACCATCTAGATATTTATTTTTATTTTTTATGAGTTATGATGAATTAATTAAAATTGTTCAAGTAAAATATTGCATATTTTACCCAATTGACATTTATAAATTCATATCTCACTCACAGTTGCTCGAAAACTTTCACAAAAATTGTAAAAGATCCTTCAAGTATATCCTAATTACTATCCAAATTTTACCTTAATTAGAGTTGTCATGTACCTTAAATAAATTGTAGAGTGATTTTACTCTTTAATTTTTATTTAAATCTACATACATCTTTTTTGTGAAATTTTAAATCTCATGGATTCCTTATAAAAATACCCATGTGACATAATTTGCATTATGGATAATTCGTTAATGTTGATTTATTAGAAATTAATTACTTGCAGCCACTCTTTTTCCATTAGAAAATACATAAAAATTTCACATTTTGTCAGAAAAATCCAAAAACAATATTGTAGCATTCTTGCATCATGTTTTAATTTCAATAAAATTTTCATAATTTTTTCATTCTGTTTATGTGAAAAATTGCTAAAAAACCCATAAAAAGTGTGCATTTTTAATTATTACATTTTAATTCCTAAAATTCCAAAAAAATGTGTTTTGTACTCATCTCTGGATTAAGACTGTCGAAAAAATAAATTAAGCTAAATCTGATTAATTTCACATTAAAATTAATTTGGCCTAGTAGTGTGTTTTCTTATTATCTTAATTCACTTGCATATTGCCTTTCGCATTTTCATTTGCTTTTGCATTAAAAAAATTTAAAAAAATATTTGGAAACCTAGACCTAAGTTTTTGAATTAACCCGACGTTGTTCCTTTGCTTCCCTGTGTTTGATCCCGAACTTACCCAGGATATAAATTAAAGTCGAGACACTCTTCAAGGAGATCTTCTCTCGGTTCTGAACGATTCGCTAAGTACACATACTACAACGAATGCATATAAATAGATCGTATTCAGCGAACCATCACTTTCCCTTAAGATATGGTACTGACCTATCTAAAAAGGATAGCACCTTAGAGTTGAGGATGTGAATACCAAAACTACATTCCATATTGCATCAGCTTTGGGAAGCTCAGTGTATGCTAGATGTGTACAAAAGTCAGATGTCTGATGTGTAGTGGGAGTAGTAAACTATTACTAATCCTACTATGGAGATAAAATACATGATTGATGTAATAACAATATCTTCAAAAGAGGACAAGATATTCGAGATAGTGATCTCAAAGTCTTATCTTTGAGATATTAAGACTTTATGGATAGAGATCCAAAAGATCGTAACTACGCATACCTTAGGAGATAGAGATCTCCAAGAATAAGGGCATTTTGACAAGGATAATAGAAATCACATACCAGTTATAGTGATTATTGAGTTGTATTGTCAGAGACACTATAACTACCTAATATTGAGTATTGGTTGCGTAAGATGCAACATTCGCATTGGATGCGATCACTATTACAAGGAGAAATGCAAGTGTCATTAAAGGATTTGGCGTAGTCTCTTGGGAACAGAATGACTGATCAGCTTACCTAGCTATTTTTCTAAATAGCATATGATTGTCACATGAGTATGGGTTTAAGATGAGCCCACTAAAGTCTCTATGGGCTAGCGGGAGATTGTTGGACATGCGAGCCCACGACGAGGCAATATGCAATAAATGTTATTGCAAATATCATTCCTTGATCCGAAATGAAGAATAACTAATGTGCATAATAGGACCCTTAGTACAATAAGGATAATGTACCATGGCCATCTTAATGATCATACAGCTGTTGATTCAATTGTTGAATCATAGAGGCTGGTGCTTGGATGAATATCTAAAGAGTTAGATTGAGGACTCATCAAGCACCGTCAAATGATTATTAAGAGAGGATCTTCAGCCTGAGAAGAAGATGGCAATACTTTCTCTAAAGGCTGATATCTAACCGACCTCTTGATGCAGGTCCTCTACATAGGAATAGAGATTCAGAGGTGTTAGACAAATTAGGTCAAAGAGTTGACTTAACGAGATCGAGATAACCAAAGACCTATGTCTTATGATGTCAGGATATACGCACACATCCTCTAACCAGAGATAGATGTGTTACTATATATCTGAGTATGTATATTTGGAATACCAACAGGTTGATAACCTAATCAAGGTCTATACACCGACGTGCTGGTGTGCATACAACGACATATGAGTAATACGATCTCTCAAAGGGATCATACGGGTTCATTTACTGAACCAGAAAACATGAGCTCCCTCATGAGATATTAGGAAGAATCAAATCCCGTGCACGGTCGTCTCGCTTTGGAAGCTTGACTGAATTTGTAGGTTTGATATATGCTTTTGGAAAGTATATGATCAACATATGGATAAGATATATACCTTTGGAAAGTATATGATCGATACCAACTCCCAATGATCGAATGAGAAACTTAATGATAAAACCCTGAAGGAGACAATCTAAATTGATCTAAAACTTCGGGTTTATTCTTGGTCTTCCAGTATGCAGGATGTACAGGTGTTAGGAATACATGTGGATGATGTGATCATAAACGATTGTATAACCATGAAGCTTCCATTCCAAGGGAGTGATGAAACATGTCCGGATTTTAGTGACTCCTCTCATAGAGAAGTAATATAATATTAGTCCAAATGTTGGACCTTGATCTGAATGTGATTTAGATATAATGAGAAGATTAGATTTGTGGTCATGATTTACTCAAGCTTCTATGAGAGGTCTACAAGATCTAGATTTGAGATGTGATCTCAACATCCACGTCACTATACGTGGAACAATATACTTGCCTTGTCCATACCTCTAAGTATCCGCAGAGAAAGAGTGTTATCCTTGAAAGAGTTCATGGATAATTTCATTATTGATATATGTATCCAAGCATTGAGAAAATTTATAATTAAATGTGATTTAATTATCATGAATAATATGAATTTGATTCATATTGTAGGGAAAGTTATCTAAGATAATTAAATGTGATTTAATTATCAAAGATGTGAATAATATGAATGTGATTCATGTTATTAGGGAACATGAGAATAGAGATCCAAGATGATTAAATATGATTAAATTATTAAGGATATGATTAATGTGAATATCACTATCCACAATAATCATGGATATTATAAATATGATTTATAATATGGTGGAAAGATTTAATTGTAAATAGAATTACAAATTATATGTTGTTATGAATAGGATTCACAATAATCAATTAATTGTAGGTCTAATTTACATATTATGTTGGATATATGAATATGATTAATATTTATCAATGACATGATTGATGTTTTCACAAATTTAATTTGGAATTATTTTTGTGAAGATAAATGCAATGATAGTTGTTGCATTTTATCTTATATAATAAATATATATTAAAGAAGGCAAAAATACGAACAAGGTGGCCATCTACCTTGACCAAAGTCAAAGGGGGAACAACCACCCTCTTTTTAGGGTGGTGGTTGCCTCCCTTATTATCTATTTATTATAATTGAAATTAAAATGAATTAATTTGTATCTTGATAATGGGATATAATTAATTTATTTTAATTAAATTTGTTGTTGCAAATTTGTAATAACAAATCATGGCCATTGATTAGTAACCTCTTAATCTAAACCATTGGATTAAGAGCGCACATGGATTGAGAACCATATACATCCAACTAGTATAAAAGGAAGGGTAGCCTTGCCTTTTAGATGACATGTATAATTCTAATAGGAATTAAACTCTCTCCCTCTCTCTACATGCCAACTCTCTCTCTCTCTCATTGCGACCGTCCACCATGGAGCCCTCGAGAGAGTCACCATCGGCGCAACATCGTTGCTATGCTGGATCTCCATCTCCTTCAGTGTGCCTCGCTCATAAAGAAAACTTCAGATCTCATCAACATGGATTGTGAGGAGCACACGTCTCATCAACGCGCTGGCAAGCGTCTCCTCCATCGGATTGGATTTGAGATAGGAGGTCTCTTCCTTTAGAGATTCGATCACAACCATGCTTCAAGAGGTAAGACTAATACTTGTTTGTGGTTTATATGAAACGATCCGAGAAGTGTTGTTGGATCATGTCATTTCATCGTTTGAAAAATTTTAAATTCTGCTGCCTCGAGCAACTAGTACGACTAGTCTCTCCCGATCGAATACGATGTGATCCTCATGCTTCCATGATTCTCAAGGATTTTCCCATATCCTTCAGAATCAAGGCCAAAATTTAGATCATATATGTTTTCCCATTATATACATATGGGACAATGACTTGTGAATGGTACCGCAGTCACTTATTAAGATCATAGGATTTTACGACTACCTTAGTTTCTAAATAGCGCTCAAAGTTATCAATTACTAAGTAAATGACTAGAGTAACCAGGTTCTGATACCAAATAGTCATGACCTCAATTCCGGATCGTTGAATCCTCCCATATGAGGATCTGGTTACTCAGCAATAATTTATTTAACAATCATAATTAACATTCAAAAACATGCTACAATTAAAAATCCTAAGAAAGAAGTATTTCAACACCTTTTCCATTTATAAAATAAAGTTTACATGATACATTGTCCCACTATAACTGTTGACATGTACATCAACTGGAAAAGAAATACACAAAAAGATTACCAACTACCTTATAGAGTAAAGCTACTATGGATGGCTTGATGGCTATTATATTAGTTGGTTGAATTATTAAAGTCCTTACAATGACTCTCCGACACCTGTTGGATTTTCATAAATCACAGGATGAAAATTAGCGAGTGCTAAGTAACGAAGAAGAGAAACATAAATAAGTAGTGTAGTTTAGCAAAATTTATTATACCAGAAAGTTATATTTCTTTTCATTAGTTTATGTCTTATTCCTTCTATTCCACTTCAGGGAATAGTCTAGGGAAAATGTCATCATTAATGGACTCCGAAGCTGTGGACTCTTCGGTATTGGAGATTGTGTTGATTTGGTGAACTTATGTCACTGCACATCATCTCAACCAATACTCCAATGCTACCTTGACAATTACCTTTTATTTTATTATACAGGGTTTCAAACACTCAACCTGACAAAAAAAGAAGCACACCGTCCTCGAGGACTTGGAAGCTTTAAAACCGCAGGCTAACCTTTAATCACATATACATGTTATCGTGACCTAGCCACTATTCAACCACATGTGCCTCCACATGGAAAGATCACATCTTCAATCAGTCAATCCTTCTAATGGCCGCCGAGTACCACGCCTTACAAATAATTTATTCAGTGTGCTCAAATATCTAAGCAGTCGTTAACCACCAAAGTTTGGCCTGCCAATACGGATGTTCTTTTGACAAACCTACAGGTTGCATGCCCGACTTGTAGTACATATTCCGAGTCATTCTTAATGTAACACACGATCCTTTTCAGGATCAATTACAATACACGACAATTCGTATGATGTAATTCTTCCATTAAGCCTTCGATTTTCATATTCATCAACATTGAGTATCACCTCACATATTCATATGTATATATACTCATATTTCTGCTTATTTTAACTCCCAAACCGCAACTTTCCAAGCCACTGCATCCACTCGATGCTTAGACATTTTTTAGTGGGAATTACAAAGCACATTTTCATATTTTCTTAAAAATAGCCAAATTAGGGTTCTTCGTAGCGAAGAACATAAAATCAAGAATTTCAATGATATCGTATGAAAACCCAAAAAAATGGAAGGATTTCATTACCTAATCGAGCTCTCTCTCACGTATGGTCTGCTTTATCATGATTCATTTTTGGAAAGGATTATTTACGGCTCATGAAATGATCAAATTTCATTTTCATATCAAGAACACTAAGAACATGCCATGAACGTGAAGAACGACTAAATAACACGAAGAACGTAAAGAACACACGAGGAACACAAAGAACGCGAAGAGCATATTTCCTTTCAAAATTTCAGTAGAGCTTCCCCTTCTATGGGGTGATATTTCTAGGTAAATTTTGGCAGAGTTTCCCTTTATATTAGGACATATTTATAAGAAACTTTCAGCAGAATTTCCCCTTATATCGGGATATCTTTCGAGGAAAATTTCTGCAGACTTTTCCCTTATATCGGGACATCTTTCAAAAGAAAAAAAGGAAAGAGTTTCCTCAAAAAAATCTTCCAAAAAAATAGTGAAACTGGAAGAATATAATCAAACTGCAAGTGATGGTGAATCGGTAGACATCACGCGTCTTACGTGAGTGAAGGTGTGACGAATCACAGGGTTCACTAATGTGCATAGCCGCCCACACCTAAGCAGGGTGTTGCATAGATTCCCCCCTCAAAATAAGTATAACAGCAAAATCAAAAGAATATAATAGAATTGTAAATGATGGAGAATCGGTAGACACCATACGTCTTAGGTGAGTGAAGGTGTGACGAATCACAGGGTTCACTGACGTGCATAACTGCCTGCACCTAAGTAGGGTGTTACACATATTTCTCCTTGAACCACAACCAAAACGAATCAAAAAGTAAGATGAATCGAGAACATAGCTCAAGTTAGAGCTACTTACCTACTAAACCAACTAGGAGAGGATCGTACCGTCGTCCTCCTCCTCGTTCTCCGACAGTGCTTCACTAGTGCTCCTTCCCCACCTCGCTCTCCTCCTCCCAACCTCTCAACCCTAGTCCTTGGGGTAGTGGTGGTAGTGGAAATCGTAGAGAATTAATGGGTAGGGAGCTATTTATATGCTTCATAGAACTGCTAACCATTGTTAATAAACCATTATTTTACCCTTAACCATGGTTAGCAGCCCTTGGTTTTGGCCCATGATTTTTGCCAAAACTTATCCAAAACTTAAGGCTTAAGTTAGAATTTTCTAGAAGGTTTTAGATTCGCTAATGATGCTTAATTAGCTCTAATCATGAATAACTTTCACTAATCACAATTTAAGTTTCGTGACTTACGCTTAACTTTCATTGACCTCTAATTAGTGTTCGCTAATGATCATTAGCAGTTCTCATTATTTTCTTTAATCATAATTAATTAGTCTTAGTGACGGTCATTACGGGTTAATGACATCTTAAGCCTCCTTACCTATTTTCCTTCTGAAAATCATAACAATTTCATACGAAGTCAGATTCATACGAAATAAATTTCGTTGGTTTCCTCTTGATGAGATGGATCTTATGATATAGGATCTGAGAGAGATCAAATTCAAGGTTTTATAAGAAATCATGTCTATTGTCCCAACCCAATTCCTTTATCCTAAGTTCGAAAGAATTAAGAGAAGAAATCGGAAAAAGCCGATGCGATCTATGGAAACGATGATGAATGCTTGAGTAAGAAGACTTAAAGTGGCTCTATCTCTCTATAATAGAAGATGCACAATTGAATTGAAATTTATTAAAAAGTAAATGGATGTGAGTTAGAAAATCACACCTAGAAGAAGTTCTATTTAGTAGTAAGGATTGCTTTGAATTTGACTAAATTAGAACAATTTAAGGCATTCATTATTAAAGTGATGTGTAGTCTTAAGAGTTACGAGCACAAGAGAATATTACGAGCACAATAAGATATTAACCTATGAAGCTCTAGTAGCTGCAGGTGTAGGATCTATGCTATCTCAAGCAAATCATACAAACCACGAGGGTTTAATGTCCAGTCGTAATACATGTATGAGAGTCCAAATGGAATCCGTTAGAAATCAAATAATTATTACAAATTAATTTACAAAAAATAAAAACTCTCTCTCTCTCTCTCTCTCGAGAAATGAAAAGGACTTCTTTGTGCCTCAATAGCCGGCTCTCTCATGAATCGTCGACCTCCAATGCACTTCGAGATGCACCGTCTTCAAAAAAGCCAATCCAAGTCTACCAAGCCCTTGCACACAAAGATAGAATTTGTGTAAGAGATATTTTTTCACAATATAGATAAAAAATCAATAGAAAACAAAATAAATAAACTGCAAAAAAACCTGTGAAATAATTACAAAATGGCTTCGGGGTTAGACTACCTGAGGAAATGGAAAACCTAACTCTAACTTTTCTTAGCTGAACCTAAGTTGTTTGCCTCCCCGATAACAGCATCATTCGATAGATGTTGAATCTCCCGTGATTAATTATATCAAATTATTGTTTAATCGGGCGATCAGGATCAATCAAAAATTAATCACACGAAGTAATCAATCAAGTTCAAGTGAATGTGGTTCTATGTATTTTTAACATGGGCAAGCCACAAGGTTGACTCAAGGAGGCAAAGGAACAACTTAGAGTTCAAATTATCCAACTTAATGAATGGTTTTCAAGAGAGGATTTTTTGGTATTTTTTATGCAATATGAATGTAAATGTAAAATGCGATTAAATTAAGTTCTTAGGCAAAACAAGCAACTTAGCCTAATTAATTTTTTATTCAAAATCAGATAAAATTAGGCAAGTGATATTTTTCCAATGAACCTAATTCGATGACGTACATGGGATATTTTTTTAAGAGTTAAATTACTATAGTAAAAAATGAATGTTTTTAGGGTTTTTATGCAATTTTGTGAACAAATATGGATGCAAAATTAATGAAACGTGAACCGACTCTCAAATATGATAAAATGAACTTACACTAATTTTTTAATACTTTCCGAATGAAATTTGATTTTTTATGAATTTTATATTGAAATAGAGTGAATCTTAGCAGTTAATTCTTATCTCAAATTGTACTACCACAGCAACAAATTGTCTAGAACTAAAATTATCTCAAATAGGTATTTTAATTTGCACACCAAAAGAATTGAAATTTCGTCAAAATGATGTAAGAGGATCAAAATAAAATTCAATTACAAATCACACTTAGCAATTTATTTCAGGCACGAAGCACCTCCATAGTCACTGATATTCGAGCAAACGTTAAAGCACAAGTATGCAACCAATCTCTGATTTTCAGAGAATTTTTGGAGCAAGGAAAATTGCATGCAATATTCAGAGTATAAATGGGTAAAATTGCACTGATTTTAAATCTATGATTTTATTTAAATCAATAAAGAGTCACGAAATTATAAACCAAAAATGTTCTGATTGAGAATTTAGTGATGAACAACAAGCTGTTTTATTTTAGAAAATGATAAGGTTTTAATATCCAAAATAAATCATAAATAGAGGTGTCTATTTACAAATAAAATTTAAAGTTATAGTGCTTACAATATGCCCAATGGAACTTTTGGAATTTGGAAAACTTGGGGGATGCTTCTTGTAATTTATCCAATGTGAAGGAGGTCATGCACGTGAGGCTCTAGATGGGTCTTCTTCTTCGTGGATCTCTTCTCCGTCCAGCTAGATGCACAGACGATAGCGTGTTGCTGGAGCGAGATGGTCGTGCGACTGAAGCTCACGCCAAGGAGGTGTGTGTGGTGGAGTTGCTAAAGGTGATATGTGCATGTGTGAATAGAAGCAGCAAGCTACTGCATGTGTGTATGGGTGTTGTGAAGCGAAAAGGAGAAGAGGGGAGAGGGAAGAATAATAAGAGGGAAGAAGAGAGACGATTGAAGAAGGATAAGAAGAGAATAAGAAAGGATTGTACAGGGGAAGAGAGAGGAGAGAGAACATGTGTGGGCTCAATCACAAAAAAAATCCACTTATTAGAAATAGGGGATTCCTATGCATTTATTTATCAACAACAAATTGAATTAATCGATTGATGAAATTTCACCTAAAATAAATAAAAATCACCATTAGTTCCACAATGGGTAGTTTATCCATTGAAGTGCAAAAATTTTGGTGATTCGCTAGACGAATGAAAGTGGAATGAGGAGAGACAAAATATTTGTAGTAAGGAAGAAGAAGAAGGGAGAATAAGAAGGGAGGTTACATGTATATGATGGAAGTGCTTGAGAGAAGAGAATCTTGAAGCTCTCTGGTTATTGCTCAATGTCGCACCAAGACGGAGCTCGAGCAGCGACGGGTGGGCACACTGCGGCAAGGGTTGGATCTCACCGGAATTCGAAGGCATGTCGTCGCTCGATGGAAGGTAGTGGCTCTCGTATCATCAAGAGCCCCTGTCTAGAGCTATGTTCTCGGTCTCACAAGATGATGGAAGAGAGGGACAGAGTCTCAATCATTCGATCTTTCGAGATCGAATGATCGAGATGAGGCCATATGGTGAGTTTATAACAAAAGAAATAAAAAATAAAATAATCAAAATATCAATGCCATTGGATGAAGCACCCGTCATCTAATGGACCATATAAGAGGGCGGATGAAGAGTTTAAGTGAGAGACATGTGGCGGCTGTAGGAGTTGCCATGTGTCACTACCACAAAAATCAGAATAAACATTAAAAGAAAAATTAAAATAAAATAGAAAATTATACTAAATCAAAAGATGGAATTCATGAAAGTTTTTCATCTCGACGAGATCTACGACTTTCATGAGGAAACTAAAACTAAATGAAGCCATCTTTACAATACTTTTTTTGGTGGTCTTCTATGTACATAGAATACTTCATTTTTAGGTTTTGCATTTTTATGATTTTAAAATAAGACAAAATTCAATATAAAACAATAAAATATAAAATGAATATTTACATCTTAATCTATTTTTTTATATTTTAATAATTAAGAGAATAAAGAAATAAAAGAAGAGCGACTTATATACAGACTATATACACAGACTCAGAATGATTCATTTTATTTGATTTTTAATTGAGTTTAGATTTGTATTTTTGCACACTTTATCAAAACACAAATCAAAGAAAATAAATTAAAAATAAACAAATTAGAAAGAGTTATTTTTGTACATAAAATAATAGGTTCAAAGTCAGACAATATATACAATATACAATGAGGTACCAAAACCGAAGTTTCACATATGAACTCTGATTCTTGCGAATTTAATATCGTTTATAGATAATTGAATGTGTATTAATTCAAAAGTGAGTAGGGGTCCATAGGAGATTATATGTGAGAGATATTGGACTTCGTGCCTTTTTGTCTCAAAAATAATGTTTGGTTTATTTGTCAAATGTACAAGTTAGTATTTGTCTAGTATTTTCCTTTATTAAGGTTAGTAATATGTACACAATGGAGTTGATTTTACTTTATTTGGAATTAGTATAAATAATAAAAAAGGGAATTTTTTAATATTTAGGTAATAATATACACAAAAAATCTAGCTTCTTTTTTATGCAATTATTAATGTTGAAATATGGAACTTATTTACACATGCATGAATGTTAACAATGCAGATTAACAAATAAATGCAGTTAATTACTTGAAACAGAGCTCTACTTTTAGATTTTAGAGTGATGAATCACACATTCATCAATCAGCATTTACATAAGGATTTTTTCTTCTTGAGCTAGTAGATTATCCCTCTTTTAATCCTTTATTGCAGCCCACAACATCTTATCTTTAGACATCCATGCTGCTAGATCGGATTGGGATGCAATGGCCTCCTATTGGGGCAGCATATGTTTCCACACATGTGCTTCTCGAGCTAAAGAATTCCGTCCTAACCACCTCATCTGAGTTGAGCTATGTGCAGAGTGCTTATCCAAGTTAGGCCACGATCAACAATGGTCATACGTGTGTCATGAAATATTCTACTTAGCCTAATCAAAATGATATGTGAATATAGTCTAGTGTACTCAAAGAATTAAGTCTAATAGACCTAAAAAGTCTTAATTCCAGTTCCTATAAGGTTCCGGTGAAATTAAGTGGATTAAGGTCATAATCAAGCTCCAATCTTCATATTTTGTTCCAGACTAGTTCAGTTGTCAAAATCATTCTGAAAAATATAGGCAAATGCAAAGATATTTTTGTGAAGTAGATTTTCTGGTTTTGAACTTTTTATAATGTTTTAAAAAAGTTTTGCAAATTTTTATGAATTTTGAATTTTTTTTAATTTTTAGTTTTTTTTGAAAGGGGTTAGTGAATTGCACATATTTATAAGTATTCATAACGAATTTATACAAGTATATACAAGCTTTATACATGATTTTATTTATGATTATGTACAAGGTCTTCAAAACCATTTGAAAACATTTTTGCACACATTTTACAAATAATTTTGAAAACTTATTTTGCAAATAGTTTTTCAAACTATTTACAAACATTTTTATAAACAATTATCACAAACCTTTCACAAACATTTACAAAGTTTATTTTTCAACGGTTTGAAAACATTTTACAAAGATTTTGCAAAAGTTTTCAGAAGATTTTTCAAATTTCATTTGCAAAATAATTTCAAACTAAATTTTCTACAAATAGTTTTTCAAAAATATTCACATATAATTGCAAGAGTTTTCTTTTTAATCTTTTTAATTGTATACCCTTACCCATTGTATATTAGCCAAATTATTGAAAATATAAGAAAGTAGGAGTTATGGATAACGTATATAATATATATATATATATGTCCATCCTATACATAGATCGAACTATGTCCTCATAGTGATCAAAGAGGAACAAAAGAAGACAAAATTAATGCAAGTATAGAAAAATTGGATCGTTGTCTAAAGCTTAATTTGGTAATGTATATGGGCATCCCATTAGTCAACTGATTTTTACCGGTTTCTCCTTTTATGAGATTCTTGATCGATTTGGTTGGATATGTAGAAATCTTTCTCATTATTATACTGGATCCTCAATTGTTTTGTCATCACCCTTTAAAGTTGCGAGCCCTAACCCCCTTGTTTTCTAGAGGATAGAGCCCTAACTCCTCATTAACTGAAGCGAGACCTTATATATCTATTCTGAGAGTTCTAATGTCTCAACAAAAGAACTAGAAGTCGATCATCCCCCAATAATTAGGATCAACTAATCCTAAGTATAGAAGACTATACAGTAAGCAGGGATGATCGAGGGTTAAAATTTATGAAATCAATAACTCGGCTTGTCTTCCCCTATACTTTAGGTAAAGTGTATCTAAGTATAGAATAGAATATCAACAATTTGAGAAATAAGCGAGGGAACAAAATAGGAAAACATAAGTCACTCAACCCCCTATACCTAGGATCTTGTCATCCAAGTATAGCATTGATGAAAGGGATGAATGAATAAAATGGAATAATGAAATAATTGAAAAGAATGAAAAAGACCAATCAAGTAAAAAAATATTTTTGGTCAGCTCATTGTCTGAATCTTTTGCTGATGATGGGATATCGTCTTAAAATGCCACATCTACTGATGATAATGGATAGGAATGCAGCAGGCTATATGTACGGCTTTAGCAGTTGTCCATTGACTACAAATGAATGTGTGTTAGATGAAAACTCAGATATAATAATGATATCATTGTCATGCACAGTCTTCACTAGAAATAGTCTAGTCCACTTACTCTTTAACTTACCTGGTAATATCTTCAACTTTGCATAAAATAATCAAACCTTCTAACTAGGCTCAAAAATCTTTTGTCTTATATGTTTCTCGTTCCATCATTTAACTTTCTCCTTGTACAGCCGGTTGTTATCGTATGCATAGTCTCGGAATTCTAAGAGTATATTCAGTTCTTCTTGTTCTGACCGCTTTCTTGTGAGTCCAAGTTACCATGTTTACTGCCTAAAGAGATTTATTAATAACTCACTAGAAAATGATAAGTCTTTCCATACACAAGGCGATAGGGAGCCATACCCTATGGAGTCTTCTAGGCAGCCTGATAAGCTCATAAAATAGAATCAAGGAGTTGAGACCAGTTCTTCCTATCTGAGAGTACAAGTTTATGCATAATATTCTTGATCTGCCTATTTGAAATCTCTGTCAAGCCATTAGATTGTGGGTGGTAAAGATATGCGACATGATGATCAATGTTATACACCTTCACAAGTTTCTTGACTTCTCTATTAATGAAATAGTTACCCCCATCTGAAATCACGATCTTCGTAATTTTGAACTGTGAGATAATTTTATCCTTGAGAAAGATACAAACCGTACGATTATCTGCAGAACGAGCGAGAATAGCATCTGCACAATGACTCAATCAACAGCAAGCATGATGTATTCACATCCCTGACTGTTAGGAAAATGACTCATAAAGTCAATATCCCAAGCATCAAATACATCAGATATTTGGATGAACTTGAGTGGTATTGAATCTTTGGAATCGATGGTACCTCCCAAGTTCTGACAATTAATGCAACCTTTCACATATGTTACAACATCCTTGAATAGTGTGCGCCACCAGAGGCCACACTACAATACTTTTGTTATCAATCTGCTTCCAGAATGGTGTCCTCCTACTTCAAGCTTTTTCCAGTGCTCGAGGACACTGGTGTATACCTTATAAGGAATTCATCGATGCCAAAATGTAATCTACACCTTCCCTGAAAAGATATGGATCTTCCCACTGGAAAAAATGAATATCGAATAAAAACTTTTCCTTTATTCACGTCCAATCTTTTGGAACTTTCTTATAGATGAGATAGTTCATAATATCATCATACCAAGGGAGGATGCAACATTAAATTTGATTCATTGGGAAAGATTTATGTGATTAGCACATTGCTCAGTGGAATCTATGTGCAATCAATTCTAGATAAGTAATCTTCTACCACATTCTTGACTCCAGGTTTGTATCTTATCTTCAAATGAAATTCTTGGAGCAGAAGGATCCAACGGAGGAGACGTGACTTGGCATCCCTCTTTTATTGTATGTATAGGATATCCAAGTGGTCAGTGAAGATGGTAACTTTTGAATCGAGAAGGTGATACATCAACTTCTTGAGCCCAAAAACCAATGTCAATAGCTCTTTCTCTGTAATGGTGTAATTCTTTTGGGCCTCATCTAATTTCCTGTTGGCATAATGTATGGCATAAGGTAATTCATCCCTACACTTCCCTAATGCATACCCAATAGACAAATCTAATGCATATGTCATGATCTCGAATGGGAGAGACCAATCTGGTGGATGAAGGACAGGCGCTTGAGTTACCAAATCTTTTAACTGATTGAAGGCTTGGAGAACCTTGTTATCCATTATGAAATATGTCTCATTGCCTAGCAGTTCTGTAAGAGGTCGGGCAATCTTTTTGAAGTCTTTAATGAATCTACTATAGAATCCGACATGCCCTAGAAAAGACCTCACATGTTTCACTATTTTCGATGATTCAACCTTAGCAATTACACCCACCTTTGTTGGGTTGACCTCTATACCTCGTTTGGAGATGACATGGCCCAATTGATGAATCTCCATTTCCTCACCTTTATTCTTCTATTTTGTCCTAATTCCCTAGCTAAATACATGTAAATAACATTAATTTGTACAAAATAACATTCATTACTTATCTTGTAATTTCTATCTAAAATACTGTAATTAAAGCAAAAATAAAAGAATAGAGAAAAATAAAGAAAAAGAAATGAAATACCAAAGGTATTGAATGACCCTAAACCCTGAGACCTAGGCATCATGATGGCTTGGTCGACAAGGAAAAAAATATGCAGAGATAAGGGTCAAAACAACAAAAAGTCCCAATTTATTTTGTGAAATAATTTTGTTTTAAGGACACATTTTATTATTTATTATTTATACATCAAATCAAGAAACTGTGTACATGAAAGCTGTAGATAAAAAATACATTGAAAAATACAAAATTTATTTCACATAAAAAAATACACATTGTGTGTTCTACACTCAAAATAAAATTCCAAAATCTAAACTTCACAGACATGTATCTTATCCATATGAGGTCAAAATCCATAAAAATCATCTTTAATTATATATAACTTTTAATTAGCTATTTAATGAAGGTAGTTTCATTTAATTTGGATTAAAGATGCAAAAGTTAGGCTTTGGACCCCTATTGTACAATATACATGAATAAAATATTCATTTTATTTAATATTTACATTTTTATAATTTTATATTTCATAATTTTGTAAATATTATTTATAACATATGTACATAATTAGAATAAAATAAAATCATTAAAAATAAACTAAAATAAATAATACATTTAAAATATATAGATGAATTACCTATACATATACTTATATAATAAATAGCTATAATTAATTAAGTGTATGTACATTTAAAGAAGTTATAAATATATAAAATAAGTGTATAAAATAATAAAATCTAAAATGCAAAATAAAAATAAAGTACATAATATATAGGTAAATATACCCATGTTTATACTTGTAAAAAGTAACTCATAATAAACTAACTCAAAAAAATAAATAAAAATCATAATAAAATACTAAATAAAATAATAAACAATTTTATATTGTAAATTTTATTTAATAATTCATTTATTATTTTATTTTTAATTATTTTCTATTATTCAGGCTGTTTTGTATTTTTGCGTTTTTGTTGAACCAAGGGAGCCGTACATCGTTGACCCTAGGTCAACTTCTCCGACCTGAGTCCTAGTCATGTCAATGCAGTTGCACCTCTCTCTTCTTGATTTTTTCTTGCATGATACCTTGCTAGAGGATGACCGATCACTTCATGAGATATCTTCCGTATTCGTCCTTGATCCTCGTCGATACTTCTCCTATGGCTGAGCATTCTTGATTCACTTGTAACACTAGGCAAACCCTCCCCATCACATGCATGTACAAATACCCTTCTTCACCTTCCATTCGATTTTTTATCCTTCTTGTCCCCTTCGAACCCTCAAATTCCCTTGGAAACGATTGGAGCTCAGTGATATTGAGCTCGTCGTGGTCTTTGCAACGAGTGAGTGGTTAGTCCTGAAGGGATCCACCATCTTGCCGGAGTACCTCCGGCGTGGTATCTGCTCCTTGCCCCCAAGTTAGAGTTGCCCTCTTTTATTTGCATTTTAGACAGATTTCAAGCTTAGCTTTTATTTCATGTCTTTATTTTATGCTCTAATTTGTAGCATTAGAATCCATTTAGTATATAAGTTTTCCGGAGCTCTAGAGCTCCTGCCATCATCCCACAATTCATACACCACTATTCCGACCCCTACAACCACCTTACTCCCTTCTCCCAGTGTTTCTCCATCGACCGACCCTCACAAGCCACCTAGATCTATTCGGATATGGACCACCGAGGTCCTCTTCCACCCACTGGTCGGACCTCCTTAATCCATCACCATCCCCCCTCTGACCGTAGCCAATAAAAGCATGACCTCCCCCATTGCCTCGTAGCCCTTCTTAGCTCATTTTTGGTCTTGAAGAGCCCTTCTGCTGGCTGATCGCACCAGGAACAAGCCCCAGGTCTTTGCTAGAACCATCGAGCTCCAAGCTTGATCAATGAGCCTCGAACCCATCCAAAACTTCTGGGAGGTACGGGAAGGCCAGCAGGAACAAAAACTGGAATATTAGTTCAGAACTTTTGGATAAATTGCATTGTGCCCCCTATCCTTTATTTTAATTGCAAAAATACCCCTACTAATTAAATTAATTTTTGTGTATGCTTTCTATTTTCTAAAAAAATATCATTCATGTTCCAAATTTTATAGAAAAATAGGATAATATGTCTGATGTAATTTTCTTGCACACTATTTGTTTTTTGTTTTATGCATTTTCCTATTTATTAGAAATAAAAAAGTGCATGTTTGTTCTCTATTTGATTAAAAAATACAAAAAATATAAAATCATATTTAAAAATTCCAAAAAAAATATTAGTTGCTTATTATTGTATTTTGTACCTCCAAATCAAAAATACTAACAAAATAGAGAAAGAACATCACTAAAAATTAAAAAAAGCTCCAAAATCCTTATAACAATTACAAAAAATTCAAAAAAAATTACAAAAATATTAGTTTCGCTTTGATATTTTCATTTATATATATAATTAAGTAGTTAAATTGATTTTGAGAAATTTTGACCCTTTTTAATACTTTTAAATCCCAAAATAATTCAGCTTATTTAAAAAGTCTCTTATTTTGATTTTTTTTTACTTTAAAATGTCTAAAAATTAGAAAATTTTTGAAAAATGACAAAAACATTTAAAAATATTAAAAATACAAAAATATTTTATTTGGTAAATTTTGATTTTTTATATCTCCATTTATAAATATATTAAATTATATTGTATTATATACCTATGTAATATATATTAAAAAGGAAAGTTAAAATCAGAAAATTAAAGAAAAGAAAAAATTCAAAAATTAAAAAATTGAAATATATATAATTAAATAAAAAAACCCCACAAAACATTAATTAGTTGATTGATTTAAACGATATTGTACAAATACACTTATATAATTATTCATTAGTTATTTATAATTAGGGATAATTACACCCATAACCCTAAGTAATTCCTGAATCTCAATCATAACCCTGAGTAATCGCGAATTACATGATAAACCATGAGTAATGCTTAACTCTTACACAACATGCTCTTGTGTTATGTTCCGTTTGAAATGCCTGTTATCTTTGATGATTTCCGTTAACGAAAAGACAAAGTTGCCCTTAAAACATATTATTATTTGCAAATGATGCCATCTCATCCATGTCCAACATCAAGATGCGGAAGTTGAGGTCGCAGGCGAAACCTGTGCCCTCCCTTCCCCTCCGGCACCGCCTGGGAACTCCGCCCGTGCCCCCCCCTCCCCCTCCGGCGCCGCTTGGGAACCCTCGCCCGCGCCCAAGCCCCAGGTCACCCGCGTCCTCCCTTCCCCTCCGGCGCCATTCAAGAGCTTCAGCATGTCCTTAACCTTCGCCTTCCTCCCATCGTCTGCCCACAGCACCAGCAGCATCTTCTGGAACGCACCCACCTGTGCCGCCTTCCCCACGCACCGGCTCCGCCCCTCCCTACACAACTTCCACAACGCCGATACCGCGAATTGCGTTGCAGTTTCGACAAACGCAGCATCTTCTTCACCAGCACCGGCATGGCCAGTGCGTGCATGTATTCCTTCTGCCTCCCGGAGTCTGATCCCAATAGCCCGTCGAGCACTCCCAGCGCTTTCTATGCCATGCTCCGGCAGGGAGACCTCCATGGATTTGTGGTCCTTCTCGGTGGTTGGGTTCCTCCTCTTGGTGGTTCTGAAGGTTCTCCAAATGGGATCCATCGCTGGTTCTGTATTGCCTTAGATTCCGAGAGATCCAAAGACGAGGAGTATATATGTAGAATTGGGATCCCGAAATGGGAGCTATTCTGGACGTGTGGGATGCGAAGCGCTCCTTCCCGAGCTTTCAACAGCAGCGACCCCCATGGAAGTCCCCCCTCCTCTTGTGCGACCGTACTTTGAACCCCTCCCCGCCCGCTCCGACCTTCAAGTGTCTGAGTTCCCCGAGCTTATCCTTTCGGAACCCCCAAAACCCGATGATGGGGGAAGGGGAGGAGGTCAGAGTGGGGAGGTTGAGGTGGACGAAGGGGGAGGGAAGGGTGGAGGGAGAGGGATATTTTTTTATTATTTCCTAACCGTTGGATTGAGGGTGAGTTAGATTAACTCATTCATGTAGTTGAGTTAACTTAGTAAACTAACGGAGGGTTATAGGCGTGAGACGGAGTAACTATCCAGGGTTTCCAACGTAATTCGCGATTATGCAGGGTTATGATTGAGATTGAGGAATTACTCAGGGTTATGGGTGTAATTATCCCTTATAATTAATATACCCACTACACTGAGTTGTCTCCCTATTTTCGACATCCAGACTACTTGTCCACTATACACGTTTATTTTTAGGTTATAATAAATTTTGATTCACATCAGTCTCTTTAATTACTTTATATCATTATTGTGGGTTAATTGTTGAAATTAGTCGAGGATCTTTGGAGCGGTCGACACATCGACTGTGGTCCGCCTTCTGTGACCACAAGACTCTCTCCTCTACATCTTTTTGCTTTTTCACCAACACAATCCCTTCTCTCACCATGAAGTGGTTCTTCTCCCATGAAAGCATACGATTCACTTTACGGCATCTCTGTTGTACTTTGCCTAGATGCAAGAGACATGCATCAAAAGTGCCATTATAGATTGACAAATCATCCATAAAAACTACAAAAACTACCCACCATGTCGGTGAACACGGCCAACATATACCTTTGGATGTATCATATGTGTTACAAAATCCAAAGGGCATCCGCTTAAAGGTATTGGTACCGAACGGACAAGTGAAAGTGATCTTCTCTTGATCTTAAGGGGCAATCACCACTTAGTTGTACCTAGAGATACCCATACAAGAAGCAAATGAACTCTTTCCCTTCCAATCTTTCAAGCACTTGATCAATAAAGGGAAGAGGAGAGTAATCCTTCTTGGTAGCTGAGTTCATGCGCCAGTAATCTACACAGGTATGCCATGATGTAGCACTCGAGTCGAGATCTCCTTTACTTTGTTATTTGTAACTACCATAACTCCATATTTCTTCGGAGCTACGTTTAATGGGCTTACGAAATTAGAGTTGGAGATGAGATAAATAAAGCCAGCCTCACACCACTTCGTTATCTCTTTCATGACAAACTTTTAGAGATTAGGATTCATCATGCACTTAAACTTGAGGGATGGCTTGTTGTCATTTTAAGTAGATATGGTGTGAACACATGGTCGGATCCCTTAAAGATATGAAACATTCCAACCAAGATCCTAGCAGTTTTTTCTCAAGAATATCTAGAAAGCGAGATTCTTGATCCATGGTCAATCGTGAACTGATGATCATCGAATATTGTTCAGGCTCACCCATAAGAAGGCATAATTAATATTTGCCTAATGGCTTCAATTTTCTTGGAGTATGGGTCAGCTTATTAGAAAGTTCTGAGACAAGGTTGGTGGTTGGTGCATGATTTGTCAATAATGTATTGTCCACCTCTGTCACTCTTGGTTCATATAACAATATACTGAACATATCTGCGATTGTTCCCTCTTCTTTATTTAGGGATGAATTTTCTTCAAATAAATCTATTAACTCATCTACATGAATCTCCCTATCAGCATAGGAACAAGAATTGACTGTGTTTTACTGGTCTTCCTTCCGGAAGAGGGATTCCTATGTCAAAATATCATTCAAGGATAAGTCTGGATAACTAATGTTCTCATTACTATAACATTCCTCCATCTGTAGTCATGGCTTCCTTCTCTCATATCTATCCTCTTTAACTTTCGGTTCAGTGATCATATCCATGGTACCTTGTTGCTACGGGAGAGAAAGGTAATATTTCCCAACGTGTAGTCAACTACCGCCTCGGATGTTCAAAGAACGACTGACCAAGATGATAGACGTATAGAGTAGTGGTGCAATAGATTCCATGTCTAGGACAATAAATCCACTAGGAACTGCATGCCATGAACTATTATAATAATGTCCTTTAACCCGCCTCAGGGTCGCTTAACAAATCAATTAGAAAATTGAACGATCATTCTAGTTGGTTTGAGCAGACCCAGCCTGAATTCCTTGAGTAGAGATGTGGGCATGAGGTTGATAGAAGATCCATTGTCAAGAAAAGTACAATCGAACATTTTGTCGAAGATTTCACAACTGATTAAAGGTGCTCACATGTCTTTCTTCTTTTATGAGAGATTGTTGATCGCATTTATAGTAGCCATGGTGAGGGTATGTTTTTTAGAATTTTTGTATGTGTTCTTACGCAGCTAATGCTTTGATGTACATGCCTCTTTGAATCCTTTCTTTACACTAGGCATGTATTCCATGACTTTCATTAATGGAATTTCTAGAAAGATGTTCTATAAAATTTCTGCATTCCTTGGATCAGACAATGTTATTTTAATTTAATGATTTTTTTGATATTTTTCATTGCATCAGGAAATGGAATATTTACATCATTGAAATCAACATTCTTATTTACATGAGAATCAACTTGTACAAATGTATGATTTGAAGGGATACAATCATCCAAAATATGGGGAAAACTAAAAACTGGAAATTTAGTTTTGTCGGCAAGCATGGAATCAGCTACCGGTGTTACGTCTCCTTAGCTTGCACATCTCAACCATGGCTATTATTATCTTTTTTATTTTTAGTTTTCTTCATTTTTTTTATTTTCCTATATGGTGTTGCTCCTCTCTCTCTTCTTCTTCACTCAGACCTGATGCGGGATCGGTTTATACAGAAGATGATGATTCACTGTCTGAAGCTTTATTCCTTCTCTTTGTAGTAGACGACCGCATTTTTATACTGCTCCTGAAAGTCACAACATTAGAAAACATAAATGAATTATACGTACCTGACTCTATGGGGATGGAGGACACATCACAAACTACCTACTTCTTGAGATGAAAATTAATCGAATTAGCCTCGACCTGCATGGGGATGATAGTTTTCACAATAGTGAGTCATCAAGCTTCTGGCTCATCTCATATTGGTTCTTCATTAATTGATCCATTCAGTCAAGTGCTAGGTTAAATGGCATTGCCTCTGTCTGTTCAACGTGTTGAGCACATTGATTTTTATAGTAGTACAAAGGCTACGACTTGTAACTTTGAGAATAATGATGAGGAGGGAACTATTGATAATGTGGAGGAGTGGGATACTGATTTTGATAGTGAGCAACCGACTGTTGATGATAGTATTGTTGGCGATATGCTAGTTGTTGGTAATTGTGTCTTCAAGTGTGTGTGTGTGTGTGTGTGTGTTCTGCAGAGATTGGTGTTGGTGAGGCTAATGCTGGACTGGTCTCCCACCATGAGGTTGGTGGTACAACCGGATAGCAAATGATTGACCATGTTGATGTCCGTTAGGATGGGTCAATTGCGATTCATTAATCCACACGTCGCTCACCTCCTAAATCTGTGGTGAAGGTGGAAAGAATGGCTTGACAAAAGATGATTAGGACTCCCAATGGTAGACAACATATGTGCCTACTATAATTGTTGTAAATTTTTGGTCAGGTGTCGCACGTAATACACATGCTCGATGATGATGTCTACCCTGGAATTTATGGCTACGGTTGTTATGGTTATGTTGTATACGGATTGGCTGAAGCACTTGAAAAATTTCACAAGTTTATTGAGCTCACTGTGAGCTCCAGTTGCTTTGTAATCTGGTCGAGTTTGTCCAGATTCTTTGTCCTCTATTCAATCATAGCGAGTTTCTTGAGGTCCTGTGATCGCTTATCAATAATATCGACTTTGGACAGGTGATTCCATATAATGCCGAGGTTGGAATCCTCTTCATGTGATGTTGTAGTGTTGATGATCTTTTGGAGGATCTGCGGGATTTTCTGATAAGCTCAAGATGAAGACAATACATCCTCTTCTTCGTCCATTTCCTCGAATATCTACTAGACAACATCTTCATCCTTATTAAAATAGGATCCCCTACAAGGGGCATTTGTCATTCTCTGACTTTCTTGAGTTAAGCACCCAAAGAAGTGTTGGACCAAGATAATCTAAGGCATGTCATGGTTGATTCATCTCTCTAATAGATCCTTGAACTCCTCCCACGCTTCGTAAATAGATTCATGGGGTGATTGGGAGAATTTTGTGATGTGGGCATGCATCTGGTTCAGACAACCCAGGGGTTAATATTTGCAGAGAAAATCTGACTTCGGCTCCTCCCAGGTAGTTACCACTTTCCATAAATGATTGATCCAATATAAACCCTTATCCTGAAGGCCGGATGGGAAAGAGGTCATCTTGACAATAAACAATGGAATGTTGGGGTATGAGTAGTACCATAGATGCAGCCAAACTTTTACATGTGTATATGTGCTTCTTCATTGGCATTCCTGTGAAAGTGAGTGATGAATACCCATTCATCACTCTTTATTCTTATATTTTAGCTACAAAAACCTTTGCAAATGCATGTAGATGTATGTAAATACAAATAATAACCAAAAGCATGCATTGTGTAAAAACCTATAATTAGCATGTTTTTGTGCATAAATAAAAGAATAAAGATTAAAAAGAAAAAGAGGGAAATATTTAGAATAAATATTGAGCAACCTAACCCAAGGGAGGGCTCAACATGGGCCTGACCGCATAAAAGCCAAAGTAGAGGGAGATAGGGGCTCATGTGTAAATATTTATGTAAATAAAATAAAAGATATTTTCCTCACCAAAAATATGCTTGTAAATATTTGTACATATTTCTAAGTATACAAACAAAAGAAAAAGTTAAAAATCAAAAAGAACAAAAATACCCCTTTTCATCTTGTACATAAACAACTTTTACATATGTACTTAGCCTTGTAAATACATAAAATTAACTTTTATAATTTTTGTAAATAAACTATGTTATATATTGTAAATAAATAACATAAAAACAATGAAAACAAAAACAAAACAAAAATAGAAAAATTAAAAATACAAAAATACATTGTACATATACCATGTATATAGATGTATATATGTATTTATTTTACCTATGTTTATAAATAATAAAAATAAAATAAAAACACCCTTTTATTCCTTATTTTATAATATAAATAAATAAAACATAAAATACGGATAAAATTTATACAAAAATAATAATTTAAAAATCAAAAATCAAAAACCCTAATTGTGTATATATACCTATATAGTACATACTATGTAAATACCCTATTTTTATTTCAAATAAATTATTAAAAATCACAAAAAAATAGAAAAAAATAAAACAAAAATAGTTCATGTTTTAACCTTTTGCAAATTCGGCCATTTGCTACCTTATTTTTGAGCTTCAAAGTTTAGCCACGTGGCCAATTGCCATTGGGTCCTGGGGATGTTGACCGCCCGGTCAACTACCCCCCCCCCCAGGACCACTTCCCAGGGGTTCGAGCTCCGGACCCGATTTCTCCCACTTTTACCCGCTCAACCCGATCATCACTCCACCTAACCCCGGGTCCGAATCCTTCACCTTGCATCCGACATCCTCGCCGGAGCCGCTCCCTCGGGATCCGCGCGCTCCTGAGCTTGCCCGGACCCATCCTTCTCGGACCCCTAATCGTATTTAGCTGTAGCTCCGCCACCTTCTCTCTCCATCTTTGGTCATTCGCCTTCTTCTCCTGTGAGCTCCAGAGAGCGTGTGAGGTGACAGCTCGCGCCTGAGCCTGTTGCAGCGAGGAGAGGAGGAGTTCTCCATCGATCCGGCGACGTAGCCGCCGTAGCTTCGCCACCTGAGCGAGCTTCGAGCCTCGGGCCGAGACGTCCCTTGAGGCCAAGACTGGGAGCTTCCCCATCTCCGCCACAGTCTCTCCGACCACCCAGGTAACCCCTTAGGCTACCCATTTCCTTTGATTTCCATTTACCCCCAATTCGCGCCGCCGTCGTATTTTTCTGATTCACCCCGGTTCCGACCACCATCCGATCATCGGACCAGACCTTCGCGTTCGCCTTTCTTCCGACGCACATTCTCCACCCACGCACTCAACCCAGCTCGCACAGGAGCTGGGAATCGGGCCTCCTCCGTCCACCACCTTCGTCGGAGCCCGCCACCCCGACGCACCAGCCACCTTCACTACGCTTAACCGGGTCGAGGCAGTTTGCCCTCGACCCGCGAGTCTTCTGAGATACTTTGCAGGTCCTACCGAGCCCATCTGAGGGCGTCGGTCATTCAGGCCAGGAGACCCAGCTCCGCCGACGCCGTCGAAGCTCCACGGAGCTTGGCTCGATCATCGGAGCCCACCGGCAGACGCGGGAGCCTTCCGCGATTCTTCTCCGACGTTCAGAAGGCTCCAAGGAGGAGCACCGTGCACGCCCGAGCCCGGCGAGTCTCGCCGGGGCCTTGTTCTTCGAGCATCCTCCCGCACCGTCGATCGTCATCCTTCGCTCCAGTTCCAATCTGAGCCGTCCATCCCTGGAGCAGCCAGCACCGTCAGAATCCGAGGAGACGTCATCTGGAGCGCCCACCATCCGCAGTCGTCAGATCGCCACGTGGCGCGCATCCAACGCCCCTGCCTAATAATGGGTAATTTACCCTTAGGCCCAGTCTTTAGTTTTATTTCGTTTTAGTTCTGTAAATATTAGAATCAGTTGTTTAGTTTAGTTTAATTGCATAGAGGACCCCGAGCTTAAGTTAGTTTGCATTTATACCTCTGCCTGTGGTGAGCCACGTGCTTCGTCACGTGTTATTTTGGTGTATTTGCAGTAGATACCCTTGTATTTTTGGATGTTAATGAATGAACGAAACCTTTTAGGTATTTTCACTTATACCCCTGTGCGTGATTTATTTGAGCATGTGCGATATTTTTGGGTTATTTGCAGATAAGCCCTTGGACTTTTTGGTACCTGTTACCAATAAGTCCTTGGACTTGTTTTTGTTACATTTAGGTCCCTGAGTGCCCCAAGCACGCGCGTGGCGCGTGTTTTGCTGGGTATTTTGCACCAGGACCCCCCAGAACGTTGGGTATTTGCACTTTGGTCCCTGTGCACAGTACCCTACCTTTATTTTTGAATAAAATATCAAACCACCTCCAAATCCAACGAAAATTTGACACATGGCTCCTGCCATGGTGTAGAATTTTTGTAGATTTTTGAGGACATTTTTTATTTTGTTTGCTATTTTTAAAAATTCAAAAACCTACATTTTTGTCACTATCTAACTTGAAAATTCACAAAAAAATATAAAAACCCACTCAAAAATTCTATAAAAATTAGTTACTGTTTGTTTAGCTTAGCTTGACTTTCTAGCCAATTTTGGCTATTTTTGATTGCTTAAAATCACTAAAAACTTAAAAACACCTAAAAACCCATAAAAATTCTAGTAAATAAATTAAAAACTCAAAAATAATAAAATTGGTACCTAAATTTTCCTTGTTTTATCTACTTTACAGGAAAATTACCTCCAGGCCATTTTGAGGCCCTTAGCTATTTTATCTAGGGCTTTTTGGCTCGGCTGGACAGTACCCTTTGTTTTTGCTACTGTTTGATTTTTAGAAAAAAAATAAACATCAGAAAATTATCAAAAATTCACTAAAAACACTAAAAAATATAAAATACATAAAAACATTTTTGTCTTAATTTTTGGTTGATTTTTTATGCTTTGAATAATTTGTTAAAGTGTGCTTTTCTTTTGTTTTCTTATTTTCTTTATATATTAAAAATCCAAAAAAATATAAAAATAATTAAAAACCACTAAAAATATTTTGTTCTTTTTTTTTCTTTATTTTTACTACTTCGTAGGCCTCTCGGCCAATCCGTGCTCCTTGAGTTCGACCCTGGGTGCTATACCAGGTTAATCAAATAGCAGGACCGCTACTCGTGTTTGATCGATTTTATTTTCATTAGTGGTTCATTTTTCTTGATACACATCGTCTGATCGCTTGGGTCGCGACGACCTGTTTTCAGTACCTTATACCCGAGTGATCGGACCTGTTATCAGAATGGCGTCGTTGCCGGGGAGCACGACTTAGTAGTTTTACTTTGATTTTCGTTTTTATTTTCGCAGTTTTCGCGGCTCTTTTAGAGCTCGCGGCTTTTCGCGGCTTTTGTCTATATTTCATTTTTATTTTATTTTGTTTTATTTTCTTTTTCTTTTATTTTTGTTTTTTTTTCTTTTGTGTGTTTATTTTATTTTGCATTTTTGCATATATACCCTCATTCTTTTTCATTTTTTTTCTGCTTATTATTTGCTTATTTTTATTGGTCTGACCACTCTGTTTTCTCTTGCGAGGGACCGAGGACCGAGGCGGCCGATTTCGAGAAGCCGACGCAACCGCGGGATTCGGAGGCGGCTCCTTTCTTCACGGAGCCGCAGGAGAGAGTGAGAGAGAGTTGAGTGGGCGAGGAATTTTCATCTTTATGTGATTATTATTGTAATAATACAGGGACACTGGACTTGGACCTCTTTGGACTATATCTGCTTAGCGGGTCTGTTTCGCCGAGCACCGGTGTGCTCGGGAGACCCTTAGGACTTTCGCGGTTTTTCGCGGCTTTGTTTTCTTTTTATTTTCTTTCTGCCTTTTCCGGTGTTTACGCGGTTTTTGCTCGAGCCCCTAGACTTAGGAATTTCTGGTGATTGTGCCGTAATTAGTAGGATCCCCACACCTAACTGATTGCATGTTCCCATAGAACGTTAATTGGACCTACTAAAAATCATTAATAAAAATAACCGACTCAGTTGCCTTCGTAGCCTACGTGTCGCAGCCCGTCCTGTAAAGCGCTTTCTCCTACCCCCGATTTGTCGGACAGAGGAGGGACGGGCCAAGACCGGACTCTTTGGCTTGGAGGTCGGTGACCGGTTAGACGGTTCTTCGCTAGAAATTGCTCGTCTAGGACTCGGCTTTCCCGTTGCATCATCTAGGTAGTTTATTTTCAGTCTTTCAATTCTGCGCGGAACACTTGCATGTAGAGTGCTGGAGACAAGGTACGCATTTCTTACTCAGCATGCATCATTGATTTCATCGCGCATCGGCTTTTTCGTCTTCTCCCCCCTGTTTTTGACTTAATAACCAGGAGAACCGAAAAATTCGTTAGGACGTTTGTTTTTATTTGAAAAATATTAAAAAGAGAAACCATAAAATTGGGACTGGTTAACACTATTGATCTTAAAAACCGCTTACCCTAAAAATTTTGTCTTGGGGAGAGCAACCCCCTCATTGTATGGTTTGGATGCGCGAGAGAGTGACCCGCACCCTAGGTAGAGCCCTCCGGTGCTAGTCCCGACTGATTACCGATTCTTCCGTGCGGGCCAGTCGGTTGGGATAGCATCGGGTATCCTAACAGGTCACATAAGCGCTCTGATATTTTGTGTGTTCACCTAATAAAATTGACAAGATAAATTGACCGAACTTTCACGGTCTTCAGCTCGTGTTGCGTTGGTGAACCGGGGGTTTGTCTTGTAATCATAGTTGCTCCAGATCTCATCCGCCCTACTCGACCAGATCAAGATGATGGGTAGACGCTCTCTTAGGCAGCCTCTGGCTGCACCGCTTTCGGGCACGTCTACCTCATCATCTAGGTTGGCTCGCGAGAGCCGAGACCAGCTCTCCGAGCCCGAGTACGATTCCGGCCTGTTCCCCCTCGACCCCCTTTCTTTCATGCCTGAGAGACACGAGCCCAAGGAGAGACTGATTGATTTGACAGCACCTGAGTTGGGCTCGTTTGATTTTGCAGACGTCGCCATGGCCGGCAGTTCAGATGATCACTCCCGTCAGCCCGAGCATTTTGTACTTGACCAGGGAGCGATCAACTCCACCCTGATCGCATCATTCGAGACAGTCCAACAGCAGTTACGCGATCAGGGAGCGTTCATGAAAGAGATGAGGCGAGAGTTGGAGAGGCTCAGAGCAGAGCGAGACCAGCAGAGCGAGCCTGAGGACGGCCCAGATGCAGAGGCACGAGCCGCAGCAGCAGCAGCAGCAGCCGCCGCGGCAGGAGGACCACCGAGACTAATGCGGGAGTTGCACAACCCCGGATCTACACTGATGCACCATTGGGTGGTGGTACCTGCTATCGTGGGGGACTTCAAGTTCCCCTCGAACACACTGCAGATGCTTCCCCGTTTTCACAGGCTTGCCACCGAGGAGCCCCATCTCCACCTCCAGGAGTTCCTGATGATTTGCAGTACTATCCACGACCGCCATGTGGACCAGGATACGATTCGGATGATTGCCTTCCCCTTCTCACTAGCAGACAGAGCAGCCACCTGGCTGAAGCATCTGGGGAAGTTCGTCTACACCTGGGAGCAGCTCCGCACCGAGTACTTGAACAAGTACTACCCACTCGGGTGGACGAATGCAGCGAGGGCCCTGATCAGCAACTTCTCCATGCTCCCCAATGAGCAATTTCACGAGGCATGGGAGAGGTTTAGAGAGCTCACGGACAGATGCCCGCACCACGACATCACGAAGCCGAACCTTGTGCAGAGCTTCTTCAGCGGGTTGACACCAGAGCTTCAGGGTCTGGTGAATGCTTCTTGTGGCAGGTCCTATTTCGTCAAGGACCACGACTAGGTCTGGGCTATCTTCGAGGAGATGGCTGAGAATTATATGGTGATGTCCCAGACCCGGCTGTACACACAGAGACCCCAGCCGCAGCAGCCAGGATCCGTGCAGTACCAGCAGATAGCACGGGTCGATGCAGGTCCATCTAGCTCGTCCGCAGTTGCAGCAGCACAGGCAGAGTCGTCCGCTGCGGACATGGGGATCATCAGCGAGAAATTGGACCGCATGGAGCTGATTGAGAAGAAGCAGTACCAGAGCCTCACTCAGATGGATCAGATGGCACAAACTCTGAGCGACATGAAGACCCAGCTCATGTGTCTCCAGGAGGCACAGACGGCTTCACAGCCCCGTCTTCAGTCGTGAGGCGACTCTGGCGGCAGCAGCAGCTCGTCCCAGCGCTCCAGCTCCCTACAGCAGCCTAGACAAGTTCATCTTGTACAGGCGGAGCCGTACCAGCAGCCGCAGCCCACCTACCAGTTCCCACCATCTCCAGACATGCAGATGGTGGTCTACCAGCCGGACCAGCCTCTGGCAGTACTCCCGCCAGCCCCCTACGATGCAGAGCCGTTGATGGATGTCAACGGGATTTGGTATGACCGCCCCAGCCTGGGATCCGACGAGATCATCCCGGATTCAGGTGGGGGAATGGAGGTACCCAGCCCCAGCAGCAGCCAGCCGGTCAGGGAGGGCAGTACTCCCAGCAGAGAGATCACCAGCCGCAGCAGCAGCCCCCAGCTTACCAGTCACACCAGCCATCATCCTTCGTTCCTCGTCCCTATCAGCAGCAGGGACAGTCGTGGAGACGTGAGCAGCAGGCTCACCCAGCATACCAGCAGCATCCCTCTTCCTACCCCTCTCAGCAGCACCACCAGCAGTTCCAGCAGCCTCAGCACCAGAGAGGCTACCCGTCGGGCTCCCATGAGAGCCCCGCCTTGGATGACGTCGCCCGCCTCCTCACGGATCAGCAGGCCACATTTAGACGGGAGATGGACGAGTTCCGGCAGGAGATGCGGGACCTGGTGAGAGGGAAGGCCGCCATTCCTGCACAGATCGAGCCGAACCCGAACAACCTCAAGAGGAAGTCTGAGCAGGTAGTTTCTACTGAGCATGCCACTGCTAGTGACCCATTTGATGAAACATCCTCGGATCTATTTGATGCTGATTTTGTTACACTTAGGAGAGGTAGGACACCAGCAGGCAGCGACGCCTCGTCTGAGCTACACCACGAGGATTCTTCCGGGGCGCCACATGAGGAGGAGGAGAGCGGTACTGAGGCCTCTCCAGATGACGATGGTGGTACTGATGCCGCCAAGGATGCTGATTCCACCGGCGGTACTGAGGCCGCCGCTTCACCAGTTCGAGGAGGTGGTACTGACGCCACCCGTTTAGCCGAGCCAGCCCGCGGTATTGATACCGCGAGACGTCCAGCAGCAGCAGCAGCAGAGTCAGCCCATGGTGGTACTGAGGCCACCAGTGTTTGTCGTGATAGAGATGTTGTCTTTCCTTTAGTTCATGTACCTCAGAACACTGTTGTGAATAAAGGAAAAGGTTTAGTTTCTTCTGGTCCCACTGTGGTGCTTGATGTATGTGTGGATCCGGTCGTCGAGCCGTCTAGGCCTTTTCCTAGTCCTTCATCTGCGAAGGACCCTGTGATCCCCTTTCCTAGAGCCCTTCAAATGGGGAAGGGGAAGAAAAAAGAAAAAAGTCCCAAAAAGAGAGAGCAGGAGGAGTTCAGCCAGAGCATGATAGACCGATTCCACATCCAGCTGACATCCAGGAGGCTTTGCAGCACATCCCCCTTCTCCAGTGATCTTTGAGAGACAGGACCACAGTCAGGAGGAGGAGGAGGAACCACACTTCAGAGATACATGTGTTGACGAAAGCCACGTGTTTTGTGATTCAGAACCGTCTGCCAGCCAAGAGGCCAGATTCAGGGGCCCCGTATGTCAGATGCCAGATCAGTGAGCAGAGGTTCGATCGTACTCTACTAGATAGAGGATCGTCGATCAACCTTCTTCCGGCAGCCCTTCTCGACCGTTTCGAGTTGGGCACTCTTCGACAGAGCAGGACAGTCCTTCAGTTCGCTGATCGATCTGTCAAGAGGACGAAGGGTTGTTACGAGACGTTATTGTCACGATTCAGGGCCTGAAATTCCCCGTGGACTTCGTAGTGTTGGACATGGAGATCCCTGATTCAGTGGCCGATACCCCCATCATCCTTGGTCGTCTGTTCGTGGCCACAGCCAAGGCGGTGACTGATCATGACAGCGGGAAGGTGTACTTTCGCGTCGAGGGTGAGAGTATACAAATAGAGACAGTCGAGGACTACAGAGCTAGAGAGAGCATGCTCAGAGGCTAGCACCGATTCAGAGCAGCTGACAGACGCAGAGCCAGACATCCACCAGGACTGTGATTTTGTGATCACAGACGACGAGGCAGCATGGGCAGATCCTGCAGCACAGGCCATCCTCTCATTTTCAGATACAGCTGATGCCGAGATGATAGCAGAGGAGAGCCTGGAGAGCACAGCCCTGGTCTAGGATACCACAGAGGCAGCAGAGCCGTCCTTGATCGCGACCAGAGTTTTAGTGATGGTGGTGCTGAGGTCACCTTGCTTTACGGTGGTACTGATGCCACCGCGGTAGATACAGATCCCTCAGATTCAGAGTCTGATTGGGCAGATTGCTATGATCAGATGCCAGACCTGAGTCCCCTGAGCCTACAGATGAGGAGGAGGTAGATGCAGAGCAGATCAGAGACAGCACAGTTGAGCAGCCTTCTCCCGATACAGTTTGCGAGAGTTCGCTTTCTTTCTCCCAGGCAGATTTGGCAGACTTAGCATCATTCACTCATTTCCTTCCACAGCCAGATTTGCCAACACCCAGTGTTCCAGATCTGAAGCCGCTCCCTACTTCGCTGAAGTATCGATTCCTTGCGGGCGAGCCAGAGATGTACCCAGTCATCATCTCCACCGATCTGACTGGAGAGCATGAATCTCGTTGATGGGGGTCCTTGAAAAGAACCGCAAGGCAATCGGATGGAGCGTAGCAGATCTCCATGGGATTAGTCCATCAGTGTGCTCCCACCATATCTATCTCGAGGAGGGGGCGAAGCCGTCGCGTGAGTTCCAGCGGCGACTAAACCCCAACCTGAGAGAGGTTGTGATGAAGGAAATATCGAAATGGTGGAGTGCAGATTTTATTTATCCATTTCCGACTCCAAGTGGGTCAGTCCCTTGCATGTGGTGCCCAAGAAGACGGGCATCACGACTGTGATCAGTGAGTCGGGAGAGGAGATTGCTACACGAGTACCCCCTCTTGGAGGGTCTGTGTTGACTACAGGAGACTCAACCAGGCCACCAAGAAGGACCATTTCCCCTTCCTTTTTATTGACCAAATCATTGAGAGACTGGCAGGGAGAGCCATTATTACTTCATGGATGGGTACTCGGGCTACAACCAAGTGGCCATCGCTCCTGAGGATCAGGAGAAGACCACCTTTACCTGTCCCTTCGGCACATATGCTTTTCGATGCATGCCATTTGGGCTATGCAACGCCCCTGCGACTTTTTAGAGGTGCATGCTGTCGATATTTTCGGACATGGTAGGGGAGTGTTTGGAGGTCTTCATGGACGATTTCTCGGTCTACGGCGACGGATTCGACTCCTGTCTTGACAGCCTAGACCGAGTACTTCCAGCGATGTATCGAGTATCATTTGGTTTTGTCTTGGGAGAAGAGTCACTTCATGGTGACTCAAGGGACGGTGCTTGGCCACATCATCTCCAACAGGGGCATGGAGGTTGATCCGGCCAAGGTTGATGTCATTAGGAAACTCGCACCGCCGTCCAATCTGAGGCAGCTACGGTCATTTCTGGGGCACGTTGGATTTTTATAGGAGATTTATTCAGGATTTCAGCAGGATTGCCCGACCGTTGACTGACCTCTTGACGAAAGACACCGAGTTCCTTGTCGATGACAAGTGTCTTTCGTCCTTCATGACTCTCCAGCAGTGTGCATTGAGGCTCCTGTCCTCCAGCCGCATGATTGGTCTCTCCCATTCGAGATCATGACGGATGCCTCCGACTTTGCCGTAGGGGCAGTGTTGGGACAGAGGAGGGATGGAGTTCCATTTGCCATACACTACGCTAGCCGCACATTGGATTCCGCCCAGCGGAATTACACGGTTACAGAGAAGGAGATGCTAGCCGTAGTGTTCGCCCTAGATAAGTTCAGATCGTATATCATTGGATCTAGAGTGACTCTGTACACAGATCACACCGCCATCAGGTACCTCATGGCAAAGAAGGATGCCAAGGCCAGACTGACTAGATGGATCCTTCTACTCCAGGAGTTCGACATTGAGATCAAGGATAAGCCTGGAGTCAAGAATGTGGTGGCGGATCATCTCTCCCGATTAGAGTAGCCTAAGGAGTCTGAGCAGATTGATCCTATTCGAGATACCTTCCCAGATGAGGCGATCCTTGCTATCGCCTCACTCCCATGGTATGCCGATATTGTGAACTTTCTCGTTGCTGGGAAAGTCCCACAAGATTGGGCCCAGGCAGAGGCTTGAGACCTTCCTTGCGAAGGCCAAGTCCTACCACTGGGAGGATCCCATCCTTTACCACGAAGGAGGGGATAGCGTCTGGCGTCGGTGTATTCCTCAGGAGGAACACCATAGCGTCCTCACTTACTGCCACAAGCTTGAGGCAGGAGGACATCATTCTGGGAGGAGAACGGCACAGAAAGTGCTCCAATCCGGCTTGTGGTGGCCTACCCTCTTCAAGGACTCAGATGAGTTCGTGAAGAGGTGTACTGACTGTCAGAGGATGGGCACTTGTGGACAGCGTGATGTGATGCCGATGCAGCCCATTCACTTCTATGAGGTTTTTGACGCATGGGGCATCGATTTCATGGGTCCATTCCCTAAGAGTCAGGGATTTGAGTACATTCTGTTGGCCGTAGATTATGTTAGTCGTTGGGTGGAGGCCATCCCCGCCCGAGCCGCTGATGCGAGGACAGTTTGCAGATTTTTGAGGAAGCACATCATCACGCGGTTCGGGGTTCCACGAGTTCTGATTTCTGATGGGGGATCTCACTTCATCAACGACCAGGTAAAGGCACTTGCTAGCGAGTTCGGTATAGACCATCATGTTGCTACACCTTACCATCCACAGACGAATGGTCTAGCCGAGGTGTCGAATAGGGAGATCAAGACTATATTGCAGAAAGTCGTCCGCCCTGACCAAAAGGATTGGTCGCAGCTTTTGGATTCGGTCTTATGGGCATATAGGACGTCTTTCAAGACACCATTGGGTACATCTCCCTTTCGCCTCGTATATGGCAAGCCGTGCCATTTACCTGTTGAGTTGAGGCACAAGTCACTTTGGGCAGTTACTGATATTCTTATGGATCCAGATGGTATGGGAGACCAGAGGAGGGCAGAGTTAGCTGCCCTGGAGGAGCTTAGAGATACAGCTTTCTCAAGCAGCCTACATTATAAGGAAAAAGTGAAGGAGTGGCATGATTCTCATATCAGCCACAAGCATTTTGAGATTGGACAGAGAGTATGGCTATTTGATGCGAGGCTACGATTATTTCCAGGGAAGTTACAGAGCAAATGGAAGGGACCTTATCTGATTAGAAAGGTACACGACAACGGTAGCATCGACATATCTGAGTTGTCTTCTGAGAGTACCTTTCGAGTGAACGGCCAGCGGCTCAAGCCATTTCTAGATCATGAGCCGCGGGTCGTTGATCTTGCCCCTATTCATTTTGCGTGAGATGTGGTCTTTGACTCACATCTAATGCATCTCACGCCTGAGTTTCACTGATCTTCCGCCTTGTATAGATCCAGATGTCCATATCACCACATTCTTTAGTCCCACATCCCTTTCTTCATCTTGTGATTATGCTATACTTAGGGTGCACTTTACCCTAAGTATAAGGGGGATGTGAGACCTGTTGAGTATTTCTTTTGTTTCTGTCTACCCCTGTTTTTGCTGTCTATACTTAGGGATATTTCACCCTAAGTATAGGGGGGTAGACCCTGTACATTCTCCACTCGGTTTTCCCTTAGTATACAGCATGCTATACTTAGGATTATTTGATCCTAAGTATAGGGGGAAGACCCGAGACCCTTTTGACTTTTTCTATTTTCTTCTTGTTCTTTGTATATAGCCTTTCTTTTCACTTCCCTATACCTAGTACAAGTTATGTCTTCTTCATCGCTCTTGACTCTGAGGACATCGTTCGAGCTAAGTATAGGGGGGGTGTATATATTTCATATATACTTTAGCCATAACTCGTACTTTGTGTGAGTGTGTTTATAAATAAAATGGCTAAAAACCACAAAAATTAAAAATTTTCATGTACATAATCTTCTTTTATTTGCACATAAATAGCTAGTGTACAAATTATTTTTGTAAAAATGATTTCAAAAATCTT
Source organism: Ottelia alismoides (assembly GCA_037367405.1). Lineage (NCBI taxonomy): Eukaryota > Viridiplantae > Streptophyta > Magnoliopsida > Alismatales > Hydrocharitaceae > Ottelia > Ottelia alismoides. The sequence continues at coordinate 90,006 of JAZKJV010006982.1, read as the reverse complement.
TTGTGTAAAGCTTGTGTAAATATTTTTGTATCAAAATTATGTATATAGTACAAAATTTTTCCAAAATGTTTTGAAAATCAAAAGTTTGCAAAAATCTTGTGTAAATGTGTGTAAATATCTTTTTGCAAAACTTGCACTTCATGCATCATCCATTCATGATTTCAAAACATTTTTCAAAAATTTTGCATGATTGTAAAATTTGTGTAAATAAGCATCTTTTGTACATTTGTATATAGTTTTTCTGGATGATAGTTGACATTTAAACTAGCTTGGAATCAAATTGAGAAATGGAGCTTGATTAAGATCTTAATCCACCTAACTTCTAAGAGGAACCTTATAGGGCTTAGGTTTAAGGCTTTTCAGGTCCATGGTGACTTAATTCTTTGAGTCCACTAGGCTATGATCACATGTCATCTCAATGAGCCTAAGTAGAGCACTTAACAACAACACATGACTCATATAGATTATGGCTTTACTTGGACACCAGCACTATGCACCGAGCTCTCTACGGATGAGGTGGTGAGGAGGCAGTCTTCCTTGACTTGGGGTAGCATATGAGGGTAGTACTTCTAGGCGGAACCTCTCTTCTTCTTTTAGTGAAGGAAGTGCGTCTCAACTTGGTTTGGTTGCCATGAGGTCTAACGACGGGAGTTGTGGGTTGCAATAAAGCTTCAAAAGAGGGATAGTCTACTGGCTCAAGAGGAAAAACTCCTTGTATATATGCTGCACATGTATATGTTGTACAGATGCACTTGAAAAAAAAAATGTGAAAAGAAAAGAACTCCAAAAAAGTGGTGGGTCTGATAGAAAATGATAATCCCACCGGAGTATGTATATAGAGTGCAATAAGCAAAGCTTGGTTTCATGATCCACCTGATGTCGCTTGCAGCAGGGAGACTTGGCTACACTGGTCAAGCTCCCAAGGGTACTTGGCTACACTGGCCTTGACCCATTCTCTTCTTCCCCCTCTTCTTGAGCCGGTTGAACTTGAACTTAGAAGGGAATACCCCGCTCCTCGAGGAAAGAGTGGCCAGATTGAGGTCATAGAGTTACCTTGTTGGGGAGGGTTGCCAAGTTGCTATTTCTAAGGTGGAGAGCTTAGACTTTACATTCACAGGACAAGAAAAGATTCATGGTCTTCAGGGTTTGTGATTGATGACTTGTTCTGATCTGGAGCATTGAGGAGTCTTGGTTATAGATTAGTGGAACTTAGAGGCTGTTGAGTTTTAAGCTTATGTCTAAATAAGGTTCCGACACATTAATAATCCAAAGATCTGATCGAGCTCCGTACCCCAATTTAATGAAGGCAAGTTTAATAATCAACCTTGATCCATGAACATCCTCTTTTTCTTTTTCGTTCTTTCTTTTTCACTTCTTTTTCAAATAAGTGTTTGCTAAGGGACTAGCAAAGTTAAGTATAGGGGGGTGATGAATACCCATTCATCACTCTTTATTCTTATATTTTAGCTACAAAAACCTTTGCAAATGCATGTAGATGTATGTAAATACAAATAATTACCAAAAGCATGCATTGTGTAAAAACCTATAATTAGCATGTTTTTGTGCATAAATAAAAGAATAAAGATTAAAAAGAAAAAGAGGGAAATATTTAGAATAAATATTGAGCAACCTAACCCAAGGGAGGGCACAGCATGGGCATGACCGCATAAAAGCCAAAGTAGAGGGAGATAGGGGCTCATGTGTAAATATTTATGTAAATAAAATAAAAGATATTTTCCTCACCAAAAATATGCTTGTAAATATTTGTACATATTTCTAAGTATACAAACAAAAGAAAAAGTTAAAAATCAAAAAGAACAAAAATACCCCTTTTCATTTTGTACATAAACCACTTTTACATATGTACTTAGCCTTGTAAATACATAAAATTAACTTTTATAATTTTTGTAAATAAACTATGTTATATATTGTAAATAAATAACATAAAAACAATGAAAACAAAAACAAAACAAAAATAGAAAAATTAAAAATACAAAAATACATTGTACATATACCATGTATATAGATGTATATATGTATTTATTTTACCTATGTAAATAAATAATAAAAATAAAATAAAAACACCCTTTTATTCCTTATTTTATAATATAAATAAATAAAACATAAAATAGGGATAAAATTTATAGAAAAATAATAATTTAAAAATCAAAAATCAAAAACCCTAATTGTGTATATATACCTATATAGTGCATACTATGTAAATACCCTATTTTTATTTCAGAAAAATTATTAAAAATCACAAAAAATAGAAAAAAATAAAATAAAAATAGTTCATGTTTTAACTTTTTGCAAATTCGGCCATTTGCTACCTTATTTTTGAGCTTCAAAGTTTAGCCACGTGGCCAATTGCCATTGGGTCCTAGGGATGTTGACCGCCCGGTCAACTACCCCCCCCCCCCAGGACCACTTCCCACGGGTTCGAGCTCCGGACCCGATTTCTCCCACTTTTACCCTCTCAACCCGATCATCACTCCACCTAACCCTGGGTCCGAATCCTTCACCTTGCATCCGACATCCTCGCCGGAGCCGCTCCCTCGGGATCCGCGCGCTCCTGAGCTTGCCCGGACCCATCCTTCTCGGACCCCTAATCGTATTTAGCTGCAGCTCCGCCACCTTCTCTCTCCATCTTTGGTCATTCGCCTTCTTCTCCTGTGAGCTCCAGAGAGCGTGTGAGGTGACAGCTCACGCCTGAGTCTGTTGCAGTGAGGACAGGAGGAGTTCTCCATCGATCCGGCGACGTAGCCGCCGTAGCTCCGCCATCTGAGCGAGCTTCGAGCCTCGGGCCGAGACGTCCCTTGAGGCCAAGACCGGGAGCTTCCCCAGTGTCGCCACAGTCTCTCCGACCACCCAGGTAACCCCTTAGGCTACACATTTCCTTTGATTTCCATTTACCCCCAATTCGCGCCGCCGTCGTATTTTTCTGATTCACCCCGGTTCCGACCACCATCCGATCATCGGACCAGACCTTCGCGTTCGCCTTTCTCCGACGCACATTCTCCACCCACGCACTCAACCCAGCTCGCACAGGAGCTGGGAATCGGGCTCCTCCGTCTACCACCTTTGCCGGAGCCCGCCACCCCGACGCACCAGCCACCTTCGCTATGCTTAACCGGGTCGAGGCAGTTTGCCCTCGACCCGCGAGTCTTATGAGATACTTTGCAGGTCCTACCGAGCCCATCTGAGGGCGTCGGTCATTCAGGCCAGGAGACCCAGCTCCGCCGATGCCGTCCAAGCTCCACAGAGCTTGGCTCGATCATCGGAGCCCACCGGCAGACGTGGGAGCCTTCCGCGATTCTTCTCCGACGTTCAGAAGGCTCCAAGGAGGAGCACCGTGCACGCCCGAGCCCGACGAGTCTCGCCGGGGCCTTGTTCTTCCAGCATCCTCCCGCACCGTCGATCGTCATCCTTCGCTCCAGTTCCAATCAGAGACGTCCATCCCTGGAGCAGCCAGCACTGTCAGATCCGAGGAGACGTCATCTGGAGCGCCCACCATCCGCAGCCGTCAGATCGCCACGTGGCGCGCATCCAACGCCCCCGCCTAATAATGGGTAATTTACCCTTAGGCCCAGTCTTTAGTTTTATTTTGTTTTAGTTCTGTAAATATTAGAATCAGTTGTTTAGTTTTAGGTTTAATTGCATAGAGGACCCCGAGCTTAAGTTAGTTTGCATTTATACCCCTGCATGTGGTGAGCCACGTGCTTCGTCACGTGTTATTTTGGTGTATTTGCAGTAGATACCCTTGTATTTCTGGATGTTAATGAATGAATGAAACCTTTTAGATATTTGCACTTATACCCCTATGCGTGATTTATTTGAGCATGTGCGATATTTTTTGGGTTATTTGCAGATAAGCCCTTGGACTTTTGGTACCTATTACCAATAAGTCCTTGGGACTTATTTTTGTTACATTTAGGTCCCTGAGTGCCCCAGGCACGCGCGTGGCGCGTGTTTTGCTGGGTATTTTGCACCAGGACCCCCAGAACGTTGGGTATTTGCACTTTGGTCCCTGTGCATAGTACCCTACCTTTATTTTTGAATAAAATATCAAACCACCTCCAAATCCAACGAAAATTTGACACATGGCTCCTGCCATGGTGTAGAATTTTTGTAGATTTTTTAGGACATTTTTTATTTTGTTTGCTATTTTTAAAAATTCAAAAACCTATATTTTCGTCACTGTCTAACTTGAAAATTCACAAAAAAAATATAAAAACCCACTCAAAAATTCTATAAAAATTAGTTACTGTTTGTTTAGCTTAGCTTGACTTTCTAGCCAATTTTGGCTATTTTTCATTGCTTAAAATCACTAAAAACTTAAAAACACCTAAAAACTCATAAAAATTCTAGTAAATAAATTAAAAACTCAAAAATAAAAAACTTGGTACCTAACTTTTCCTTGTTTTATCTACTTTACAGGAAAATTACCTCCAGGCCATTTTGAGGCCCTTAGATATTTTATCTAGGGCTTTTTGGCTCGGCTGGACAGTACCCTTTGTTTTTGCTACTGTTTGATTTTTAGAAAATAAAATAAACATCAGAAATTATCAATAATTCACCAAAAACACTAAAAAATATAAAATACATAAAAACATTTTTGTTTTAATTTTTGGTTGATTTTTGATGCTTTGAATAATTTGTTAAAGTGTGCTTTTCTTTTGTTTTCTTATTTTCTTTATATATTAAAAATCCAAAAAAATATAAAAATAATTAAAAACCACTAAAAATATTTTGTTCTTTTATTTTCTTTATTTTTACTACTTCGTAGGCCTCTCGGCCAATCCGTGCTCCTTGAGTTCGACTTTGGGTGCTATACCAGGTTAATCACATAGCAGGACCGCTACTCGTGTTTGATCGATTTTATTTTCATTAGTGGTTCATTTTTCTTGATACACATCGTCTGATCGCTTGGGTCGCGACGACCTGTTTTCAGTACCTTATACCCGAGTGATCGGACCTGTTATCAGTGAGCAGAAGAGATAAGAGTTGCATCTTTAGCTCAAAGTATCTGTGGATCGATGATATTTGGATCCACTCTGTCTTCTGTACAACGTCAGGGTTGTATGTCTCTTTGAATGTGGTATTTGATGCCTCTCTTATCTCTTCCTCCCCTCCAAGGGGTCCATATGTTGGTTTTTCTCCTCCTCATCCTCCTCCTCCTCTTCTTTGTTCTCTATCTCTCCTCATCTCCTTGAGCATCATTTGGAAGGCGTCCTGAGTCTCGACATGTGCAGTCAGCTGTTATTGAATCACATATATGGATGCGAGCATATGCGCATTGACATCATTTTGCTCTACTTGTTGTGCCTTCCCTTTGAGGAGCCATTTTTGGTTCAAAATTTGATGTCGAAGAATCCAGATCAGGTTACTAGTCTGCGATAGGAAATATGCCTCGATCACTCTTGAAATACACACTAGATGATTGGAAGAGTTCAAGATTAGGGTCAATCTTGAACTATATTAGAATGGGAGATGTGAATGGAGATTGGTCGATCTCCATTCGAAAGGAAGATAATTCGGTAAGAGAGTCATCCTGATTTATTGGTGAAGAAATAAATGGGGAGTAGCAAAAGTGGTTGATAAAGTCCAAACCAGTCTCTCTATAATCATCCTGAATTATTAAAGATGTCAGCATCGGGGAATTGATGTGGGAGATCACGGAGTCCAACCAAAACATTCCCTAGTCTGTTATCTTGAGAACCAAAAAGAAATATGATGATGAATAAAAAAGAATCCATTTTTTGTTTTATATTTTTATTTTTAATTTTACAAAATTTTAATTTCTTCTTTATTTTTTTAAATAAAATATTTAATAATATAGATATATGGATTGATAATAGAAATAATATACATAATATTTTTTTTGGATTTTGAAATAAGTCACACACTATCAAAATAATAAAAATAAATTGTTTTTTTATTTTGATATTTTTTCTCTTTTGTTATTATTTTTAGGATATTCTTCTAAATTTTATGCTTTTTTAAAGTTATAAAATACTCAAAACAGTGAGTGTAATACTTTTTTAAACTTTTTTAGGTTTTTAAAAGTAATTATAAGCCAAAAATAAAACCTAAATTAAGTTTAATATAAACTATGTATAATAAATACAATTCAAAAATAGAAAGATATATTTTTTATTTTTTTGGAATTTTTTATGATTTTAGAAGATTTTTAGGTTTAATATTTTGTATTTTTGTGTTTTTTTGGATATGTGGTAGAATATATTGTAATCTAGCTAATATGTTTTTTTGGAATTTTTGGAGAAATATTTGAATTTTTATGGATTTTTAAATTCTAAAAGGGGAAAATGGGCATGATTTATATTTAAAAAATAAGAAAATAGTCTTAAATGCTAAATAAAAATTATTCATACAAGAACATGGTTCCAGACATCTATCATAGTTTTCCTATGATTTTTGACATAACAGAAATATTTAATGCAAACGAAATATACAATAGAAAATACACAGCAGTATAAGGACCTATTTGTAATTAAAATAAACTAAGCATTCATTTGATATCATGTCCTACAAATATAAGGGCATACAAGCAAAATAACTAATGCCTCATGTGGGACTCCCACGTGAGGTGACCTCGCAAGGACATATATGCGATAACCACAGAGTTTGGGGGTCTAGTTACAATTTAGCCTAATTATTTTACACATTAAACTATATTTATTGGACTAAATATGAAATACAAAACACAAACGGTGTCATGTGCAAATATAACAATGAGAGCTTGAGGTGCCATGTGAGGGGTGCTTCTGATCCAATTGTCCATGTGCGCTCACTTAATATGATCGAACAGCTAATAATGTGCACCTTTATGCCTCGATTTGACAGCCCAGATTAGATCTGGATCGTGTTCTTCATCTGACGGTCCTAGAGAGGCCTTCAAGAATAAGGAAGAAGATCTTCTCCCCTGACCTTCGATCCGATGTTGCACCTCACTCTAACACCCACTCTTTCTCAGGAGAGGTGCAAAACGTTCCCGATAGGGTCACAAATTGGTTGAGACCTTCGGATAGTTTAGGGCCTCATTGGAGGAGGCATGGAGGCTAGTTTCTTCTCTATCCATGTGGGACTCAAAGCTTGAATCAAATCACCCTCAAGTGAGGTGCTCAAGTTATCTAACCTACATAGGAAGAATGGGGGCTTAAGGGCGATGCTCCCTGACCTTGGATTGAAGCTGAAAAGCAAATGGGATGGATGGCAGAGGTCTCCTACAATGTGGTGGAGGAGGAGACTGGATTCCTTAATTCATGCATAATCGAGGGGGTCTGATGGATTGAATAGATGGAGAACATGAAGGAGGGGTGATGAGATAATCAGATGGTTGGAACTGGGATGCATCGCAGTGGATGATGGTTGGAGCCTAGAGCTTCAACAAACTTTGATTTTTTATTTTAATGTAAAATAAGATGAAACGAACTGAATAAATTGCAGGATTACACTAGAAGTTAAAATGCGAACCTAAAAATCTAAGTTAGCATCTCTTACCTGGTCTTAAGGACTTGGGAGAAGAAGTCTGATGAAGATCGTTGTCTATTGTCGGATCGTCCTTTTATCCTCGCCTCAGATCAATGGGGGTATGTCTTCTATCATAAGAGCAGCACTCCAACAAGAACTTGAAGGGGTTACCGAGGTTCAAAGGGGAACAAACTTGATCTAGAGAGGGTGGAAGAATTTTTATATAAGTGATGAAGTAGGTGGCTTCTCTCATGGATTGCACACAGATCAAGGGTGGTAGGTGAAACCTATATGTAGGGTGTGGCATACCATGATCTTATGAACAAATTTCATGTTGGGCTTGAGGACATCAGAAGCATGGATTTGGCCTGAAAAATCAGTGAAGGAGACAGGTCGTAATGTCTGATAGGTGCAGGGGACTTAGGGCCATGCAGAGGAGGTGTTGACCAAAGGTTCGATACTCGCTACGTAATAATTGGTCTGAGTTAGTCCAATTTATATTTTGGGTGTTTCATGTTTTATTTGTATTTCGATTTTAGTATGTATTATATGTCATATACAATAACTCAAAAAATAAGAAGATTAAACTGTAAAAGATAAAATAATGGGATGTATGTACAAATGCCCAGGTACAATAGTACCCCAAAAATTGGCTTTTACATCTTAGCTCCATTTTAAGTAAAACCACCTTCATTAGGTATATAATTTAATTTTAAATATAATGGAGATGAGTTTGGTTCATTTTTTAATACAAATGGAGAAGATATTGATCAATGAAGTTTTGTTTGTGACCTTTTCAACTGAGTATACCACGTGTATTGTGCATGATTTATTTTGGTCAATATTTTTTATTTTCTATGTTTTATTATGTACAAGTTTTGTGTTGAACACTTTATTGTTTGAAGTGTGTATGGTGATAAATGAAATAGTGTAATTTTAGGCTATTTATTCAATATATTGTACATAAAAGAATTAGGGTTTCTTTGTATTTTTTATATTATGTTATACCTTATTCCTGGTCGACCCAGCCAATATTTGACTTGGTCTCGAGGTTCAGGGCCAGTCAATATCTTTGATACTTCCTTTAATTTTCTTTTCTTTACTCTGTTCTTTTATTTTGGGTAAAAAATACATGTATTAATATGCTAATTACATATTAATGTTAGATGTTAATTCATGAATTTTATGGTATTTACATGTATTTTCTAGGGATTTAAAGTTAAACTGGAAGAATAAAGGTGAACGAGTGGTTATTCATCACCCAACTAAAGGAGCAATGGAGAAGGCCCTTCCTAGAAATCAAAAATTACTTGACTTCTACCATAAAGATAAGATTTCAATAGAAGTACAAAATCCTCATATAATCATGAGACTATGACGACAAATATTTAAAATTCAAGAGATCTTAGATAATTGTGTGGTACAGATTGTAGGACATCATTTACTTGCTTCTCTACTACTTATTAAAATGGTTGATTTTTGACCTAATATTGGGATGGACTGGTTGGAAAAGTATCATGCATGCCTTGATTGTTTCTAGAAGATAATAACCTTTCACCTTCCTAACTCCGTAGAATTCCAGTTCAGTGGGAATACTTCTAATGAGTAAGTGGTATATCTCTATCCTCAAGACACAATGATTGATGTTGCACGGGTGTCAAGGCTATTTATCCTATGTGTCTACCACCAAAGAAACATAGCGAATGATAGAAGCTGGGCCTATAGTATGTGAATTCCCTGATGTTTTTGTGGATGAACTACTTGGATTACCACCTGAGTGAGAGATTGAAGTTGAATTATCTATTTTACTTGATACTCAGCCAAACTCTATTACGCCATAACGTATGGCACTGATGAATCTGCGATTCGTCATCTTTATTCATTTATTTTAGCTTAAAATCCCTTATAAAACACATGCATATAACGCTAACTCCATATTCTTACTAACTTGCATCTGTGTAAATATTGTACATTTCTGACTAATTTTAACCTAAAATAAATAAATAAAGAAAGAAAGGAATAATAAAGAAAAAAATAAAAAAATAAATAAAGAAAAAAAAGGAAGACTGTGTACAGGCTGACCTGAACCCCGAGAGAAGGTCAAGACGTGACCTGATCGACCAGGAATAAAGTAGGGGGAGATAGGGTCCTCAACCAGAAAATCCAAAAAAATATGTCCTCACTCATTTTGTATAAATCTGTATAAACTGACACTAATTTATTTGTACCTTAATTGACTTCAAATCAAATAACATTCAAAATCAAAGTTGTAAATAAAAATGTGTTCTAATTACTAAAATTGATTGAACAATTAAATCTTGTACAGAATAAAAGAAGCCACACTTGGAAAAAGCCACTAAGCACTAATTGAAAGACCAATTCTGTCTCCATATGAGCTCAAATTGAATCAATCTCAGTTCCATTGAACTCGAAATTAAATTATCTTCAAAATGGCCATATTTTCATAATTTTTGGAGTTACGGATGAAAAGTCGGTTTTCTGGGGTGGTTTGTGCAATTTTCCCATGTATTTTGTGTATATTATATTTGTATATATTGTAAATTAATCTCACTGATTTTTTTTAAAAATAAAAAATTAAAAAAAATAATAATAAATTCTTAAAATACAAAAAAAAGGGGCTAATTCGTCATTTAACCTTGTATATAATGTCACATATGTATATAATATATGTATATAGTTGCTATTTTTAATTAACCATCATAAAAAAATAAAAAAATAACATTTTTTAATTCCAATAAATAAAGTGACGAAAATTCAAAAAAAAATAGATAATTGTTTTATTGTCTCTTTTATCTTCATTTCAAATTTCATCTCCCTTCCACCAAAAAATTCAAAAAAAAATCATTTTTCATCTCTCTTTTTTAAAAATTCAATTTTAATTTTTAATTTCCTCTTTCAAAATTTCACTTCAATTTTTATCTCCCTTTATCCAAAAAAAAATCAAAAATTCAAATTTCATCTCTTCTATTTATATGGCTCCTTCTCCTTCATTCCAACTTGATCAATCTTTGGTGAGAGGAGCCCGATCTCCGAGAAAACAATTTCGTCGAGAAAAGGTGTCGAGCCTCCGAGCCGTCCGGTGACAGCGAGTCGGCCTTGTCGAGGCGATCACGATCCATTTTCCGCTCCTAAGGTAAGATCCAATTGTTTTTCGCATTTTATCTTAGTTTAATCGCTTTTTATTTCTTCGCATTTTTTATCGTCATTTTTTTTTCTCTCTAGATCTTAAGAAAATCCACCACCACAATTGATTCCACCACCGACTCGATTTTTCATCTCATTTTCTCGATCTCTCCACGTTCGATTTCTATCTCGCACGATCTATCAACTCCGGCCACGTACGGTGACCGGAGATCGGATTCGAATCCCTCATCTCCGATGAATCCCCGTTCATGTCCCGATTTGTAAATAAATAAAAATACATTTATTTTCTTTTCTTCTAACGTTTGTTTTGCAGGATAAAAAAAATTTCATTTTTATCTAACGTTTGTTTTGCAGGGAAAACTTTAAAAAAAATCATTTTCCTATTTCTTCTATTTCCTGTTTCTCGGATTTACAAAATAAAAATAAAAAAAAAGTTTTTTTCCCTTCTTTTATTCATTGTTTACAACAAAATAAAAAAAATCAAAAAAAAAATAAAAAAATAAAAAAAAATCAACCGCAGGCGGCAGGGCCATCAACCCCCGCCGCCCGCACCTCGGCCGCAGCCCCATCGCCGCCTAGGTGCGGCTTTGCGCAACCGCCACAGAGCCGCTGGCCGCCCGCGCCCTCGCCACCACACCTGCGCGTGCGTGGGGAAGAAGAAGGCGCCGACCCCTCTTCCATCCCGCGCCTCGCCGCACGCCTTCGCACCCCGCCTACAGCGCCTCCTCGCCATCCAGCGGCGCCGCGACCCCATCCACGCGCGGCCACGCGCGTGCGCACCGCGCGGTGCCCTCCTTCGACGCCGACCCCTCTTCCATCCTCCGCCTCTGAAGTCGCCGCCGACGCCCCTCCTTCACCCTGCTGCTCAGCCGTCCTCAACACCGCCCCCGCTCTGCTAGAACTCCATCGCCGCCGCACTTGCTTGGAGAAGAAGCAAGGGGCGGCGGCCCCCTTGTTGCTGCTTCCTCTACGCGTGAACGAAGGGTGGGCGGCGGCATCCCCTGTTGGTTTCCCCCTTTGCAAGAAACGAAAGCCCTCTAGGGCTTGGCTTTTGGATTTAATAAAAAAAAGGGACAATTGCATCTTCACCCCCGGAGAGATTCAGATTCGCAGAACATTCCCTCCAGAGCTCTCAGGCACATGCATTGCACATGGTATATTGGTAATTTGCACTTACTGCCTCGCATTTTATTTTTATTATTTATTTGTGGTTAAAACATTGATTCTTTACAATTCAGTCCACAACTTTTGCAGTATTTACATTTTAGTCCCTATTTCAGACAACAAACTTGCTTGCTTCTTTTGGAATGAAATAAATGTTATTCACGACCCAAAAATTTTGAAAAAAATTGTGTTATGCTCTTCATGTGATTGTTTCATTGGCATAAATTTTCCATTGCATTTTGATTTCATTTGATATTATTAAAAAATCAAAAACAGTGTCTTTTTCATTGTTTGAAATTCAAAAATTCATAAAAATTCGAAAATAGCTCCAAAAATTCTAAAAAATTAGAGTAGTTGTATTTCATTGTCTTTTAATTTCTGACCAATTTTCACGCATTAATTATTTATAAAACCCAAAAAATTTGAAAAATATCAAAAATCTTCTAAAAATCATAAAAATTTCTACAAAAATCCAAAAATTGTGATTTCAGTTTCTCTTTGTAGATATTTTCTTCTAGTTTATCTTAAAAATAGTAGCCAGGAGTTTTGGGCATTTAAAAGATTTTTAAATTGCAAATTACTTCAGGCAGTCCACATTTTCTTATTTTCTCACTGTTTGATTTTTAGAAAAAATACAAAAACATTTGAAAAATCCACAAAAATTCTCAAAAATATTTCAAAACTTTTAAAACCCAAAAATATTTTCTTTGGATTTTTCTGATTATTTTTGGCATAACTAAAAATTGCAAAAAGAGCTGGTGTGTGGATATTCTTGATCTTTGTTCATATTGCTTTGCATTAGTTTTTGAAAATAAAAAAATTGCAAAAATCAAAATCATAAAAATTTAAAAAATCAGAAAATATAAAAAAAATTAGAAATAAAAAAAATAAAAAAATAAAAAGACAAAAAAATCACAAAAATCAAGGATAGTTGTCCTTTGAGATTCCTGTTTTCTTTTAATTAGTTCCTGATTACTTGAATAACCCTCGGGAATTGTAGCCTCCCTGAGTTCGACCCTGTCCGCTATACAGGTTAATAAGTAGCAAAAATTAAAAAAAAAATAATTTTTTGTTGACACGTGTTTTGGGGATAAAAAGCAACGACCTATTCATCAATTAATTTCCGACAATAAATTCCTTACTCAACAAAATTTTGCTGTTGCCGGAGAGATAAAAAAGAAAATTCAAAAAGCCCCGAAAAATCCAACCCAACAAAATGGCGCTGTTGCCGGGGAGGCACGGCGAGGGTAGTTAGGTTTCTCTTTTGACCTGCTATTCTTGGTTGTAAATATCTGTTTACATTTTTGCCTTGTTCATATCACTGCATTCATTTTATTTCATTTTTTTTCTTTTCTCTCATATTTGATAATTGTATTTCTTACATATTTTCTTTTCTTTTTCTTGCGAGGGCCCGCGGAGCGAAGGAGGTAATCCTAGGAGAGCCGAAGCACCCAAGCGACGTGGAGGCGGCTTGATTCTTCACCAAGCCGCAGGATAGCGTGAGAAAAAGAGAAGAAGCGTGAAAGAGACAAAAGAGAGAGAGAGAGAGAGAGATTTTTTAAAAAGAGAGAGAGAGAGAGAGATTTTTCTTTTTCATTTGAACTTTGTAACAGGACATTCATTTGTTGCGGGGTCTGTTTCGCCAAGTGTCGGTGCACTTGGGGGACCTCACCGGTTTTGTTTTCATTGCCTTTATTTTTCTTTGTTTCCCGCGGATTTCGAAAGCCACCTATTGATTGCTTTAATTAATTTGCTTGAGCCAGGTAATTAATTAGGTCCAAACACCATAAACAAGATATTTCTGTGCCTATAGAGTAGAGCGTAATTTGGACTTAGTCAAATTAACTCGTTCTTGCCCGTTAATAGAAGTTATCATCCAGGACGGTTCACTTGCATCATATAGGTTACTTTATTTTCTGTATTTAAATTCTGCGCAGATCACTTGCATGTAGAGTGCTGGCGACAAGGTACGCATCTTTAACCCCTGCATGCATCATCATTTTTAATCGCGCATTGGCATTTCCGATCTCCTTCCTTGTTTTCACTCACATAAACTAAAAGGAAATTGGACACTCGGTAGACGATTCGTTGAACACACTTTAACCAAGTGATAACTGCCTAAAATTGGGACTGCTAAAGAAAACTCGACCCTAAAAAAAACACAAGGAAAATCATTGTTTTGGGGAGAGTAACCCCCTCATTGTATTCGTTTTAAATTGCTCGCGTACACACTAAGGTTAGTGCCCAAATCCCATAATTCAGCCTAAATGTTTGTACAACTTTTGTGATTATCACCTAACTCTAAAACAGACAAGATTAAGAGATCGAATCTTCACGGTCTTCACATTGCGTGAGTTGGTGAATTGGGGGTTTGTATTGTGTTTGATTGCTTGTGTGCTTGCTAGATCCTTCTGTGCATTTGCACCTTCTTCTCCATATCTTTTGGCTTGACCCTCGTGCTCTCTCATCTTTTGTTTCGAAGATGGCCGACTGGAGTTATTTTAATCCGATCTTCGAAGATACCTCGTACTCTCCAGACGATCCACCTTCCTTTTTCCAGGGGGATCTTCCTCCTGAAGTTTGTGCATATCCGCCTAACCCATTATTTCAGGAAACGGAGGACTTTGAGTTTCACCCACCCTCATTCAGCCCACCCGGTCCTGAGATTTTGGAGTCACCTTTCATGATTTCTACACTTGAGACACTAAACCAGATGGTGGAGCATATGAATTCGAGGATTAACAATCTCTTTAACATAAATACGAGCCAGAACGTTGCTCCACTTTTTGAGGATATGGATTCATTTGAGGATAATCATGAGAGCTTGCAATCGCCCAAAATACAAAAAAATGAGAAAAATTTAAAAATCCAAAAAGATTCTGGGAGACACATTATCCATTCATTTTGTGAGGAGAGGACCCAAATGCCCAATCATTTACCCACACAATCATCCACCACATGTCCTAATCTTGACCCTGAGGATTCCACTGTACAGACTGCTATTGGCAATCCTCTTGTAAATGATGATTCTGACCTCCTCCCTTGTATGGATGAGGTCCAAAAATTCAAAAAAATGTTGACTGAACCCGAAGTGATAGCCACCCTTAATGAGATCATTAAAGCTCCATTTCAACAGGCCATGACAGATTTATCTACTCCTCAACACAAAAAGAGAAAGCGAAGGAGAAGATCTGAGCGTCACATCTTGACCATGGCCACTGCCTACGCCATCTCTCACCGTCCATATTTTAAGGAAGGGAACACTGCCACACCTCTTGTGAGTTGCTCCATATCTGACTATTCCTGTGATAACACTCTCCTTAACGGCGGTTCATCAATTAATGTAATGCCCTTCTCTATGGTACAGTCTCTTCATCTTGGGCCTCTTAAGAAAACCAGGATGATAGTTCAATTTGCTGATGGATCCATCAAGAGGCCGAAGGGTATTCTAGAAAACGCTGTCATTTCTATTCAGGGCCTGAATTTTACTTCGGATTTTATTGTAATGCCCATGGGGACCTCTGCTCCTGTGGAGCACCCTCCAATCATCCTGGGACGGCCTTTCCTCGTATCTGCAGGAGCCGTTATTGACTATGGTTCAGGAGAGATTCGCTTCCGTTCTGATGTAGGGAGCGATGTGTTGATCACTACACCCACCACTGCCCAGAAACCTGCATCCCATGAGAACCCACCTGTGTTAGCCAACCCCAAGGAATTTGACCTCGATGATAATATCAGAGATTCTTGTTGTATGTTGGATGATAATGAAACCCAAGAATTCCTCTTGAAGGAGGAAGACTCGGAAAGTAAAGACCTTGGAGTTCCCCCTTCTGGAATGTGGAAATGCATTGATGACATCCGTGGAATTTACACGATAGACACCATAGAGTGGAAGGCAGAGTCTGAGACTAGACAGGACGGACGTGATTTGACTACTTCCACTGATGAGTCCGTTCCTATTCACCTTGATTCAGATGAGACCGATCAGGCCAAATTTGATTTGATTGCTTTTATAAAAGAATTTGGGCCTTTTGATAAAGATGATGATCCAATAGAGGCTCGCCAGGCTGGAAATGATCCTACTTTTTCGGATAATGAATTCGAGCCATTTTACTTTGATGTTTGCGAGACTTCTCAGGCTAGACATGATCATACTACTTCCAATAATCGGTTTAGGCCTGCACAATCTGAAACCGCTGAGGATATATTCTTGGTCGATTCTACTCAGTTCATATCTAATGATGATCCAAATATCGACCTACACCTTGTCAAATCCATACCTCAGCGGTCCCGCAAGAAGGTTCGCTTTCGACCTTCTTGACCTTTGTACATCCACTCCTCTTGTATATCCTTTCGTTTTACTCTGTCTTCTCCCGTTTTATCATTCACCCTTTTTCCATGTGTGTGTGTGTGTGCTATACTTAGGATGTGCTTTATCCTAAGTATAGGGGGGTGAATGATTTGTGTTGTTCATTTTCGTCCTGTTCATCACTCTTGTTGTTGCCTATACTTAGGGATATTCTACCCTAAGTATAGGGGGGTGATGTTGTTCATATCGTGTCTTTTTATTTTTGAGTCTGTACATTCTCGTCATCGGTTTTCCCCTTTTGTACACTCTACTATACTTAGGATTACTTGATCCTAAGTATAGGGGGGGATCACCATCTTCTCTTCTTTGTATCTTTTCTTTTCACTTTTCTATACTTAGCACGAGTTATGTCTTCCTTTTTCGCTCTCTGATCACTATGAGGACATAGTTCGAGCTAAGTATAGGGGGGTGTCGTATATATTGTATATATACTTTAGACATAACTCGTACTTTTAAATACGTTTATTTGGGGGGTTATGTGTGTATAGTTTGTAAAATCCACGTGCGTAAAAAAAACCAAAAAAAAAACTACAAAAAAATATCAAAACACAAAAAAAAATCAGGAAAAAAAACAAAAAAAAACCTTGTATATACTTGTATATTTTACTAACCCTTTTCAAAAAAAAACAAAAAATACAAAAAATACAAAACAAAAAAATCTATAAAAATTTGCAAATTTCAAAAAAAAAACTTTCTTTCACATTTGCATTTTTCCTCCAAAAAAATCCATAAAAAGTTCAAAATTAGAAAATCGTTCAAAAAAAAAGTGTGTTCTTTTCACATGTGCATCATTCCTTTTCCAAAAAAAAACACTTGCATTGTTCATATGTTGCATTTGCATGTGCATTTTTCAGGATAGTATTGACATTTAAACTATGTCTGGAATAAAATTGAAGAATGGAGCTTAGATGGACCTTAATCCACCTAATTCTTAGAGGAACTTCACCGAGAAATAGGATTTTAGAAGCTTCAGGTCTTTGACTTAATTCTTTGAGTTCCACATGACAATGTGCAGCGTTTGACTCTTAGTGTCTAACCTGGTCTCTTCATTCTGGGTATAACTCTGGAATAGGGAATCAATTTGTACTCTCGCACTATGCACTTAGCTCAACTCAGATGGGATGTTGGAAGACTGTGTGAGTTTCTTTTCTGGTAGCGTGGAAATCTAAAGACCGGAGTACGGGTTGAAATAAAGCTTCGGAAAAGGGATGGACGGCTGGGCACAATTTTTTCTAAGACCCCAAAAAATGTACGGAAAAAAAGATTCTATATCCGTAGGGGCAAACAAGATCCAAGCAGAACCACCAAAAATACAAATACAAAGAAGCCACTACCAAATAAATATCTGACCAAAAAGGTTCAAGCTTCAAGAAAACCTGCAGATCTTGGTGGAGACTTGGCTACACTGGCCAGCTTCACAAGGAGAGGTGACTACACTGGCCACCCTCCAGTTCTTTTCTCTTTCTTCTAACTTCTCCCCCTATTCGATTGTGAACACAGCGCGACAGACCTTAGAAGGAAATACCTGACTCCCCGAGGACGAGTTATTAGAGAGGAGATTTGCATGGTAGTCCGGCATTCTGGATGGGAAGAGCTAAAAACCTTTCACACACATGAGTCGATTGTTCAATGTTCATAGGGTGTGCTTTAGGAAGAGGATTGATCTAAGATGACTTCTGAGCCGAAACTGTGACAATGATGTGTAGAACTTGAAGGCTGTCATTTTTAAAATTCTAAGTCTCATCGAAGTTCCGACACACAAATAATCCAAAGGTCCGACAGAGCTCCAAACTACAATTTTATGAAGATAAGTTTAATACTCAATATTATTCTACTTTCTTTATTTTCCCTTTCTTTTCTTTTTCTTTTTCTTCACTTATTCTTCCAAATAAGTGTTTGCTAAGAGACTAGCAAAGGTAAAGCATAGGGGGATGATGAATCTGCGATTCGTCATCTTTATTCATTTATTTTAGCTTAAAATCCCTTATAAAACACATGCATATAACGCTAACTCCATATTCTTACTAACTTGCATCTGTGTAAATATTGTACATTTCTGACTAATTTTAACCTAAAATAAATAAATAAAGAAAGAAAGAAAAAATAAAGAAAAAAAATAAATAAATAAATAAAGAAAAAAAAGGAAGATTGTGTACAGGCTGACCCGAACCCCGAGAGAAGGTCAAGACGTGACCTGATCGACCAGGAATAAAGTAGGGGGAGATAGGGTCCTCAACCAGAAAATCCAAAAAAATATGTCCTCACTCATTTTGTATAAATCTGTATAAACTGACACTAATTTATTTGTACCTTAATTGACTTCAAATCAAATAACATTCAAAATCAAAGTTGTAAATAAAAATGTGTTCTAATTACTAAAATTGATTGCACAATTAAATCTTGTACAGAATAAAAGAAGCCACACTTGGAAAAAGCCACTAAGCACTAATTGAAAGACCAATTCCGTCTCCATATGAGCTCAAATTGAATCAGTCTCAGTTGCATTGAACTCGAAATTAAATTATCTTCAAAATGGCCATATTTTCATAATTTTTGGAGTTACGGATGAAAAGTCGGTTTTCTGGGGTGGTTTGTGCAATTTTCCCATGTATTTTGTGTATATTATATTTGTATATATTGTAAATTAATCTCACTGATTTTTTTTAAAAATAAAAAATTAAAAAAAATAATAATAAATTCTTAAAATACAAAAAAGGGGCTAATTCGTCATTTAACCTTGTATATAATGTCACATATGTATATAGTATATGTATATAATTGCTATTTTTAATTAACCATCATAAAAAAATAAAAAAATAACATTTTTTAATTCCAATAAATAAAGTGACGAAAATTCAAAAAAAAATAGATAATTGTTTTATTGTCTCTTTTATCTTCATTTCAAATTTCATCTCCCTTCCACCAAAAAATTCAAAAAAAATTCATTTTTCATCTCTCTTTTTCAAAAATTCAATTTTAATTTTTAATTTCCTCTTTCAAAATTTCACTTCAATTTTTATCTCCCTTTATCCAAAAAAAAAAATCAAAAATTCAAATTTCATCTCTTCTATTTATATGGCTCCTTCTCCTTCATTCCAACTTGATCAATCTTTGGTGAGAGGAGCCCGATCTCCGAGAAAACAATTTCGTCGAGAAAAGGTGTCGAGCCTCCGAGCTGTCCGGTGACAGCGAGTCGGCCTTGTCGAGGCGATCACAATCCATTTTCCGCTCCTAAGGTGAGATCCAATTGTTTTTCGCATTTTATCTTAGTTTAATCGCTTTTTATTTCTTCGCATTTTTTATCGTCATTTTTTTTTCTCTCTAGATCTTAAGAAAATCCACCACCACAATTGATTCCACCACCGACTCGATTTTTCATCTCATTTTCTCGATCTCTCCACGTTCGATTTCTATCTCGTACGATCTATCAACTCCGGCCACGTACGGTGACCGGAGATCGGATTCGAATCCCTCATCTCCGATGAATCCCTGTTCATGTTCCGATTTGTAAATAAATAAAAATACAGTTATTTTCTTTTCTTCTAACGTTTGTTTTGCAGGATAAAAAAAATTTCATTTTTATCTAACGTTTGTTTTGCAGGGAAAACTTTAAAAAAATCATTTTCCTATTTCTTCTATTTCCTGTTTCTCGGATTTACAAAATAAAAATAAAAAAAAAAGTTTTATTCCCTTCTTTTATTCACTGTTTACAACAAAATAAAAAAAATCAAAAAAAAATAAAAAAATAAAAAAAATCAACCGCAGGCGGCAGGGCCATCAACCCCCGCCGCCCGCACCTCGGCCGCAACCCCATCGCCGCCTAGGTGCGGCGTTGCGCAACCGCCACAGAGCCGCTGGCCGCCCGCGCCCTCGCCACCACACCTGCGCGTGCGTGGGGAAGAAGAAGGCGTCGACCCCTCTTCCATCCCGCGCCTCGCCGCACGCCTTCGCACCCCGCCTACAGCGCCTCCTCGCCATCCAGCGGCGCCGCGACCCCATCCACGCGCGGCCACGCGCGTGCGCACCGCGCGGTGCCCTCCTTCGACGCCGACCCCTCTTCCATCCTCCGCCTCTGAAGTCGCCGCCGACGCCCCTCCTTCACCCTGCTGCTCAGCCGTCCTCAACACCGCCCCCGCTCCGCCAGAACTCCATCGCCGCCGCCCTTGCTTGGAGAAGAAGCAAGGGGCGGCGGCCCCCTTGTTGCTGCTTCCTCTGCGCGTGAATGAAGGGTGGGCGGCGGCATCCCCTGTTGGTTTCCCCCTTTGCAAGAAACGAAAGCCCTCTAGGGCTTGGCTTTTGGATTTAATAAAAAAAAGGGACAATTGCATCTTCACCCCCGGAGAGATTCAGATTCGCAGAACATTCCCTCCAGAGCTCTCAGGCACATGCATTGCACATGGTATATTGGTAATTTGCACTTACTGCCTCGCATTTTATTTTTATTATTTATTTGTGGTTAAAACATTGATTCTTTACAATTCAGTCCACAACTTTTGCAGTATTTACATTTTAGTCCCTATTTCAGACAACAAACTTGCTTGCTTCTTTTGGAATGAAATAAATGTTATTCACGACCCAAAAATTTTGAAAAAAATTGTGCTATGCTCTTCATGTGATTGTTTCATTGGCATAAATTTTCCATTGCATTTTGATTTCATTTGATGTTATTAAAAAATCAAAAACAGTGTCTTTTTCATTATTTGAAATTCAAAAATTCATAAAAATTCGAAAATAGCTCCAAAAATTCTAAAAAATTAGAGTAGTTGTATTTCATTGTCTTTTAATTTCTGACCAATTTTCACGCATTAATTATTTATAAAACCCAAAAAATTTGAAAAATATCAAAAATCTTCTAAAAATCATAAAAATTTCTACAAAAATCCAAAAATTGTGATTTCAGTTTCTCTTTGTAGATATTTTCTTCTAGTTTATCTTAAAAATAGTAGCCAGGAGTTTTGGGCATTTAAAAGATTTTTAAATTGCAAATTACTTCAGGCAGTCCACATTTTCTTATTTTCTCACTGTTTGATTTTTAGAAAAAATACAAAAACATTTGAAAAATCCACAAAAATTCTCAAAAATATTTCAAAACTTTTAAAACCCAAAAATATTTTCTTTGGATTTTTCTGATTATTTTTGGCATAACTAAAAATTGCAAAAAGAGCTGGTGTGTGGATATTCTTGATCTTTGTTCATATTGCTTTGCATTAGTTTTTGAAAATAAAAAATTGCAAAAATCAAAATCATAAAAATTTAAAAAATCAGAAAATATAAAAAAATAGAAATAAAAAAAATAAAAAAATAAAAAGACAAAAAAATCACAAAAATCAAGGATAGTTGTCCTTTGAGATTCCTGTTTTCTTTTAATTAGTTCCTGATTACTTGAATAACCCTCGGGAATTGTAGCCTCCCTGAGTTCGACCCTGTCCGCTATACAGGTTAATAAGTAGCAAAAATTAAAAAAAAAATAATTTTTTGTTGACACGTGTTTTGGGGATAAAAAGCAACGACCTATTCATCAATTAATTTCCGGCAATAAATTCCTTGCTCAACAAAATTTTGCTGTTGCCGGAGAGATAAAAAAGAAAATTCAAAAAGCCCTGAAAAATCCAGCCCAACAGGCACTGACCGAGTTACGTGAATTAAAGATGCAACTACATGAACTCCTAGATAAAGGGTTCATTCGCCCTAGTACTTCACCATGGGGTTCACCTGTGCTTTTTATATGACAGAAAAATGGTTCATTTTGATTATGCATTGACTGTTAATAGTTAAATAAAAATACAATAAAGAACTGTTATCGTTTGCCTCTTTGATCAGTTATAGGGTTCCATTGTATACTCAAAGATTTATCTAAGATCTAGATACCATCAGTTAAGAATTAGAGACACATATATTCCTAAAATAGCCTTCCATACTAGATACAGATAATACGAGCTCTTAGTCATGCCTTTTGGACTAACAAATGCATCAACAACCTTTATGGATCTTATGAATAGAATATTCAGTCAATTCTTATATCACTTTGTGGTAGTATTTATGGATGATGTACTCATTTATTCTAAGAACAATGAATACAATGAACAACATCTCAGACATGCACTGGAGACACTAAGGAAGAATAAGTTATATGCTAAGTGCAAATCAAAGTATCCTTTCCAGGACATTTCATTTCAGGGGCAGGTATCTCTGTTGATCTTGCAAATATTAGTGTAGTGATGAGTTGGGAGCATCGAAAGACAGTAATAGAAGTACGATCTTTTCTGGGGCTAGTCATATATTATAGAAGGTTCATGAAAGACTTTTCACGAATAGCCTTTCCTTTGACTAGGTTAACTCAGAAAGAGTTATCGTTTATATGGTCTGATATTTGTGAATCAACTTTAAGATATTAAAAGAATGTTTAACCATTGCACCTATCCTTACTTTACCCTTCGTCGTTGAGGGCTTCACTGTATACACCAATGCATCTAAGGAAGGACTTGGCACAGTGCTGATGACTCGAATTTTGGGAGTGATAGGATGTTGGTGTCAGTTGTAGGAATCGCTCCGAACCAAAATTCGATTTAATCAAACAAATATCAACAAAATAGGAGAGAGAGAGAGAATGATTTTTCTCTCTCCTATTTCATCTACACTATATTATTTATCCAGGTAAGTGTGCATGGGTCGAACTCGAGAAGGCATAATATTAATACTTTGGTTTTCGATTGAAGAGATAAATCTCAAAAACGTTACTTTATTCTTGGTTTTTACAAATAATTCAAGAAAAGACTCAAAACTGACTCGACCTTATGAAAATCCAATAGAAGAAACGAAGTGATGAAAAGCCGCAAACAATACCTAGAAATAAAGCTGGGGTAGTCAAGTAACTACCCTAATATTTCGGGAAGAAAATACAAAAAACTTAGGGGTCAAACTACCGCTACAAGCCAGGGATAGAAATGCAAGGAAAGTATTTATAGTTTGTTACAAAATAGTCCCTGATAGGGACAGATCTGCAAATAAAAGAATTTTATTGCATTTAGGTCCATGTACAGGGACCTAAATGCAATTTCTGGAAATGCTTGAGCAGGTTGAAGTATATAGAAGTTCACTGGACTTAAGATGCAATTTCTCCACCATTTCACTTTGGACGGTCAAGATTAGAAGCTGAGATGTGATATTGGATGTCGGCTCGAGACACGTGTCAACAGCCTGCTCGTCCTGGTTGTTCTTGAGGATCTTCAACTCCTCCGTGCGGTTGGAGGCAAGGGCGTCTTCGACGAATTCTTCCCAACGTCAGGCGAGGTTCTTAGGCCTCCGGTAGGGCCAAGAGAGAGACCTTCTCCCTTCAAGCATGCCTTTGGTGGGACTCCACCGTAGGTGGTCGAGAGCGGCGGATAATTGCCGGTGAAGACAGTGGTTCATGCAGACATGTAGGTTGATGAAGATGATGGTTCTTTGATCATTCTTCAACTTTTGAAGCTCCGGATGAAAGATTGTTGTGCTCCAGATGATTAATTACCTGCAAATGATTATCTATGTACTCGATTCACGAGGAATCGGCCAACAAGATTAAGGGAAATTGCAGTTCTAACAAGTCTTCCAGAAAATGTAAAACAAAGCTAATGTGATGAATGAAGATTGAATTGATTTGGAATCGAATCTGAACGATTATAGTGGATGGAATCTAACTATGGTGATTAAATAACCTCATCACGTTATTATCTACCCTAATGTGGGCACAAAGATCAAGGATTAAAATTGCAAAAGGATGAATGAACTCACCTGGGAATGAGGTTGTATGAACCTCGATGGTTGCTCGACGGGTGGTGATCATTGGAGCTCGATGCGATGGAGCGATGTGATGCAAGGCAGTGGATCGCCTTGGAACCTTCCTTCATCAATCGGACTTCCACACGGGACTACACTCTAGCCCTGTCACGGCTGGAGCGAGGCAGAATGAGGTGGTGAAGTAGGGTCAACGACCAGGGGGATTTAGTAGCTTTGTGCTCTGGAAAAGTTAGTTGTTAATGGAGATCATTAGGGGGTTTATTATAGGTGGATGGAAGAAGGTAGTTAGAAGATCAATGGCTGGCGTTGGAGAGGGCTGTTAGGAGAAGAAGATCAGTGGTTTAGAATGGAGGAAGAAGCTTTGAGTTAGCGTGTAGAAAAAGGAAAAGATCGGAGGTTGGAACAAACAACCGGCCGGCCTTCTTGAAGAAGAAGGTCCCAGGTGCTGACACGTGTAAGCACATGATTGGCCAGGTTAAGGTAAATACCTTATTAAATATGAATTAAATAGTAAATAGCCTTATTTTAATTAGGTATAAAAATGAAAAATGTAGATTCTCTAAATTATAGTATAGTTAGTTTTATTAAATAATAATTATGCTATGAAATATAAGTATTATATTAATAATTAGGTATAAATAATACTTAATAGATAGGTTTTGGATTTTTTTTACTCAATAAATTACTAAATAATATTTTAGTTTTATATTTTAATAATTATAGGATAATAAATAGAGTATGTACGTATTTTTGTGGATTTTCATAAATTAATTTAGATATATTAATAAATAGATGTATAAGATATATAGTTCATTTATACCTATAAATTAGGGGTTTTGATGTATTTAAAATAATAAATAATCTCCAAAAAATATGAAATAAATTAGTATTAAAATAAAAGATCAATAAAATAATTAGAAATCATTTAAATAATAAATATGTTTCAAATAAAATAAATAACCAAGAAACCCAGTTGTGGTTAGGTCCCAAAACCGACTTTTTTGAAAGCAGACTCCGATTTCAGTGAAATCACCTTCATTAATTAGAAATTATTATTTTATGAATTTTAAAAGTGAGTAGAGTGAAATTGAAGTTCGTATGAGAGAGTTATGAGGTGCGGAAGTTAGGATTTTGCCAATTTACAAGTTGGATTTCTTGGTATATATACAAGGTAATATTTTTAATTATTTTTATATTTTCTATACATTTTTAGAAATAATTGGGAGAAGAGTTTGATGAAAAATATGTTATTATTAATTAATTAAAAATCTTTAAAGTTTGGTATTTATTGAGTAATTAATGGAAAAGGTTTAAGATGTGAAATTAATTATTTTTACTTGTTTTCTTCCTTATATCCCCCTACTTATTTATTTGTCGACCAATTCATGTTGCCTTGGTCTTAGGGATTAGGTTATAAATATATATTTCACCTATATTTATTTTTACAAGCCATATTGTACATATATACATATCTACAATTTGCCTTTATTTTTATTTTCTTTATTTTATTATTTTATTTATTTACATGATTTTAATGCATAAAAGTGCATTTTTATTCATGACTAAGGTTTTATTAAAAAGTAAAATTTAATGGATATTTACATGTATTTGTTAAGGGTTTTAAGACAAAATGCTGACAGAATATTAATGAATCATGGATTCATCAATCCCCTATACTTAACCTTTGCTAGTCCTTTAGAAAATACTTATTTGAAAAATAAGGAAAAAAAGAAAGTTAGAATGAATTTGTTTTCCTTAACCAATTCATGAGAACAGTCAAAGGACAGAGCTCGATCGAGCTTGAAACAAGTATTTTGTTGGAGCCTTAACTAGGATTAGGATTTTAACCTCAACAGTCCTCAAGTTCCACAAATCATTGTTTAAGTTCACCTCAATAGCCAGTTCAGATCCACTCATTCATATCGCAAACTCTATCAACCTTGAAATCAATATGTAGGGTGTGTGAATTATTTTA
The DNA here is from genome assembly GCA_037367405.1 of Ottelia alismoides. Taxonomy (NCBI): domain Eukaryota; kingdom Viridiplantae; phylum Streptophyta; class Magnoliopsida; order Alismatales; family Hydrocharitaceae; genus Ottelia; species Ottelia alismoides. Next base: position 64,066 of record JAZKJV010006982.1, on the reverse strand, counting down.
GCTCTTTCCGCTTTGAAAGAAGCAAAGAAACTGCCCATCCCAGCCATACATTCATATTGGTTTCTCATCCAGCTACTCTTTCCTCGGGGAGGGAGGTATTCCCTTTTGAGGTCAGTTCGTGCTATGTCCACAATAAAATATAGAGAGGAAGTAGAAGAATGAGAAAGAAAATAGAGTGCAACCAGTGTAGACGCATCTCCGTGTGAAGCCCAGTCGGTGTAGCTAAGTCTCCACTGAGATGTGCAGGCTTTTTGGTGGAGCGCGGACCATTGTGGTTGTATTTGTATTTGGTGGCTTCTTCTTTGAATTGGCTTTGTAGTGTTGCTTGCATTGCATTCATCTCTTTGTGCCTCGACGAATATAGCATCTTTTCATTCCGTCCATTTTTTTTGAGGTCTTAGAAAAATTGTGTCAGCAGATCCTTCCATCATCTGAACCGACTATTGCAACCCCAATCTCTCCTGTCTTTAAACAGCAATGTCGCAAGACAAGGATAGAAACGCACTACTAAGATGGATTGCCCTCCGCAGCCCCATGCAAGTCGAGCTAAGTGCAAAGTGCATGAGTCCAAAATTGGTTCACTAATGAAGAGCTAAACGGATGACACCAAGTGTTCTACTTAGGCACTTCTTGGGTTGACTTCCCAAACATGGTCTCATGTAACCCAAAGATTTAATTCGAAGACCTGAAGAGTCCAAATTCCAGTTCCTAACTAGACTCCTTACAATGAAAGTTAAAAGTCGTAATCAAGCTCCTTTAGACTTTTCCCAATCTTTAGTTCTAGAAATTAAACTAATTCTGAAAAATGCTAATGCAAATGCAACCATGTTTTCGTGAAGTATATTTTCTGGATTTTACTCATTTTTAAAATGAATTTTAAGGATTTTGTAATTTTATCGATTTTAGCCTTTATATATTTTATGGATTTTGTGATTTTTATATACGATTCTATGTATAAGAATTTTATAAGATAAATTACCCCTATTTAATTTGGATTAAATAGCTAATGGAATTTACAAATTTTATATACAAGGTATTTTACAAGGATTACATGAATTTTACACATATTTAATATATAGGATTTTAAATAAGTGTTATACATATTTTAAACACACATTTTAAATTAAGGATTTTAAATAAAGATTTTAAATAAGGATTTTAAACATATTTTACTTCTTTACAAGGAATTTATAAATAATTTAATTAAATAGGTGGATTTTAACTTACGCTCACCGACTTTTTATGGATTTTATAGATATAGAAAATACATAAAAGTACAAGTTATGGACAAAATTATATATAAAATATATACGCACCCTCTCTATACTTAGCTTGTGATATGTCCTCATAGCGTCAAAAGAGAAAAAGGACATAACTCGTGCTAAGTAAAAGTGGGTGAAAAAGAATAAGTGATGTGAAGTCAGTCAACCCCTCTATACTTACAATCATGTCATCGTAAGTATAGTAGAACAAAAATGAGGTGACTGAGGGAAAGAATATACAATCGAAAGAACAAAAGAAGAAAGAAAAATGAAATCATCGAAATCACTCAGTCCCCCCTAAACTTAGGATAAGGCATCCTAAGTATAGAAAAGAGTGTGGCCAAAATTAGGGACGATAGATTAGAGTAAAAGAAAGGATATACAAAAGAAAAGTAAAAAGATCAAAAATTGAAAACGAGAATCAGCGGGCAATCGATCTCCCTTATACTTAGGATCCGGTATCCTAAGCATAGAAGACGAACAAAAAATAGGGACGATTGTGATCTACAAAGAATATATAGGTATGTACTCTAGAAAACTGAATGGCTTCACAAATCTTTGTACAGGATGAGATGAAGTGAAAGAGTAGTCATGCATCCTATACAAAGTATATCACTTGAACTAGGGTCGTATTGAATCTTCTAATTTTTTATGTGTGTACCGGTCCTTGGCTGAATAAGTTGAGCCGTCTCTGTAAATGAACTATGTATGTGACATAGCTCTCTTTCTAAAATATGCATCTCTGGTGTAAAACTACATAAGGTGTCTATATTTGTAACCATTACACCATCCGACTCTCTACGCTGAATAGACTGTACGATCTGTGATATATAATCAGCTGACTCTCATGCTGGAATATGTGTACTTTCAATCTGCGACACTGAGATGTCTGATGCTACTAACTGCTCATCTGGATCTGATGTGAACTATATATCTGTATATGAACAGTTATCTTTAGAACTAGGAACCAAGTGATCTATCCTATCCTCTTGTAAGATATCATGGGTATCAAAATAAACGCTCTCAAGATCAGGAAACTATGTCTCATCTATCTTATGAGAATCCTTTGCAAGACTGGAGTCCTCTGAAGTAAATGACAAAACTGATCTAGGACTTCTACATTTAGAGTTGCTAATCGAACTGAACATGTTCCTATTCGACTAGAGTTTGTTCGATAATAGTTCAAAAAATGCTCGTCATTTCTAAACGAACTGAACATGAACTTTAAATTTTAGTTCGATAGTTCGACGAACCGAACATGAACATAACATATGTTCATTCAATAAAAGTTCGAGTTCGATATATGTACATGTGTGTGTATTTGTATGTGTAACTTCGTATTTATACGCATGCTAAATTCTGAGGTTAAAGAAATTATGGTATTTATTGGGCTTTATACCACTTTAATTTGAATAATTTCTTATTTTTACTGCTTATCGAACCTTGTTATCGAACTCCAGTTTTCGAACTTGTTCATATAAACAACTTTTAGTTAAGTTAAACTGTTAACGAAATATTATCGAACCGAACTCGAATGTCTATTTTCTAAAAGGGATTTTATCACTTGTGCCCCTCCGAGATATCGCAATTTCAGTTATGCCCCTATCTTTTTGGTAATATCAGTTGTGCCCCTCAAAACTTTCTCCGTCATCAGTTGTGCCCTTCCGTCAGGTCGACCGTCAATGAATTGACGTAACCATGGTTTTTTCAAACCTTGGTGCATTTAAGAGGGGTATTATTGTCCAGAGGCCTCTTCTTCCTCCTCCAACCTCCTCCTCCTCCCTCGGCAGGCGCCCTGCTTCGACGTGACGGTTTCCACCGCGCAGCTGGTGCCGGAGATGGCGTGCGTTACGCGGGAGAAGCTGCCGGAGGATCTCCTCATGCTGGAGTCGTACAAGATTTTCTTTGACGAGGAGCTCAACACCGCTATTTACACTAACCTCGTCATCAGATGAGCTCTCCTCTGAGCTACTGCTTCCCTTCTTCACTGGAACAGCTTTCTTTACTACCGGAGCAACAACCTTCTTGCCTTGTGCCACAGTCTTCACCGGCTCCTGCAATTCCACACAAAATCAATTATGGAATGTACACAAAAGATCAATCTATAGAACTTCCAAAAAAATCAAATCGATGTTATACTAACCTCGTCATCGGATGAGCTATCCTCAGAGCTACTGCTTTCCTGTTTCCCCTTCTTACCAACAGCTCCATTCTTCACTGCAGATGATGCCGCCTTCTTTGCTACAATCTCCTGAAGTTCACACAAAAATTATCGACAATTCATATCACCAAACCCTAAAACACTCGCATGAACCACAAAGTTTCCATGTTTCTGTGACACCTCATCCGAAGAAGAATCCTCCTTGGAAGAGCTCTCTTGCTTCTTCGGTTGGGGCTTCTTCTTAGCCTCTGGTACCTTCTTCGCCTCGACCTTCTTCGGGGCCTCTTGGACCTCCTTCTTCTGCTTTTTCGCGCCCACCGCCTTCTCTATGACCTCATCCGCCGCTCTCTTACCTTCATCACCCAACATATTGATTCAGTTTCACTCAAAAAACCTAAACTTTGCAACGAGAGGTCGAATAAGATTAACATCACACCTTTCTTGCTGGACTTCTCCACAGGCACCGGGGATGGCGCTGCAGTGACCTGGACAGATGACTTCTTGTTCGATTTGCCCATCTCTGGCGACCTAACGAGCGATCGACCGGCCTGCAAGTTAGGAAACTCGATCAATCCCCGGGTATTACCCAGCAGAGGTAGGGATCATAGAAGGCGCAGGCTGCATCCAAATGAATGGAATTGAGAGAACCGACCTGCGGAAAGAGACCTGCGTACGTTCAACACCGCTGAGGACGTTGCCCGGGCTTACGACCACGAGGTCCGCCGGATCCGCGGCAAGAAGGCCAAGGTCAACTTCCCCAACGAGGACGTCGTGCCTCTCCGGTCGACGCCTCCGTCGCCACCTCCAAAGCAGCAGCCGCAGGAGGAGGAGACCCACAAAGGCGGGAGGCCGTGGAGGGGGTGGAGCCATGCAGGGCAGGAGGAGGGGGAGCAGGCGGGGAAGGGGAAGGGGGCGCAGGGGGGGCACCATGCGGGAGGGGGCGGTGCTGGGCTGGGGAGGAGTTGCGGAGCTGGGGAGGAGTTGCGGGGAGCTCGGGGCGGAGCTGGGAGGAGGTGCGGGCTGGGGAGGAGGAGGTTGGAGGAGGAGGAAGAAGATGGGGAAAGAGGAGGAAGAAGATGATGTAAAATGACGAGATAACCTAAAAAGTTAAAGCTAATTTCGCTTTTGCCCTCAAAGTTAACGGCCGTTTGCACTGTGGATGGACGGTCACTAACCCGAGGGGCACAAGTGATAAATTCGCAAGTTTTGAGGGGCACAACTGATATTACCAAAAAGATAGGGGCATAACTGAAATTGCGATATCTCGGAGGGGCACAAGTGATAAAATCCCTTTCTAAAAACTCGAACTTGAACATATCCTATCGAACATTTATCGAACCAAACTCGAACTTTTGAACTTCCTTATCGAATCGAACTCGAACATAGGTTCGTTCATTACAGTTAGGTTCGATTAGCATCTTTAGCTACATTCTCTTGCCATCTCAATGTGTATCTCTCCATTATCTATTCGTAATGATACTCTCCCAACATCATAGTCAAATATTGCTCTTGTTGTCTACAAGAATGGTCTCCCAAGAATGATTGGAGCAAGATGTAACTGCGTCGGGCACATCATATCTAGGACAATAAAGTCCACAGGAAACTGCAAGCCCTGAATAGTCATGATAATGTTCCTTAACACACCTCTAGGTCTATTCACAGGTCGATCTACAAACTGAAGTATCGCTCGTGATTTGTAGAGAGGACCTATCTTGAGCTTATCAAGCAAAGAGGATGGAAGTAAATTGGTCGAGGAGCCATTACCTAAGAGAGTACGATGGAATACGGCATCTTCAATCTGACATGTGACATAGTGATCTCCATAATCTCTTCTCTTCTTAGGTACCTTTTTTTGAATAACACACAAGTTGCCTTGGTCAATACATGTTTCTCAACTCATGATCTCTTTTTCCTACGTGTTGTACATATGTTCCTCAACTGATTCTTGAGTGTAGGAAAATGATCCAAGGCATCGTGAAGGAGAATCTTCAGAAAAAAAATATGATCTTTCAATAGACAATCGATTTCTGGAGTGACAACATTATTTTTGGATTTTTTATTTCCTTTTCCATACAAGCATCGGAAAAGGAACAATTTCTGGAAAAACAACATCTTTTTATTGATATAGGGATCAACTTGTATATTGAGAGTTTCAGCATTATCAACAAAACTCTCTAAAATAGGAAAGTACACATCAGCTCCGGGCATGTCTTCATGGCATGGTGTGGTGTCATCGTTTGATTCACCTAAGTCCATATCGACCGTCTTGGCATCGCTCCCTTCTCCATGATCATCGACTGGTTGATCCTTATCATCATTGCAGTTCTCCTCCTCAGCATGTCTATCATCGTTGCGGTTCTCCTTTCGATCAGGTGCTTGCGATGATCTACCGCTCCTGAGAGGAATGAAGTTAGATAAAAAATTCAGGAAAAGAGATCGTACCTATCGTGTTATCTACCTGATCTAGGCACCTCCTTTTGTTGTTCGGATTCATCTGAGGTTATGCGGGAAGAGTGGTCTTTGGCACGATTAACTCATCCAGACGATGGTTAACACGCTCCATTTCTGTCTTGTGCGTGGTCTGGAGTGTGCTCATCATGTCCATGATATGATTCAATACTAGGGCTAGCGAAGATATTTCTGGTTCGACATTATATCCTGGCTCTCGACTCTTTCCTGCCTCTGCATCTGCTGTTGTGGATCGTACTGTTGAGGATATCGTTGTGGCATATATGGAGGCTGTTGTTGTTGATGTTAATAATTTGGTTGTGATTGCATAGCAGGGTGATGAACAGAATGTGGTCTCTGATATACGTTCTGGTGAGATTGTTGCTGCGTGTAGTGTTGTCGGTGCTGATAATGCTGACGTCCATGTTGCAGAAAATGTTGTGGCTGATGTTGGTGATGTACGCTCTGAGTAGTAAATTACGAAGGGGGTTGAATCGAAGCATACCATATTACGTTGATCTCAAGAGTGGCTTGAGGCTCTACATCAGTATCTTCATGGCTGGTGATCTGACTGGGATTGGCATAAGTCTGATCCTCATGCCAATCAATCTGTAGAGTCTCCGGCTCGCTCTGGACGAAGTGGATCTGTCGGGTGGGAGGAACGGGTAAAGATCTCCGAGCAGGTTGTGAGTCGAAGAAGCTTGAGCCTGTCGATACTGAAGTTGCAGGTCTGTCACCTTCTTCGTCAGATCACTCAATTGCTGAGGTAGTGATGAGAGATTCTCCAACTCTCACAGCAGCTGCAGTTCCTGAACATGCTTCTGAATCACATCTACCAATGTTAACTTATCATTGATATATCCTATGTTGGTATTGGATTCAGAGTCTGGAATGTTTGCTACCTTATGATGCTATTGATGATGTGGTGGTTGTGGGGCCTTCTGGAATGCCCGAGTAGAGTCGACGACTCTCGAGTTCTCTGCAATCCCCTCAAAGATGGACCAGACAGACTCGGCATCCTGATTTAGATAGTTGCTGCCACATGCGGCACTCACAAGCCCTTGTATATCCGGTTAGAGTCATCCAAAATAGTTCTGTACTAGCACCTTTAATGGAATCTCATGATGAGGACATCTCTCGGTAAGATCGTTGAATCTATCCCATGCCTCGTGGAATGATTCGTTCGGCGACTGAGAGAAGTTGGAGATCGGAATCCTCATCATGTTTGTCCGTCCAAGAGGAAAAAATTTACGCAGGAACGTGGACTTCAGGTCAACCCACGTAGAGATCTCCATCCCCAAATGACTAAGCCAGTAAGAGACTTATCTGCTAAGTCTAAGGGGAAGGCTTTGAGGCGAACGGCATCCTGCGTAACTCTAGTGTAATTAGTCGTACCACATATCATCTCAAAATGTTGTAAAAAGGTAAACGGCTCCTCTGCGGCCTTCCCGTAAAACTTGGGAAGCAATGAGATGAAGGATGGGTATAACTCGTTTGGCTCTTGATTTGGTGGTAACCGAATCCAACGATGTAAAGTTCCAACACCAGGGTCATACTCATCTCTAAGTGTGGCGGGAACCACGGCAGGCGGCAGTGGGTTCCCGGCTCCGGCTCTAAGCGCAACGATCTCAGCTCGCAGCTCATTTTGAACTCTGAATTGATCTCGAATCTGGATGTTCATCTGCTGTAAAGTATCGAGAATCCTAGTTGTGATATTTGTGGCTGGATCTGATCTTCCATCAGTATGTGCCTCTCCGGTCTGTCAATCCTCTGCGGCTCTGTCCTCAACTGGTCCCTTCCCGCGAGCCATATCCTTAGAATCTTCTAGGAAAGAAAAAGTCTCATAAGAACTCAGTGAAAAATGGGCAGGAGAAAGCGATGATAAATTGAGGTAGGGGTCTATCTTAAAAGATGGGCTAGGAGGCGAGGGAGTCTGGGTCTGACTCTCCTCGGGATCAGATGGGACCGACTCGGGAAGAGGGTCATCCCGAGTCTGTGAAGACATACGACGGACGGTGAATGACTGAGAGATCACAGAGTCTGAGTGAAATAGTCGTCGAGTCGTCATCTTCGATGTCAAGCGGATAATCGGGAGAGCGTGATGTCAAATTAAGAGAATGGGGAAAGGTGTATAAGATGAGGTAACTCACGCCTCACAAGCAAACACGAAGCAAATCCCGAATTCAGCAACACAACTCGATGATGACCATAAGAGTTTGGTCATTTTTCTTGTCAGTTTTGGGGTTATTTTGGCATACAAGTACTTTCACAAATTAACATGAGCTGATAGGTGCCTGATGTTTTCCCAAAACACTGTCCTGAATCCTTACATAAAACCATTTATTCTCAACCAGTATGGGGGTAAGTACGGACAGTTTCTGGCTACCTGTGTTACTTGAGGACAGAGCCTTGCACAATGTCCTCTAAACCAACAACTTTTCTAAGTAAACTCGTACTGTTGCCGGCTACCCGAAATTACCCACTGAAGAACAACGGTTAGGTGTATAGACTAAGTAGTATTCTCAAGGAGACTCGGACTTTGATTCTAGCCTTAAGTATGTCGTCCCTCACTCACAACATCTGGAAATGTACCTGCAGTTGATGTGTGGGGATTACTCTCCCAAAGCAAATGATCCTTAATGTTTTTTAGGGTCAGATATTTAAGCAGTCCCGATTTTATTTTTAGTTATTTCTTTTTTTATTTTTTCAAACAAGCATCTAACGATTTTTTTTATTTTTTATTTACCCTAAAAACATGTACCTAGGTCGTGAGTCCTAGAACTAACTATGAAGGCATAGTAGAAAGGAGAAAAAGTAAAATCGAAAAACACCTAAGCTAGCATCTAACCTCATAAAAAACCGTGAAAAACTGATGATGCAAGAAAAACCGTGGTGGGTGCCCTGCTCCCTCGAATGCACGGCACTCGGTGAAGCAGACAGCGTAAAAAAGGGAGGGGAGGTACAAGTTGGGATGTCCTTACGGGGCCCCTTCTAAGAAAATAGAAAAATGGGCAAGTGCCCTTTTTTACAAAAATAATACAAGAAAAAGACAAAAAAAACCTAACTATTTCTACCCTATGCAACCAACCCATAAGAGAAGGGGTCGGTCTCTACACTTTCAACTACCTCGGCTTTCGAGGAAGCCAACTGAACCTGTAAACCTTGAAAAAAATAGTTAGAGAAAAAAATAAAAACAAAAGGCCATACAAAAAATCAAGAGAAAAATCGAAAAAAATCAAGGAAACACGAAAAGCTGTAAAAATCGAAGAAAAGCTGTAAAATGAAAATCAAAAGAAAAACCGAAAAAGAATTAAAATCCATAAAACCAAGAATATCGAGAAATTTTAAAATTAAGTCAAAAACCAAGGTAAAAATAATGCATCCCCAGCAACAGCGTCATTTTGATGAACGTGAATTTTTGGAGCGATAGGATGTGTGTGTTAGTTGTAGGAATCGCTCTGAACCAAATTTCGAATTAATGAAACAAAATTCAATGAAATAGGAGAGAGAGAGAAAATGATTTTTTTTCTCTCTCCTATTTCATCTACACTATATTATTTATACAGTCAGTATGACTGTGTCTAACTCGAGGAGACGGAATATTAATACTTCGATTTTCGATGAAAGAGATGAATCTCGAAAACTACACTTTATTCTTGATTATTACAACCAATTCAAGAAAAGACTCAAAACTTACTCGACCTTACGAAAATCAAATCGAAAAAACAAAATGATGAAAATCTGCGAAAAATACCTAGAAATAAAGCTGGGGTAGTCGTGTAACTACCATAAAAATTCGGGAAGAAAATACAACAAATAAGGGTCCAAACTACCCCCTACAAGCCAGAGGCAGAAATGCAAGTATTTATAGTTTATTACAAAATATCCCTAGTAGGGATGGATCTGCAAAGAAAATAACTTTTATTGCATTTAGGTCCCTACTCAGGGACCTAAATGAAATTTCTGGAAATGTTGGAGTGTGTCGAAGTATATGGAAGTTCACTGGACTTAAGACGTAATTTCTCCACCGTTTTGCTTTGGACGGTCAAGATTAGAAGTTGAGATGCGATCTTGGTCGTCTGCTAGAGATACGTGTCAACAGCCTGCTCTTCCTGATTGTTCTTGAGGATCTTCAACTCCTCCGCGCAGCTGGCAGCAAGGGCATCTTCGACGAGTCCTGACGTCCGGCGAGGTTCTTGGGCCTCCGGTAGGGCCAAGAGGGAGACACCTTCTCCCTCCGAGCTCGCCTGCGGTGGGACTCTGTCGTAGGTTGTCGAGAGCGACGAATAATCGTCGGTGAAGATGGCGGTTCAGGCAGACCTAGAGGTTGATGAAGATGATGGTTCTTTGATCATTCTTCGACTTTTGAAGCTCCAGATGAAAGATTGTTGTACTCCAGATGATTAATTGCCTGCAAATGATTATTTATGTGCTCGATTTGCAAGGAAACGACCAACAAAATAAAGGGAATTTACAGTTCTAAAAAAGTCTTCCAGAAAATGTAAAACAAAGCTATGCGATGAATGAAGATTGAATTGAAGTGATTTGGAATCGAATATGAACGATAAGAGTGGATGGCGTCTCACTATGGTGATTAAAGAACCTAGTCATGTTATTATCTACCTTAATACGGGCACTAAAATCGAAGATTAAAATTGCAAAAGGATGAATGAACTCACATGGGAATGAGGTTGTATGAACCTTGATGGTTTCTCGACGGGCGGTGATGGTCGGAGCTCAACGTGACGGCGCGACGTGATGTAAGGCAGCGGATCGTCTTGGAACCTTCCTCTGTCAATTAGACATCCACGTGGGACTACACTCTGGCCCTGTCACGGTCGGAGCAAGGCGGAATGATGTGGGGAAGTAGGGTCGACGACCAGGGGGATCTGGTAGCTTTGAGCTTAGGAAAATTTAGTTGTTAATTGAGATCTTTGGGGTTTTTTTATAGGTGAATGGAAGAAGGTAGTTAGAAGATCAGTGGATGGCGTTGGAGAGGGTTGTTAGGAGAAGAAGATCAAGGGTTTAGAATGGAGGAAGAAGCTTTGAGTTAGCGTGTAGAAAAAGGAAAAGATCGGAGGTTGGAACAAACAATCGGCCAGCCTTCTTGAAGAAGGTCCTAGGTGCTGACACGTGTCAGCACCTGGATGGCCAAGTTAAGTTAAATACCTTATTAAATACGAATTAAATAATAAATAGCCTTATTTTAATTAGGTATAAATTGAAAAAAGTAGATGATTAAATTATCTAAATTATAGTATAATTAGTTTATTAAAAAAAAATATTTTATGAAATATAAATATTATATTAATAATTACGTATAAATAATACTAAATAAATAGGTTTTGGATTTTTAACTTAATAAATTACAAAATAATATATTAGTTTTAAATTTTATTTATTATTAGGTTAATAAATAGAGTATGTATGAATTTTTGTGGATTTTAATAAATTAATTTTGATATATTAATAAATAGGTATATAAGATATATATATATATATAGTTCATTTATACCTATAAATTAGGGTTTTTTATTTATTTAAAATAATAAATAATCTCCAAAAATTAGGAAATAAATTAGATTTAAAATACAAGATCAAGAAAATAATTAGAGATTATTAAAATATTAAATAATATGTTTCAAATAAAATAATAACCCAGAAACCCAATTGTGGTTAGTTCCCAAAACTGACTTTTTGCAAACAGATTCCGATTTCATTGAAACTTTCATTAATTAGAAATTATTATTTTATGAACTTCAAAAGTGAGTAGAATGAAATTGGAGTTTGTATGAGAAAGTTATGAGGTTCGGAAGTTGAGATTTCGCCAAGTTACAAGTTGGATTTCTTGGTATATATACAAGGTAATATTTTTAACTTATTTTTTTATTTTTCTATACATTTTTAGAAATAATTAGGAGAAGAGGTTGGTGAAAAATATGTTATTATGCATTAATTAAAAAACTTTAAAGTTTTGGTATTTATTGAGTAATTAATGGAAAAGGTTTAAGATGTGAAATTAATTGTTTTTATTTGTATTCTTCCTTATCTCCCCCTACTTATTTATTTGTTGACCAATCCATGCTGACTTTGTCTCGGAGATTAGGTTATAACTATATCTTTCAACTATATTTATTTTTACAAGTCATATTGTACGTATATACATATCTACAATTTGCCTTTATTTTTATTTTCTTTATTTTTATTCTTTTATTTATTTATATGATTTTAATGCATAAAAATGCATTTTTATTCATGACTATGGTTTTGTTAAAAAAGTAAAATTTAATGAATATTTACATGTATTTGTTAAAGTTTTTAAGACAAAATGTTGACAAAATGTTAATGAATCATGGATTCATCAAGTGCTTATGCAACATGGAATGGTAGTAGCATATGCATCACGACAACTGAAGACACATGAGCGTAATTATCCAACTGACGACCTTGAACTTGCTACGATTATATTTTCTTTGAAAATATGGAGACACTACCTTTATAGCATCTTTGTTGAGATCTTAACCGATCATAAAGAGTTTAAAATACTTATCTGACAAAAAAGAGTTAAACATGAGACAACGACAATGGCTAGGATTATTAAACGACTATGATTACACAAACTCTTACCACCTAGGTAAGGGAAATGTGGTAGCAGATGTCCTTAGTAGAAGGATTTATTCCCAAGTCTTGATGACAATAATCAAATTTTAGGGTGTGCTAGTTGCATTAAGTGAATGGTAACAATTTGACATGGATACAGATACAATAATCATTCCTCGTCGATATAGGTCGGAGATCTGGGATAAAATACACAAAGGTCAAGAAGATGAGCCACTTTTAAAAGATTTAAAAGAAAAAGAAGAAAGAAACGAAATTAATGGATTTCTTATACATGGCGGCTTATTGTATAACTATCCTAGAGTTTTTGTACTAGGCCACCTGAGTTAAGAAGAGACGTCATGTGAGGAGCACATTGTCCAAGATTATCAATTCATCTTGGAATTACAAAGATGTATAGAGATATTCGTTCATACTTTCTGTGGCCCGAAATGAAGAAGGATATCGCCGAATTTGTGAACTCTTGCTTTACCTGTCAACAGGTAAATGCTTCTCATAAACGACCATCATGATTATTGTGCCCTTTCAATCCATGAATAGAAATGGGAAAGCATTTCCATGGACTTCATCACCGATTTACCACCAAACACAAGTGACAAAGAAAATATTTTGGTGATACTAGATCGACTTGCCAAGGTGGCATATTTTATTGCAATAAGATTAAATGCTACTCTTGATAACTTGTTGAATTATACATTGCATGTTGACTCATCATGGTATTCCAAAGGAGGTAGTTTCTGACCTAGATTCATTATTCACCTCACATTATTTGGATAATTTTATGAAAGCACTAGGCATACATCTTTCTTCGAGTACAACATATCACCCTCAGACAGATGGTTAATCAGAGCATACCATTCATGTATTAAGAGATATGTTGCGAACATGTACCTTAGAATGGAAAGGATCATGAGTTAAGCAATTACCATTTGTAGAATTCACCTATAATAATAGTTATTGTATCGATATCGGCATGGCACCCTTGGAAGTACTATATAGATGTAAGTATAACACTCCCTTATTTTGGCAAGAGGTTGGAATAAAGAACCCTTCTGACATAGATAGAATCAAGGAGACACAAGAAGATGTGAAGCTTGCTCGAAAAAGACTTATAGCTACCTAGAGCTGTCAGAAGAGTTATAGTGATACTAGACGCAGAGACCTCGAATTTGAGGTAGTGATTTCATCTTTTTGAAGGTATCCCCTATGAAGGGAGTACAAAGATTTGGCTTACGAGGAAAGTTAACATCTGGGTTTGTGTGTCTCTTTGAAATTATCCAGCTGTTCGGTAAAGTGGCATATAGACTTGCATTTCCTCCTCATCTTTCTAGAATGCAAGATGTCTTTCACGTATAAAATCTGAGGAAGTATGATAGAGATCTAGAGCATGCTATAAATTATGATGATTTTCAAGTTGGGGTAGACTTAACATACCCAGAAAATCTAGTGCAAATATTAGAGAAAGATGTCAAGAAATGACGAAATAGATAGGTGCCCCTTGTCAAAGCGATGTGGCGAAGACACAATTTTGAAGAAGCTACAAGGGAACCTAAGGTATATATGAGAGACAAGTATTCATATCTATTTGTGTAACAATATCACATATTTGTATAGACTTGGCTTTAAATGAAAATAAGTTCATTATCTTTAAAGTTTTTATATCTCCATTCTATGTCTCGAGGATGAGATTTCCTTTAAGGTTTCAATAATTGTAAAGTCCTGAAAATCACCCTCTTCAGAACATATCATGAATGTGGATACTTAATCTGGCCTGACGAAATGAATCTAATGGAAATTGTTTTACCTTTATCGGATGATGTTTTAAATAGTAATAAATTTTAAAAGCAAAGAAGTTGATGCTGGTTAAGCCAGCATTATCTCTCAATCACCATCATTAGTATTAACAAATATTGATTAAATATGCAAACGGTCATTGAGCTTATTGTTCATGGTTAAGGAATGTTGATCATAATCTAGTAGATGTTAATCATAATTACGAATAATTATCCATGACTAGTGCTAATTAATCACAATTAACGCTAATGAAGAGTCATTAGCAAAATCATAGATTTTGTGATAAGCATGGACAAAACAATAGGCTGCAAAACTATGGTATTAAAGGAAGCCATGGTTTTGGGTAAAACCATGGGTGAAAATCATGGATTCTAAATCATAGTTTTCAGGATTTGGGAGCCTATAAATACCACCTACCCCCACCCATTCATTCTCTTCATGTATCATTCCATCATGCACCATCCTTGGGGCTAGAGTTGAGAGGTTAAGAGAAAGAGGGGGGTAGGGAAGAAGTGCTAGCGAAGTGTTGTCGAGTAGAAGAGGAGAAAGTAGATGGTGTGCTCCTCTCCTCGACGACTTCGAGTAGGAGGTAAGTTATTCTATCTTGATCTAGGATTTCAAGTTCATTCAATGTTCTTTTCCTTTCCTATGTTAGTATCAGAATATAAGGGATATATTTGAGCATATCCCTACTTGGGTGTGGGTGGCTCTACCGTTAGTGAACATATTTGAATCACCCATGACATGAGACTAGTTGAACATCATTGTATGTTGATAGTATTTCTATATGATGTAGAAACCTGAGTAACATCCTACTTGGGTGCGAGTGGATGGGTTGTCGGTGAACGTATGCATCACCTACCCATGATGCGAGGAACTGATTACGCATCACTTTTTCTTTTCATTCATTATTTCAAGTCTCGTTTTGTTCGAGTATCATTTTTCTAAGAAGAAAATCTGTCTAATTTTTCTTTGGAATATCATCTGATATAAGGGAAAATTATACTGAAATTTTTCCTGAAATATCTTCCTATGTAAGAGGAAACTTTAATGAAATTTTCCCTGAAATATCTTACGATATAAGGGGAAACTCTGCCGAAATGTTCCCTAAAATATCTTCCAATATAAGAGGAAACTCTGCGAAATTTTCCTTGTAATATTATCCGATATAAGGAGACTCTAACAAAATTTTGAGAGAATACATGTTCCTTGTGTTTGTCATTCGTTCTTCTAATTCTTCGTGCATTCTTTGTGCTCTTGATGTGTAAATAGAATTTAATCATTTCAGGAGATAATAAGCCCCTGATTGAACACAAATCAAGGTAGATCGGTCCCATTGAGAAGTAAACACGATCAGGTAATGAAATCATGGCTCTTTTTGTTGGGTTTTCAAGTTAAACTGGATAAAATTAATATTTATTATGTAGAACGTTCACATTCTTGCTACAATGATTTACTCTAAAATTATTGCAAAAATAGTGTTGATGAAATGAATCATCCTCGTAGTTGTTATTATTGATGTAAAATGCTATACATATATTAAGTGATAATTGATATGGATAAA
The DNA here is from genome assembly GCA_037367405.1 of Ottelia alismoides. Lineage (NCBI taxonomy): Eukaryota > Viridiplantae > Streptophyta > Magnoliopsida > Alismatales > Hydrocharitaceae > Ottelia > Ottelia alismoides. The sequence goes on along the minus strand of JAZKJV010006982.1, from coordinate 48,219 downwards.
TGTGATCCAGTTATAATTTTTGTACTATCTTTTACGATAATGATGACTTGAAGTTGATACTATAGGTCGAGCATGTAATATATAGGTTTGTCAGAAGAGCATCTATAGGCAGGTCATACCTAGGTGGTACGGTTGCCCGGATATGTTGAGCATGCATAATAAACTGTTTGCAACACGTGGTACTCGGCTGCCTTAGACGAGTTGACTGACTGAAGATGCGATCGTGCCATGTAGAGGCACGGGCGGTTTAATAGCGGATGGGCCACGATAGCATGTATTTAAAACCGCTAGTATATGTGATTAAAGGTTATCCTATGATTTTAAACTACTGAGTCCTCAAGGATAATGTGCTTCCTTGTTTGTCAGGCCGAGGGTTTGGAATCCTAGACAATGAAAAAAAGAAATTATCAGGGTAGCATTTGAGGATTGGTTGAGGCGAGCTACTCCAGCATAAACCCACCTGATCATTGCAATCTCTAATTCCGAATTGTCCATAGCTTCGAAGTTCATGAGAGGTGAGTTAAACCTCTTGGACTAATCTCCAGGGTGGAATAGAAGGAATATGACTTACTCTAATGAGAATAAATGGAATTTCTTATATAATAAGTTTTGTTAACTACACTACTCGTTTACTTTTCTCTTCTTGATTACTTAGCACTCGTTTATATTTATCCTATGAAAACCCAACATGTAGATCCACCGTAAAGACCTTAGCCAGACAACCTATAATAGTAGCTTCTAGTCTAAGATAATTAGTATTTTTTTAAATCCTTTTCCTTTAGATTGATGTACATGCATAAGAAAATTGTGGGACATGTTTTCTATGTAAGCCTTATTTTGTGAATGGAATAAAAATGTGAGATGCTCTCTATGCAGTTTTTTTCTGAAATGATAGCTATTATTATTGGATAAATCTATTACTGAGTAACCAGAATCGGTAAATGGGAGGATCCGACGACTCGGAACTGGGTTCGTAACATATATTATTATTTTGTTATATTATTATTCATATTTGCTTATTGAGATATAGCTGTTTATGATATATTCTGATATTATCTGTGATGTTGATTATTGAGATACCACTGTACTTATTCACTGAGAATTATATATGATATTATTATAAAGATATTGTGATATATTCTTTCTATAATCTCTCTTTGCGGAAACTTTTGATTTTAGATCCAAAAGTTTGCAGGTTATTCTTGGATCCGTGGATTGCCAGAGGATAATCGGAGTTTGTTTACCCTTGATATTGCCACAATATCTGATCTATGATGTTAACTTTGGTGTTTGATTCGAAGTTGTAAAGCATGCTAGCTGTATAAATGGTTGAGATATTTGCGTAAATATCTCGAGCTATACTAAAGCAATAGGTTGCCTCGGCTAACCAGAAATCCTGAGTCAGTAGACTCATGTCGTGATTTTCACTCGAGTTCCATGATAACATCATATGTAGTGTGCTTGATTGAATTGTTGATTGTGATGTTCTCAAGTCTATTCCGCAAAAGTTTTATTATGCCATTGATACTACTATTCAACCACAATCTAGTGGTATCTTGATCATAGGAGCTCACAAGTGTAATATTATCCCTTAATCCCCACTTTTGCACAAATGTTTTTGGAATATTTATGCTTTAGTCATTTCTCTTAACTTATGTTTTCCTTGTTCTTTATATGCACCTCAGTATTACATATTGTAACTAAACATATTTGGTTAATCACCAATTACTTATTCGTTGTATTTTTTATGTCGACGGGTTTTATTTCCAAACCAAATTGAAAACTTATCCTTGAAATAACAAAAATCATAAACTTGTTTTTTTTTTCAAATTTTCCTACTCATTTTGGGTGTTTGCATATTCCAACCGGTATTTTGTTCCAAACGAGAAATCAACTGCAAAGTTTTGAGACAACTTAATCATTTACATGTCATCTAGTTTGAGGTTTCCATTATCCAAATACAGAGATTCTCCAAATATTGAATTAGAATAGTTTTTAAGAGTGGTTTTGGAAAATAACATTATAAAATATACACTGATGAGAAGGGAGTTATATATATAAGAAGCCGCTCTCCTCTTTTCACAACATTCTCCTTTTCATTCTGATAAAGGAAATGCCAAAAAATATTAGGTTATAAAAAACTATTTAAAAGAAGAGCCCAATGCTTGCTAGTATATAAATTTAAAAAGAGAAAATAAAAAAGAAAGAGAAACTCGAAAATCAAATACAATTGTCCCAAGTATATAATTTATATTTATTACCTCTGTAAAAGCAGCTTTAAAAATCATAGGCAACCTTTCACTTTTCCTAGGTCGAGTAAGAGTGTAAGACCTCTCGATTAATTGAAACTTCGGCTTTTAGGACTTGTTCGTTTGGAGAATAATCACTAGAATAAGGGATCATTTCTCCGTCCGGTGCAATTCCCAAGAGTAAGGCTATTCCCATCTGCATCTCATTATTTCACCTTATTCCACCATTATTCTTATCTTTATTTCACCTTGCATGTCCTTGTTCCGTCTTATTCTCCGTATTCATATCTTTCCAGCGGAACAGATAATAGACATTTATTCGCATTATTCCTCGTCCTTATACATTCTTATTCGTGAATCGAACGTTAGAATAACCAACTTTAATGCTTCCATTATTCGGCTATTTTTGGCTTAGTTGTAACTTCAAATCACTCTTATTTTTAGTTATCTTCTTCACATCTTATTTTCTTGAAAACCCCACTTATTTTTACTAAATTAAACGAAACCATAGAACCAGAATCGTTCGACAGATTGTCCAAATACCAACATTTTAGAAATTATGTGCTGTCTAAAATCAATCTTAAGGCCCTTAACATATCACGTATGCAGTTGTACTACAACCCCTACTAAAAATGACACGTACATGTAGTACAATGCCTTCATAGATTATTGTCATTGCAGATTTATTTCTCCCTTCAAATCAATATATACTAATTAATGCGACATTTATGTAAGTTGATTAATTAATAAACAGCTCCGCCACTTCGGTGTCATTACGCATCTCCAATGTCCAGAAGCCATCGTATTCAATTATTAGTATTTAGTAGCGGAGATTTTATGTTTCTGCTCCTTAAAAATCATACAGTTGTACATGAACGTCCTGTGAATTTTTATATGATTCCTAATTTGGTAGAGTTGCTTAATTTTCCCATCAAATGCATGCATATCATTTCGATGATATTTTTTTTACCTTCTTTCAAGTAAAGATCATTCCATCATTCATTGATGATGGAAGGAAAATGGGAAAGAGAGTACATGATACGTGTTGGATGATAGCAAATCGTCCGTCAAACTGTGGACAAACATCAAACATACTTTAAGACACAAGTTCCGAGAGGGAAGTCGATTATAAATGGCTAAAAAGTGGAAAATAATAACACTTCATCAAATAGTATGTACTTCTGATTGTGGAGAGTTAAACTCCGACATCCGATAGGCATGCCTAAGGAGTCCATTTTCACTATGAAGGAGACGGAAGAAGGTATTCTCACAGGACTTGGCAATGACGAATGAGGAGATGATAAAAGTGGAGAGCGAGAAGGCGGTGGCGGAGATGAGTGACCATCTTTCGCAAAGGGTGGCCTCGAAGTGGTGGTAGTTGAAGAGGGTGATGGCTTGGTTGGAGAAGGTGGAATAAAAAGGGAATAATACCTTATTGCTCGATTTTGTTGGTGGAATAAATGTGGAATAAGAAAATGCCCATGTTATTCTATATTTGTTTGTTGTTCTTGAGATGTGAAATAAGAATTAGTTTTTATGGAGCAAATGTTAGTTATTGGGAAATAAGTACTGTGGACGAATGATAAATGGTCATCATTATTTAAAAGAAAGAAAACAATTGTTTCGTGAGCTAAGTGTTGGAAAATAAAAAAGAGCAGTTATTACAAGAATAAGAAAAGTAAAAAAATAGTAGGGGATTTTCTAAGTGATATGAAGCCTTAAGGAGCACTCATACAAATTCCAATTTTAAAAGGTATTTTCCCTTGTACAAGGGACTTTCCAACGGTACTTATTCGAGATTATTGTGAAGATCGCTGTCAAATTACCTTCACGTTATATAGTAATCACTGGAATATGAAAAGATATTTCCGATTTTCATTCTTTATTATTTTTCAGACTTTCTGAAAATAATTCCGACATTTGCTCAGGTATTTTTGCAAATAAGAGAAGTTTCCAGCGTGACTTTAAAAATATAAAATCTGCAGGTGCATTTACGTAAAAATCCTTTGATGCGTCAAACCCAGGTGCTGAAACCATGGGTGTTGGGGAGAGAGCATGTGGTTCATGCACCATATCTTTCAGGAGCTGTTGTTTTTGCTCCCAAACCTTTCTCCGTTTACGTGCGCTGTCTGTGCGTGTGGGGGATCTCCTGTCTGCCTTTTCCTTGTGCTCCGCTTATCCCTATCCCCGTCCCCATCCCCATCCACCCGTCCTCTGCCCCCATTATCTCTTCTCTTTCTCCTATTTGCGCGGAGTGAGGTAATGTTTAGTCTTCTGCTCGCCGGCCCGACTGCCCACATGCGATGGGGATGGGGATAGCCGGATAGGGATAGGGATTTGGGGAATTGGGATATGTGGTGCATGTTAGTTGCCGTGGATTTTAACCCCACACGTCTCTGCACACCTTTCCATCTTCTGCAAAGTGTTGCGGCTTTCTTTGTCCGCTTCCCCAACTACGTCAAAAAAAATGGAATTTTTCAATATCGTTCGTGCAGTTTTCTTTGTCCGCTTCCCCAACTACGTCAAAAAAAATGGAATTTTTCAATATCGTTCGTGCAGTTTTACATTGTTGTACACGAATTCTTATAAATCTTAGCCAAGGATGACGTACTGGAAGGGGGGGGTGGGTGGTATGGGGTATTTATCAGAAGGGGTGTGGGTAAAAAAGTTTACTCAGAATAGGTAGGGCTCGAAAATATTTTTCAGAGTGGTCATATATCAGCAATCCATTTTCTGTGTGTGATAAATAGTTTGCATGTCACATAAACCGACAGGAGAAGATCGGGAACACAGATTTTTATCGCAGGTGCTTTTTTTGTTGTCCATAGGACACCGCAAACAATTTTTCGCTCGCGAAAAATCGTTTACCGCTCGCGATATGTAAGGCGGCAAATGATTTGTCGATATCTCCATGTCCCCTGCACCCCCGACCCCCTCCGCCCCCTGCACCCCCGACCCCTCTGCCCCCCCCGACCCCCCTGCCCCGACCCCCTCCGACCGCGAGAAGAATTAAACCTATCTCCACCCCCCCGGGATCTCCAGCGCCCCCGACCCCTCCACGCCCCTTGCGCCCCCGATCCCCTCAGACCGTCCCCGACACCCCTGCACCCCCGACCCCCCTGCGCACCCTTTCGCCCCCAGCGCCCCGACCCCTCCCTCCGCCCCTGCACCCCCGACCCCTCCCTGCACACCTCCGACCCCTGCAGCCTTACCCCTCTCCCTCCCTTCCACCGACTCCTGCACAGCCCTCCACCACTGCAGCCCTGTCCCTCCCCCCCCCCTCCACCAACCACTGCAGCCCTCATTCCCTCCCTGTTGCAGTTTTCCCTCCTGCAGCCCCTCTCTCCCACAACTCTCCTCTCATAGCCTCTTCCAGAGGATACCACGCCATCTAAATCATCAATCATCGATCCATTCTCCATAATATTTTCTTAGATTGTTTGGCTCCTCTAGCACGAACAATTTCTCCACCACCACGTAGCCTGACGAACAACGTCTCCTGCTCACTGTAGATTTGGGGTTGGTGTATCTGGAGGAGCAGAAGCCATTTTACACAACACCAATCGGCTTTTGAGCAAGCTTAATGGTGATGGATCTATCTCTATGCTCACTGTAGATTTTTCTAATGCTTTCAACATGATAGATAGATCTTCGATGCTCTGTGAAGTTCGAAGGTGATGTCCATCTATTTCTTCATGGGTGGAGTTTCTGTATGCTCAGGCTGCCTGACTATATATTGGAGACAATCATATTTGGTCGACCACCGGAGTGCAGCAAGGTGATCCCCTCGGTCCACTTCTTTTTTCTCTTGCATTGCACCCGCTTATTCATGAGATTAGACACAAATCTAAACTCCTTCATGCTTGGTATCTTGATGACGAGACTATCATCAGGGACACATTAGAGGTGGCCAAGGTGCTTGAAATTATACAACGCAGAGGCTCTAAGTTGGAACTTGTTCTTAATATCAAGAAAACTGAGCTTTTCTGGCCTTCATGTGATGGACAGAAGGTCCGCAAAGGACTATTTCCCACTAATATTGGAAGGTCCGTGTTAGGAGTGAAACTGCTTGGAAGTGCAGTGAGCATGGACAAAGGATTTGTTGAATACTTGGCTACGAGGAGAGCCACCAAAGCTGTTGAATTAAGAAATTAGTTCCCTAGTTGGATGACCCACAGAGTGAACTTCTTTTACTACGATCTTATATGGGTTCAGCCAAGCTCATGTTTGGCTTAAGGACATGTCAACCCACATGCATGGAACAAGATGCTGCTTTTTTTGATAGAGGACTATGCTGAGCTATTGAGGACATTGTGGTTTGTGGAGGTCCTTTCTTTGACGACTTTCAATGGCAAGTGGCATCCCTACTAATCAAGCTCGGTGGCTTAGGACTGCACTCCGCTATTGAGGCTTCTTCATATGCTTTTGTGGCCTCTAGAGCTCAATCTTGGGTACTTCAAGATCACATTTTACGAGACAGTGGGGTATGTGATATTGATTCTAATTTTTTAGATGCCTTGGAGGGCCTATGTGTCAAACTCCCATCTTTAGATCTTACATGTTTTGCTAACAAGGATACTGTCCTCCCTAAAGTCCAGAATGCTTTGACGAGTTCCCTTTTTAGCAAAATTGTCAAAGAAATTGAGGTTGAATTTGACATGACAGCTAGACAAAAGGTAATTTTTCGATGCTTGCAATCTGACCATGCTCAAGATTTTCTTCTAGCTATTCCTATTGATGGTCTTGGAATGCATATGTCACCTATTGAGTATCATACTATTCTCAGATATCGCCTTATGATTCCTTTATTCCCATCAGATAAGGCATACCCAGTATGCCACAAATCTTGCCTAGACTCCTTTGGAGAACATGCTGTTCATTGTCATGACTCCCAGATTTTAAATATAGACATGATCTTGTCAGAGATGTCCTCTTTGATGTTCTCAAGAAGGCTGGAGTTGCATCAAAGAAAGAAGCACCTGTGAATTTTTTATCTCATCCACACGAGAGGAGATCCACACTCAGACCAGCAGATGTTTTAATTTTTGGTTGGGCTTAAGGAAAGCACGCATGTGTTGATTTAACTGGAGCATCTCCGTTAGTTGGTCTGATAAAAAGTGATTTTACTGTGGGATACGCTGCATAGAAAGCTGCCTCAGCCAAAGTTGCTAAACATGAGAAGGCGTGTATTGACAATCAACATGTCTTCATCCCTTTTGGGTTTGATACCTTTTGGTTCTTGGAGTCTGAAGCTGTATAGCTCCTTAAGAGGGTCCACAAAATTATGCATAGCAATGTTATGGTTCCCGGGTCTATGGATATTGTGTTCCGAAGAATTGGATTTGCCATCCAAAAGGGATTGACGGCGCAACTTGTTGCCCGTCTCCCATCAGTTTCTTTGTAATATGTCCTAATCTATATATTAATATGAACGGGAAATCAATTAGATATTTCTCTTTGACTGAATTTGAAATCAACCTGAAATATACATTCATTCTCGATATTCGTTCATTTTGAGAATTATTTTCAAATCGTACGCATTTTAGTTAATATTTTGCAATAGCATCACCCCTGAGGGATTAATCCTACTAGAAGAGTCCGGTAAGTTCAGCAAGTCATGATGTAATTTACCAGCAACGTGGTGTGTTTGTGTGTGTGTATATATATATATTATAGCGTAATTTAAAAAAGATTTTTAAGGGCTACAATGTAAAAATTCCGGAGAAGTATAAAGAGATTATGATAACATTTTAGAATTTAATATTCTAAACACTTGTGGTCAGAGTCATTATAAATGATATCAGAATGGTTACACCCCTTTTACAGTGGAGCAGATCATCCTAGAAATTATCACACTTACGAAGAGTTACACGAAATGGACTGCATCTGGAACACCAAGAATAGAGGTCTAACATTTGACAACTTGAACTTAATTATTCCGGACAATTGTTAGTACTAGATCCAATTAGTGTGAATCGAAAATGTTCTCAAGGTTAGTTTTCTTTGATAAGGATTCAAATCTATTGATTAGAGCAATATCAGTTAAATCAAAATGGATTCTCTCTGAAGCCTGAGATGGAGTACCTCCTATAAAGAGCTATAAGAACCCGTTCGGGAAGGGGCTTAACCCCTACTTTGAGGGGTTTAACCCTCACTTTAGGGGGTTTTCCTCAAAACTCAAGAAGCAAACGGTTACAGATATATCCGTATCCGATCCGTCACCATATCTGTTTTATATAGATTTTGACATCTGTATACATATCCGTTTTAAAATAGATGTGGATATGAATGTCGTTTTGATATCCGCAAATATTCGTATCCATATCCGTATATCCGTTTTCATATATAAATATAGTCATAGATTTATTTTTAAATATATAACATAATTCTATACCTCTTTTACCATATATTTATAATTTTATGATATAAACACATTTAGTATATTTATATCATATCTCGTACATCCGATTCATGTATATTTAATCACTCTATAGAGTATTTATAACATTACTCATATGCGATCAATCAGTTTTAAATCCGTGTCCGTTTTTATGATAAGATAGTTTTAATATATGTTAATATATGTATCCGTATCAGTATACGTATTCAAAAATGGATAAAGATATGGTGATACTTATATCTATATTTGTATCCGTCCCAAAACCCATATATCTCCCTCTTGTGGGGCCCACTCTCTTTATCTCTTATTTAATACATTAAATAATTTATTTCTTTTTATCCATGCTAACATAAAAAATAAATTATACCATCTTATCATCTAAAAATTATAAAATATCCAACTTCTAACTACTTTTCAAACTTCAATACAATCGCATCACGACAACTACTCACTTTTCCAAACTTCAATACAATCACATCACAACAAACCCTCTTAACCTCAAATCCTATATCCAAACAGCAAACCACAAAAACAAATTACCTTCCACAAGTTACCCCGGAGTAACCCATTATCCAAACACACCCTAAAAGAAAGTACAACCAGTGAGCGTGCATCTGTCATTATTAGCAATAATAAGTGATCGATATGTCGTGTCTCAATGAGAATGCTGCAGATTTTGTTTTATCATGGAGAATTAGTTTCTTTTTGGATCCAAAATAATTTTTATGATAAATCAAAACTATTATTATTTGCAAAATTTAATTATTTCTCTATTTGTATTTTTTTACATTTTGAGAGCGGGTACATTATGTCCAATATCTCTATTCAAATCTAAAGGAAAAAATAAAATCCAATAATGACGGTTGTAAAAAAATTCACTAACACTATCAATTTAGTTGTGATTATGATTCGATCTATAAATAAATTACACCCTTTCAATGGATCCCAAATAAAAAATTCACTTGGAGTAAAGTCGAATATCAAAATGGATGGCTTGATTTACAACCAAATTCAATTACATTCAAATCAAGTGAATTCTTAGCTGAGTCGGACGTAGACATAAGATTATGAAGCCACCAGACCACGTTTACGAAAATTGCATGAAAAGCTTCCGACAAACAAGAGTGGATCATGAGAAGGTTACTGCTTACAGCTTGTAGAAAGGATCATCTGCTGTGCAGTAGACTCTGTTGTATATGGCAGAATCGTCCGATCATCGATCCTATATCTCAAGATGCGAACTCATTATCTCCGACCCCTTATGAGGGTCGTCCGATTCTCATCCGACGGATCACCTTGATTGTAGTACCTGCTGTAATTGTCAATTACAAGAGACGATCCGTTCCCTATAGCTTGAGCTTTTCTTTACTGGTTGAAGGAAGTTGGGTGTAAAGCCTTAAACTTGACCGTCTCTTGGATTCTATATCATAGGATCCTACTCATCAAGAGAAAACCAACGGAATTTGTTTCGTGTGAATCAGACTTCGTTTCAATTTGTTATGATTTTCGTAAGAAAGAGAAGTAAGGAGGTTTACGACGTCATTAACTCTTAATGACTGTCATTTAGACTAACTAAATACAATTAAAGAAACTAATAATAGATTGAGGATCATTAATGACCATTAGTGAATACTAATCATGGTTAGCAAAAGTTAAGCATAGTTGTGAAGGTTAAATCGTGTTTAGTAAGAATTAATCACGATTAGCGCTAATAAACGTCATTAGCGAATCTAGATTTTTCTGGATAGTTCTTACTTAAGCCTTAAGTTTGGATAAGACTTAGCCAAAATCATGGGTCGCTAACTGCGGTTAAAGTCTGTACCATGGTTTACTAATCATGGTTAGTGGTTTTCTTGAGCCTAATAATAGCCCCCTATACATTCATTCTATACGATTTCCACCAACACCACCACCCCAAGGACTAGGGTCGAGAGATCAGGAGGAGGAGTGGGAGGCGAGGAAGCAACGCTAGAGAAGCGATGCTGGGAGAACGAGGAGGTGGAAGGTACGATCCTCTCCTAGTTGGTTTTGTAAGTATGCTCGAACTTGAGCTAGGGTTTTCGATTCATCTTTTTCTAGCATTGTTTTCGATTCATCCTTCTTTCCAATTTGTTTTCTATTTTCGTTCAAGGAGAAATTTGTGTAACACCCTACTTAGGTGCGGGCGGCTATGCATGCCAGTGAACCATGTGATTCGTCACACCTTCACTCACCTAAGACGCATGGTGTCTATCGATTCTCCATCGCTTGTTGTTTGATTATATTCTTTCAGTTTCCTTATTGCTTTCCTCTCGGTGATTTTATAGGAGAAGCTCTTTCTCTTTTCTTTTAAAATATGTCCCGAAGGGGAAACTCTGCCGAAAGTTTTATACAAATATGTCCCAATATAAGGGAAAACTCTGCCGAAATTTTCCTAAAAATATCATCCCGTATAAGGGGAAGCTTTGCTGAAATTTCAAGAGAAGATACGTTCTTCGCGTTCTTCGCGTTCTTCGTGTTGTTCGTGTGTTCTTTGTGTTCTTCGTATTCTTCGTTCATTCTTCATGTTCTTGGCACATTCTTAACTATTTTGATACGAAAATAAAATTCGATCGTTTCAGGAGATATAAATCATCTTTTTGAAAAAGAACCACGATAAAGCACTGCATACGAGAGAGAGAACTCGATTAGGTAACGAAATCCTTTCTTTTGTTGTTGGATTTTCATACGAGATCGTTGAGATTTCTGTATTTATACTTCTTGCTAAGAAGAACCCTAATTTGATTATTTTTCAGAAAGTATGAAAGGTTGCTTTGTGATTTCAACTAAAATAAGGTATAAGTATCGAATGAATGCAGTGGTTTGGAAAGTTAGGGTTTGGAATTAAAATAAGCATAAATATGAGTATATAATTATATGAATTAATATATAGACTCAGTATTTGTCTACGCAAATCTAAGGCTTAATGGAAGAATAACATCATAGAAATTGATGTGTTTTAAGTTGGATCCTCAAAAGGATTGTGTCTTACCTTAAGAATGACTGGGAGTAGAAATACAGGTCAGGAGTGCAACCTATAGGTTTGTCAGAAGGAACCCGTATTAGCGTTGCCCTACCTAGGTGGTACACAGTTGCCCTATTATGATAAGTATGCACGAAATTAATGATTTGCAACGTATGGTACCAGGAGCTAATATATTCGAGTTGAACGACGGAAGATGTGGTCATGCCACATGGAGTCACGGGTGGTTTAATAGCAGCTGAGTCACGATAACATGTATTTAAAGCCGCTAGGTTATGTGATTAAAGGTTAGCTTAAGGTTTTAAGCAACTGGATCCTCAATAATGGTGTGCTCCTTTGTTTGCTAAGCTGAGGGTTTGAGACCCTAATTAATAAAAGAAAAGGAAATTGTCAGGTTAGTATTGGAGGATTGGTTGAGACGACGTACGGTAGCATAAGCTTACAAGATCAACGCAATCTCCAATCCCGAAATGTCCACAGCTTTGGAGTCTATATAGTGGTGAAGTAATTGTTGGACATGTGAGCCCACGACGAGCCATTATGCAATAAATGTTATTGCAAATATCATTCCCTAATTTGAGATGAAGAATAAATAATTTGCATAATAGATCCCTTAGTACAATTAGGGTTATGTACAATGGCCATCTTAATGATCATACAACTGTTGATTCAATTATTGAATCATAGAGGCTGGTGCTTGGATGAATATCTAAAGCATTAGATTGAGGACTCATCAAGCACTGTCAAATGATTATTAAGAGAGGATCTCTATCCTGTGAAGGAGATGGCAATCCTTTTTCTAAAGGCTGATATCTAACCGACCTCTTGATGTAGGTCATCTACATAAGATCAGAGATTTAGAGGTGCTAGATAAATTAGGTTAACGAGTTGACTTAACGAAATCGAGATAACCAAAGTCATGTGTCATATACTTTACGATATAGGCATGCATCCTCTGATTGGAGACAGATGTGTTACTATATGTCTAAGTATGCACATTTGGCCGACCAATAGGTTGATGACCTAATCAAGGTCTATAGACCGATGCATTGGTATGCATATGAGGGCATATGAGTAATACGATCTCTCAAATGGATCATACAAGTTCATAACTAAATCGGAAGACATGAGCTCACTCATGAAATATTGGGAAGAATCAAATTTCACGCGCGGTCGTCTCGCTTTGTAAGCTTGACTGAATTTGTAAGGTTTGATATATGCTTTTGGAAAGTATATGATCAACACCTCGGTATGATATATGCTTTTGAAAAGTATATGATCGATACCGACTCCCAATGATCAAATGAGAAACTTATTGATAATTCCCTGAAGTAGACAGTGTAAAATTGATCTTATACTTTGGGATTATTCTGGATCTTCCAGTATGTAGGATGTATAGGTATTGGGAATACCTGAGGGTGATATGATCATAAATGATTGTATAACCATGACGCTTCCATTCCTAGGGAATGATGAAATGAGTCTAGATTTTATTGACTCCTCTCAGTAGAGAAGTGATCTGATCTTAGTCCAAATGTTGGGCATTGATCTGAATGTGATTTAGATGCAATGAGAATATTAAATCTGCGGTCTTGATTAAATCAAGCATATATGGGAGGTCCTCAAGATTTGGATTTGAGATATGATCTCAATATCCAAGTCACTATACGTGAAACAATACAATCGCAATGTCCTTTGATATCTCTCCGGCACCCTTAGTTAACTCGGTCAGATTAATGTCCAAATTATTTGTCAATGTTCGTTGCAGTCGGATAACGAGAGGGAATATCAAAAACCACTTTTAATTTAATCAAGTCAATTTCAAGTGGCAAAATTTTTTTACTTGGTGAAGTCCAAGGTCGAACTCAGGGAGGCATCTGTCTCCTTAGGTGAATTTTAGCAAAATCCAAGTGTTAGAATTTCGAGGAATATTTTTTGGTCTTTTTCTATTTTCTATGCAGGACACGTGCAATAATCAAGCTAATTTAAAGTTAAATCAGTTAAGGTATCAAATGAAGTCCAAAAATTATGAAAATTGGCCAGATGATGAACTATGATGAAATTAAGCTAGCCTATTTTTTTTGGAATTTTTCGACACTAAATGAATTTACTGTGAATTAAATATGAATGCAGGGTGATTTTGACTAATTTAATTTTAATAAATATCAAATCACAAAATTTTAAGGAAATAAAATTATCCTAGATAGATCTAATGATGAGGAATCTAGGAAAATTGTCAAACCTTAATTTTAATGTGAAATGAACCTATTAAAAATAAACAAAGGAAATCACCAATTAATTTATTTAGGCCTCGATATGTGTGTAAATGAGATGAAATTTTTATGCAAGATTAAGTTAACTATCCTAGAGCTACTGTGATTTTTTTGGGAATTTTCGGAGTTACAGAAAATTAACTATTAATTAAAAGGTCTAATAGGGTTAAATATCACAGAAATAAACCAATTAATTAATTAATAACTCTACTGATACCACATAAATTTGACAAGTGTCACAACAGATAAAGGACAATTTACACTACAACATGCAATTTTTGGAATTTAAAAATGATGCAAGATGACACCTAGATATGAGTGGAAAGACAAGGGTGTAACTACAATACAAAAATTTAAAATTACATAAAAATAAATATGCTGACAGGGACTTATATGCAATTACCTAGAATGCTGGGGGTGGAATGCAATTTCTCCACTGGCGCACGTGCTCCTCACGTGGGGGTGCTTCATAGGGATTGATTTGCAATATCTGAAAGTTCTAGGGGCTTCCTTGCAATTTACCTAAGCACACGTGTTGCTCACGTGGGGCGCCTAGGTTCGGGTGGCGTCGGCGGCTCGGGACGAGGCTCGGGCGCCCTGGAGGTCTGGAGGGAGGCTCGGCGAAGCTTCGGGTGGTCCGAGCCTAGAGGTCGGGGAAGAGGCTCGGACCCGTCGGCGAGGCACGATCAAGACCGTTGGATCAAGAGTGATCCAACGGCTGCTGGATGATGAAGACGTGGTGAACTAGTGACCGTCGGATCTGGATTGATCCAACGGTACCTGGGATCGAAGGAGGGGGGTGACGTGGCGTGATTACGACCGTGCGATCCTAATGAAGATCGACGGTCGTTGTTGGCTCCGGCTGATGTCGACGTGGATGGCTGCGGACCGCTGGATCTAGATGGATCCAACAGTGATGGGCTTCCTCCAGAGATGACTACGTGGCTCGCTCCTGTCCGTGGGATCACACCTGATCCTACGGCTCCTGTGCTGCTCCGGATATGGGTGACGTGGCGTGAAGATGACCGTTCGATCAAGATGATCGAATGGTGGCTGGACTTCTCCTTCAACGGTCCTCCGCCACCTGCGGAGGAGTTGGCGGGGCTCCGACGAAGCGGGCTTGGCTCCGCACGATCCTCCAGGCGTCGATGAAGGTCGATGTCGGGTCTGATGTAGCTCGGAAGACGCGCGGGGGTGCGGCGAAGCTTCAGGTGATCTCAGGAGCGGAGGAGGCGCGTCGGAGCTTGATGTCGATGAAGCTTGATAGGAGCTCCGATGAGATTCCGACCAGTGAAAGGATAAGCACCTGCAAGGGATTAGCGATAGCCGAAGCATGTGGGGGCGTTCGTGGAGATGAGGGGAGTGACGACGAGGCCTAAGGCGGAGTGTAGGTGGTCCGGCGATGGTGCTCTGTCCAGGTGGCAGGGCTGGAGTCGATGGAGGGTGAAGTGCATTGTCAGAGTGAGATAAATGTACGTCGAAGGTCAGAGCTCCATCGCGGAGCTCGGCGAGGTGAAGTTGGAGCAAGGAGATGACTGGGGAATGCGAATTAAATCGGAGAAAACTAAAGAAAAAGCAAGAAGAGATCAGAGAGGATGGAGGGGGTTACTTGGGGATCGGAGCTCGGTCTCGAGTTCCAGGGTCGTCACTCTAGGGATTGGTAGGGTCCCGAGCTCAAGCAGCTTCGCGGAGGAGGGGCTGTGACACGGCGGAGGTGCCGCGGATCTCGTCAGAGAAGAAACTGGTCTTCGCTCAAGGAGGCTCTCAATTTCTGTTACCAAATGAAGGGTCCGAGCTCTAGGTTCCTCTCTGGGGTGGCGGATGGGCGTGAAGTTGGTCGGTGCTCGAGTATTTAAAGGGTGAAGGTCTCGGCAGGGCTGGTGACGAGGTGAAGTTCATGGAGGTCGTGGAGCGTCTATGGTGGGAGTAGTGCCAAGTGAGGGAGTTGGCGAGGATGAGGGGAGAGTGGTGAAGGTCGTGGCGGTGTTGGCGGTCGGCGAGGGTGGCTGGCGTGCGACCGAAAATAGAAAGGGGCAAGCCCCTCGCGCAAGCTCGAGATCGTGGGAGAGAGGGGCGCCGGAGGTGGAAGACGAGGCCCTGGCCGTTGGATCTTGCGATCCAACGGCCCGGATCAAAGCACCAAGGAGCGAGCAGGATCTGATCGGAGGCGAGGCGATCTGAGGCCGTGATGGTACCACGTGGCGCGTCGAAGGCGAAGCGCGAGCGGGCGGCTGAGATCAAGTCAAGGCAACGCGATCTAAGGGTGATGAATGCGCCACGCATCGTGTGGAGGAGAGAGTGCTGTCGAGCGGTGGAGATTAGATTAGGGCTTCAATCGGGCGGTTGAAATTAAAGCGCTAGTGGACGGTGCAGATCGAAGAGCTGAAGGCGTGATCGAAGGGCTCAAGATGTGCCACGTGGAGGACTGCAGTGAAGGCGCTAATGGATGGCCCAGATCTGAGGCGGGATGTGATCAAATGGTGGTGGATAAAGGCGTACGTGGAACAAGCTGGGCCGTTGGATTCAGAGAGAAATCTAACGGTCTGAGGCGCGGGCGGCTAGGGCAAGGGGAGCGGGCCGCGTGGCGCAACCAGAGGGCGCCACGTGGCCAGCTGTGATTGGCTGTGAAGAGAAATGAGTGTAGAGAGAGAAGGAGGCCGAATTTGGAAAAACTCAAAACATGAAAGTTGTAGATCTTGATGAGATCTACAAGTTTCATGTTGATCAAAGACGGAGATGAGGTCAAATATGATACAAAAATACATGAATACAAATATACACATACATAGTATACATAGAGGCCCAAAACCCAATTTTTTCATATGAACTCCAAATTGGATGAAATTAGTCTCATTTTAAAGGTCTTTTAATGTGTATTATTCTGAAAGTGTGTAGACCTAATTTGGAGTTTGTATGAGGGAATTATGGGTATTTTGTGGTCCAGGGGTTCTGGGGCTTTGTTGGATATTTTACACAGGAGATTTCTGGCTTTCTTCCTTATATTATTAACTAAGGTGTACATATTATAAGGGAGAGGTTATTTTTATGAGTGGATATTTTACAAGTAATTTTGGCTTCTTATTTAATGCAAATAGAGTGCTAAAATGCATATATTATGAATGTATGTATGAATGCTAATTGTGCAAGATAAAGGGAAATATGCATCTATTTACTCGGGAACAAGACTCTATTTTCAACTTTTAGAGTGATGAATCACAGATTCATCAACCCCCTATAATTAAACCTTGCTCGTCCCCGAGCAGCTAAATGAAATGCAAGAGTGAAATGATTTTGGGTTCCATACCAAGGTCATGAACAAAAGTTGAAAATGAGGCTTGACTCGACCTTTGGATTAATTGTGTGGCGGAACCTTATTGGGACCTGAACTTAAGACCTAACAGACTTCAAGTTCCACAAGTCTTCTATTCAAGACTCCTCAATAGTCAAGTCAGAATAAGTCCTCAAACGCATATTTCTGATGACTATGATTCTTACTTGTACTGTGTAAGTGAAATGTAACTCTCCATATCAGAAATGACTCGGAACCAGCCTCCTCTAACAAGGTAACTCAATAACCATGTCCAGTAACTCTTTCCTCGAGGAGCGGGGTATTCCCTTCTAAGTTCAAGTGCGACCAACTCAAGAGGAGGGGTAGAGAAAAGAATGGACGGTAGCCAGTGTAGCTACCTATCCTGGGATGCTGACCAATGTAGCCAAGTCATCCAGCTGCATTTCTTTGCTAATATACAGACTCCGACAGGTATTTTATTTTTACTTGAACCTGTCTGATTTTTTTGGAGTTTTTGCATTTTTTTTCAAACTCATACAAGGTGCAGCATGTACATCAGGAGTTTTTCCTCTTGAGCCAGTATACTATCCCTCTTTTGAAGCATTATTGCAACCCACAGCATCCTGTCCTTAGACGTCAACACTACCAGACTAGGTTGAGACGCACTACCCTCCCTAGAGGAGGATGGGTGTTTCCACCTGTGTGCTACTCCAAGCTAAAGGATTTTACCTCCTCACCACCTCATCAATGAAGAGCTACGTGTATTGTGCTTGTCCAAGTTAGGTCACTATCTATAAGAATCATGCGTATGCACGAGATATTCTACTTAGACTAATCAAGATGACATGTGAACATAGACTTGCGGACTCAAAGAATTAAGTCACTTGACCTGAGAAATCTTAACTCCAGTTCCTATAAGGTTCCTCTGAAATTAGGTGGATTAAGGTCAAATCAAGTCCATCCTCAATATCTACTAATAACTTGGTTCAGAACCCACTAGCTTTTCACTTTGCATATACAAGATATGCAGATGAGATGCAGATGTCATGCTATGAAGATGAATGAAATTGCAAGACTCTTTTTCTTTTCTTTTCGGATGCAGAGATGATATGCAAGAGTAAATAAGAAGCTTATTTTTTTATTTCCATTTTTGTTTTTGTTTTTTTTAATTTTTTTCAAAGCTTTGGTATACCTCCTATGTTACAACAATACAAGAGTTTTTAAGTGTTATACAATAAGTATATTTTTTTCAATTTTTACCCACCCGTAATTATTGCAAAATATATACAAAAATACGTGAAAGTAGCTATGGGTAAAGTATATATGTAATATATACACGTCCCCCTATACTTAGCGTGTGCTATGTCCTCAGAGCATGAGAAGCGAGGAAAAAGACATAGCTCGTGGTAAGCGTAGGAGAGCTAAAGAGAATGAAAGAATGTATAGAAATCGACCGACCCCCCTATACTTAGGCTCTGGCAGCCTAAGTGTAGAAGAAAGTCAAAAAGTGGGGCAGACGAGGTCAAGAAGAGAAGTGGATGAATATACAATGCGGGCATCGGTCCCCCCTAGACTTAGGCTCAGGTCAGCCTAAGTATAGGACGGAAGTGAGTATGAGGACCAATGTGATCTGGAGAATGTACAGTGATCTGACTCAGGTGACTCATCCCTCCTATACTTAGGATCTGGTCATCCTAAGTATAGTCTAAGATAGTGATTCGATGAGGTGGGGATGGGTTACTAAAGTCGCGGGGGAGAAAGGATAGGATGTACAAGAACGATGATATATACAAATGAGTTGGTCTGAATCTTTCGAGATGCTGCGGATGGCTGGAGCTCACTGTTGCAAGGTCTCATACGCGGCTCGAGGTGTATCTGTTGAATCTGTCTCGCGCATGAATACAATCTCCTCAACATGGACTAACTGCTCATTGGATTCGACGAAGTGCTTCAACAGTTGTCCATTCACTAGGAATGTCGGTGCGTCATCTGTGAGATCTGAGATCTCGACACATCCACTATCATGCACCGTGCGGACGACAAATGGGCCTGTACACTTGGACTTCAACTTGCCTTGGAAGATCTTCAGCCTAGCATTGAACAACCATACCTTCTGTCCAGGAACAAAGGTCTTTCGTCTGATATATCTATCATGCCAATGCTTCACCTTGTCCTTGTATACTAAACTGTTGTCATATGCACGGTTCATGACTTCCACAAGCTCATTCAGATCCATTTCTCTCGGCTTTTGCCCAAGGTGTGTGTTCCAGTTGACCTTCTTTATTGCCCATTCTGATTTATGCACTAACTATGCGGGCAAATGGCACGGCTTTCCGAATACCATTCGGAATGGGGAGGTTCCTAACAGTGTCTTTTAAGCTGTCCGATACGCCCAGAGGACTTGATCCAAGATCTGAGACCAGTCCTTCCTGTCCGGGTGGATAAGCTTTTACAATATAGTTTTCACCTCCCTATTTGACACCTCAGCCATACCATTGGTCTGTGGGTGGTAAGGACTAGTGACACGGTGTTCGATGTCGTAGTCCTTCAGGAGTTTCTTCACCTCCCGATTTACAAAGTGGCTACCCCCGTCTAATATCATCATTTTGGGGATCCCGAACCTAGAGATTATGTGCTCTCTGATGAATTTACAGATAGTCCTGCTGTCTGCGGCTCAGGTCGGGATAGCCTCCACCCATCTGGATAGATAATCTACCGCTAGAAGGATGTACTCAAATCCATGGCTAACAGGGAATGGGCCCATGAAATCGATGCCCCATGCGTCAAAGACATCACAAATGATGGCAGGCTGCATCGGCATCTCATCCTTGGAACCAACGGTTCCTCCCATTCTCTGGCATACTGGGCACGACTTCGCGAAGGCGATGGCATCGCGAAACAGAGTCGGCCAGTAAAAGCCACACTAAAGTACCTTCCATGCGGTCCTCTTCCCGGAGTGGTGTCCTCCTGCCTCCAAGCTGTGGCATAAAGAAAGGACACTCTGGTATTCCTCCTGAGGAATACACCATCTCCAGACACAATCCAGTCCTTCAAAGAAAAGGATCGGATCCTCCCAATGGTAAGGTCTAGCGTCTGACTTCAGTCGGTCGATGTGGCTCTTGGGCCAATCTTCGGGAACCTTCTTGGAGACAAGATAGTTCACGATATTAGCGTACCACGGGAGTGAGTCGACAATAAAAATCGACTCGTCAGGGAAGGAGTCTCGAATTGGTGAATCCTCGAAAGTATTAAGATCTTCGAGACGAGAGAGATGATCGGCTACTACGTTCTTCTTTCCAGGTTTATCACGAATATCCAAATCAATCTCTTGGATAAGTAAAATCCATCGAAGAAGATGCGCCTTCGCATCCTTCTTCTCCATCAGGTATCGCAGTGCTGTGTGGTCAGTGAACACAATTACCTTGGATCCAATTAAGTGAGATCTGAACTTGTCCAATGCAAACACTACCGCAAGCATTTCCTTTTCCGTAACTGTATAGTTACGCTGAGCGGTGTCAAGCACTTTGCTTGCGTAGTGGATTGCGAACGGGATGCCATCTCTTCTTTGTCCTAACACAACCTCAACAACATGGTCTGAGGCATCTGTCATGATCTCAAAAGGTAGAGACCAATCCGGGGCTTGTACTTCAGGCCTAAGATGTAAGAGGCTTCTCCAAGATCTTTCATCTCGAAGGTATGAGATAGCCACATCTTCACACTGATCATCATTCCTGTATCATTCCCAATGATAAGGATATCATCTACGTAAAGCACGATGAACACAATGGTGCACCCACTAAGCTTCTCGTACACACAAGGTTCATCAGGATTCTGCAAAAAATCATAACTCTTTATGGTTTCGTCAAATCTGATGTTCCAGCTACGAGAAGCTTGTCTGAGCCCATAGATGGATTTCTTTAGTTTGCATACTTTACCATCCTCAACTATGAAGCCCTGGGGCTGCTCCATATAGATATCCTCCTCGAGGTATCCATTGAGGAAGGTTGTCTTAACGTCCATGTGCCAGATGTCATAGTCAAGAGACGCAGCTATCGCTAGCAGTATCCTGATGGACTTAAGCATAGCCACAGGAGAGAACATCTCATCGTAGTCGATGCCTTCTCTTTGTGTGTAGCCCTTGGCTACATGCCGTGCCTTGAAAGTCTCTACTTTCCCATCAGGTCCTCTTTTTCTCTTGATGATCCATTTACATCGAATGGGTTTCACCCCTTTAGGTGGATCCTCTAGGGTCCATACACCATTCTTATGCATGGAGTCAATCTCTGACTTCATTGCCAGCATCCATCTATCCATGTCATGATTTGTGAGTGCTTCATCAAATGAAGTAGGATCATTGTCAGTTTCACTTGACACATGGAATCCATGCCTTTCAGGTGGTACAACCACCCTCGAACTCCTTCGAAGAGGTATGAGTGTTTCATCTTCATTTATCTCCTTAGTTTCTGGTTCAGGAATTTCATAATCCTCAGGGGATTTAATGAGTTCCTTTACTTCATTTCTATCTTGACCTTTAAGGAAATCATCCTCCAAAAATTTCACATCTCTAGAGACAAAAACTTTTTGGGTCTCAGTATCATAAAGTTGATATCCAATACTATCTTTGACATACCCAATGAAGTAGCACTCACAAGTGTGAGATTCTAGCTTACTTGCGTCTACATTTTTCGCATGGGCCAAGCAACCCCAAACCCTCAAGTGATTAACACTAGGTTTGGTTCCATACCAGAGCTCATGAGGAGCCTTAGGAACAGATTTGCTAGGAATCTTATTCAGGATATATATTGCAGTCTCCACTGCATATCCCCAGAAACTAAGAGGTAAATGTGCTTTGCTCATCATTGAACAGACCATGTCCATGATGGTCCTGTTGCATCTTTCAGCAACACCATTAAGTTGGGGAGTTCAGGGGAAGTGAGATTGGAGATAATTCCATTCTCTTTAAGGTATCCCTTGAATTCATCTGAGAGGTACTCGCCACCTCGGTCAGATCGAATGCATTTGATCTTCCTATCGATTTGGTTCTCAACCAAAGCCTTAAACTCTTTGAACTTTTCAAAGGTTTCAGATTTATGACGTGGTAGGAAGATAAACCTGTATCGTGAATGGTCATCAATAAACGTCAAATAATATCGATATCTATTCCATGTCTCGGTACTGAAGGGACCACATACATCAGTATGTATTAGGTCAAGAATACCTTCGCATCTCGTAACCTTGTTACGGAAAGGCATCCTAGTCATTTTACCTCGAATGCAATGATCACATGTAGGTAAAGATTGGACTTGTAGAAAATCTAAGGGTCCATCCTTTATTAATCTATTGATCCTATCAACAGATAAATGACTAAGCCTTTGATGCTAAATCATAGTCGAATGATTTCCATTCTCCCTGGATCTTTTAGGGTTTTTATTAGTGGTAGTGACATTCATGACACATTCATCAATGCACAATTCATAGAGTCTACCAGAAGTCAAAACACCATCCGCAATAATTTTATCATATTGATTAATGACTAATTTATTACAGAAAAGGAAGGAATATCCATGTCTAACAAGCTTAGATACATATATCAAATTCCTCCTGACTTCAGGTACATAAAGACACTCTTTAAGTACTAAGACTCGACCACTAGATAACGATAGTCGGCAGATCCTAATGGCGACTGCTGCAACACTTGCATCAGATTTATCTGGATGACTATCTCCCCTTCCTCCAGATTCCTAGTTGCCTAAAACAAATGCAACGAATTGCATACGTAAAGAAAAATACCAGAATCTACAACCCAACTTCCTTCTCGTCCAACGAGAAAGTTAGTTTCGATGATGAAAGTAGATTTCATACCTGCTGGGGTTTTACCTTTGTCAACCGACTTCAGGTACTCTGGGTAGTTACGTCGCCAGTGCCCCGGCTTCTTGCAGTGGTGACAGACATCGGTCTTCTTTGATGTCATTAACGTGGAAGTACTGGAAGATGAACCAACTCCTTGATTCTTCTTCTTTCTCTTCTGGTGCGGGCCCTTCTGAGAACCTTGCTTCCGACCGCGCTTTCCTTTTACTTGTGCAACCATTGCACTAGCAGAGGGGTCATCCTTCTTCATTACATCTTCTGCATACTTTAATGCAGCTAACAACCCATCGTTACTGAAATCAACTTTGCTCATGTGATATGACACGACAAAGTTGTTGAAAGACTTAGGGAGCGACAGGAGAATAAAATCAGCCTGCATATCAGCATCCATGAATGCTCCCAGGGTTTCCAATTCAGAGAGGTACCCAAACACTTTGAGTATTTATTCTATAACAGAGGCCCCTTCCTGCATCTTGCAGCGAATAAGCTCTTTCATCACATTATAACGTTGTGTGTGGTTTATGTCACCGAACATCTCTTTCAGATTCAACATGATTTCTTGGCAGTAGTTCACTTCCACATGATGCTTCTGAAGCACATTGGACAATGAGCCAAGGATGTAACACCTTGCCAAGTTATGATCTTCATTATAATTCTCATTAAAAGTTTTATCTTCTGAAGTCTGAGGGTCTGCAATCTTGTCCTTGGTTAGCACATATGAAATGCGCTCCGCAGACAAGACAAGATCCAAATTTCGGATCCAATCCGAATAATTTGTTCCGGTCAACTCATTGACCTCCAGGAGCCTGCTTAGTGGGTTCATGTACTTCATTTTCTGAAATTAAGAATGCACTATATTAGAATATATAAATATTTATATATCCAATTTTTAAAAAATATTTGATTAAGGCATTTTAAATCAAATTTACCTTTCTATGTCCACTATGAAAGATTACTCCCTAATCATCTTTCAAAATAAGAGATATACTTACCGCTATATCTCAAGCAAGATCTGGGATCTCCTCTCTATCTTTATCACATCCAAATAATATGAGAACCTGTGACTCGAATAAAGAGAATCGGGAATACATTCCGCCTTGCAAGTCCAACTTGCATTTCTCAATTCGGTCTTTAACACCCGGGCCCACCACCCCTAAGATGATGTTGACCCGTTGCTAATTGATCCAACCATCAATAGGCTTAATACTCGTTATATGCAATCCAACATCCCCTAATAATATGAGGACCCGATATTGGGGTCACTACGTATACGGCCTTACTCTTTCGAGAAGCAAAGAACCCGATCCAAATAATTGTATATAGGATCTATCACTTCGGACAAGCGTCTCCTATATACAACTTTTGGCGACGAAATTCTTTGCCTTAACGGGAGACCATGGATGTCACTTATGTGATCCTCCACCTCTTATTCAAATTGAAATATTTAATTATCGTGAATCATATTCACATAATTAAACCTTCCAAGGGAAATACACATCTATTCATAATAGATTGTTTTAATAGGATATAATTAATTTAATCACATTAAATTAATTATCAATCTAATTTTCAATCAACAAACTTTGAATTTTACTTGAATAGCATGCATAATCTCAAAGTACGTATTATTTTGAATTTTAATAATTAGAAAAATACACTTTGATTTCTCCGGCATTATCGAGTCCCTACCCGTTGTCATGGCCAGTACCGGCAAGAGTGGGATGGACCACATACGTTGCAACCCGCTACCCCAATGCTCTCCGACTAGAGACCATATCCACCTCAGGAAAGGATAATGCCAGATAGATCATCATGTACTTTGAGATGTTCATCGGTCTTTCAACCGAAATTATACCAATAATATACATCAAAACAATTTTGATTATATTATAAGGAGATTCGCTAAACAAATCCCCAATCCTATTCAAGTAAGAGGGTTTTGCATGTAAAAGTTGTCCTAAAACTATTGTAGGATGACTTAGGGTTTTGTATGCAAACAATGTTTGTTGATAATTTTAAATTAACCAATGATCAAGATCAACTATCTTATCATTGTGGTTAGTGGGATGTCATTCAAGGAATTGATTATCATCTCTAAATATTTCACAAATACTTATCAATAATCATTTCAGAAAATTAACAATTAATTTTCATCATATTAATTTGAATGACTATCACAAGGTTCATGATCAAGTTTCTCAATTTCCAATAGTGACCCCTAATCACTAAAATTAACTTATCTTTATCAATTTAAATCTAAAATTTACAAAATCAGTTTCCTAAGATTTCCAACTTGATTTACAACAGAACCTAAGTGATATTTCATGCATTTCGACGCGCATCAAAACTGTAATTAACTTATTAATCACGTTCAGATTTGTTGTCCCCGCAATAGTGAATACATGCTTATTCAAAAGGCCATATCTTGAGCAAATGATATCCAAATTTAGTAAACTCAGATCCTATGGTTTCCTTATTAATGGGAAACAAAATCCAATTCAATATTTAGTGTTTAAACAATTCAAATAGTGGCGAAAAAACAATTAGATAGAGGTGCGAAAATTCAAATGCGATAAAACTTTCACGACCCTTTCAAACCCAAGTCGTCCTGCGTTCATGGATCATATCCAAAATCTTTTTCAACCTAAGTATCTGATACCACTTGAAGGATATAGGAATCCTCAAGCGCATCACGGAAGCGTGACGATCACATCTCATGCGATCGGGGCGACTAGTCGCACTAGTCGCAAGGTGCGGCGGAATTTAAAAAATTTTAAAACATGTGATGAAACCACATGATCACAAGAACGTTTCTTGGATCGTTTCATCAAACCACAAAGTATTAGAAATATCTATCGAAGCGTGGTTGCGATCACGAGATATCTAAAGCAAGAGATCCTCCTGTCTCAAGTCCGATCCACGAAGACAGCACTTGCGGGCGCGATGATGAGACGCGTGACTCCCGCAATCCTCAACGAAGATCCAAGCCTTGAATCCCCTGATTTTGTCCAACAAAATATGTCGTCTTACTCTAGAGCAAGCGGCCCCAAGGAAGATGGAGATCCTCGAGTAGTCGAAGGCGAAGGCGAGAAGGTCTCTCTCA
This sequence comes from Ottelia alismoides, assembly GCA_037367405.1. Classification (NCBI taxonomy): domain Eukaryota; kingdom Viridiplantae; phylum Streptophyta; class Magnoliopsida; order Alismatales; family Hydrocharitaceae; genus Ottelia; species Ottelia alismoides. Next base: position 22,036 of record JAZKJV010006982.1, on the reverse strand, counting down.
ACACATAAGATAGACGACCACCTTAGAGAGAGAGAGAGAGGATGTCGAGAATGATAGAGAGAGAGAGAGTGTAGGCGTGTACTCTTGTGTCTCTTGTGTCTCTTCTCAAGGGCTAGGGATTCCCTCCTTATATATTAGTTTGGGATCCAATGGATCTCAATACATGGCATACATAGATCCAACAGCTAGGTTGATCTATGTGTCAATCAACGGCCATGATTGTTGTTGGTTAAAAATCAACAACATTAATTTATATCGAATTAAATATACGTTGCATTATTATCAACTCAATTTAATTTGACATAAATTAATTATTAAGAGATAACAAGATAACAAAAAAAGAGAGACAACACATCACCCCTAAAAAATAGGGGGTGTCACCTATGACTAAGTTATTGGTGACGCCACCCTTTTTTGTGGTGATTTATCTCCTTTTTATTTTATCCTACTATTTCTTAATAAATTGCAATAACTTTTATTGCAATAATATCCACCAAATTAATTCCGAATTAATTTATGAATATTTCAATCATGTCATTGAAAAATATGTGAATCAAACTAATTTGTAAATTACATTTCCAATTCATTAATTTAATGTGAATCCAATCCACATTAACATTTAACAGATGCTATTTATAAAATCTCTTTCTCTCTGATATATTATTAATCATATTTATAATATATTCACATATATTATGGATATCACTATTTACGATCTGTATTTCCTTGATAATTAAATCTCATTTAATAATCTTGGATAATCATTCTCACAATATGAATCTTATTCATATTACACTTGATAATTAAATCTCATTTAGTCATTAACACCTTGTTGCTTGGATACTAAATTTATCATAGGAATTATTCCTGAACTCCTTCAAGAATAATGTGCTTTCTCCGCAAATACTTGGAGATAAGGACAGGGTGATTGTATTGTTCCACGTATAGTGACTTGGATGTTGAGATCTCATCTCAAATTCAGATCTCACAGACCTCCCATAGATGCTTGATTAAATCAAGTCCATATACTTAATCTTCTCATTGCATCTGAATCTCATTCAGATCAATGTCCAACATTTGGGCCAAGATCAAGTTACTTCTCTACTGAGATGAGTCACTAAAATCCAGACATGTTTCACCACTCCCTCAGACTGGAAGCGTCATGGTTATACAATCGTTTATGATCACATCACCCTCAGGTATTCCCAATACCTGCACATCCTGCATACTGGAAGACCAATGATCAACCTGAAGATGAAGATCAATTTTACACTGTCTTCTTCAGGATTCGATCACCAAGTTTCTCAATCTTGGTCATTGGGATTTGGTATCGATCATATGCTTTCCCAAAGCATATATCATACCTTCAAATTCTTGTCATGCTTCCAAAGCACGACGACCGTGCATGGAATTTGATCGGTCCCAATACCTCATGAGTGAGCTCATGTCTTCCGGTTCATAAGCGAACCTGTATGATCCCTTTGAGAGATCGTATTACTCATATACCCTTATATGCACACCAACTCACCGGTGTATAAACCTTGGTTAGGTCGTCAACCTAATGGTCTGCCAAATGTACATATTCAGACAAATAGTAATACATCTGTCTCTGGTCAGAGGATGTGTACCTATGCTGTGACAGTATTCAACATAGGACTTAGGTTATCTCGATCTCGCTAAATCAACCCATTGACCTAACTAATCTGACACCTCCAAATCACTATTCCCATGCAGAGGACATGCATCAAGAGGTCGGTCAGATGTCAGTCTATGTGAGAAAGGATTGCCATCTCCTACTCAGGTTGGAGATCATCTCTTAATAATCATTTGACGGTGCTTGATGAGTCCTCTATCTAACTCATTAGATATTCATCCAAACACCAGTCTCTATGATTCATTTAATGAATCAACAACTATATGATTATCAAGACAGCCATGGTACATAACCCTAATTGTACAGAGGAACCTTATAGTGCATTCATTCACTTAATTTCAGAAAGGGAGTGAATAATCAATAACTTTTATTGATAAAACTTATTTATTACAATAAAATTTATTGTAAGAAAGGACCGCCTCGGGCTCACATGGCTAACAATCTCCCACTAGCCCTCAGAACCATTCAGGAACAATCCTTAAACCCATACTCATTACATGCTGGTCGAAAACCTTCTGCGTCAGTGGTTTGGTAAGAGGATTAGCAACGTTGTCGGCAGAGGCCACTTTGATGATGATGATCACCACACTTTTGAATCTCCCGAAAGATGTGGTATTTCCTTTTCATGTTCTTGCTCTTTGTATGCCATCTGGGTTCCTTTGCCTGGGCAATGTCTCCCGTGTTATTGTAGAGTAACGGGATGGGAGTATCAGAGGAAACTACACCAAGCTCCAAGATGAACTTGTGCAACCACACCGCCTCCTTTGCAGCATCCGATGCGGCAATATATTCAGCTTCTGTTGTTGAATTCGTCGTAGTGTCCTGCTTCTTGCTTCTCCAGCTCACAGCACCACCGTTCAAGAGGAATACAAACCCTGATGTCGACTTTCGATCATCAATATCCGACTGGAAGTCTGAATCTGGATATCCCAAGACTTGGAGATCACCATCTCCGTAGACCAAGATGTAATCTTGCATCCATCTTAGAGATTTGAATATGTTCTTTACTGCATTTCAATGTTGTTCTCCATAGCAGGATTGGTAACAACTTACCACTCCCACTGCATGGCAGATGTCTGGCTTAGTACACATCATGGCATACATTAAGCTTCCTACAGCTGATGCATAGGGGCATCCAGCTATGGATTTCTTTTCCTCAACACTTTGAGGAGACATCCCTTTAGACAAATGGATACCATGTCTTAAGGGGAGAAATCCTTTCTTGGAACTATCCATGCGGAATCGTTCAAGAATCTTCTTAATGTATCCATGTTGTGATAATCCCAATATCCTATTTTCTCGGTTTCTGAACAACTTCAGGCCTAAGATGTAAGAGGCTTCTCCAAGATCTTTCATCTCGAAGGTATGAGATAGCCAAATCTTCACACTGATCATCATTCATGTATCATTCCCAATCATAAGGATATCATCGACGTAAAGCACGATGAACACAATGGCGCTCCCACTAAGCTTCTTGTACACACAAGGTTCATCAGGATTCTGCACAAAATTATAACTCTTTATGATTTCGTCAAATATGATGTTCCAGCTACGAGATGCTTGTTTGAGCCCATAGATGGATTTCTTTAGTTTGCATACTTTGCCGTCCTCAACTACGAAGCCCTGGGGCTGCTCCATATAGATATCCTCCTCGAGGTATCCATTGAGGAAGGTTGTCTTAACGTCCATCTGCCAGTAGTCAAGAGATGCAGCTATAGCTAGCAGTGTCCTGATGGACTTAAGCATATCCACAAGAGAGAACGTCTCATTGTAGTCGATGCCTTCTCTCTGTGTGTAGCCCTTGTCTACGAGCCGTGCCTTGAAAGTCTCTACTTTCCCATTAGGTCCCCTTTTTCTCTTGAAGATCCATTTACACCCAATGGGTTTCACCCCTTTAGGTGGATCCTCTAGGGTACATACACCATTCTTATGCATGGAGTCAATCTCTGACTTCATTGTCAGCATCCATCTATCCATGTCATGATCCGCGAGTGCTTCATCAAATGAAATAAGATCATTGTCAGTTTCACTTGACACATGGAATCCATACTTTTCAGGTGGTGCAACCACCCTCGAACTCCTTCGAAGAGGTATGGGTGTTTCATCTTCATTTATCTCCTTAGTTTCTGATTCAGGAATCTCAGAATCCTCAGAGATTTAATGAGTTCCTCTACTTCGTTTCTATCTTGACCTTTAAGGAAATCATCCTCCAGAAATTTCACATCTCTAGAGACAAAAACCATTTGGGTCTCAAGATCATAAAGTTGATATCCAATACCATCTTCAACATACCAAGTGAAGTAGCACTCACAAGTGCGAGATTCTAGCTTACTTGCGTCCACAGTTTTGGATGGACCAAGCAACCCCAAACCCTCAAGTGATTAACACTAGATTTGGTTCCATACCAGAGCTCATGAGGAGTCTTAGGCACAGATTTGTTAGGAATCTTATTCAGGATATATATATATATATATATATATATATATATATATATATATATATATTGCAGTCTCTACTGCATATCCCTAGAAACTAAGAGGTAAACGTGCTTTTCTCATCATTGAACGGACCATGTCCATGAAGGTCCTGTTGCGTCTTTCAGCAACACCATTAAATTGGGGAGTTCCAGAGGAAGTGAGATTGGAGATAATTCCATTCTCTTTAAGGTATCCCTTGAATTCATCTGAGAGGTACTCACCACCTCAGTCAGATCGAATTCGTTTGATCTTCCTATCGGTTTGGTTCTCAACCAAAGCCTTAAACTCTTTGAACTTTTCAAAGGTTTCAGATTTATGATGTAGTAGGAAGATAAACCTGTATCGTGAATGGTCATCAATAAACGTCAAAGAATATCGATATCCATTCTGAGTCGTGGTATTGAAGAGACCACATACATCAGTATGTATTAGGTGAAGAATACCTTCGCATCTCGTAACCTTGTTACGGAAAGGCATCCTAGTCATTTTACCTCGAATGCAATGTTGACAGGTAGGTAAAGATTGGACTTGTAGAAAATCTAATGGTCCATCCTTTATCAATCTATTGATCCTATCAACAGATAAATGACCAAGCCTTCGATGTCAAATCATATTCGAATGATTTCCATTCTCCCTGAATCTTTTAGGATTTTTATTAGTGGTAGTGACATTCATGACACATTCATCAATGCAAAATTCATAGAGTCCACCAGAATTCAAAACACCATCCACAATAAATTTATCATATTGATTAATGACTAACTTATTACAGAAAAGGAAGGAATATCCATGTCTAACAAGCTTAGATACATATATCAAATTTCTCCTGACTTCAGGTACATAAAGACACTCTTTAAGTACTAAGACTCGACCATTAGATAACGATAGTCGGCAGGTCCCAATGGAGACTGCAGCAACACTTGCATCAGATCCCATCTGGATGACTATCTCCCCTTGCTCCAGATTCCTAGTTTCCTGAAACAAATGCAACGAATTGCATACGTGAATAGAAGCACCAGAATCTACAACCTAACTTCCTTCTCGTCCAACAAGAAAGCTAGTTTCAACGATGAAAGTAGATTTCATACCTGCTGGGGCTTTACCTTTGTCAACAGACTTCAGGTACTCTAGGCAGTTACGTCGCCAGTGCCCCGGCTTCTTGCAGTGGTGGCAGACATCGGTCTTCTTTGATTTCATTAACGTGGAAGCACTGGAAGATGAACCAACTCCTTGATTCTTCTTCTTTCTCTTCTGGGGCGGGCCCTTCCGAGAACCTTGCTTCCGACCGCGCTTTCCTTTTACTTGTGCAACCATTGCACTAGCAGAGGGGACGTCCTTCTTCATTACGTCTTCTGCAGACTTTAATGCAGCTAACAACCCAACGTTACTGAAATCAACTTTGCTAATACAATATGACACGACAAAGTTGTTGAAAGACTTAAGGAGCGACAGGAGAATAAAATCAGCCTGCATATCAGCATACATGAATGCTCCCAGGGTTTCCAATTCAGAGAGGTACCCAAGCACTTTGAGTACGTGTTCTCTAACAGAGGTCCCTTCCTGCATCTTGTAGCGAATAAGCTCTTTCATCACATTATAACGCTATGTGCGGTTTATGTCACCGGATATATCTTTTAGATTCAGCATGATTTCTTGGTAGTGGTTCATTTCCACATGATGCTTCTGAAGCACATTGGACAATGAGCCAAGGATATAACACCTTGCCAAATTATGATCTTCATCATAATTCTCATTAAAAGTTTTATCTTCTGGAGTCTGAGGGTATGCAATCTTGTCCTTGGTTAGCACATATGAATGCACTTCGCAGACAGGACAAGATCTAAATTTCGGATCCAATCCGAATAATTTGGTCCGGTCAACTGATTGACCTCCAGGAGACTACTCAGTGGGTTCATGGACTTCATTTTCTGAAATTAAGAATGCACTATATTAGAATATATAAATAATTATATATCCAATTTTTAAAAAACATTTTATTAAGGTATTTTAAATCAAATTTTTCTTGCTATATCCACTATGAAAGATTATTCCCTAATCATCTTTCAAAGTAAGAGATATACTTACCACTATATCTCAAGCAAGATCTGGGATCTCCTATCGATCTTTATCACATCCCAATAATATGAGAACCTGTTACTCGAATAAAGAGAAGCGGGAACACATTCCGCCTTGCAAGTCCAACTTGCATTTCCCAATTCGGTCTTTAACACCCGGGCCCACCATCCCTAAGATGAGTTGACCCGTTGCTAATTGAACCAACCGTCAACAAGCTTAATACTCGCTATACACAATCCAATATCGCCCTAATAATATGAGGACCCGATATTGGGGTCACTACGTATACGGCCTTACTCTTTCCAGAAGCAAAGAACCCGATCCAAATAATTATATATAGGATCTGTCACTTCGGACAGGCACCTCCTATATACAACTTATAGTGACGAAATTCTTTGCCTTGATGGGAGACCATGGATGTCACTTATGTGATCCTCTACCTCTTATTCAAATTGAAATAATTAATTATCATGAATCATATTCACATAATTAATTCTTCCAAAGGAAATACACATCTATTCATAATAGAGTGTTTTAATAGGATATAATTAATTTAATCACATTAAATTAATTATCAATCTAATTTTCAATCAACAAACTTTGAATTTTACTTGAATAGAAGGTATAATCTCAAAGTACGCATTATTTTGAATTTTAATAATTAGAAAAATACACTTTGATTTCTTCGGTACTATCGAGTCCCTACCCGTTGTCATGGCCAGTACCGGCAAGAGTGGGACGGACCACATACGTTGCAACCCGCTACTCCAATACTCTCCGACTAGACACTATATCCACTTCAAGAAAGGATAATGCCATATAGATCATCATGTACTTTGAGATGCTCATCGATCTTTCAATCGAAATTATACCAATAATATACATCAAAACAATTTTGATTATATTATAAGGAGATTTGCTAAACAAATCCTCAATCCTATTCAAGCAAGAGGGTTTTGCATGTTAAAATTGTCTTACAACTATTGTAGGATGACCTAGGGTTTTGTATGCAAACAATGTTTGTTGATGATTTAAAATTAACCAATGATCCAGATCAACTATCTTATCATTATGGTTAGTGGGCTGTCATTCAAGGAATTGCTTATCATCTCTAAATATTTCACAAATACTTATCAATAATCATTTCAGAAAATTAACAATTAATTTTCATCATATTAATTTGAATGACTATCAAAAGTTTCATGATCAAGTTTGTCAATTTTCAGCAGTGACCCCTAATCACTAAAATTAACTTATCTTGATCAATTTAAATCCAAAATTCATAAAATCAGTTTCTTAAGATTGCCAACTTCATTTACAACAGAACCTAAGTGATATTTGACGCATTTCGAGGTGCATCAAAACCGTAATTAACTTATTAATCACATTCAGATTTGATGTTCCCGCAACAGTGAATACATGCTTATTCAAATGGCCATATCTTGAGCAAATGAAATCCAAATTTAGTAAACTCAGATGCTTTGGTTTTCTTATTTAATGGGAAACATAATACAATTGAATATTTTGTGTTTAAACAATTTAAACAGTGCCGAAAAAATCAATTAGATAGAGGTGCGAAAATTCAAATGCGATAAAACTTTCGCGACCCTTTCAAACCCAAGTCGTCCTACGTTCATGAATCATATCCAAAACCTTTTTTGACCTAAGGCTCTGATACCACTTGAAGGATATAGGAATCCTCAAGCGCATCACGGAAGCGTGACGATCGCAACTCATGCGATCGGGGCGACTAGTCGCACTAGTCGCGAGGTGCAGCGGAATTTAAAAAATTTTAAAACATGTGATGAAGTCGCATGATCACAAGAACGTTTCTTGGATCGTTTCATCAAACCATAAAGTGTTAGAAATACCTCTTGAAGTGTGGTTGCGATCACGAGATCTCTAAAGCTAGAGATCCTCCTCTCTGAAGTCCGATCCACGAAGACAACACTTGCAGGTGCGATGATGAGACGCGTGACTCATGCAATCCTCGACGAAGATCCAAGCCTCGAATCCCCTGATTTCGTCCTATGAAATCCGCTGTCTTCCTCTAGAGCAAGCGGCCCCAAGGAAGATAGAGATCTTCGAGTAGTCGAAGGCGAAGGCGAGAAGGTCTCTCTCAACACATAAGATGGACGGCCACCTTAGAGAGAGAGAGAGAGGACAGCGAGAATGATAGAGAGAGAGAGAGAGTAGGCATGTACTCTTGTGTCTCTTATGTCTCTTCTCAAGGGCTAGGGCTGCCCTCCTTATATATTAGTTTGGGATCCAATGGATCTCAATCTATGGCATACATAGATCCAACGGCTAGGTTGATCCATGTGTCAATCAACTGCCATGATTGTTGTTGGTTAAAAACCAACAACATTAATTTATATCAAATTAAATATATGTTGCATTATCATCAACTCAATTTAATTTAACATAAATTAGTTATTAAGAGATAACAAGATAACAAAAAAGAGATACAACAAATCACCCCTAAAAAATAGAGGGCGTCACCTATGACTAAGTCATTGGTGACACCACCCCTTTTTGGCGGTGATTTGTCTCCTTTTTATTTTATCCTAATATTTCTTAATAAATTGCAATAACTTTTATTGCAATAATATCCACCAAATTAATTCCAAATTAATTTGTGAATATTTCAATCATGCCATTGAAAAATATATGAATCAAACTAATTTGTAAATTACATTTCCAATTAATTAATTAATGTGAATCCAATCCACAATAAGAATTAACAAATGCTATTTATAAAATCTCTTTCTCTCTGATATATTATAAATCATATTTATAATATATTCACAGATATTATGGATAGCACTATCCACAATCTGTATTTCCTTGATAATTAAATCTCATTTAATTATCTTGGATAATCATCCTCACAGTATGAATCTTATTCATATTACAATTGATAATTAAATCTCATTTAATCATCAACACCTTATTGCTTGGATACTAAATTCCTCATAGGAATTATTCCTGAACTCCTTCAAGAATAATGTGCTTTCTCCGCAAATACTTGGAGATAAGGCATGGCGATTGTATTGTTCCACGTATAGTGACTTGAATGTTGAGATCTCATCTCAAATCCAGATCTCACGGATCTACCATAGATGCTTGATTAAATCAAGTTCGTATACTTAATCTTCTCATTGCATCTGAATCTCATTCAGATCAATGTCCAACATTTGGACCAATATCAAGTTACTTCTCTACTGAGAGGAGTCGCTAAAATCCAGACCTGTTTCATCACTGACGAATCCGAAAATGCAGCGTTTAAAAATGTGTTTTTATCGTTCGGCTTAAAGAATGATTAGTCGTGCGTTGTAGGCGGCAATCAGAATCGGTCAAGAAAATACCACAAATAATTTATTCAATTTTTAATCTCGTGGTTTTATGTTTGTTTTACTTGGGCAAGTCCCAAGGTCGATCACAAGAGGCAAAGGAACAACCTAGAGAAATGTCTATCAAAGTTCGTGTTCGATTTTCGAGGCGGTCTTTTTTTTTGGAATTTTCAATGCAATAAAGGGTGCAATATGCAAATTCGGCCTTATTTTAGGGACTAAAATGTAAATTTCGATCAAACTATGTCCGAAAAATACGAAACTTGACCACAATCTAAATTATAATGAAATGGGTGCACTGTATTTTTTTGGAATTTTTGGATGCAATATGAATTTTTTTATGGATTTTTAAATGCAAACAAAATGATTTTCAATATTTAATTATAATAAATATTAAACCTACTTATTTTCAAGAAAAAAAATTATCTAAGATCTATCACTAGGTGATGGATCTCAGAAAAATCCTAAACCTTGAAAATGTAGGGTTTAATACCTATTAAAAATTAAATACTAAAATATACAAAAATGATTTTTACAGGGCAAAGTATGCATGCAAATGCAGATCTTTTTGGGCACAATGTTAGGAATAATTAACTCTACAATATGTGATTTTTCGGGGATTTTTAGAGCAATGATTAATCAACTATGAATTTCAGAGCAAGAAATGGGCAAAATATGTAAATTTATACAAAACAATTATTTATTAATTAACCATCAATCAGAAAAATACCCACAATATGTCAAAGTGTAGAGAATCAATTAACAAACATCGTGCTATTTTTGGATTAATAAAATAATGTAAAGAGAAGGTCATAAATACAGGGAAACACAGGGGTACAGATGCAAATATTATAAATAAATATAAAACTGCAGGGGATGGACTGAAATGGAATTACCAGTAACATGGGGGTTATTTGCGCAAAATTCCCAACAGGTCACGTGCCACGCACGTGACCCCTGGGTCGGCGGGGCTTGAAGTGCGATTAGAGGAGATCTGGGGGGTGCTTCTGTAAATAACCCACGATCACTTGCGGTGCACGTGACCTGGGTGGCTTTGGGTGCTGACGTCTCTCCCGGGATGCACGTGCCTCGTACGTGCGTGGGGAGGTCTCGGGCGTCACGCCCAGTGGTGGAGCGGCTGAGGCGGGGGCTGGCCGTTGGCGGTGGCTCGAGTCGTTGTTGATGGCGGAGGCGTAGGCGGAGTAGCTGTGATGGCTGGCGGACCTCCGGTGGCGCGGTGGAGGGTGGAGGCGGAGTGCGGACGGTGCTGTAGTCGGTGGCGCGGTGGAGGGTTGAGTGTCGTTGTCGATGACGCTGACGGTGGCGGTGGCTCGACGGGGAAGCCCGGAGCAGGAGCAGAGTCGCAGCAGAGGGGCGCTGCTGCGACGGCCACTGTAGGCGGCCGGATCTCGTCGAGAAAGGGGGTGATCGGGCTGTCACCACCGGTCCCCCTTCTTCCTGTGCAATCAACGGATGGATTAAGTTGAGGGTGGCGGCTCTCTTAAATAGGTTGTGGATTCGGACGGAGATGGAAGGGGGGTCGGGATTGAGGGAGGAGATCGGAGATTTGGCGGTGGCGAGATGCGCGGCGAGGCGGCGCGATCGGAGATGGTCGGGATCGGCCGCGACTTGCGGCGTAAATCACGGGGACGACGCGACGGTGCTATTTTGGGAAAGGGGGCTGGATGAGGACGATGCACCGGCGCCGTCCGATCGAGCATGATCGGATGGTGCCTGTCACGCCACGTGGCAGCCAGGGGATGAGGAAGGCGGGCGCACGTGCAGTGCGTGTGCGGGTGGGGCACGTGCGCTACACGTGCACGGTTGATTTTATTATATTTTTTATTTTTTTATTTATTATTTTTTTATTTATTTATTTTTTTAAAACGAATATATAAATAGGCAAAAAATGGCTGACACATGGCGGCGCTAGGTGCTGCCATGTGTCAGCACTAGAAAATTCAGAAAATAAAATCTTTGTAAAATCAAAAATAAATAGTAAATGACCTCGGATCAAAAAAGTTTCTTCACAAAAATTGCTCGTCTCGATGAGATCTACAACTTTCATGAAGCCATCAAAACCAAAATCGATCATTTGCACAAAGTGACTTTTTGGGGTATCCTATGTACATAGAATACCTTAATTTTGGGGTTTTGTAATTTTTATGTCATTTTTAAGATCAGATAAAAATCCAGAAAAATTACAGTAAAATCAAAAATAAATAAAGACACCTTAATCTTTTTTTTTGGATTTTTATTAATTGATAAAATATGTACATAAAATATTAGGTCAAAAACAACTAAAATATACAATGTACAAAAGAGGCCCAAAACCCAACTTTCACATACGAGCTCCGATTCACTTGAACTTGGTCTTGTTTTGAAGGTAATTGAATGTAAATTAGTTCAAAAGTAAGTAGGATTAAAACGGACATTGGATGAGGGAGATATGAGGGTTTTAGTCCGAAAATCCTGAAATTAGGGTTTGAGTTTTTGGTCCACTTAATTGGGTTAGTTATTTTTTGTATTTTTTCTTTATTCTTGTTAGTGATATGTACACAGTGGAATAGTTTTGAGTCATTCGGAGTTAGCATGAAAGAGTTAAAAATCCAGGAAGTTAGGCTATTTACAGGTCATTTTGGCTTGGATTTTTGGCTTCTTTTTTTATGCAGAATTTTGTGCTAAAATGCCATTCTTATGGAAACATGCGTGAATGCTAATTATGCAAAATAGATGCAAGAATGATGTTGATTTTTAGAGATTTGAGCTTAATAAATGAGATTTAGAGTGATGAATACGAGATTCACCATCCCCCCATACTTAAACCATGCTCGTCCCTGAGCATCAAAAAGAAGTGCCATGAAGTGAAATGAGATTGGGTTCCATACCAAGACCATGAGCTAAAGGTGAAAGTGAAACTAAACTCGACCTTTGGATTATTTGTGTGTCGGAACTTCTGTGAGACTTAGAATTTTAAAATCAACAGCCCTCAAGTTCTACACATCATTGCTACAGTTTCGGCTCAGAAGTCATCTTAGATCGATCCTCTTCCCAAAGTATACCCTATGAACATTGAATAACTGACTCATGTGTGTGAAAGGTTTTAGCTCTTCCCATCCAGAATACCGAACTACCGCGCAAATCTCCTCTCCAGTAACTCGTCCTCGGGGAGTCAGGTATTTCCTTCTAAGGTCTGTCGCGCTGTGTTCACAATCGAATTGGGGGGAGAAGATAGAAGAAGGGGAAAAGAACTGGAGGGTGGCCACTGTAGTCACCTCTCCTTGTGAAGATGGCCAGTGTAGCCGAGTCTCCACCAAGATCTGCAGGTTTTCTTGAAGCTTGGACCTTTTTGGTCAGATATTTATTTGGTAGAATGCTTCTTTGTATTTGGAATTTTTGGTGGTTCTGCTTGGATCTTGTTGTGCCCCTACGGATATAGCATCTTTTTGTTCCGTACATTTTTTGGGGTCTTAGAAAAAATTGTGCCCAGTCGTCCATCCCTTTTCCGAAGCTTTATTTTAACTCGTACTCCGGTCTTTAGATTTCCACGCTACCAGAAAATAAACTCACACAGTCTTCTAACATCCTGTCTGAGTTGAGCTAAGTGCATAGTATTGAGAGTACAAATTAATTCCTTATTCCAGAGTTATACCCAGAATGAAGAGACTAGGTTAGACACTAAGAGTCAAATGCTGCACATTGTCATGTGGAACTCAAAGAATTAAGTCAAGGACCTGAAGACTCTAAAATCCTATTTCTCGGTGAAGTTCCTCTGAAAATTAGGTGGATTACGGTCAAGTCCAGACCACTCTCGGTTTTGGCTCATAACTCGATTCAGAACCCAAAGACTTTTCACCTATGCAAATGCGATGCTGGATGAAGTGCAGGTGTGTGAAATGCAGACACATTTTTTCTATTTTTTTTAATTTTTTTGCAAAGGATTTTTTTGTGTTTTTTATACAAAAAATGAATAAGAAGCCATTTTTCAAAAATTTTGGGTACAGTCAGTGTTAGTGGCAAAACTCTTTTTCTTCTTTTTTTGTGTTGTTTTTATTTTTTTTGTGTTTTTTTAATTATCCACCCCGTAAATACATATAGACTTACGCGCAAGTACGAGATATGGATAAAATATATACACAGTATATATACAGACCCCCCTATACTTAGCGAGTGCTGTGTCCTCAGAGCAAAAGAAGCGTAAAGAAGACATAGCTCGGGCTAAGCATAAGAGAGTGGAAAAGGAAAAAGAACAAGATTTACAAAATCGCCCCCTATACTTAGACTATGAATAGTCTAAGTATAGAAGAAGAGCGGAAAGGAAAAAAGATGAAGCAGTCGGGTTATGGGAATGAGGAGAGTATATACAGGTGGGCGTCGGTTCCCCCTATACTTAGGTTCTGGTCAGCCTAAGTATAGAAGAAAGGTGGAAGTGAGGTGATCTGGAGGAGTGTAATGGGGGAAATGAGATATACAGATGGCATCGGTCCCCCCTATACTTAGGCCTTGGCCTAAGTAGAGGAAGAAGCTGTACAAGGAGACCAATGTGGTTTGGAGGGAGGGTGGGTAGCCGATGATTAAGGTGGTTTTCGGCTAATTTTCTTGTGAGCCTGCGGTGGGAGATCGTAATGAGTTAGAGATGAAACATGTGATTCCCAACTATTATCAGTGTCATCCTCAGAAAAGTCATGATGGATAGTGGACGAAGTGTTTGAGTCAGTTGAAAGATATCCATCATCGGAATTATCCTCAGAGGAATAGTATTTGAAAGTGGACACACTCCAGATATTCATGTCTTTTTGTTTTTTCAATTGTTTCCTCAAGATTCGTTCCTTTTTAAGATCAATCGATTTGTCTTCAGATGAATATTTAGATGCTCTGGTCTCAGTCAGTTCATAAGAAATAATTCCAGTGTAATTGTGGAAGGTTGGAGCCTCATCTTTTGATGAGTAATAATTAGGAAAGGGAGTTGTCCAACGAGAATCGAATTTTAGATCCTTGCGAAGATATGACTTTAGAGCTGCCGAACAGACTTCACTCATGTAGACTACCTTTTCCAGACCTGATGAGGGATCATCAACCGATTCCTCTTCCGAAAGATCAAATCTGACTCTTATTTTCTTGTTTCGTGAAGTTGTTGGTTCACTTGAGTATCCAGATGAGTAGCCATTAGAATTCTTTTCCTTGGTCGGTTTTCGGGCTGTGTGTTGGTTCTTAGTGTCCTGAATGTTGGTGCACTCTCGATTTGGGAGGATTTGGTCAAGATAATCAGAGTAGGTTGCTTCAGGGTGCGACCATGCGTATGTCTCAGGATAGTAGTAGAAGGATTTGTCTATTTTGAGATACGCGGGAATACCGGGGAGAGTTTCTAAACCAATAGTCTCATTAACAAAGGCAATCTCAGGTGTAGCAGCGGGGTAGGGCTCTTCTACCGTTTCATGGTTGCGGTTGTTGGAGACTTCGTGGGTTACCTCAGAAAATCGTGGTTCCTCAAAGACTGTGTCAGATCGAAGTGTTTCCAATGCCGTAAAATTGATTTCCCGGGTCTCACAATTGATAATTGCCTTAGACAATGTTAAGAATGGCTTTCCAAGAATAATTGGAGACTGGATGAATTCTCCTTGATGCTCAATATCAATGATCGTGAATTCCATTTTGAGAGGAGCACCTTGGAATATCATGATGACAGAAATGATTCCTCTCAGCTGCTTTATTGATCGGTCTGCCAATTGAACAATTTCTCGTATCTTCCGAATCGGTCCGAGTTTGAGTTTGTGAAATACAGAGGTCGGGAGGATATTGATCGGTGAATCGTCATCAATACGAGCATGGGTGAAAATTGTGTCTTTGATTCTACAGTCAAATATGGACAACCGCTTCACTATGCGGCTCTTGGTTTTTCTCCTCAACACCAAGGAGGAGGCCATTGACAAGATATGTCTTTCAGTTTTTGTTCTAATCCTTCCCGACTTTTTGACCATTAATCTGTCCATTAAAAATTTCTTAAGGTCGGGGAAGTGTTCAATGGCCTTAATAAAGAGAAGTTCAAAAATCAAGTGTTTTTCCAGTGCTTCCCGTATAGTAGGATCCAAATTCCTTAGATCTTCTTCAGTCTCAATTTTATGAAATTTTCTGGATTTTCGATTTTTTTGTAGTTTTCAAATTTTTCAATTTTGTCGGTATTTTCTGTGTAGTGTGGTGATGTGGTGTCTTCCAAAGATGAGAAGGGGCCTTGATATTCAGAGTATGGAATGGCATAATCTTTCCTAGGGGAATAATAAGCAGAGGAGTTGATATTAGACTCGTCCCTAGGTTTTTGAATATCCTCAAAATTTTCCTCATGAGATCCGATCATTTCCTCATTTAGTTTTATATTCGATCCACCATAGAATGAGATTACTCAGTCGGCAAATTTTTGAAATTTATCCTCCATCTATTCGAATCTGGTTTTTATCCTCGAAACATCATTCCCAAAATTCTGTTCATGATCAATCATGAGAGCACTCGGTTTTCGTTCAATGATTTCATCTTCCATTTTTCTGTATGTGCACAGAGGAGAGTTTCTCGGAATGTCTGACATATGATCCTTATTTTTTGAAAATTTCTCCTCAAAAATTATGGAAGGAGGCTGCTCATATGGTCCAGGCGTGTGTATTTGATCTGAGTAGAGTTCAATCCTTTGATCATGATTGGTCAGATTTTGATATTGTGGAATCAACATACAGGGTTTATATGTGTCTAGGAGGTCCGTCCAATCCTCTGTATGGGTTTCATGTCTGACGAGGGGTCTGTCGTGGTCAATCCAATGCCGATGATCATTCAGTGTATGTCTTTCCGTCTGGGTTTGGTTTCTCTGCCAGTCATGAGATTCGAAGAGATTTTGATTTGGAAATGTTTCATTGGCGAGAAACTGAGAATAAGGCGGTTCAGTCCAAGATGGTAAGTGGTCATGTCCGGTTGGATGATTTGAGTAAGGATTCAATGAGGTGGCCGAATTCATTTGTGGTTGAAAGTTTCCCACAAATGTTGGAGGATTATTGAAGGAAGAGGGTGTAGTTGATTTGGGCCTAACCGAGACAGATTTATTTTCATAGTGATGTTCGGTCATTTTTGAAGAAGTTGCAAGAAATGATGGGTTGGATCTGAAATTTGGAAAAATTTCCATGATGAGATTAAAATCAAGAGTTGAGAGCGATGATTGTATGGGACAGAAAATTTATCAAATGTGCGGCTATTGATCTTCGATATCGGTTCACGCACACCAATACAAACACAAATCAACCCTGGATTCACCAACTCACACAATGAAACCGTAAGAGTTCGGCTATTATCTTTTCAATTTTAATTGGTGACAAAACAATCTTGGAAAATATTTAAGCGAGTTGTTAGGTGTCGTAATGACTGGCCCGAATTCTTCGACTAGTTGCACCTACTTTCAGCCAGTATGGGAGTAAGTACGGACCGTAGGACGGCTACCCGTTACTTGAGGACGGAGCCTTACGCAGTGTCCTCTAAACCACCCACTCTGTTAAGGAAATCCGGACCATTTACCGGCTACCCGTAGATCCTCACTGAGAAGTAGCTAATCGTTTTGGCAAAATCAGTAGTCAATATGAAAATCCGGGTTTGGGCTCTAGCCTTAAGTGTCGTCTCTCGCTCACTCAAAAAAATAAAAGCATCCACGGTCGGGGTTATTCTCCCGCAGAAATTCTTGATTTTATGAGTTAATTTAGAATCGGCTATATTTAGCAGTTCCAATTTTTTAGATGATCACTGAAGAATTTAATTGAGCAGAAATGCACGTCTACCGTCTAGTCCCAATTTCCTTTTAAAATTATGTGATAAAACAGGAGGGAGAAGTTCGAGAAAAGCCGATGCACGCGAAAACAATGATGTATGCTCAGTTAGAAGACTTACAGTGAATCCTCGCAATCTTCATGTGGGATGCTAGATAGAAATTTAAAATTATTCTATATGGAAAGCAAGCCGGTGAAAAACCGCACCTAAGCAGAAAGTTCTATTAGCGGGGAAGAAATGAGTTGATTTTTTTTGCTAAATTGAACGATCTATGTGCGTCTCAACTAAAGTGAAGTGTGGCTTAATCCTACGAGCACAATCAAAAATTAAATTGCTCTGAGAGCCGTATGTGCAGGTCTATCCTATTCGCCACTCAAGTCAGGCCCCACCCTCACCGGAGAGTGAAACATGCCACGACACACCACATAATAAAGTTTGAGGTATTGTTACACACGCGAGCGTCCAAACAGACACCACTATAAATAAGCAACTAATTACAAAAATTTAAAAGTTGCAGGAATTAAAAACATAGACTCTACGCTCTCTCACGACTCGACTCGATCTTAAATTAATTGCGGTTTTTTTAGGAGGTCGGTGAAGATGCTTCGGTTTCTTGAAAAACCGCTCCACGTACAAAGTACCTCGCAAGAAAAATAAGAGAAAAAATGTAAGAGAGTGACTCAAAAATATATGAAAAATAGACAAGAAAAAATAAATGCTGAAAATAAATGGAATTTACAATGAAAAATTCTGGGGTCAGACTACCAGAATGCGGAAAACCGAACAAACAAATTTTAGACAAAAATCTAAGCTGTTTGTCTCCCCGGCAACGGCGCCATCTGACGAATCAGAAAATGCAGCGTTTAAAAATGTGTTTTTATCGTTCGGCTTAAAGAATGATTAGTCGTGCGTTGTAGGCGGCAATCAGAATCGGTCAAGAAAATACCACAAATAATTTATTTAATTTTTAATCTCGTGGTTTTATGTTTGTTTTACTTGGGCAAGTCCTAAGGTCGATCACAAGGAGGCAAAGGAACAACCTAGAGAAATGTCTATCAAAGTTCGTGTTCGATTTTCGAGGCGGTCTTTTTTTTTGGAATTTTCAATGCAATAAAGGGTGCAATATGCAAATTCGGTTTTATTTTAGGGACTAAAATGTAAATTTTGATCAAACTATGTCCGAAAAATACGAAACTTGACCACAATCTAAATTATAATGAAATGGGTGCACTATAATTTTTTTGGAATTTTTGGATGCAATATGAATTTTTTATGGATTTTTAAATGCAAACAAAATGATTTTCAATATTTAATTATAATAAATATTAAACCTACTTATTTTCAAAAAATAAAATTATCTAAGATCTATCACTAGGTGACGGATTTCAGAAAAATCCTAAACCTTGAAAATGTGGAGTTTAATACCTATTAAAAATAAAATACTAAAATATACAAAATAGTTTTTACAGGGCAAAGTATGCATGCAAATGCAAATCTTTTTGGGTACAATGTTAAGAATAATTAACTCTACAATATATGATTTTTCGGGGATTTTTAGAACAATGATTAATCAACTATGAATTTCAGAGCAAGAAATGGGCAAAATATGTAAATTTCTACAAAACAATTATTTATTAAATAACCATCAATCAGAAAATTACCCACAATATGTCAAAGTATAGAGAATCAATTAACAAACATCATGCTATTTTTGGATTAATAAAATAATGTAAAGAGAAGGTCCATAAATACAGGGAAACACAAGGGTACAGATGCAAATATTATAAATAAATATAAAACTGCAGGGGATGGACTGAAATGGAATTACCAGTAACAGGGGGGTTATTTGCGCAAAATTCCCAGCAGGTCAGGTGCCACGCACGTGACCCCTGGGTCGGCGGGGTTTGAAGTGCGATTAGAGGAGATCCGGGGGGTGCTTCTGTAAATAACCCACAGTCACGTGCGGTGCATGTGACCTAGGTGGCTTTGGGTGCTGACGTCCCTCCCGGGACGCACGTGCCTCGCACGTGCGTGGGGAGGTCTCGAGCGTCACGCCCGGTGGTGGAGCGGCTGAGGCGGGGGTTGGCCGTTAGCGGTGGCTCGAGTCGTTGTTGATGGCGGAGGCGTAGGCGGAGTAGCGGTGATGGCTGGCGGACCTCCGGTGGCGCGGTGGAGGGTTGAGGCGGAGTGCGGCCGGTGCTGTAGTCGGTGGCGCGGTGGAGGGTTGAGTGTCATTGTCGATGACGGTGACGGTGGCGGTGGCTCGACGGGGAAGCCCGGTGTAGGAGCAGAGTCGCGGCGGAGGGGCGCTGCTGCGACGGCCACTGTAGGCGGCCGGATCTCGTCGAGAAAGGGGGTGACCGGGCTGTCACCACCGGTCCCCCTTCTTCCTGTGCAATCAACGGATGGATTAAGTTGAGGGCGGCGGCTCTCTTAAATAGGTTGTGGATTCAAACGGAGATGGAAGGGGTGAGGGAGGAGATCGGAGATTTGGCGGTGGCGAGATGCGCGGCGAGGCGACGCGATCGGAGATGGTCGAGATCGACCGCGACTTGCGGCGTAAATCACGGGGGCGACGCGACGGCGCTATTTTGGGAAAGGGGGCTGGACGAGGATGACGATAGGCGCTGTCCGATCGAGCATGATCGGATGGCGCCTGTCGCGCTACGTGGAATCCAGGGGATGAGGAAGGCGGGCGCACGTGCAGTGCGCGTGCGGGTGGGGCACGTGCGCTGCACGTGCACGGTTGATTTTATTATATTTTTTATTATTTTTATTTATTATTATTATTTATTTTTTTTTATAAAATGAATATATAAATGGGCAAAAAATGGCTAACATGTGGCGGCGCTAGGTGCTGCCACGTGTCTGCACCAGAAAATTCAAAAAATAAAATATTTGTAAAATCGAAAATAAATAGTAACTGACCTCGGATCAAAAAAGTTTTTTCACGAAAATTGCTCGTATCGATGAGATCTACAACTTTCATGAATGTATCAAAACCAAAATCAATCATTTGCACAAAGTGAATTTTTGGGGTATCCTATGTACATAGAATACCTTAATTTTGGGGTTTTGTAATTTTTATGTCATTTTTAAGATCAGATAAAAATCCAGAAAAATTACGGTAAAATCAAAGATAAATAAAGACACCTTAATCTATTTTTTTTGGATTTTTATTAATTGATAAAATATGTACATAAAATATTAGGTCAAAAACAACTAAAATATACAATGTACAAAAGAGGCCCAAAACCCAACTTTCACATACGAGCTCCGATTCACTTGAACTTGGTCTTGTTTTGAAGGTAATTGAATGTACATTAGTTCAAAAGTGAGTATGATTAAAATAGACATTGTATGAGGGAGATATGAGGGTTTTAGTCCGAAAATCCTGAAATTAGGGTTTGAGTTTTTGGTCCACTTAATTGGGTTAGTTATTTTTTTGTATTTTTTCTTTATTCTTGTTAGTGATATGTACACAGTGGAAGTAGTTTTGAGTTATTCAGAGTTAGCATGAAAGAGTTAAAAATCCGGGAAGTTAGGCTATTTATAGGTCATTTTGGCTTGGATTTTTGGCTTCTTATTTTATGCAGAATTTTATGCGAAAATGCCATTCTTATGGAAACATGCATGAATGCTAATTATGCAAAATAGATGCAAGAATGCTGTTGATTTTTAGAGATTTGAGCTTAATAAATGAGATTTAGAGTGATGAATACGGGATTCATCAATCACTTCCTCAGACTGGAAGCGTCATGGTTATACAATTGTTTATGATCACATCACCCTCAGGTATTCCCAATACCTTCATATCCTGCATACTGGAAGACCAATGATCAACCTGAAGATGAAGATCAATTTTACACTGTCTTCTTCAGGATTTGATCACCAAGTTTCTCAATCTTGATCATTGGGATTTGGTATCGATCATATGATTTCCCAAATCATATATCGTACCTTCAAATTCTTGTCATGCTTCCAAAGCACGACGACCATGCATGGAATTTGATCGGTCCCAATACCTCATGAGTGAGCTCATGTCTTACGCTTCATAAGCGAACTTGTATGATCCCTTTGAGGGATCATATTACTCATATACTCTTATATGCACACTAGCTCACCGGTGTATAGACCTTGGTTAGGTCGTCAACCTAATGGTCTGCCAAATGTACATACTCAAACATATAGTAACACATCTGTCTCTGGTCAGAGGATGTGTGCCTATGCTATGACAGTATTCAACATAGGACTTAGGTTATCTCGATCTCGCTAAGTCAACCCATTTACATAACTAATCTGACACCTCTGAATCACTATTCTCATACAGAGGACTTGCATCAAGAGGTCGGTTAGATATCAGCCTATGTGAGAAAGGATTGCCATCTCCTACTCAGGCTGGAGATCATCTCTTAATAATCATTTGACGGTGCTTGATGAGTCCTCTATCTAACTCATTAGATATTCATCCAAACACCATACTCTATGATTCATTTAATGAATCAACAGCTATATGATTATCAAGACAGCCATGGTACATAACCTTATTGTACAAAGGGACCTTATAGTGCATTCATTCACTTAATTCCAGAAAGGGAGTGAACAATCAATAACTTTTATTGATAAAACATATTTATTACAATAACATTTATTGTAAGAATGGTTCGCCTTGGGCTCACATA